>JAEIGD010000054.1:0-647288 GCA_018903425.1 Zaprionus nigranus | reverse complement strand
ATGCTAAGCACTGTTTGTACTGAGAGCCGAACAGCGAGCTGACCCGGTCGAGCGTTCAGCCGAAGTCTGCTTCTCTTCTTCTTCTTCTGTGGGGCAGCCGTTTTGAAAAATGACTCTCAAACTGCTTCAGGGCTGTTTGACGTCTCTATGTGTTCATTGCTTAGTGTTATTACTATAAACCTAATATATAAATAAACATTATTTTCAAGATTGCGACGCTAACTAAATTTTCGATAAACTCCACAAAAAAAACCTATCGATCCAGTCGCATCTCAATGTGTTTACAATTTAAAAGACGCAATTATCGCATTTAATTTCCGTAACTCAAATATTTGCGCGGCGCAAGCTAAATTTTATCGGGTGTGATTTTTGTGTAGTGCCAGTGGATATCCAGTTTATACCGACATAACAGATAAGTACCAACACAATTTAATCATATTTAGAAAAAGGTCTTAATATGCCACGATCAGTGCCATACAAACAGCTGTTTATACCCTTCGACCATTGAAAATGGTCAAAAAGGGTATACTAACTTTGTGCAAATGTATGTAACAGGCAGAAGGAGGCGTCGGAGACCCCATAAAGTATATATATTCTTGCTCAGGATCACAAGCCGAGTCGATTGAGCCATGTCTGTCTGTCTGTCCGTCTGTCCGTCTGTCCGTCTGTGTGAACGCACAGATCTCAGCTATTATAAAAGCTAGAGTTACCAAATTTGGCAGGAAGACTCCTGTGTGGATCAAGCAGATCAAGTTTATTTCAAATGTTAGGTGCCACGCCCACCGCCCCCACAAATCAATAATTTAATTTTTGAACTCAATTTGTAAGCGCTGTTTAAAAGATAGAACTTTCTGACTTAACATATACTAAGCTTAATGAAATATCTACGTAGTCTCCAAATTTCAGTCCGATCGCACAATAAACACAAAAGTTATTTAAGAAAGTATGAGCATAAAACCAAGTGCTTCTGTCAGCTAACAAGGGAGGCAGGCGAGCGCGTAGCACGAGCGCCATCTGTCGGGATTAATTTCAAAGCATGTGCATATGCATATGTGTATGAATTTAGGAAATTAAACTACACGGGAACATAGTAGGTCGAAGGGTATCCCACTGTCGCGTGTTGCGCGACTGTTGCTTTTCTTGCTGGTTATACCCTTCGACCATTGAAAATGGTCAAAAAGGGTATACTAACTTTGTGCAAAATGCAAATGTATGTAACAGGCAGAAGGAGGCGTGGCAGACCCCACAAAGTATATATATTCTTGCTCAGGATCACTAGCCGAGTCGATTGAGCTATGTCTGTCTGTCTGTCCGGATGTCCGGATGTCCGGATGTCCGTCTGACCAGATGAACACACAGATCTCAGCTATTATAAACGCTAGAGATACCAAATTTGGAATGAAGGTTCCTATGTACTCGGCGCAGATCAAGTTTATTACAAATGTTAGGTGCCACGCCCACCGCCCCCGCAAATCAATAATTTAATTTTTGAACTCAATTTGTAAGCGCTGTATAAAAGATACAACTTTCTGGCTTTAACATATACTAAGCTGAATGAAATATCTACGTAGTCTCCAAATTACAATCCGATCGGACAATAATCACAAAAGTTATTTAAGAAAGTATGAGCATAAAACCAAGTGCTTCTGTCAGCTAACAAGGGAGGCGGGCGAGCGCGAAGCGCGAACGCCATCTGTCGGGATTAATTTCAAAGCATGTGCATATGTACATATGTATATGAGTACATACATAGGAACATACATACATAGGTCGAAGGGTATCCCACTGTCGCGTGCTGCGCGACTGTTGCTTTTCTTACTGGTTTTTGTTTACCCTTGTTGTTTTTATTTGTGGTATCAACAATAAAATGTTTATTGCTTGCTTAGTTTTCTGTAGTTTTCTTTTTATATAAGTTATTAAGTTATGTTATTCCGATTAAGGTTCCAAATAAAAAGGACTTGTCCCGTTTCGATACCGAACTCTTTAATTGTCAAAATCAAACTAAAGCTAAGTACAAATTGTTCTTAACGCGAAACTAGCCCTGTCGCCTAAAAGTGCTGATCCAGCGCATTGCCCAAACGGCTCAAATGTCGGGTGGCCGGCGAACGTGGGAACGTTACGGACAGTGTCGTTGTGCAACTAGGTTACGCAAACAGTATGCGCAACTGTCGCAAAGAATGCTGATCATGCATTGGAGTCATTGATATATGGCGTGATCAGCGGGCATTGAACTTTTGGATAACTCATATGTTAACTCCTCCCTCACTAAGATGGAGGCCGTCCCCGGACTTCCTTAAGTTGTCGATGGCGGTTTGCAAGGAAGCTGATTTTCTTGCTCTCACGTGTTTCTGATACATCTTCCAGATGGAAAGTCCAATGATTGCTACGAGAAGCATAGTTACACTGAAGATTGCAGGTTTTGTAACGAGTTGTTTTTCGATGTCACCGATGTACCTCAGATTTTGGATATTCAGTCGTTGTAGGTATGGCAGACTCAAAACGTCATGATGTCCAGTAATATTTAAGAGTGCCGCTGTCGCTGAACCTGGTTGGCGTCGAACTGTGGCTCTCGAGTTACGGAACAAAGATCCATTTATTTTAACTTCATCTTCGAACGTTAAAAGGAATGTGCCGTGGATAGTCTTCTCCGTGCCACTAGACATGGTAACGGTTGCCATTTCATTGTTGATAATTATGACACCATCATCCACTGATTCAACTTGTTCGAGGTGGCTGGGACGAGTAGTGCAATGAGCTGTAGTGCCGGCGTGCAGCTGTTGTGCGCAAGTTGTAAAAGAGAGTTCTCTGGAGAATGTTGATGTGAGGGTAGTACTGCAGTTTCCAATTGCCAAAGTATGGTTTTCGCAATCCGCTACGTTGTTATATCCGGCAAAATTTATTATTGTGCCATTGTGTTCGACAGGGAATAGAGTGACCTTTTTACAAACTAAGCTAGGGCTTGGGAATTTAATAATAAAATGTAAAAAATTATCGTCTAAAAAAACATTGATGTAAGCTACTTCCATTAAATCAGTAATTGTAATATCTGTAGAGTGCTCATTTAATATATTTTCCAAATCTTTAGAATCGAGAATAGTGGGATTTACAATTTCAATCTTAGCAAGGGTTACTGACAATATTAATGCTTCGAGTTCTAAAATCAAAATTCGGTCCCTTGCGAGAAGTGTTTCATAGAGGTGGTCGGTGTCGATTTGTTTTGTTTTTTCATTATTGATTATTATGTTTACTGTGTCTGTTAGCTTATTGATTTTTTCTTGCACTCTTGTATTTATAACAACCTGATTGTCTATTGATTCGATTAAAGATTGCTGCTTGTATTTTAACTTATCAAAGTCGTCAAAATCAGGGGTTCCTGCTATCACCTTTAGAGCAGTACCAAGAATGTTAATACTCCTAGCGTGTCTATGATGAGTTTTCACTGTATCTAATAATGTTTTTATATGACCTATATCGGATTCTAAAATCTTTTTCATGTGCGATTGGGGAAAATGGTTCATTAATGCTTTAGTTTCCTCGGCTATTTCCGAGTACATACTGAGATTAGACGAGTGTCTGAGGTACTCAAAATTTTTCCAGATGACTACATTGCCGTCCACAAGTGGGATATAGTCCGAGCTTGAGTAATCAGTTAATTTGGCGGTAGTTGTTGTCATGAGAAGTAGCACGACCAAAATGCTGAATAAAAATATAAAAATAAGAGTATGGTAAAGAAAATTATTATCTCAAATTGTCCTTATGGACTACCCTCCCCCTAATGAGAACTGTTGTTCCCAGGTCGGCTTCTATTACTTCTTCTTCATACAAGGGAGTAAATTTATTACCCAATCTTCTATTTTATTTTAAAAGAACTCTTTCACCTACTTAAAAAACACTATTTCTTATAGTTTCATTCAACCTTTTCATCTGTGTTTCCTGAGCTTTATTCACTTTGTCTTTTATACCCGCTACCAGATTTGGTGCAGAGTAATGTATTATTTCGATTGGTTTTTTGTTGGTAACAGAGTGTATTGTTTTATTGTATTCAATTGTTGACTGAAGAATCAGTTCAACTGTGTCATTCAGGTGTTTTTCTATTTTCAAGCACCGCGCTATTTCCGCAAGAGTGCTATGAAATCTTTCTACTTGCCCATTCGATGAGCTGTGTAGGGGTGGAGCATTGGAGATTTGGACATGAAAACGGTTATTTAATAGTGATTTTATTGTTTCAGAATTTAGAGAAGGTTCGTTGTCGCAGTAAATGGTTTTGGTGTTTGGGAAAAAATTCATAAGTTGTAGTATTGGTGGTTCTATATCGATAATGGTTCTGGAGGCTATTGGTTGTACAATGGCGAATTTTGAAAATTTATCTATGCAAGTTAAAAAATTTTTTTGTCCGTTGAAAAAATGTCAATGTGCAGTATTTCTCCTACTTGGGAAGGAATGGGTGTTTCACCAATAACTTGTTTTTGTGGGTGCCGGTCGTATTTGGCTCTGTTACAAACTTTGCAGTTTACTACAGTTTCGTTTACTAAGCGAGTCATTTTCGGGAAAAAATAATCTTGCATTATTTGTTTTACATTTTCTTGAGCTGCTCTGTGTGCTCTGTTATGTTCTGCAATAATTATTTCTTTCTGTTCATTCTTATCAAGAACATCAATGACCATTCGCTTAGTATGCCAGAATTTTGTGGATGGGAATGTTTCCACAAGTTTGTTCTGAACAAAGGCCAGAATTGGTAGCTCGCATGCGATTGCGTTCACAACATCTTTGTTAACTGCATCAAACACCAACTCCATTAGTTGTTGTTTATCGTTAAAATGTATGATGTGCCTTGTTTTCTGACCAAACATAATTATAGTACGTGTTGAAGTTACCGCATTTTCTTCTAAAATAATTTGATTCCTAAAACAGTTTATAGGCTTATCAGAAGAGTCGATAGTATAAGTTAGTGATTCTTCGCTGTGTATGGTTGCTAAATCAGATGATGCATCTTCTTCAAGGGCAAAAACGCTTTGTCGGGACAAAGCATCGGCCACATTATTTTCTTTCCCTGGCTTATAGAAAATTTTTGCATTATGGTCGTCAATGAAAGCCTTCCACCTTTTAATCTTTGCATTAGGATTTTTATCCGAGACCGCAAAGGTAAGGGGTTGGTGATCAGTGTAGATATTCAAATTCTGTACGCCATAAAGATAAGTTCTTAGGTTTTTAAGAGCCCACACTATTGCGAGTAATTCGCGCTCGTTTGTTGCGAAATGTAACTCGTGGTCCTTAAGAGTCCTGGATATCATAGTAATCGGCTTCCCATCTTGGGATAGGACTGCTCCTAGGCCGGTGGACGAGGCGTCGGTTGTCAGGTCAAATGGTTTCCGATAGTCAGGGTAAAGTAGCATAACATCTTCCGAAATCAGAACATTTTTCAATTTCTCAAATGTTTGACATTGCTTTTCGTCAAGGTTCACTGGTATTTTCTTGGATCGACCAGCACTAACCTTGCCATTGTCTCCTTTCAGAATATCCGTTAGCGGTCTAGCTAACGAGGCATAGTCCTTTATAAAACACCTATAGTAACCTGCTAGACCCAAGAATGATCTAACATGAAACAAGGTTGTCGGTTTTAGAAACTTGCTTATTGCCTCAACTTTGCTAGGATTTGTTGAAATGCCTCCCCGAGAGACCATAAATCCGAGATAGTCTACTTTTACTCTGAAAAATTGTGACTTTTCCCATGAAACTCTCATATTTGCCTCATACAGTTGGTCTAATACCCATGCGATGTGCTTCACGTGCTCTTCCATGCTTTCTGAAAAAATGATTACGTCATCAACGTAAACATAGCACGATTTTCCGATCTTCTCTCTAAGCACATCGTCAATAGCCCTTTGGAAAATACTAGGATCATTTTTCAGTCCAAAAGGCAGTCTACAGAACTCATATTTCCCGTTTCCAACAGAAAAAGCTGTCTTTTCTCTATCTTTTTCTGCAAGAAGAATTTGGTGAAATCCTGAATTTAGGTTAAGCGTTGTAAAATACCTTGCTTTACCAAGATTTGACAGTATGGCTACAATATTGGGTATGGGGTATTTGTCGGCAATAGTTTTAGAGTTCAATTTTCTGAAGTCAATTACAAGTCTTTTCTTTTTATTTCCATTTTCGTCTGTTCCTTTCTTGTCTACTACCCACACGGGATTATTATAGGGTGATCTTGATGGTCTTATTATACCATCTTTTAGCAGACTGTCTGTTTCTGTGTTTACAAAATCAGACACTCCCATCGGATAGGGGTATAATTTTGAATATATCGGGTCCTCGTTTTCAGTTCTTATTGTCGCTACAATGTTAGTGTTGTATGGAAGGGCTTCGTTGGGATCTGCGAAGACATTAGTTCTAGCTTTTAGCATATCCTGAAATTCTTTTTTTTTTTTTCTGGGACCTCTATGTTTTGAACTTCTGTGAAATTTACATTTGCGCACCTTAGGAACTGAATTTCCTCAGATCCAGATTCAGTATGCAATATCTTATTTTTGAAATCTAGTGTAGCGTTGACTCTGTTAAGCAGGTCTAGTCCTATTATGGCGTCAAATGTTGAAAGGTTCGGCAAAATGAAAAATGTTGTTGTAGTGTTAAAGAGATGCATAAAACATTTTTTTTTGAACAGGGTTAAAACCATGAAGGGATTTTACCAAAAAGGGTTTGTTTACCGGTGTTATGTTTTTAAGGTTCCCTAGAGGTTTTATATAGTTTTTCGATGCCCCTGTATCGATCAGTAATTTTATTGTGTTTCCTGCTATCGTTCGCTCTACAAACGGTAACAGGGAGTCATTTCTAAAAAATTGAGCTCTTCCGTTTGTGCAGTTTCGTCTTCAAAATCAGCTACCTCGGACTCAGCGATAGTATCGTATTCTTGTTCACTTGGGTCATATTGGTGATCTTCTTGTGAGATGTTATTTATTCTCTGCTGCTTTGGTCCTGTAAACCTAGCTGTTCCGCTATTGGGTCTTTTTTGGGTTTGATTCGGAAAAGGGGAGTAGGCGGAAACCCCTTGATTTGCCTGGTGTTGTGTGGGTTGCCTAAATCTAGATGAACTGTCTATGTCCATTGGCTGTGGTGCCTCTTGCCTTTGAGGCGGGCCATTATTATTTATTCTCGGTTTATTATAATATGGACTTTTACCTTGCTGCGAGCTTTCTGTAGTCTGTTGTTTTTGATAACGTTGTTCGTTTCGCTGAGCTCTGTCTTCCAGACTTCTTGCATAATTATTTGCAAAATGGAAGCGTTCGTGATTTGACTCGACCTCTTGAGCTAATGCTAAGGCCGATGGCAAATCCTTTGGTCGCGCTGAGAAGAGTATGTCGCTTAGCTGTTTCTTAGTTCCAGAGATAAATACTCTTAAAGCATCTGCTCTGTATTTCTCATTGAGAGAAGCAGCCAAGGAAGCGTCATATGTCATGATAGTTTTATTTATGAGGAGCGTAAGTTTTCGCTCAACTTCGTCATAATATTCTATCAATGTCAAGTTTCCTTGACGAAGTGTTGACAGCTCTTGCTCTATTAAATAGATTGGTCGCTTATCAGCGTACGTAAAGTCCAATCTATTTATAATCGCTTTGAAATTCAGTGGTGTGTCATATGAGGACAGCACCATGTCAGCAGGGCCCTTAATTTTGTTCCTTATAATGCCCAATGCTTGATAATGTTTTGAGCTACGCTGGTATACCTCAAAAATTTTGTAAGCTGTGTGTGCAGCTTTTCGCCAAGACACGTATGTCTCATGTTTGCCTTCAAAATCAGGAACTGATTTTACAATGTCAAGTGTCTCATGGCACTCAACGCTCGTATCTATCTCTGCGTCTTTGAAAACTTCAACCTCTGGTGAGGTTATTTGAGAACTTTTAAATTTTTCCTCTATTTCTTGTAATTGTGATGCAAAACTTTTTGCTTGGTGATCGAGTGCAGCCTTGACTGAAGTCTCGATTAGAATTTTCAAACTATTAGCATCAATATTCATTTTGCCTATTATTTGTTGATCGGACCACCAATTATTTTCGCTATAAGCAGTGCTTCGTTCTGCCCTAATTTCTTTTAGTTGTTGGGAAATATCAGACACCAGCTCCTCTAATTCACTGTCACTCATAAGGTTGCTTGTTAATAGAGGGCCGAAAATTTTCTTTGCAAAGATCGATTTTGAAATGCCCTTAGATTGAAAATGTTGTATTCTTTTACGCGAAAACTTATATATTTTTTATTTATTAATATTTTGTTGTCTTGGATTTATTTATTTTTAAGTTTTGTAAAAATGAGCACTCTACTCACATGTTTTTATTAAATTAATAGGCTGCTGCAGGTGCTGCTGGGGCTTCTTCCGCTGTCGTCAGTTTCCTTTGCTCTTCGTTGTTGTTGTTGGTGTCGGTTGCCGCTTGCTGCTTGCTGCTGTTTTATTTGACGTTGTTATTTATTTGTCTTTGCTTGTTATTTTCTTTATTTATTTTTGTTGGTTTTCAATATAACACAATTTATACACCAAGCCAGCCACAGTTATTATGGTCTTAAGGTCAGGGTCTTATCTTTGTAGTTATATGAAAGTCAATTGTTTTATTTATTTAATTTTATTTTATTTTTTCGTACTATCGTATCGAAAAAATGTGAGTTGACTTTACTAGGGTTTTTTTCGTTGGGCGCCAGTTATTAAGTTATGTTATTCCGATTAAGGTTCCAAATAAAAAGGACTTGTCCCGTTTCGATACCGAACTCTTTAATTGTCAAAATCAAACTAAAGCTAAGTACAAATTGTTCTTAACGCGAAACTAGCCCTGTCGCCTAAAAGTGCTGATCCAGCGCATTGCCCAAACGGCTCAAATGTCGGGTGGCCGGCGAACGTGGGAACGTTACGGACAGTGTCGTTGTGCAACTAGGTTACGCAAACAGTATGCGCAACTGTCGCAAAGAATGCTGATCATGCATTGGAGTCATTGATATATGGCGTGATCAGCGGGCATTGAACTTTTGGATAACTCATATGTTAACTTATATATATGTTTATTTTTGTATTTTTTTTTTGTTTAAATGTTGTGCAATTTCCTCGTAAATGGTGTAGTAGTAAATATAAAATAAGTGTACACTTACCCCCAGTTCTCCGTTGGGCCCAATAGATCGTTGGTTGCTAAATGTTTGTTTAAAGTTTATCTTATTTTATACACTTACATACACCAGAGGCAGAAAATAAAGCAAGATTCGAAAAAATAACAAAAAAAAATGGCAACTAAGACAGTTTTCCTTTCCCTAGTATGACATTAAAGCGCTATTCTGATTCCATTTGTATGGCCTAACATCGCACTGATTTTTTTTCTCTTTCGGAATTTAGTTAATCGCCGCAACTAACAATTATAACGCGCAAATTATTGCTGCCAAATTGTTGCCAGAACTGCAATTCGCACGATCGCCAAACTGCTGCAAAACTCCCGCAAGCTGCACACTGCCGTAAGCTGCTGTAAAACTGCAGTAAGCTGCAGTAAAACTGCCGTAAGCTGCACACTGCCGTAAGCTGCACACTGCCGTAAGCTGCACACTGCCGTAAGCTGCACACTGCCGTAAGCTGCTGCAATGGTGAGTTTTCTTTGCTTCTTTTCTTTTTGTTCTAAACTGATTTTTCCTTTTGCTTTTTTTTTTAATGGATTTCCCTGTCAAACAGATTGTCTTTGCCTGAGCCTTCGGTGTATATAATTATGTGTCTGGTATTTTCTCAATAAGTGAGCCTTCATGAGTTAATTTTCTTTGATTTTTTTATATATGGTGAATTTTTGTCCTCATCGCTCTTCTTTCTTTCTTTCCAGAGTTCGCAGATCATGCCCCGTTGTAGAACTCCGCGCCCAACTAGCACTAGGCTGCTAGCGCGCCAACGCTGCTTTGCCCTAGATGCTGTTGCAGGTAAATTGACACTGCGCCTCATGCTGTATGTGAATCCTGCCCAAACAGGTAATTAGTATCCAGAATATAATAAATTTTTGCAGTTCAACTTACTTCAAAAATTTTTATTTTCTTGGTCACTAACACTTTTTCCGTTTTCTTTCCTTTTTTTTTGACACAGGCACCCAGTCGTCGCGGAGGAGAATGTATGACTGCGATGATCTAGCAAAATCTAGTAAATCGCCATACTTATTCTCCTCCTTGCCCCCTTTCTTTTCTCTTTCGGACAAGTTCCAACACTGACGAGACAACATTAAGGATACCTCATACTTCTATCATAATCCCCGTAAGTATGCAAAGTTGCATTAATTATTTTACTGATTAATTGATTTTTTTCTTACAGATTCCTGATACTTAGCTTTAATTTAATTTAATATATTTTAAGAAACTTTAGTTTTAATATTTATTTATAATTTTAATGTATTAATTATAAGACTGTCCGTTCATCACAAGTACTACATTATTATTATTATGTGGCTTCACAACCCTATCGGGTCTCTGCCTGATGGATGAGGCTCCTCCACGCTTCCCTGTTTTTTGCGCGTGTTCGCCAGTCGCCAACCCCAAGTTTTGCCAGGCATGCAGTAACTTGGTCTTGCCAACGTATCCGCGGTCGTCCTCTCCTTCGCTGTCCGCCTACCACTGCATCAAACACCTTACGAGCCGGATTATCTTCTTCCATACGAGCGATGTGACCTAGCCAACGCAGTCGCTGAATATTCATTCGACTGACCACGTCGACATCATTGTACAGCTCGTCATTCCATCTGATGCGGTAGATACCGCTAACGCAAACAGGTCCATAGATTTTACGAAGAATTTTTCTCTCGAAAACTCCAAGAGCAGCTACATCTGATTGCGTTACTGTCCAGGCTTCCGCACCACAAAGAAGCACTGGAAGGATGAGCGTCTTGTAGAGTGTTTTCTTCGTCTGTCGAAAGTAGCACCTGAGGCACCTGTGTTATCCTTCGCATTATCTCCAGGCTGACATTATTGCTGTTGGTTACTGCAGATCCAAGGTAGATAAATTCCTTGACGGGCTCAAAACCATAGTCGCAAGCAAGTTTCACCGAATCAAGTCGCCGCGATTCTCTTCCGGTGCACGCCATAAACTTTGTCTTGCCCGTGTTTATTGCTAAACCAACTTTGCCGGATTCCCTTTCGATAGCACCGAAAGCCGCCGTTACATCACGCTTGGTACGCCCAATGATGTCAATATCATCAGCATAGCCAAGGAGTTGGGAACATCTGTTTGTTAATATAGTTCCCGTCCGATGTACTCCAGCCTTTCTTATAATACTCTCCATCAATAGATTAAAGAGCATACAAGAGAGTGAGTCACCCTGTCTGAGACCACGCTTGGTAATGAAGGTTTCGGATTGGTCATTTCCTACCTTGACAGAGCTGGTGGTATTGCTCAATGTCATTCTGCAAAGTCGCGTTAGCTTTACAGGAATACTAAGCTCAGACATAGCAGCATACAGGTAATCTCGCCTTGGACTATCGAAAGCAGCCTTGTAGTCGACAAAGAGGTGGTATGTGTCGATTTGGTTTTCGTATGTCTTCTCCAGGATTTGGCGCAGTGTAAAAATTTGGTCAATCGTGGACCTACCAGGCCTAAACCCGCACTGATAGGGTCCAATAGTTGCCTCGGCATGGGGTTTTAGCCTTTCACACAATACGCTCGTGAACACCTTGTATGCGACGGGAAGAAGACTGATGCCACGATAGTTGGTGCGTACAGTGGCATCACCCTTCTTCAGGATGGGACAGATCAGGCTGAGGTTCCAGTCATCGGGCATGCACTCCGTGAGCCATATCTTGCAAATGAGTTCATGCATGCTCCTTATCAACTCATTGCCACCAGTCTTAAACAATTCGGCTGATAGGCCATCTGCGCCTGGCGCCTTATTGTTTTTAAGCCGCTGGATCGCGGTTTCGACCTCGCTATAGCTAGGATGTGGGATGTTGATCCCATCGTCATGGATTGGTAGTAGTTCTTCTCCAGTACCATCCGCCGGATTCTCTGCCAGCATACTGGAAAAGTGATCCTTCCACAACTTCAGCACGATCTCTGCATCTGTGACAAGATTACCGCCATCATCCTTGCATGCTACTCCTCCAGATTTTAAACCTTGAGTCAGACGCTTGACCCTCTGGTAGAAGTTGCGGGCGTCATTTTGTTTGTTTGCGTCTTTTTGCGTCTGAAAAGGCGTTTCTCCTCCCTTCTCCTCCTGTATGCGTCCACAACAGTTCGTGTAGCACCAGCCTGCAGTGTTCTTCTATAAGCGGCGTCTTTTGCAGCTGTTGCTTCACGGCACTCCTGGTCATACCATGAATTCCTCACGGGAGGGCGCTGGAATCCAACAACCTCTTCCGCAGAGGCTCGTAAGGAGTTAGATATGCGCGCCCACATATCGCTGGTGTTGTCTGCATTAGGAACTGGTTGGTTTAGTAAACCAGAGAGCCGGGAGGCGAATGCGTCTTTTTATGTTGTGACTGCAGCCCTTAGATGTTCAGCTTTCTTAGCATGTCACGACGCGCAATTTTCGACACACACAGCCGTGTGCGAACCCTAGCTGCGACAAGGTAGTGGTCAGAGTCGGTGTTCGGACCCCGACAAGATCGCACGTCGAGTATGCTGGATGCATGCCTTGCATCGATCACAACATGATCGATAAGATTCCGCATCAGACGATCAGGAGACAGCCAAGTACTACATTACTGCAACTAAATAAGTAAACATATCTAGCGGTGTTATACATTTTAGTATACTGCGACGGATAAGCATTTGTATATGTAGAATTTTAAGTTTGGGGTAATTGTTTAATAACAATTTGAGGTCTTCATTATATTGTATATATTTTTCTTTAATTTCAGGCCAAAAACACGGTTTTTTCTATAATTTCAAGCCAAAAAAACGTTAAAATTTTCGTTTCAAATTTTCGATTTAAATTGATTTTTTAGATATAAAAAAAAAAGAAAAACAAATCAAGTCGGCGTATCACTATTTTATTTACATTTTATGTACATTTGGATTGCACATATGTTCACATATATGTAGAACAAACCCAAAAAATAAGAAAACTGTGAAATGATGAACGATATAGAATATAACAATATTTAATTCATATTTACCAAATTCATTTCAATGAATTTACTGTAACTACATTGATAGTTTAATGACATAATCAAAAGAAGAAACAGTTACGATACGATCCACCCCACATATATATATATATATATATATATATATATAGATAATTCATTCAAGCACAACATATGGCAGAACTACCAATGGTTCGTTGTTATAAGACTTCAATTGAAGAATCTCATGCCATTCCCTAAACTGCTGAATTTGAGCGCAGTCCTCCTCGGGCTCGTCACCCTGCGCTACAACAGTTCGAATGCCCGATCTGCATTCAACATGTTTCTCAAATGAAGAGCAAGAAGAGTCTAAATTATAATTTAAGTTATCATAGCATATACCCTTCTTCTTGTCATCAATCGAATTGAATGAAGGCAGCATGCCATTGTTATAAAGTCGTCCATCTTCCGCCTTATTGATCAGTGCAGCATCATTTTCACTGTCCACAACTGAATCGTGCTGATGTACAGATGCATCTTCATCACTTGAGGATAAGTACGACTCCGCCGTATTTTGCATATCTTGTGTCTCTTCTTTTGTAGCGCCCGCTTCAGTCTCCAGCTCCAGATCAGTTCCAGGTTCAAGTTTGATTTTCATTTTGTGATCTGTTGTTGTCTTCTCCAGTTCTCCTCCAGACCATGCACAATCTTTTTTCCTCTTTCTCAAGATTGCTTTCATCAAATTCATCGCTGTCATCGCTGCTGCTGCTGTAATTAATAATCCGTTCCGTTTCTCCCGCGTTGTCTACTCTGTTCAACTCATTCATGAAGAACAATTTCTGATGAGTTTTTAAGATTGGTCGCGGGTTTAAATTATTATTGTTTCGAAATAAATGTTTTAGTTCTAAGTCTATGGTCTCCTCAGGGTGGCAACTGTACTTTTGATCTCGAAAACGATTACTATGCGGTCCATTAGGGACCCGACGACGACGACGCCGACGGCGATACTGAGAATATCTATGCAAATTACTCAGGCAGGCCTCCCTAACTTGCATTATACATTGATTGCGTTGACCATATGACGATGACGTGGAGTTGCCTTGATTAATTGTTGCTTTTGTGGGCTTAATTGTAGACTCGACTTCGGGATTAATCGGTGAATTGATTTTACTGGGTGTCTTCTTGATGGTCAAAACAAGATTATTGTTATTGCCACTCAATAAAGGCTTTTGAACAATTGCATATACTTCCTCGACATCAGTATCGTTCTCGTCATTACTGTTTTCAGTATCTGGACCTAGACTTGATTCATTCTCTGTATCGCTCAACTCTACATCGCTTTGCACCTGCTCATCTTGTATCTTCTCGTCAGCAACCTCACCGTCCTCGCTACTGTGTGATATCTGCCTCTGTATGGCCACATTTCCATTAAGAGCAATTTTAATACGCTTTATTCGAGGCTCTTGTCCCATAACTTGTTCTTTTCTTCGCTTCTTGCGATTTCGTTCGACAAGAGTACGTTCTGTATGCGTGCTTCGTATGCTATCCTCATTGTATGGTAAACTGAATGAACGTTTAGTGCTACTATTACTGCTGTTACTTCCCTTGTTGTGGTGTCTACTATTTATTATCTCCACGGTTCCTTCTATACTTTCCTCAGACATCTTCAGTAAATTACGACTATTATACGTATCTTGATCGAATCTGTATTCTAACTGACCCTGACTCTGACTCGGACTCTTTGCGAATATATCAACATGTTCATTCACATCAACACTTAACGGACTTTGATTATCTTTTATCGTTAACTCTGAAGATAATTTAGTGCTCTCTTGTTTTAATATATACCACTGTCTTTTAGCTGCCCGACGGCATGATAACAAACACTTTGCAATGCCTAAGAACGGTGCCATGGAAGATTTAGGCGTTCTGGGCTTAAAACACTTGGCAAACTTGTGAGACGTCAGATCTTTTCGTATCCGTCCATATGTGAGGGAACCATATTTGGGCACAACATCAGCGCCATCACTTACTGCATACGTTTCTAACGTTTCAAGTAATTCCGATATTGTTGGATATGGTTTTGTTGGTAATATATCGTTGATGTTATTCCAATTTCCATTAATATTGGGCACGTAATAGTTGTGAAGTGCGTTTATATGAAAGCCAGTAACATCCCTTGTTTGCAAATTGAATCGTTGTTTTGCTAGACAATCGGGATCCTCCTGTACCGTGTACAATGATGTGGCCACTGCGACGATAACATCATCAGTCACTTCATTGTTCTCCTCCTGATATGATAATTGTATATCCAAGCAACTGTTTGATTCAGTTGAAATACCAGGTATACTCATATCAACATTATCAACACGATTCTTTGAACTGTAGGTATTATTTTGTGTCACTTGTACGTCTTTTACAATCGACAAACTCAATGTATCGTCAACATTATCGTCGAAATCCAAATCGAATATAGACTTTACTGGCTTCGCAGACAACGCAGATATCTCTTCTGATGGATGCTTACTTTCATTGCTGTTCTCAATTTTATTAGTCTGCACAGCCAATTGATTTGAATTTCCAACAGTTCCTTGAACAATGTCTGTTGCAATGGTTTGATTAGCAGCTGTATCACTCTCGCTCTCTTCAGGCTCCTTGGCATTTGAAATCTCCTCAACAATGTGACATGTACAGGGCACCAATTGCGACTCGTATAATCTCTCAGTGTCCGTTATGCTCAACGGACTGCTAAAGCTATGTACTAGATGCATTAACTGTGTCTTCACATTGTCAACATTATTGTGATCCAATGCTGCAGCATCGATGGTGTTGTTGTTCCTTAAAGATGCATTTTGTAGAGTTGAATAGTTGCTGTTACTGTCGAAAGATGGGGAAGTTTGCCGCTCTGATGATACTGTATCGCTGTCAGTACATACAACATCTGCAAAGAGAACAAATATATAAAATATCTAAAAATAATATAAATCGATTTATCAGGTGTAGATGATTAAACATTGACTTTTGATTGCCCTGCTTTAGCTACACTATACATTAGACAAATATAACACATTCGAATGGAGAAGGTTCATTATGAATTAAGTGAATTGGCGGCATGCATAGCCAACTAGGTTTGAATAAATGAGTACAATCGTGTTCGACTCAGTCGCACAACAACCGGACGAACAAAATCGAAATGTTTGAATGAGTATGACAGCTACAGAGTAAAAGCTATTCGAATTGCGCTCTTGTTGCACGTAGTAATAAAATAAATTGAAAAGCTCATTTTATGTAACATAATGAATGAATGTATAAATGAATGAATGCAATGAATGTTATTGTTGCCACAATAAGTTGCCACAACAATTAACCAGTAAGAAAAGCAACAGTCGCGCAGCACGCGACAGTGGGATACCCTTCGACCTATGTTTCCGTGTACTTTCATTTGTTAAATTCATACACATATGCATATGCACATGCTTTACAATTTTTCCCAACAGATGGCGCTCGCGCATCGCGCTCGACCGCCTCTCTTGTTAGTTGACAGAAGCATTTGGTTTTATGCTTATTCTTTCTTAAATAACTTCTGTGATTATTGTCCGATCGGATTGCAATTTAAAGAATACGTAGATAATTCGTTCAGCTTAGTATATGTTAAAAAAAGAAAGTTGTAGCTTTTATACAGCGCTTACAAATTGAGTTCAAAAATCAAATCTTTGATTTACGGGGGCGGTGGGCGTGGCACCTAACATTTGAAATAAACTTGATCTGCTTGTAGTACACAGGAGTCTTCCTGCTAAATTTGGTAACTCTAGCTTTTATATAGTAATAGCTGAGATCTGTGCGTTCATACAGACAGACAGACATGGCTCAATCGACTCGGCTTGTGATCCTGAGCAAGAATATATATAGATTATGGGGTCTCCGACGCCTCCTTCTGCCTGTTACATACATTTGCACAAAGTATACCCTTTTTTGACCATTTTCAATGGTCGAAGGGTATAAAAATATAAGAAACAAAGGATCTTAAGCCCGAGTCATCAACAATTTTGAATAGATGACAATTCTTGACGATCCATTCCGTAATTACTGCTACACCATAATTTTTCGTGGCTGCATTTACGTCAATAGAACAAATATTGGGAGACTTCGTGCTGTTTGCCACAAAGCATTTATGCTTCACAAGGTTTGATGTACTTTCCGTAAACCTGTATACTGGATAGCTTATCAAGAGATGTGTAAATCACTTGACAAACTATTCAGCATTTAAAGCTGCTATTACTATGTGAAAACCCTTAAACTAGTTGTGCATTGTATGTAATAGTTTTGGAAATGTTCTCGAAGGAAATAAGCTTAAACCAAATGGAAATTACTGTGCACATTTCTGAATATTTCACTACGTTTTGCTCTCAGTCGTTCTAGCCTTTTACGTCAGCTTAGCCTGCTGTGAGACTCAAGAGTCATACAACTTTCTTTCATTACCTACTTCGCATTCAGTCAATTCAACTCAACTCAACAATTCGAATTCACTCAATTGCTAGTGTTCTGTGAGTGAACTCATGCACCCCTCTAATATATATGTATTATTTTGAGTTTAAGCAGGAAACGTAATACAATAAAAATAGGAGACATATATTTGAAAATATACCGACTAGATCGAAAGGTCAATAACCTAATCATTATAAGGTATCCAAGTACTCTCTCCTAACTCTATAATTGGTAGAAGGATAATTAACAGCCGCGCGCGCTCGACTGTAGCTTTCGTTGTTTTGAAAGACCAGCTCAACTTCCAACTAAGAATGAGCAACGACGATTTGGTCAAACGATTTAGTGGGGCATGTACAGATAGTCAAGTGACTCTTTACTCAAATGCACATGTTACTGTATGTAGATGTAGAGTTACTTGACAGACTGTAGCATTTGAAATATGCATTTCGCATAGCTAAGTATAGTTCTCAGCCTGAGAAGTTTGCTTTTTAATGAGATATAAGCGTGTGTGGCCAGTATAAAAGTGGAAAATGTGGAATAAGCTGGAAGAATCTGCTCAAACTGGGTAAAACTGATACCAGTGAACTCAATCTAATTAAATGCAGCTTTGCTGCTAAAGTGGAAGCCGCCCCTAGACTTTGGTCCTTTCGTTCAACTTCTTATTGACAATGAATTGTCCACACATGTAATAAGCAGTTTTTATTTCCTACATATTCACGACTGTCTTGGCACAAAACACAGTGTGTTATTTAGGCTATGCATGCTTGTGCTCGCGAAATGATTATAATGTCTAGCTATCGAGTGCAATTACTTTAAATAAAATGTCTAAGCGTTTTTCGTGTTTCTTAAAGAGAAAAAGAAGAGCATTTAATACAGGTATATACCAGATAGATGTACAGTATGTCAAGTAACTCTTTACACATTAGCACATGTATGTGTAAATTGTTTCTTGACATACTGCATATAAACTTACCATCAAGTGTACTTTTGTTCGACGCGTAGGTTTCCAATGTGTGTGGAGAATTTACGGATGTTTCTAGACAACAAAAGATTGAGTGTTATTTATGAATTGTTTTTGTATTGTTATTAGAGGTGCAGAAACGTCGGGATCTTTTGCATGAAGCAACTATGTTTCTACACCTCTAATTGATGTATATATAATATATTTTTAGACAAACCTGAGCAAGATGATGCTGGCCGCGTTTGTACATTGTGATTGCTACTTTTGTTTACTAGTCCTGTTGTCGTTGATGATGATTGATCACTGCGATTGAAGGATATGCTCAGTTTTCTGCTCTGAATTTCATTGAAAAGCTCTTTGGTTGTTTTCACTTTCTTCACACCTGCGCCTGCAGTGGAACCAAAAAATATTTGCTGAGACAGTGTGGACTCCTTCTTGGCAATAATTGAATCGACGCCCTTGGAGCCTTTCTTGCGACCGCGCTTCTTAGGAACTTGCGACAAGGGTTCAACTCCTTTCTCCTTCTCGTAGCTGGATTTCAGTGCAGCCTTCTCTTGTTGTTGTTGTTGGTGTTCCTCTTCAAAAGCTGATAAACGACTGCAGGACGTGCTTGTATCATCGTTGTTAACATTGTTAATCTCATCATTCATCAGTTTCTTATGCAGCTCCTCCGGCGCCTCCTTTTGCTCATTTGTCGGAGGCAACACAGAATTATCCACTCGATTATTTATAACCGACTTGAATCTGCCGGCAAATGTCAAATCCGGTGCTGTTGTTGTTGTTGTAGTACGAAATTTACCTTGTGATTGCGAGTGACCCGATACTACTTCAACAGATAATATTGAACTCATTGAGCTGTTCGACAATGACAGAATTTCTAAAAGGGAAGGTACAATTTATATGTTATTCTCATCTTTAATTATATAGAGTTAAACATACCTGAGTCTGTTGGCACTTTACCATCTGTAAAACCATTAAATCTGGATGATTGTTGCTGTTGTTGTTGCTGTTGTAAAAAGGATGAAGGCCTGACACGCGCTTCTCTTTCCCTCTCCCTATGCTTTTTATCTTTCTTTAGTTTTTTGGTTTGATTTTGTGGGAAGAGCGTGGGATATGATAGAGACGATGAAGAAGGCGTGAATTTGCATAGCTGCTCTGGCTGTTCATTATTATCATCGGAATCAGTGACAATATCAATGACAATCGAAGGCTCATTGCACACAGAATTCACAGAATGTTCGTTTATAAATGTTACTGGCTTATTAACAGCAGTCTGTTGATTCCTAATGCTCTTGTTGTTGTTCACGATCGAATCGTTTGAGTTTTCAATATTAATGTGCCTTATAAGGTTTGAAAAGTTTGTAATTTCTGTAGACTCTGAGACTGGCACTCGATCTACAGCAGTATCAGCTATAGCCGATGATTCAGATGATGAAATGTTGTTAACAATTATCGGTTTGAATGACTGCTGCCCCTGCAATGGCTGAGAATCGTGTGTGGTCTGTTGAATACCGACCATTTCACGCCATTTCTTTAAAAGAGATTTAGCCCGACGTGCCAAGGACTCATTTGTTGTACGGCGACGAAGTTGATTTATATATTTGGCCAATCTGGTGGCCTCCAATTGCTCTTTTGTGATTGTAGTTCCCTCCAATGCATAAATAACCGACAGCACTGTCTCCATATTAACGACCTTCCAAATCAAATATACATTATAAATATATATATGAATTATTGTGTATATTATTAAACTTACATCATAATTTTGATCGAGTGCCTGTGATAGGTGCAAGGTCAATTGTTGGATTTGATTTTGGTTCATTTATAACCCAAAATATAAACCGACCCGATCCAAGGAACGGCAAAATAAACTTATGATATCTCTCGGCTCTCTTTCCACTGTACAAGACTCGATCTTACATTAACTGCAGATATAATATAAAGTAATTAATTGGCATTGTTTCTATTTGTTTATATAATGTTTAATGTTGTTTTAATAATACACGACATCATTGAACTGTATATGTTTTATAACACTTATATATATAACACTTAAAATGTGTATAAATGTTTAAATGGCTTGTTGAGGCATGGCATGCATAAGTTTCTCATACATTCATATGCATGTATGTATGCCTACATATGCGTTCACACACATACATGTATGCATGTATGGAAGTAGTAGCTAATACGTGGTGTCTATGTTTTGTTACTTAAATACTTTTTATTTTATATAAATTCTTTCTTTTTAGAACATATGTTACATATTGAATGTTTATCCAACATTGCCATAATTATATTACATTATTAATTGTACATACAATCCTCAACACAGCCACGGGGGATTACAACTCACACCCAAAACGAAAATCTACACGCACTAACACATGCATTTCACAAACAAGAACATTTGACATCTTACTTTTTGTTTATTTATAAGCTGCTGTAAAATTTGCTAATTATTACGAAAACTCGGTTTAGTAACGCAAAGAATCAAATATAAGTTTATTTTTAATAATGCAAAGCAACACAGCTCGCCATTTTAGTATATGGAGATGGGCAACTGTCTAAAATTTATCGCACTAAAACTAACAAGTTATCAGAATATTATCGATTTAGAGTTGCACATTTTTATTATTATAAAAGGTATTCCTTGAATTTTAAAATTACCTAGTGTTACTACATATATTTTTTTTATTATAATATTTATTATTTTAAAAAAATAGGCCAGATATACGTAACCAATAAAAACAAAGTGAAATTAAACATTTAATATATAGAAAATAAAGTCGTAGATTGCGGCTTTAATTAAATTGAATGCGTTTGATATGTATACTCAAAATGTATTAAGAGGTGGCATATCAATAATTACTCAAAAAACTTGTTTTGATTATTTTAAGTTCATGTATAAAATATGTGGACATATTTCATATTAAAAAACAAAAATTTTTTTATACATAAAATAAATAGAAACCCAGTATTATTTTATAAAGTGCTAAAAACAATCAAAATCAAAACTTTTTCACCTGTTTCCGTCTCTGTTTTTTGGCTCTTTTTTAACTTTCGCAGTTTGCACTGTTGGGCTGTTTTTGCCTTTATCTATAAAATGATAACTGATTTTGAGTAATATTTCTGCAAATTATTTATTTTTGTTTATAGTAACAAATTAATCCATTGCTTTTATTTTTTGGATTTTCGTTTCAGTTTTCTAGAATTTTAAATTTTCCTCAAATTACGCGATATTGTTGATGGTCAAAAACCGACGATACTATTGACGATGTCTTAATAGTTCTAATGGCAAAGTATCTCTGCGAGGTCAAAATAATTGGTATTAATTTTTGGAATCTGGTCACACTGAAAACATCAGCTGAGTATTTGTATGGTAAAACGATACTTACTGCACGCTATATTTACTAAACTAAATGGAAAATTGTTACTTTACGAGTTCTATAAGTATCAATTGTCCGAATTTCGAATCTACAATCTTCCCCACGACAATTAGACTAAATTAATCAACGTAGTTAAGTTCCGAACGCAGCAGCTAGATTTATTTTTGCTATGTGGAACCTGCTGTATGAATATAAAAATACCAGAAAATGCCGAACTCTGCTGACACAAGTATGAGTGTAAACACGTTCGTTTCGTTTCGTTCAGTGCAAAGCAAGAAAACGTAGCAGACTTCGTGCTTGATGGTACCACTAAGCATCGAACATATAGAGTACTCAAACAGCGAAAAGTAGCGGCCGAGTGGTCTTCAGTGTTGCCAAGACCTGAAATAGCTTAATCACGGTTCAGAAAAAGCTAGAAACCGCTAAAAACAATTTAATATAGCTAAAACCAGTAAGAAAAGCAACAGTCGCGCAACACGCGACAGTGGGATACCCTTCGACCTAGTATGTTCCCGTGTAGTTTAATTTCTTAAATTCATACACATATGCATATGCACATGCTTTGAAATTAATCCCGACAGATGGCGCTCGTGCTACGCGCTCGCCCGCCTCCCTTGTTAGCTGACGCACTTGGTTTTATGCTCATACTTTCTTAAATAACTTTTGTGTTTATTGACCAATCGGACTGAAATTTGGAGACGACTAGATATTTCATTAAGCTTAGTATATGTTAAGTCAGAAAGTTCTATCTTTTAAACAGCGCTTACAAATTGAGTTCAAAAATTAAATTATTGATTTGTGGGGGCGGTGGGCGTGGCACCTAACATTTGAAATAAATTTGATCTGCTTGATCCACACAGGAGTCTTCCTGCCAAATTTGGTAACTCTAGCTTTTATAATAGCTGAGATCTGTGCGTTCATACAAATGGACAGACGGACAGACAGACAGACATGGCTTAATCGACTCGGCTTGTGATCCTGAGCAAGAATATATATACTTTATGGGGTCTCCGACGCCTCCTTCTGCCTGTTACATACATTTGCACAAAGTTAGTATACCCTTTTTTGACCATTTTCAATGGTCGAAGGGTATAAAAATAGCTAAACACTTTTATTAAAGTTTTATTTAGGCTTTATTAAAATTACTCCAAAAATATAGTGATTTCATCTACATCTGCATAGTTTGCGTCTTCATTTGTATAAGTTTTAGGTAATTTGGAGGAACTATATAATTGTGGCTGCATTTATTTTCTCTGCGCAAACCATATCTGTAAAAATTACAAAATTATATTATATAATTATCAATTTATAAATAAAGTTTACAGCATACAAATTACCTTATGTGCAAGGTACCAATATGAATTCTGTTCCTCAGTTTTGTTTTAACTATATTCATTTGGCTGAATACACGCTCAACCTCTGCATTGGACCATGGCAATGTCAATAGTTTTATCGCAAAAAGATGCCAATTGCAGAAATCTGTAATTGGCTGCTGCATCCTTGTAATTTAAAACTTCAGCCCAAAAGCTGACGTTATATTCATTATTTAACCAATTTATTAAATGAATATTATTATATTGAGTTAAAATTTTATCATTTTCCAACGGGGACATTTTAAAGTGCTCAAGAATTTGAACAATTGGAGACTTCTGGGTACACAATACTTTCTCTACTGAAAAAATATCGATTTGATGAAGTATTTCAAAATTGTTGGGCAATCTGAAAATAATTTACCAAATTAATATAGAGGAAATCCTGTGTTTAAGTTCATTGATTAATGAAATAATAAAATACGTACATTTGAAACGAATTTCTGTCTCCATATTGCATGGAGTTCTTTCCTTCAACTCTTGAAGTTTGGTTTCGAGCGCATATCCCAAGTATTAGTCTGTTTTGGTGATATGTTCAAAGTGATCTGTTAAAATGTAATATATCCCGTGGTTTTTGTTTATATTGAACTTTAGGCATTTTTTTTAATGACACATTTGCACACGATCAAACAAAATTGTGAAATACGTTATTAGTGGTGAGAATATATGTATTTAAAGCCTAATATCACTAAGCAATGAACACATAGAGACGTCAAACAGCCCTGTCGCAGTTTGAGAGTGATTTTGCGGACCTAGTACCCCAGAGAAGAAGAAGAACAGAAGCAGACTTCGGCTGAAAGCCCGACCGGGGTACTACGCTGTTCGGCTCTCAGTACAAACAGTGCATAGCATCAAAACTGCTTCAGTCGCACAACGACAGCGGAATGATAAGCATGCGCGTACTTCTTTGCGCTGTGCCATCGTTTCATGTGTGCGTGTATGCATTCACGGCCCGCGTATGAATGTATGCGTTGCTGTGAAGTTTGGCAATAGGCAAATGCTTCGGACAGCGCGCTGGCAGCCTGAAGTCAATTTTGTGTTTCGGCGTCGTGAGCCTAGAGACTGAGGCACAGGGCCGTAGTGAGGGTTTTACGGGCCCCTGTGCAATACTTATCAGGGACTCCTACTTAAATTACCTTAATTAATAAATATATTTGTGATTACCAAAGGAATTAAATTGTACAAATATATCCCCATTTATAACATTTTTATGTTTGGTAACAATGAGCCCCTGACTGTTGAGAGCCCTTCTGTACCGCACACCCTGCGCACTTTTAGCTACTGGCCTGGCCAGCGTGAAATCAACTGTGTGTTTGTTTTTGTCTTTGTCATCGAGAGCTAAGAGACCGAATTACAGTGAGCCAAAATGGTTATTTGGCGGCAATTATTTTAGCATCTGAAAACATGTGTATTTATGTTTAATTTTTGAGAATATGGATTGAATATTCATATTTATATTATATTTTGTAGAGCAAAATTATAATATCAAAAATAAGTTTTGATAATTTTAATTTTTTGTATATACCAATATTGACAAAATTTGTGAATTAAAATAAAAAATTCGGAATACATAAATATGTAATTACTAAATAAAATTATCCTTATAGAACAAGCCATATGTTTTCGGAGGTTTTAACATTTTCGCCGCAAGATAACCATTTTTGCCCACTGTACCTGTCTCTAGGCTCTTGACGCCGAAACACAAAATTGACTTCAGGCTGCCAGCGCGCTGTCCGAAGCATTTGCCTATTGCCAAACTTCACAGCAACGCATACATTCATACGCGGGCCGTGCATGCATACACGCACACATGGAAACGATGGCACAGCGCAAAGAAGTACGCGCATGCTTATCATTCCGCTGTCGTTGTGCGAATGAAGCAGTTTTGATGCTATGCACTGTTTGTACTGAGAGCCGAACAGCGTAGTACCCCGGTCGGGCTTTCAGCCGAAGTCTGCTTCTGTTCTTCTTCTTCTCTGGGGTACTAGGTCCGCAAAATCACTCTCAAACTGCGACAGGGCTGTTTGACGTCTCTATGTGTTCATTGCTTAGTGCTAATATCACTAAGCATCGAACATATAGAGTACTCAAACAGCGGAATTTACTCATATGATGCTATGCTGTGATTGGTACCCCAGAACACGAAGTGTTTCATGAGTGAGCGCTCGGCTCTGTTCGCACATCGGCAGAGAGAGAAGCGCACATCGGCATCAAGTCAGTAGAGTTGTTGATTTGGGTTCGTTTCAGGGACTTAGTTCATTAGTTCATTTTTCGATGAACTATAGTTCAATCTTTAGTTCGTTCGTTCGAGTCTTTTAGTTCGTTATATAGTTCAATATTTAGTTCGTTCGTTCTAGTCTTTTAGTTCGTTATATAGTTCAATCTTTTGGTCTTCTAGTCTTTTAGTTCGTTATATAGTTCAATCTTTAGTTCGTTCGTTCGAGTCTTTTGGTCTTTAGTTCGTTCGTCAAAATCTTGTTCTTTCATTGACACCGTACAATTTTGCCATTCTCCGTGCAAGTTTGCAGCTGTCGATCGTTGAAAGTAAATGTTTTAAATAAAAAATAGTTACATGTAGTATTAAAAATATATTAGGCTTAATTATGTTTAAATTTAAATTAAAAATTAAAATCAAAATTCAAAAACTAACAAAAAAATAGAATATATTATTACTAGAATATTTGCTTCAAGCAAAAAAAGGCACTTCATTTGTTTGGCTTCATGTTTTTGGCTAAGAATATAAATTAAATAATAAAACTAATCCATATTGTTATGTAGAAACGTGAGCTTATCAACCTTGTTTGGTTGCAACAAGCTTCTTCGGTCTGTAACTATCTGGCCAGCTACAGAAAAAAGTCGTTCGCATGGCACAGAAGTTGCAACAATGCAAAAGCCTTTTTAGCATGTACGCGTAAAGGCGTGGATACAGATTTTTTTTTCCTTCCACCATACGAGAGGATCACTTGTCCTGTCTAAATATTCCTCTGCGAGATATTTGTCCATTTCCCGCTGAGACGCAGCAAAATTGTTCACAGGCTGAACCACAGATGGCGAATCATCCGAAATGGAAGGCTGATCGTTTGTGTTAGCAATTTGGCGGCCAACAGTTACTGTTGGATGCACACTTTTAATATGCCGCGCCAAATTACTATGTGTGTTTCCACTTATGCTTATAAGCTTTTTGCAATAAATACATTTGCTTTTGCCACTCTCTGCAACAACAAAGTGGTTCCATATATCTGAGCGCTTCCGTTTTGCAAACATTTTTTAATTTTTAACATGCGCACTCAAATATTAAAAAATCTCAAGAACCGTTATGGAAGCACAAAAATATTTGCTCTAATATCGATAAATCGAAAGTGTTCTTCAAATGAACGAACCATTGGATGAAATGAACAAGATTTGAACGAACGAACTAAAGGAAGGAACAATACTCGAAGACCAAAAGAACAAAAGACCAACGAACTAAAGACCAACGAACTAAAGACCAACGAACTAAAGACCAACGAACTAAAGACCAACGAACTAAAGACCAATGAACTAATGAACAAAAATCAGGGATTTAGTTCGTTAGTTCAGTTTGAGGAGTAGTTCAAACGAACTAAATCTGAACTAAACGACACAACTCTACAAGTCAGTCGCACAACGACAGCGGAACGATGAGCACGGGCATATTTCTTTGCTCTAGCCATCGTTTCGATGTATGTGTGCTATGTATGCACAAGCTCGTATATGAGTGTATGCGTTGCTTGTGAAGTTTGGCAATAGGCAAATGCTTCGGCCACCGCGCTGGCAGCCTGAAGTCAATTTTGTGTTTCGGCGTCGAGAGCCAAGAGACTGAAGTACATTGGGCAAAAATGATTACTTGGCGGCAATAACTTTTAACATATGAAAACATGTGCATTTATAATTTATTGAGTAGATAGATTAAATATTGTTATTTCTATTCTAATTTGTATATCAAATTTATAATATCAGAAAAAAAGTTATGCAACAACTATAATTTTTTTGTTTATGTTTGTACTAATTTTGACCAAATTTATTAGCCAAAACTAAAAAATTCGGAATACATCAATATGTATATACTAAATAAAATTATGCCATAAGTCAAGACATATGTTTTCGAAGCTATAAAAGTTTCGCCGCAAGATAACCATTTTCGCCCACTGTGTGTCAATCTCTAGGGTCTCGACGCCGAAACACAAAATTGACTTCAGACTGCCAGTGCACAGGCCGAAGCATTTGCCTATTGCCAAACTTCACAAGCAACGCATACATTCATATACGAGCTTGTGCATGCATATACGCACACATTGAAACATTGTTTGAGTACTCTATATGTTCGATGCTTAGTGCTAATATAGATCGTTTGCGGCAAATATCGATTACAGTCACGGTTTAACCACTAAGCAATGAACACATAGAGACGTCAAACAGCCCTGGCGCAGTTTGAGAGTGATTTTGCGGTCCGGAGTACCCCAGAGAAGAAGAAGAACAGAAGCAGACGTCAGCTGATCGCCCGACCGGGGTACTGACAGTGCATAGCATCAAAACTGCTTCAGTCGCACAACGACAGCGGAATGATAAGCATGCGCGTACTTCTTTGCGCTGTGCCATCGTTTGCATGTGTGCGTGTATGCATGCGCGGCCTGCGTATGAATGTATGCGGTGCTTGTGAAGTTTGGCAATAGGCAAATGCTTCGGCCAGCGCGCTGGCAGCCTGAAGTCAATTTTGTATTTCGGCGACGAGAGCCTAGAGACTGAGGCACAGGGCCGTAGTGAGGGTTTTACGGGCTGCTGTGCAATACTTATCAGGACTCCTACTTAAATTACCTTAATTAATAAACATATTTGTGTTTACCAAAGGAATTAAATTATACAAATATATCTGCATTAATAACATTTTTATGTTTGTTAAACGTGAGCCCCTGACTGTTGAGAGCCCTTCTGTGCCGCACACCCTGCGCACTTTTAGCTACGGGCCTGGTCAGCATGAAATCGACTGTGTGTTTGTTTTTGTCTTTGTCATCGAGAGCTAAGAGACCGAATTACAGTGAGCCAAAACGGTTATTTGGCGGCAATAATTTTAGCATCAGAAAACATATGTATTTATGTTTAATTTTTGAGAAGATGGGTTGAAAATTCATAATTATATTATATTGTGTAGAGCAAAATTATAATATCAAAAAAAAAGTTGTGACAATTATAATTTTTTGTATATGAGTTTACCAATATTGACAAAATTTGGGAATTAAAATAAAAAATTCGGAATACATAAATATGTAATTACTAAATAAAATTATCCTTATAGAACAAGCCACATGTTTCCGGAGGTTTTAACATTTTCGCCGCAAGATAACCATTTTTGCCCACTGTACCTGTCTCTAGGCTCTCGACGCTGAAACACAAAATTGACTTCAGGCTGCCAGCGCGCTGGCCGAAGCATTTGCCTATTGCCAAACTTCACAAGCACCGCATACATTCATACGCAGGCCGCGCATGCATACACGCACACATGCAAACGATAGCACAGCGCAAAGAAGTGCGCACATGCTTATCGTTCCGCTGTCGTTGTGCGACTGAAGCAGTTTTGATGCTATGCACTGTCAGTACCCCGGTCGGGCGATCAGCTGACGTCTGCTTCTGTTCTTCTTCTTCTCTGGGGTACTCGGACCGCAAAATCACTCTCAAACTGCGCCAGGGCTGTTTGACGTCTCAATGTGTTCATTGCTTAGTGTTAGTGGTTTAACAATACATTTTTTGATGCTGCCAGATGTTTAAAAAAATCTAACAAAAAATAGCCATTTCGTTTTATATTCCCGCTAGCCGCTAGATTGCATTTTTTCCTGCATTTCGCAATTGAAAAACGCCAGAACTGACGGGAAAATAGCTAAATTAGCAACACTGGTGGTCTTCGGTTTATTATGACCCCCGGCCCGAAGTGTTTCACGAGTGAGCGTTCGGCTCTGTTTGGTGAGCAATCCAGAAACAGCAAACAGCGGCATCAAGTCAGTCGCACAACGACAGTTTCGCTGATGAGCATGGGCGTATTTCTTTGCGCTAGCCATCGTTTCGATGCATGTGTGCTACGTATGCACAAGCTCGTATATGAATGTATGCGTTGTTTGTAAAGTTTGACAACAGGCAAATGCTTCGGCCAGCGCGCTGCAAGCCTGAAGTCAATTTGGTGTTTTGGCTACTTTTCGCTGTTTGAGTACTTTATATGTTCGATGCTTAGTGATTATACCATTCAAACGCAATCTGAAAACATGTTGCGTTCTGCGAAACAGCTGTGCTCATTTGGAGTTTCGATAGACATGTATCGATGAGTACAGCTGTTCTGGACAACATCAGCCAGCGGAGCAAGCAGTGCGAGCTTAAGACCTAGGACCAGCACCATCTGGTGGTGGACACAGGAAACGTTTTAGGCAAGCGCCGTTCAAACCGTCAGCAGATACTCGAATGCCTAGCTTAATGTGACCGCCAGCATCTCTCTTAAACAGCAGCAAATTTCGAGCGAGCGGTCAATTCAGTCACATTGCCAGAGTCTTGATACTCAGTAAAAATCTGTATTTTTAAGTTAATTTTTGTTTGTTTACCTTTTGTCAGTGATGTGTTTTTTGTGTAAAAGCCGATGACTGTCGATATTTTGTGCGGGCTGCAGGGCTGAAGGAAAACTCCTCCCCAAGTGCTTCTGAGCTAGCAAGCACGGCCTTATCGACAAAAAGCAGTCAGTAACAAACGCAACTGTATGGATTGGCAACACTGCTCCAAATGATTTAAATGGTAAAACGGGTACAAAAACCGAAAATTGAAAACTTTCACAATTGATTATTTTAAGATTCCACAAGGAAATTGAGATAAAGGGGAAAGGCTGTTTTAATCTTGCATATTATGATACAAGTCGTAATTTTAATGTAAATTATCCTTTTATTTAAATACATATATAAGTGCTTACATATGTACAAATGTACAGTCAGTCAATTAACTTTTTACAAACATATATGCACATGTAGATGTAATGTACATACATATGTGTCAAGAGTTACTTGACTAACTGTAACTGCATGTGGAAGTTACATATGCATACGTATGTACATATGTATGTATGAATAAAATATAAATGATGTACATACAATTGTTTGTCTATGTATGCATATTTATATTTACATACATTTATTATGGTTGAAAAAAATATGGATAGAATCAACTACACTATTGATTGTTGATGTTTATAAATCTGAATACTTAAGAAATAAATTGTAATATGTATTTTAATAGAAAATAATTCTCTATGGCGTTTATAAAAGTACAGATGTATGTATGTATGTATGTTTGTATGTATGTATGTACACACGTTCATACATGGGTCTTTTGGCATATGTATGTATGTGCGTTTAATTGTATGTCTGCATGTATATGGGTTGCCAGATCAAATTTGGAATCTTCAATTCAAACAGCCTGCCAACATCGATATTTTATCTAATCTAGCTTTCATCTCTCTAAAGTTCTGGCAACACTGGTGTAGATATGTACATACATATGACCACATGTATGCATGTATATGCATTCAAATGTATGTTTGCATGCATGTACAATTTATGTACGTACATAAATACATGCATACATACATACACTTATATGTAAAAATAGGTAAACATACGAAGACGAACAGGGATACATTCATTATCGAAATTATTAACTATTATAAGTATGTTTTTATTATTGTATACATATCCATATACATATGTATTTGTATGTATGTAGGTTTATGTATGTAATGTATGTATGTATATTTATTTTGTATTTCTCTATGGCATTGGTGCATGAATGGCACAAAAATATATATCGACTAATCATTTTATCAAAATGTAAACTTAAAGTATGTATGCATGTGTACATATTTGTAATGGCACTTGAACTGAAACTTAATAAACAATACACAGATAGTACTAGCCTAAGTGTTGCGATGTGTATTCCTTAAGTATTTACAAGCAAAAGAACGGAGGCAAGAAAAGATTCCAGAGTTATATTCGGGAAGATTACTATTTCCGAGACGCCGAGATTTGATAATTATATCCTAACAGAACTCGATGAGAAAAGATGAACAGAGGCGGGCAGAAACACGAGAGTAGAGCTGGAAAGAATATCGACGATATATCGATATTTTTCAAATTTTGGAAATATCGAAGTTTTTAAACATCGATGTTCGATATTTTCTCAACAATACATTACTAAGTAGAGCTGGAAAAAGATCGATATTTCCGTAAATTGATATATCGATATTTTCATTGATATATCGATATATCGAAGTTTCTTAGAGGGGCAAGCTTAACAGCTTAACATATTAAATTAATGAATCAAAATTATACTTATTTAAACAAAAACAATTAATTTGAGATCCATTCTCTTAATTCTAAAAAACTTCAAAAGAATATTTCGAGTTCAACTCGGTCAAATTAACATTTCAAAATAAGTCTTAATGTTTAAATTAAATAAAAAATTGCAGTTCATTCTGCTAATTTGAAAGCCATTCGTTTTTGTTTAAAAACAAAAGCATATTAACATTTTTTGGTTTTGAAGAACTTCGCTGTCAACACCAATATCCGCAACAAAGTCTAAGATAATTATTTTATCAATTAAGTATATGTAATAAAATTAAAAAAAATGTATGTTAGGCATAACCTAGCTGATCCGTGTGGTTTCTCTTAGTAATGTCTTGTTGAGAAAATATCGAACATCGATGTTTAAAAACGTCGATATTTCCAAAATTTGAAAAATATCGATATATCGATATATCGTCGATATTCTTTCCAGCTCTATTACTAAGAGAAACCACACGGATCAGCTAGGTTATGCCTAACATACATTTTTCTTTAATTTTATTACACATACTTAATTGATAAAATAATTATCTTAGACTTTGTTGCGGATATTGGTGTTGACAGCGAAGTTCTTTAAAACCAAAAAATGTTAATATGCTTTTGTTTTTAAACAAAAACGAATGGCTTTCAAATTAGCAGAATGAACTGCAATTTGTTATTTAATTTAAACATTAAGACTTATTTTGAAATGTTAATTTGACCGAGTTGAACTCGAAATATTCTTTTGAAGTTTTTTAGAATTAAGAGAATGGATCTCAAATTAATTGTTTTTGTTTAAATAAGTATAATTTTGATTCATTAATTTAATATGTTAAGCTGTTAAGCTTGCCCTCTAAGAAACTTCGATATATCGATATATCAATGAAAAATATCGATATATCAATTTACGGAAATATCGATCTTTTTCCAGCTCTACACGACAGTATGGCGCACAAGTTCTGTGGCAGCGCAGTCGACGCATGCCGAACATGCACGAATGCTCGCGAAACGCACTCGTGTGTTGCTTCAGTACTGCTCACTGCTGCTCACTAACACAACGAAACATTTGCATGTATTAATAATTATCTTATCTGATAAATAACATTAATCGATGTTTACTGACATATTTCATATTGAACATTTATATCGATGTTTCTGCACCTTAGTTATTAGTCGTGCCCTACTCTGATAAATAACATACATCGATGTTAACTGCGATATGTCATATTGAACATTTATATCGATATTTGTGCACGTCTGTTATTTAAATTTTCGAAACTGGACATATCAATTGACAATTGTACAGATCGCGGCAATGAAGAAAATATAAAGTTTTTACTTAATAGTTGACGAGTTCTATATGGATCAATAGTCAAATCTTGGCTCCCTAGAATCAGCAATCCTGGCTCATATCCTTTTCTGCATCTCCGTCTTCACCTCCATAAACAACTACTCCAAGCCTCAAAAGATAAGTGAAATCGGAGCCCCATAATAGGCATTGGTGATCCGCTTTAATCATCTATATCACGCAGCGTTGGTATTTCAATATCCTCGGAGGAAAAGCCCGATGGCGACAGGCTCTCAGTCGGATAATAATAGCTCCTCCTTGCCCCACCCATACTTGGCGGAGGCGACTCACAATCGTCTGCATGGGACTGGCTTATCTCTGGCAAGTGGTATGTATTGGCTGCAGCACCACTGGCTCCACTGACAGACGCTGCACCCGGACCGGGACCTAGTGGTGGAGCGCTGTTGCCTCCGCGGCACCAGAGCTGTCTCATCTCGGCACGGCGATTTCGCATTAATACTTTGTATTCAGATATGCGCATCTTCTTGCCATCCACAATGCAAGTTCGCTTGGGTCGAGGACGGTAGCGATAGTCGGGATGTTGTTCCATGTGCAGCTTGGAAAGGCGGGACTGCTCTTCGTAATACGGCTGCTTATCGGCATTCGACATGGCCTTCCAGCGTGCCCCCAGTATCTTCGATATATTCGAATTATGCATGTCCGGGCACGCCTTCAATATCTTCCTCCGTTCGTCCTTGGCCCACACCATGAAGGCGTTCATGGGCCTCTTAATGTGCGGCTTGCTATGCCCGTGGGTGTGTCCATGTCTCTGCGATGTCTGCGCCTGTGCGTGCGCTTGACTCAGTCCATGGCAATCTGTCTCCAGCACTGTTGATCTCTCTGAACTGGTGCCGCAGCTGTTTGTGGAATCACGACTTGCACGCGCAGCTCTACCGGCGCTACCCGCACTCGATCTGCTGCCAACCGATATATTTAGGGCACAAGAATCCGATGCTGCGTTCCACATGCGCCCCTGTAAACAGAACAATAAGAAATGCATTAGGTGCTGGACATTTGAAGACCTTGTCAACCTTAGGGCTCTCTATCTAGTCCAGTTATGCTAAGGTAATCTGTAATTTTGCTTGAATTGGTCGACTTTATTTCATTACCCCCGAGCAGATGCACCCCACTTCTTTGTACTGCCAGCTTGTAGATCAATTGTATCAGCAGATGTGCTTAAATATGCAACTCTAGTCAAGTTATTGTTAGCTCGGTAACCCCCAAGAAGGTGCCTGCGTAGCAACACTCCCATTGAGAGAGAGCCATTGTCGGACATACTGTATGTACTGTACTGTACTATGGGGTCTCGGTATTGCACTCTTCCTCGTACCCATTATTATTATAGTCATAAGTACCCTTGATGTACCAGATGTCCCCCTTACGACACTTTTCTTTTTATTGCGACCTTGCAGCTCAATTGTACAATATCTCCTGATGGGATTTAATATCCAAATCTAGTCAAGTTATTGTAGCCTCGGTGACCCAAGAAGGTGCTTGCTTAGCGACACTACCCTTTTTGAAGAGTCATTGTCGGGCATACTGTAAGTACTGTACTGTGCTATGGGGTCTCGGCATTGGACTCTTTCCCGTACGTATTGTTATTACACCCATAAGTACCCATGGATCTGATTACCCCGGAGCAGTTGTCCCCTAGCAACACTCTTCTTTTTACCGGGACCTTGCAGATCAATTGCATCTCCAGTTGAGGGATTTAAATATCCAAATCTAGATAAGTTATTGTTAGCTCGGTAACCCCAAGAAGGTGCCTGCTTAGCTTCCATTATTATCAAAGTCAGACTTCACTTGGCTTTCTAGCTTCTATGTATTATAGCTAAGACATATACATTTAAAGACAGACATAGCACTCGGACGATCGAGCTAGTATATACACGACCATTTCCGATTGTAGGACGAATATAGAGCCGACTATGAGATGTCAATCCTTCTGTTTATTATAGTCGTAGTTATGGTTGCTAAGGTTGTCTAGTTTATCAGACAGATAAGGACCTATACTTTGTGGCACCTTCTGCTAATTATAAATATATATAAACCACGATATCAATGCCACTATTGACTTACACGAGATTGCAAATAGTTGGCCTCGACATCAGCGAACAGAGCCGTCGATGGATGCTGATGGGGAAGTCCTGACGCCGAGACGCTAGTGCCAGCAGTTTGCCAGCTTAACGGTGGGCTGGGCACGATAGGAGTCAGTGTCTGTTCGCGATCCTTAACGTAGGTGCTGCTGGGTGATGATCTGGGGGATGCCTTGGGCTTGGATAGATTGAGGGGGGCATCCATGTCGGAGTTTTGTGCCTCAGACTGATTGAGTTGCTCGGGCGAAGATGATTTCATTGAAATGAAGCCGTCCTCGGCACTGTGACACCTTGCCTGTGGCGAGTCTGGCGGCGTGCTATGACTGTGACTTTGATATTTGGGTACACTTTGTGGCGACTCCAGCATGGATACTGCGTCAACTATGCCAGCTGATCCATCCTCCTCTCGCTTATTCATCTTATTCGCAATTGCAGGATTCGGTGTGTTGTTATTGTTGTTGCTACTTGCTGCTGTGGCTGCCACAGCTGCGGCAGCCAATGCAGCCTGAATGTGTGCGGCTGCCACTGCAGGATTGGGCCACATCGGCTGCATGGCCAGCTTGTGCACATGATGATGATGATTATGACTATGACTGAAGGGGGGCTGGTTGCTCATGTGTCCCGGCATCAGGGCCAATGAAGGATGCATGAATGGTAGAAATGGCACTAAGCTACTAGGCACTGCAGTTGTTTCACTCGCACCTTGATGTGCTTGCTCCTGCTCCTGCTCCAGCTGCTGCTGTTGTTGTGTCGTTACAAATCGACCACTTGCAAACTGTGCACTCAGTTGTTGCTGCAATTCCTGCAGGCAGCTCTCCTGGTGCATGCGCTGCACATTCTGCAGCTGCTGTTGCTGTTGTTGCAAGCTAGCCTCAATATCTGTCATACTGTCAAACTTAGCCTGCAATAAAAATAAACCAAAATATATAAATAAATAGATATACGCAGTTAATGTTAATGTATTAGATCATGATCAACACTTCGCATTGAGGTAGGAATGCTTTCGACAGCATGGAAAGGCCAGTCGACGGTCGGCGTGTGAGGACGAATCGAGCGATCAAATTATGGAGTACAGACGAGTTAGACCCTCATGTGGCAGCTCGTGACATTGCCCAAGAGTTGGCAGTTAGTCAGCAAACCCATTAAATCGTCTAGAGCAGGTTGGATATAAAAATAAGCTTGATGTTTGGGTGTCGCATGATTTGACGCAAGAAAAACCTTCAAATTATGGAGTACAGACGAGTTAGACCCTCATGTGGCAGCTCCTGACATTGCCCAAGAGTTGGCAGTTAGTCAGCAAACCATTTAAATCATCTATAAAAATAAGCTTGATGTTTGGATGTCGCATGATTTGACGCAAGAAAAACCTTCTGGACCAGTATATCGTCCCCAGCAGTGATTAAGCCGGCATAGACGGGCAGGAAGGTTTTGCTGTTTTTGGGGGGTTAGCAAGAAAATAATCCACAATGAGCTGCAACCATATAGCAGCAGGCTTCATTTTAGCATATACGGTCGTGGTCGAAAGCCGCTGAATCGTTTCAAGCAGTAGCCAAGCCGGCATTGACATCCAGGAAGGTTTTGCTGTGTGTTTGATGGGATATTGGCAAATAGAGTTGCAGAAACATCGATGTTTAGTTTGTATAGTGTTGCACCAGGACAACGCCACACACCATACACTGTGTTGATGACTCGTCAGTAGCTACTGCATATTTGATCTAAATCCAATCATTGTAACACTTTTTATAAAGCATTGAATAGAGAGCAAAAAGCTAATGGCAATATTTCCCAATGTTAGTAAAAAGAAGTCTCCCGCATTCGGTATAATGAGCTTTTAGGCAGCCAAGAACCAAGACCCAAGACCCGTTCTGGAGAGAGCTAACTAGTTCTTCGTTTAGCTAAGGCATCGGTAAACTCCTTGGCCTGCCACAATCCTGGCCTAAATAGAAGCCCAGCAGCGTGAGTCATCATATTAGCGCAAGTATTTACAAGAAGTCGAATTCAAAATGGCAAAAGTAATTGCAAAAAAGGTAAAGCTCAGTGTATACCTATTATTCCTACGCAAATTATATATACACGGAGAGCGCTGCTCTACGGGTATAAATCTGCTGGAGTAGTTGAGAGTAATAGAGTTGACCAATTTTGACCAAATTCTATACTCGTTACTTAATATATTGGCATTAATTGGCATTAAAATTAAGGTGTTCATATAGAAACTGTGAACCCGGTCGATTGTTCTAATGGCCAGAATAGTAGGCTATAGTAAATATAGTAAAAAGAAGGCAGTGAGAACGCAAACTGCTGTTGTCTTTGATTCTGTCAATCCATCACTTCCGCTTCACAAGTTAAATCGTATAATCTAAATTGCTTATAACGATTTCCAATTCATTTGTACTGATTAAACCATCGAAAAGGGTATACTAGGGTACTGTTTCCATCTTGCATACATTGTCATACTTTATTTGACATAATATTATCCGACTTCTAATGTACTTCAAGTTGGTATTGCTTAACCCTGCGAACATTGAAAGTGCTTAAAAAGAGCATACTAGTAACAAGAGGGTGGCAGGTGTGGCAGACTCCACAAAGAATGAACCACAAAGAATATAAAGGGTGATTTTGTAGCTAATATCTTTTTGTCAATACTGGTTTAAACAGCTTACGCACGTTTCGTGTTTTGCAACACTGTCAAACTTCTTCAATTAAACCATGAATCGTCAAACGTACAACGTGCCGAAAATTATTGAATTCTAATTATTAAAACGCGTGCTCTGTTAAGAAAGTTAATCGCGCGTTTCTTCTTCCATTTTATGGTCAGTTTAATCGACACATTCTGAAGCGGCTATTCGGGATTTTGTGACTAAGTTTCACATCATTACATTGTTTGAAACTACGTAGAGTGGGAACTAAAGAAAATAATGAAAATGTTAAAGATGACCATCATTGAACCGTACTTCTTCAAAACTGATGCGAATCGTAAGGTAACAGTGCATGGTGAGCGCTACCGTGAGATGTTATCAAACTTTATCTTTGCCAAAATGCAAAAGCTTGACTTGCATGACATGTACGAGTAGTTAGACAATGGACTTATTAAGGCGCAATCACGCTCAACGTTTGCATGAAATAATTTTCAAAAATTCAATTATATGCAACGTACTTTCGATTCAAATAAAGATTTCACATTTCTCTGAATTTTCTGTGTTTTCCTTTTGAAAAACTTTCAACAACCTCTATATTCGAGTCGATTGTTTGTATGTTTGTCTTTCTATATGTACGTCACAGTTATTAAGAGCTAGCAACATTAGTTTTAGCATTAAGGTATTCTCTATTTCATATTCTATTCCAAGTTTATGAATAAATATTGTTTGACACTTGACTTTAACATATACTTAGCTGACATAAACATCTAGCTATGTTCCAAGTTACAATCCGATCGGTTAATTAACACAAAAGTTAGTCAAGTCAAGACAGAACACCTTGATTTTGAAATTTTAAAGGTTTTTCAAAACTGGACTGTAGATTGCTAATCTTGTATGTGATAAAACTCTTTACTGACACGAATCGTACACTAAACGCGAGTATGCACTCTTACATATCATAGGTATCATATATATATATATATATACATATATATATATATATATATATAAAAATATATATATATACCAGATATATACCTACAAATATCTCATATTAATTGCCAAAGTTGAAAATATTAATTAAATATTTGTCAAGGTTTGGGAATTCAAATACTTTAAATATTGTAGTTCTTACTTTAAAAAAACACTTCACAATTTTTTATACATAATTAAAACTAATTTAATTTAATTCTGTTAACCGATTTTAGTGATTATAAAACAACATCTGCTTTGAATCGTTATTAGTGCCGTTAAATTCTCAGTGTGATTGGGCGCAACACTACACTCCAATTGGTTTTCAATTTTATTTGTTCTATACGACACAATAGAATCACATATAGTATATCCACAGAGAGAGAGCGAGACAGAGAGAGAGAGATGGAGAAGGAGGTACCAAGACCTTATTCTTCTTCTTGTTTGCAATTTGTTAATATCTGCTACCTTCTTGTTTGGACAGCGACGCAGCGCCAGCAACTCGCAGTCAGACTCGTGTACAAATTCGCATATACCGTTAGCATCGACGCATCAAAGAGAACTGATGATGGTCCCAGTGGCAAAAGCTAATTCTTAGCTTGCCGTACAACGAACCGTACCATACCATACCGTACCGTCTTTGGCGTGTGTTCTTAAGAGAGAGCGATAAAATGCCAAAGAGATCAAACAATTGAAAATAAGAGTGCAAATTGACGTCACACAAATACAATATATGATAATATGTCAAAAGTGCGCAGTGAGAGCAATAGTTCCAAAGAGAGAGTGACGTATTTGAGCGAGTGAGCGAGCATGAGAGTTTATGTGTGTATGAAGAGAGAGTGGGAGAGAGAGGGAGACAAGCAGTTACCAATCTGTGATGGGCGTGCATTCATTTGCACAAATTTCTGTTGCGCACACAAGTTTTTGCGCGTACTCTCTCGCTCTTTTCTTTTATATACATATGTATGTAAACAAATACACACACACACATGTAAGTGTTGTGGGAGTCACGCTCATGCCAACAACAGTTCTAAGTACAACAGTTTCAACATACAAAGCTACATATGTACATACACATATACGTACGTACATACATGTATGTACAATGCAAATGCGGGCAAAAAAGAATATTTTACTTAAAAATCAATACAGCGACGTCGACGGCAACGGCAACGCCAACGCAAGGCACAAAGGGCATTGTGTAATACAATACAAGTTAAAACAGTAGCTGTAGCTCCTCCCCCATTACAATACTGCTGAATAGGCAACCCCCTTTGGCACTAGCACACAGCAGAAGCGGTGGTTAATGCCTCTTCTTTGCCTCAACCAATTGTCTCGTCGATTATTTGCTATTGTGCCTGCGCAATGCGTTTCGGTTGGCCAGCCTGCCAAAGCAATCGCAACGTGTCTCTACATATACATATATATGTATACATATATGTATGTATATACATATATATCAACCTGTGTTGTACTTATAGGTACATATGTGAGTATATGTATAAGTGCTTGCGTACTCGACTCTTATACAAAATATGCGGATTATGATGCAAGTATTAGCCCACGTTTGTATATATTGTGTGATGTGTATGTTTCACGTGTGTGAAACGTTTACTGCTTGTAATAACAAGATATGTATGTATGTACACATCAATTTGTCAATGGGCCTGCTTAAATACTGAAATACAATAAATATATATACATATATAACACAATAAATATAAATATATATATATAACACAATAAATATATATATATATATAACACAACAAATATATATATATATATATAACACAATAAATACTATATAACTATACTATTTGATAATGTGCTACGTACCACGACCTAACTCCTTAATCATTCAAGTTATTTTTAACACATAAACTCCAAGATTCTTGCTGCAGTGTTTGTCTTTATCTCTTTGCTAGTGTTGAAACAGCGCCGTACATATTGCATGTGCCCAGGTGTTAGAGCTCCTACTTCGCAATATATGCTTGCTGCATTGTTAACGCTAGCTAGCTGGGAAGTCTAAGCCTCCCATTGACCTCTAAGAAGGCCCGTCAGAATAGAGTTCTTGATTTGGGTTCGTTTCAGGGTCTTAGTTCATTGTTAATTTTTCGATGAGCTATAGTTCAATGTGTAGTTCGTTCGTGCGCGACTTTTAGTTCGTTCTATAGTTCAATCTTTAGTTTGATCATTCAAGTTTTTAGTTCTTTAGGTCTTCGAGTATTTTGTTCCTTCGTTGACTGTTGTAAAAATGCTCGGAGAATGGCAAAATGCCATGAAAGAATAAGATTTTGACCCACGAAAACCAAAAGAAGAAAAGAGCAATGAATTAAAATCAGGGACTTGGTTCGTTAGTTCAGTTTGCGGATTAGTTTAAAGGAACTTAGTTTGAACAAAACGGTGCAACTCTACGTCAGAATGCGCAGTTCTTACTTATAATTATATTTAATAAACATAAAAATACTGGTAAAGCATTCAATGCAACTACAATATTGTGGTAAATTGTAGTAACGATAGTTATCGATAAATTCATATATGTAATGTGATATATTTGTAAGTTGCAGCTGAGTATAAAAAGTACTACCTGAATGAAATTGTTTTAACTGTTAGTTGTAAGTTTGAGAAATGTCTGCATTTTGCAAAGAATTACTTGACAGCTGGTTTTTTCCGTTTTTATACCCTTCGACCATTGAAAATGGTCAAAAAAGGATATACTAACTTTGTGCAAATGTATGTAACAGACAGAAGGAGGCGTCGGAGACCCCATAAAGTATATATATTCTTGCTCAGGATCACAAGCCGAGTCGATTGAGCCATGTCTGTCCGTCTGTCCGACTGTGTGAACGCACAGATCTCAGCTATTATAAAAGCTAGAGTTACCAAATTTGGCAGGAAGACTCCTGTGTAGATCAAGCAGATCAAGTTTATTTCAAATGTTAGGTGCCACGCCCACCGCCCCCACAAATCAATAATTTAATTTTTGAACTCAATTTGTAAGCGCTGTTTAAAAGATAGAACTTTCTAACTTAACATATACTAAGCTTAATGAAATATCTACGTAGTCTCTCTCTTCAGTCCGATCCGACAATAAACACAAAAGTTATTTAAGAAAGTATGAGCAGTCGGGATTAATTTCAAAGCATGTGCATATGCATATGTGTATGAATTTAAGAAATTAAACTACACGGGAACATACTAGGTCGAAGGGTATCCCACAGTCGCGTGTTGCGCGACTGTTGCTTTTCTTACTGGTTTTTAGTGCTGTTTGATTTTTAAATGTTTAAATATGAATTTTATATTTTTCTTCATGCACATTAGTTCATAATTCTTTATCTAATAATATAGTAAACAAAGAAATTAAGAAAACCCTAATTATGTTAATGAAAAACTACTTTAAACGTAAATATTCATATGAATTGAATTCCTTTTGCAAAAAAAATACGTTAAGCTTATGGCAGAAACTACAAGAATACACAAGTTATTTTTATACACTGACAGAGGATGTATTCATTTTGTCTAGCTGAAAGGAGTTGAACTCATTTGTCTCATTTGCAACGCACCTTAAGCGCCAACATCGTCCCTATAAAATATATACATACATATATTCTGAATCAGCATCAACAAGGGGCAATGCCTGTGTCTGACTTATAGCTATCTCGATGAAATTTGGCACACATGCTTCTTATTTCTGCACACTGTAATTAAGTCGGTACGAGCCGAATAGGACCGATATACATATTGTTTAGCTAACGGCGTATCGGCCAATCTATTATTAATTAATACTATTAAGATATTGCAAACAAATTTACTGCATCACCCTTTTTAATAATATAAATAATAACATGTTAAGTGATACTTAATTATGTTAAGTCTTGTGTTGTTAAGGTCACTAAGGTCACACCTTAGTCGATATACTATTGTAAGTTTATCGTTCACTCTATCGATACAATAGTGTTAAATAACGCAAAAGGAGCAGCTGAGCGTCACTATCGTTTAAGATAGCTAAGGGAACACATTGTTGAAAGGGATTATCTACACAAACATAATAATAATAACATAAAAATATAGTTGTTATAGAAACAATTGTTCGTATTTGTATGTAGAGCAGTATTGTTTATCAAATTGATTTATATTATCTGTTGCAATTAAGTTAAATTTAAACCAACGTTCTAGCAGTTTATTTTAAACAGAATTGAAATCAATCGGCCGATATGTCGGATTATATATGTATATGAAAAGTACTATGCAACAAGGGCAAACTAATTCAATTTGCTAATTAGAATAATAACTGTAACATCATTTATATAAATTCTTTAAATGGCAGGGTATTTAAACATTCGAATGCCGCCCTCCAGAATAACCTGCTTTGCTTATTTTCCTCCGTTTTCATTTCATTTTATTTGTTTAACTTGTTAATTTCGGTTATGGCATCAAAAGCATCAGCATCTGCCGCAGCAGCAGCAACAACAACAACAACAGAAACTAAGTAGAAAATTAAATTGTTGAGTTTGTCATGAAAGTGAGGAATGGAGGGGGTAGTACGGTACGGTATACAAGAGATCAAAGGACAATTTTGTGATTGTTTTATTCCGTTATTTTATTTTGTTTGCCATGCGCTGTTGCTGCTGTTGTTGTTGGTTTTTTAGGCGTGTGTTGTCTTTGCTTATTTATTTCTGTTCGTTTACGTTCGCCCTCCCCCTGCCTGCCCTGCTTTATTTGTTTGTTTGTTTTCATTACAAAATCGTACTTCATTTGTGTATTCTGTTTGATTATGTTGCGTTTCATTTGTCGTTCAGATCGGTTAGAAAGGTCTCTGTTCTGGGTCCAGCATGTCGTCTGCTTAGCATAAGCAGATCAACTATACAAATACAATTAAAGAAAGCTGCAGTTAAAGGTGGGTCTATACCGAAATATATCTCTCTCTTTATCCTTGAATCAGTGCAAAGAACTTGTGGAATTAAGTAACGAAAGATATTTTGTACATTTAAGCTGAATAATTGTCGCTTTCTTAGTGGTGTGTGTTCTAGATCGATTGCAGCTGGCCTATCATCAAGTTAGTTATCGATTGGCGGAACTTGTTCGCGATGTATCGTGATTGCCACAAACTCAACTGGGAATGTATTGTAGTTCCTACTGAAGCCGCTATCAAAGCGTGTTGTACATTATTATTTGATGAGGGCATATGTACCGCGACCTACTAGGTGGGGTGAAAAGTAACCTCTTTTTTTTTTTATTTTTTTTTTTTTAGGCCGATACACTTAATCCAGCGATTTTCCAACTTCTTGATCCCGTCCGAAAAATAATTTTCCGGCAGGCCTGCAAAATACTCCTCCGCGGTGTCGATAATTCCGAAAAATTCCTCGCGTGAGCTAAATTTTTTATTGATGAGCCATCTTTTGAGGTTTGAGAAGAGATTGTAATCTGAGGGAACCAAATCGTATAAAAAGGGGGATAGGGAAGTAAATGAAGGCCCAAATAATTTGTTTTGGCCAAAATTTCGTTTCTCGTGTTTTTGGTCTGGAGCCAGTTTCGCGGCACCTTTCGGCAGGATAAATATTTCATATGAAAAACCTCGTTTAGAATATAGTTTGTGCACTCAATACTGATCCTTGTGACATATGCTAGTTCACAAAATTTTACTTTCCTGTTTGCGAACATCATCTCATGGATTTTTTTGGCATTTTCCTCTGTGACCTCATCCGAGGGCCTGCCGATGCGGCAGTTGCGGCCGTCTCGAAACCATAAAGTTTATCCAAATTTTCTTTCGTTTTCCTCGCCGTCTTGCCACTCAAAAAATAATGTTTTATAAGAAAACGAAAATCGTTTTTGTCCATACTGCACATGATGCCAAACACGTCAACGAAAATCAGCTCTCAAAAAAAACTACTGGCAGTGTCGCACGGAAATTTGTTATGGTTGCCTAAATATGTACGGAATACAAGGCCCTATAAAAGTTTTTGCAGTAGAATTGTATTTTGGCGGTCAAGGAGGTTACTTTTCACCCCACCTAGTACTAGATCTATTGTACCACTAAAGCTTCGATTATCACTGCTTCTTTCCTTATGTATACAGTTTTAAGACGGTGCCGAGTCCGAACGTATTACAAGTATGATGTTTTATTCTATAGGGAAATAATACACTTTGCAAGGCATTGCAATACTCTAACCTTAAATCTACATAGCTTAATTCCTAGTTAAATCGGTGTGACCAATTACAGCAACGATTAAAACGCATACAATAAAATACTAAATCGAAATGCCGTGCCCTCTAACGGTGGCAACTACTTAACTAACTATCGATAGCCAACCTTTATCCTTTCCGTGACATACAGTGAATCAAGTAACTCTTTACACATAGTATGTACATGTTAATGTTATAATGTATGTTAATGTATATACTGAACTGACAACATTTGAATGCTGATTTTAATAAATTCTTGTATTTCATTTTTATACCCTTCGACCATTGAAAATGGTCAAAAAGGGTATACTAACTTTGTGCAAATGTATGTAACAGGCAGAAGGAGGCGTGGGAGACCCCATAAAGTATGTATATTCTTGCTCAGGATCACAAGCCGAGTCGATAGAGCCATGTCTGTCTGTCTGTCTGTCTGTCTGTCTGTCTGTCTGTCTGTCTGTCTGTCTGTCTGTCTGTCCGTCTGTCTGTGTGAACGCACAGATCTCAGCTATTATAAAAGCTAGAGTTACCAAATTTGGCAGGAAGACTCCTGTGTACTATAAGCAGATCAAGTTTATTTCAAATGTTAGGTGCCACGCCCACCGCCCCCCACAAATCAATAATTTAATTTTTGAAATCAATTTGTAAGCGCTGTATAAAAGATACAACTTTCTGACTTTAACATATAATAAGCTGAATGAATTATCTACGTATCCTCCAAATTGTAATCCGATCGGACAATAATCACAGAAGTTATTTAAGAAAGTATGAGCATAAAACGAAGTGCTTCTGTCAGCTAACAAGGGAGGCGGGTAAGCGCGAAGCGCGAGCGCCATCTGTCGGGATTAATTTCAAAGCATGTGCATATATATATGTGTACATACAGAGGAATATATGTACATAGATAGGTCGAAGGGTATCCCACTGTCGCGTGCTGCGCGACTCTTGCTTTTCTTACTGGTTAATAATCGAAGTGTGTAAAAAGTAACAATCTTCTGATCGCATTAGACCGACTTTGCACTATCGTTACATATACTGTCGAAGTGTATTTTATATAGAGTAACGCATTACATATTATTTGTAAACAGTTGCGGGATAAGAGTAAGGAAAGAAGTGGGGGACGAGGAAAAAACAATTATTATATGTACATATAATGCTGAAGATATCAGACGATGCACCTCATTAACGCAATGCAGTACAATAACAAGATTTGAAGTGGACATTCAAGTGAAGATTGTGTGGCTGGGGACGTGGGCTTTGTTCAAAATTCTGTTTTGTTTGAAACGCACCTCACACAAAAATGATAAAGCACCACTGCAATTTCGCTGGGATGCTGGAGACATTCATTTTATATTCATTGTCGACAGTCAACAACATCAGTCGGCGTGAGGCGTGTCGAGCACAGGGGGTGGGTGGAGTATGCTGTAGAGGGGGACCTAGTCTGGTTACGACTAGCGAATTGCTCCCCAATGTTGCACAACATTTTTATCGCACTCGCTACACTTGCACAATGCCATGAAGGCGAACCGCGCAATCTTTATAGACACACACATACATTTACATGTATATGTATATGTGTATGCAAAGTATGTTCCATTATTGTTTTAACTTACAGAGTGTATTAACAATACAGCACACTGTCCATATGTTGGTTTAAATGTTTAAAAATCCCTTAAGATTTTCATACCAAAGGCAAATCATCTTATTAAGTAGGTGCAAAAGTCTTATACAGTTAATATAACATCAACAGTTTATATAAGTCTTATGCGATATTTATATATATTTAGTATTTTAATAAAATTAATATTTTTTGCAATCTTTCTGCCTTAGCAAATCCAAATGCAGGCATCATTGTAATTGTCTTCCCACTGAAAAACAATCTGTTAAGTTTCAGGTGCGTTTCCTTTATCGTATGCTCACTGTAGGCTTGCCAAAATTGACACAGTGCAGAAAGATGAAAACACTACGCAACATCCGTTTTCGCTCGACTTTTTGATGTGCATCATATAAACATGAGAGCAACTCCCAGAAGGGGTGTTCTCACTTCTTTATAGTATGCAATCCTGCGAGAAGTACGAGGAGAACGCCTCAATTGTATTTGTTTTTTGAACGAAGAAAACAAAACGCGGCACACGACAGTGCAATACCCTTCGGCCTATGTTCCTATGTATGTACACATCTACATATGCACATGCTTTCAAATTATTCTCGACAGATGGCGCTAGAGCTTCGCGCTCTCTTTCATCCTTCTTAGTTGTAACAAGCACTTAAAGGTATACTCATACTTTCTTGAATAACTGCTGTGTTTATTATATATACTAACTAACTTTGTGCAAATGTATTTAATGGGCAGAATATATATTCTTGCTCAGGATCACAAGCCGAGTCGATTGAGCCATGTCTGTCTGTCTGTCCGTCTGTCTGTGTGAACGCACAGATCTCAGCTATTATAAAAGCTAGAGTTACCAAAGTTGGCAGAAAGACTCCTGTGTACTATAATCTGATCAAGTTTATTTCAAATGTTAGGTGCCACGCCCCCGCCCCCGTCAGAAAGTTATATATTTCTTACGATGCTTACAAATCAAGCTTAAAAACTAAATTATTGATTTGCGCGAGCGGTGGGCGTGACGTGCAAGATTTGAAATAAACTTGATCTGCGTCGAGTATATAGGAAGCTTCATGCTAAATTTGGTGTCTCTAGCGTTTATAATAGCTGGGAGCTGTTTGTTAATACAGACAGACATACAGACATGGATAAATATACTCGGCTAATGATACTGAGTAAGAACATATGTACATATATACTTTATGGTGTCTGCCACGCCCCTTCTGCCTGTTACATGCATTTCCACAAAGTTAGTTAACCCTTTTTTTGACCATTTTCAATGCTCGAAGAGTATAAATAGGTTTTAAATGGAGTTAAAGCAATAAGATATGCCAAACTTGTATTGAACAAAGTGAACAATCGTGTTCATAACCAACTTTGCATAATAAAGAAACAAAAAGGGGATTAAAAGTACTACAGATAGAGTACTACTATTAATAAAGTACTACAGATAGAAAAAGAGAATTACAAGTACTACAAGTAGAGTTGTTCCCTGTCTCATCCCTGATAAAAACTTGGGCTGATGGGAAGTGGGAACACAGTAGTGTCTGCTATTCAGACCAGGGAAGTAGCAGTTCAAGGAGCATTGTCAATGAAAGAACAAGTTCGCTGTGCAGAAGGTATTTTCTTGTTGGCTACTTTTTTGATCATCATACAATGAACTATGTAACTAGATATATCATTTTGATGCGTCTATGTTCAGCTGCAGTGTGTAGACTCTGTAAAGAGGACTCTGCCACTAACTAGTCTTGGTATTGATTGAGAAGGAAACATCTTCGCATTATATTTCATTAGAGGAAGAACAGTTTTTTTAAACTAGGAAGGCACTTTCCGCAGCCTTTTCTCCTTTGTCTCGCCTTCACAAATAATAATAATAACAATGCTAAAGTATACAAAGAATGAACACCTTAGTTACTAGACACTACGTATTATTCATATTCATCATATTCGCATTGAACTTGGATGTATCTTTAGTTATTTAACACAAAGCGAATTGTGGCAAGGTTATTGGTATGCTGCAGCTGTGCTTATCAGTATTCATCAAAGTTGTCAAAGTATTGTCAAATTGTCGAACGTCTATAACTGTAGCCACGAAATGCTATTAAAATTCATTGGCACGGCTTGCAAAAGCTAAGCACAATCTGATAGCGATATTATACAATAAAGGGGCGACTCAAGTTCTACTTCTAATATATATTCCCAATTGGCCGCTTCATTGTCACTGCTGCTGCTGTCTGTCTCTGTGTTGTCGCCCAAAGCTGTAAAGCAAACCGTTAATATTACAACAATCCCAGAGGAAGACAAATCCGCCTCTTGTGCCCTGCGGCTTCCTTTGTGGCTGCAAATTACAGCGATGACACGCTGCGTCATCGCTTCATTGACTTTACTCTCCAAATACGCCACAGCCACCTCGCTTGTGCTGCTGCTAGTGCACGGCAAAAGAAAAACAGGGAAATGTAAGGTGAAGACTGCGAGGCTGTCAAAAAGTTTTCTTTTTCTTTCTTCCTTCAACAAAACATTCATCAATTTTCTGTTTCTTATAATACTAAAACGGTAGAGTACACCACCCTCTGTGCCGTCACCGTCGCCGTCTCTTTCCTCTTCACAATTGAAATTTACCATCTAATCTTTTTATTTCCTTTACTCATTACAAATTTAAAGGTACTTTATTGAAACCAGCTAACAAATAAATAAGAAAATATGTATATGAAAAGAAGATAGCCTTCATAACTAGTAAGGTTTACAAATTGAAAATAAGTAAGCAAGTTCGTGGGAAACTTAGACATGCCTGAAGCGCAGACCTTCAGGACCTTAGACATGCCTGAAGGTCTGCGTTTCAGATTAGAGGTTTTCTAATACATATAAAAAGATGTGAGATCTAGGCACTTTTACTTAACTACAAAGTTGGACATGGGTGAGTTATATCCATATCCAGTATATATATGGATATAACTCAGTTGTTAATTCTTAATATGATTGTATATACCCTGCTCTGAGCAGATTAAGTCCCAGAACTTAAGTAGTACATATGTTATTTGAGTTAGCATCAGAAGCCGAGTCATGTTCAGAGTTACATGCCAATAATAATGGATCAAGTTGCTTTTTATGGCTCACGCTAGACAAATGATGGCTCTGGGGTAGAAAAGCATATTGTTGGGTAGTCACCCAAGGGTGCTGACATCACTAAACTGAGAAGGAAATCGACTCCTATCTGGCAAGGCTGATGCGGAGCTAACTACTTCGAGGGAAAAGCCACCAGCGCTGGCGAGAAGACACACCGTGCTTCCACTGAGCTCCCACAGGGCTCAGTGCTGTGTCAAACCTTCTGCAACCTGATGTACAACAATGTACTAAGGCTAACCTATCCAGAAGTAGTAAAGATTGTGCGCTTTGAAGACGACGTAGCTATATTTACCAGGGTTTTTTTCGATCTAGTTGAAGTTCTTATGGAATTTAAGCTAATGTATTAAAGCAACCATTTTCAATATAAATGATAAACGGTGCCAGCAAAAAGTGCGGAGTCATAAAACGTTTTGGGTTAAGCGATTGAATTTATTATATAAAGTAAGTACAAAAGTAAAACACTTGAATTCATCTCTCATTATTGTAATGTCGATATCACAGTGGTATTTTGTCAATTCATTCTTAAAGAAATACATTGTACAATTAATACTCTTGGGTTATAGCAACACAAATCTTTAAATTCCTATTGGAATTTGCCCCCGTGGACTCTCAAAAAATGAATTTAAATATGTGTAACTCAAAACTGATTATTCAAATTCTCATTTCCATTCAGATTTAAAGTGGCGTGAAATTTAAATGGGTTTAACTTAATTATATAAATAAATTGCTCGTTTTTATACCCTTTACAACCCGTATAAAGGGCAAGGCAGGCTTGGCAGGCATCAACGTTATATACAGCTGCGGTTAAAATAAAATATAATAAAATGTATTTTTTGTCAACTTTTTTTAAAGTTCTACTTCTCGATTAATATGTACAATATGTTGTCTCTATAAGATACCGATTTTACCATCTCAATGTAACGGTTCTTTTTGTTTTTGGTTTATTAGTGCAAAAGTGCACGAAATCAGGCGGTAACAAAAATAGCACTAATCACGTTTTTGCTAAATAAAATTGTTAGAAGTGCTTACTCTCGGTTTATTGCGCCCTAATTTTAAAAAGGGAGTTGTATTTGGATTGAGTTTTTTCAAAAGGAAAAGGATAAATTTTCTCAGTATGGGTCACGGAAAGCATTCTACCGACGAAAAAATAAGTTTGATCAAAAATATGATCTCAGAAGGAAAAACTTATACTGAAATTGGTAAAATTGTCGGATATTTATATAAAATGATCCGCAATGCAATATTATTCGAAAACCAGTAAGAAAAGGCAACAGTCGCGCAGAACGCGACAGTTGGATACCCTTCGACCTATGTATGTATGTTCCTATGTATGTACACATATACATATGCACATGCTTTGAAATTAATCCCGACAGATGGCGCTCGCGCTTTGCGTTCTCCCGCCTCCCTTGTTAGCTAACAGAAGCACTTGGTTTTATGCTCATACTTTCTTAAATAACTTCTGTGTTTATTATCCGATCGGTTTGTAATTTGGAGACTACGTAGATATTTCACTCAGCTTAGTATATGTTGAAGTCAGAAAGTTTTATCTTTTATACAGTGCTTACAAATTGAGCTCAAAAATTAATTTATTGATTTGCGGGGGGGTGGGCGTGGCACCTAACATTTTGAAATAAACTTGATCTGCTTGATCAACACAGGAGTCTTCCTGCCAAATTTGGTAACTCTAGCTTTTATAATAGCTGAGATCTGTGCGTTCACACAGACAGACGGATAGAAAGACAGACAGACAGACAGACAGACAGACATGGCTCAATCGACTCGGCTTGTGATCCTGAGCAAGAATATATATACTTTATGGGGTCTCCCACGCCTCCTTCTGCCTGTTACATACATTTGCACAAAGTTAATGTATCCTTTTTGACCATTTTCAATGGTCGAAGGGTATAAAAATTTTATGTTGCCATGTGCCGAATACGAAATGCCTTTGATTTGGGTATTCCAGCAGGATAATGATCCTAAACATACCAGCAAGAAAGCTTTGGTTAGAGGATAACTTGATCAGTCTTATGGAATGGCCTGTTCAGTCACCGGATTTGAATCCTATAGAAAACCTTTTGGTCGGACGTTAACTAAACGATTTCTGAAGCTAAACCCAAAAATAATAAGGACCTTTGGGCTGTCGTGAAATATTCATAGGACATAATTCCTAAAGAACGGTGCCAAGACTTGGCCGACTCTATGCTTAGATGATGTGCAGCTGTGATCACCAACAAAGGCCACGCAACTAAATATTAATATTACTTAAACATATTACTATATATAAAATTAATTTCCTGAATAAATTATTTGTTTTATTATTTATTTGTTGTTGTTTGTTATTTTTGTTACCGCCGCAATTCGAAGGTTTTCTTTTGTTTTCGCAATTGTTTTAAAAACTACCAATAAGGTCTGCTAACTTTTTTCGTTAATTCAAAAAAGCATTGTATCATTAAATTTTAGTAAAGAATATAATCAAAAAGTGTCAGATAAAAAAAAAAAACTGTGACCAACAAAAATCGTGCCAATGGTGCTATTATTTTAACCGCAATTGTATGTACTTCATCAGGAATTAATCCTAAAGTCGTGAGTCTACTAATGATTTTAACTGTTTTCAATAAACTTAGAAAATTTAAAATTTCTAATGTATCATATACGCATGTTTATTTATTTATTTTTTATTTATTTATTTATTTAACGTCAACTAAGCCAGTCGACTTGAAAAATTATTATATTTAAATTAAAATTAGATAAAATTAAGATTAACCAGTAAGAAAAGCAACAGTCGCGCAAAACGCGACAGTGGGATACCCTTCGACCTATGTTCCCGTGTAGTTTAATTTGTTAAATTCATACAAATATGCATATGCACATGCTTTGAAATTAATCCCGACAGATGGCGCTCGCGCTTCGCGCTCGCCCGCCTCCCTTGTTAGCTGACAGAAGCACTTGGTTTTATGTTCATCCTTTCTGAAATAACTTCTGTGTTTATTGTCCGATCGGATTGCAATTTGGAGACTACGTAGATATTTCATTCAGCTTAATATATGTTAAAGTCAGAAAGTTGTATCTTCTATACAGCGCTTACAAATTGAGTTTAAAAATTAAAATATTGATTTGTGGGGGCGGTGGGCGTGGCACCTAACATTTGAAATAAACTTGATCTGCTTGATCTACACAAGAGTCTTCTTGCCAAATTTGGTAAATCTAGCTTTTATAATAGCTGAGATCTGTGCGTTCATACAGACGGACAGACAGACAGACATAGCTCAATCGACTCGGCTTGTGATCCTGAGCAAGAATATATATACTTTATGGGGTCTCCCACGCCTCCTTCTGCCTGTTACATACATTTGCACAAAGTTAGTATACCCTTTTTTAACCATTTCAATGGTCGAAGGGTATAAAAATATAAAAAATTTTAAAATTAATTAAGATTATACATTTTTTAAATTTAGGCTGGGGAATAAAACAAGAATTAACGATCCAACATTTGCTGCAAAGGATTGGGGAAAACCCAGTAAAACCCAATCAGATCGGTGGATTAATGTTAGTTATTAGGATGAGAAGTTAATTCATTAAGGATAGACAATTTAACAGAGTGGAGAGAGGACTCTGAGTTGAAAACTCTAAACAGTCTATTGTAGTCAGCACAGAGAACTCGGAAAGGGTCATGCAAGCTGTAATTATTAGGACAAAAGGCTAAAGAAAGTGGCCTAAAATTACGAACGAAATTGAACCTTCAAAATTTCATTTTTTTATTAACGCCAATAATATTTGCAGATATATTTAATGCTCTAATAAATTATTAAAAATTATCCATAAATTTATCCATTATTTTTAGTCTCGGGACTTATTGATCAATGTGTTAGCTTACTATAGTATTCACCTCTCCTGCAACTGTATTATTTAGTGTACTATATTATCTAGCTAGAATATTTTACATGGCTTTGAGTATTCCGCATACCTTCTTCATGTGTATGCAAGTTGAGCATTACAGCATTGTCAAGCCGCCGACAATATGCAGGGAATGCCTTAAACAATCATTGATTGCCGTTGGCAAATCTACATCGAATAAAAAGGATGGGCTGCATGTATGATGTTTTATTCTATATGGAAATAAAACAGTTTGCAAGGCATTACAAGACTTTAACTTTAAATCTAGCGCGAAGTCTAGCGCAGTTTCTCTTTCCTCACTCTTGGATATTCGCCAGACGAACTGATCTGAGCTTAATTCTTAGTTAAATTGGTGTGACCAATTACAACAACGATAAAAACCGCATACAATAAAATACTAAATCTAACGCATACAATAAAATACTAACTAACTATCGATAGCCAACTTATCTGTTCCTAAATATAAAATACTAAATCTAACGCATACAATAAAATACTAAATCGAAGTTCCGTGCCCTCTATCGATGACAAATTACTTAACTTAACTATCGATAGCCAACTTATCCGTTCCGCGACAGGCATTGTGGAATTGCTGTTGAGAATAGAGTGTGTGTGATGTCTGCCACGCCTCCTGCTACCTGTACAGACTGCCTTCAATCAGGCATATGTGTACACATAGCTTGTGTATATCTTGTAATACTTCATTTGGCAACTGTCAGCAAGTGAGTATACCCCGTTTTAGAGCCTTTTCAATTGCCGTAGGGTATAATAAAGGGCGTAAAAGCAAGCTGAGGCGCAAGTCCAAGTCCAATTGAGTTGCCTTTTTGCGGCCGTAATGCACGTGCCGGCCATTGAGTTGCGCAGGGAACGAAGAACAGGGAGAGGTACAAGGGTACAAGTGTGCGCGTAAAGAACTTCTAATGTACGACAAGAAGGGTGGAAGTGAAATAATAATATAATACAAAAAGCAACAGAGAAAAGCAGAGCATGGACTCGACACGGAACTGATCCACTCGACGCTGGCTTTATTCTAATTATACGTCCCACTCCTGGCATGTGTACAGCCCGCCCACTGTGTGTGCTGCCAATGTCAAGTGCAAAGGTCGCCTGGGCAAAAGTCGCTGGAACATATGAAATGGGGAAATTGTAAAAATATGATGGGGAAACAGAGCAAATGGGCAAATTTTACTGTTTCTTAGTCGTCGAAGACCGCCTAGTGCGCTTAAGGTAATTGTTTTTCTTTCTTTGCTTAGATTTTTATACCCCTCTCTGCTCCCTGCGTCCCTCCCTGTACGTGGCTGCATTCTGTGCATCCTGTGTCCGCGTCAATTCAATTACAAGTTATTTCACGTTCGCACTGTGTCGTTGCTGGCGTTGACGGGACACGCAAGATGCTGCCACATGTGGCACAGGGTGAGCGGAAGAGCATAGGGTGTTGCAGGTTACATCCTTTTCCGTGCCAGGAAATTCGCCACAATTTACGGAAATTGAAATTTCAAATTGAAATCATAATTTCTTCTACGAAATTATCAGGTTTCTCACAGTTTATACAAGGAAGGATAAAACAAATTGACAAATTGAAATATTGACGACTATTATCTCTGTCTCTATCTATCACAATGGTCCATCCATCACTTTCGATCATATATTGGTCACGGTTAGAACAAAATTGATTCACCCTCTCTAAGGCGCAACTTGACAATGAATATGCCTCGTCTATGCTTTCCTTTATTTCTCTCTCTCTCTCTTTCTTAATGTTTTGAAAAGAAAACAATGGCAACTCTAATGATGGGAAAAGCACCCAGCCCAGACCAGTGCAGTCCAGAAACAGATGATTAAATCTGTTACAACAAAGGACGAAATAACATTCAAATTAGGAGCTCATTGTCGTACTTTTGTTGCCAATGGAGCACCCAGTACCCAGTGCAGTACCTTTGTTTCCACACACAATGGCGACACAAATGACGCTAACAACCTCTCTCTGTACTACGCTAGATAAACTGCTTACAACTCCTCAACATTACCAAAGCCAATACACTCCCCCTCCGCCCCAACAGAAATATAATACATGGCATAGAAGCAGTAAAGAAATCCAATGCATCAATCTTCATCTACTACATATACAATACAACTTTTAACTAAATTCTATACAAATTTTCCAAATTTTAAGAACAACTTTTGGATTATGAATTTGTTGTCATATTATTTATATAGTATGGAGATAATCCTGGAGTCAAAGTAGATAGTTGTCTCTAGCTTTCATTGGCACTGAATAATTATTTTGTAATGTGCAGATAATTCATTAACGTTTTAATTATTTATTACGCTCTTTACAATTTTAACAATGTGTTGTCTGGTCATTATTAAATATGTGCCCTCAGCTCCGAATTTTTTAAAATTTTTTTTACAGGTAGGGCTATATTTATGATGAATTTAGGTGAATGACAGAAGTCTCGGACTCTTCTAGTTTTTTTTAATTGAATTTTGAAAATAATTAAATTTTGCATGTATTTTGTTGTTGGCCAATTCTCAGTAAAACGTCACGATGCTGGGCACAGTGGCCTACAAGCGATTTATTTCAAACGAAATGTTATTTAAACACAATAATGTTTTATTTTATGAGTTGCATATTGGTTGAAAATTTCGGCGCATACAACTAGAACTCGGAGGTAGGCAGACTGGCGCCAACGAAGATGTTTAATAGCTCAATAAGATTTTAGAATATAATATGTGTTCTGCAAAAAAATATTTATTTTAGAAGAATAGAGCGCCGCATCGCGCTGTTTTTTCTAAACACTTTGAATTTTCTTGCTTGCTCAGTTTTCATTTCAAATGAATCGGTTTATTAGACACTGTACCGTCACAAAAAGTTTCAGGCAGACTGGCGCCTTGCACAAAAAAGGCAACAACAAAATACATGCAAATTTAATTATTTTCAAAATTCAATTAAAAAAAAACTAGAAGAGTCCGAGACTTCTGTCATTCACCTAAATTCATCATAAATATAGCCCTACCTGTAAAAAATATTTTAAAACCAGTAAGAAAAGCAACAGTCGCGCAACACGCGACAGTGGGATACTCTTCGACCTAGTATGTTCCCGTGTAGTTTAATTTCTTAAATTCATACACATATGCATATGCACATGCTTTGAAATTAATCGCGACAGATGGCGCTCGTGGTACGCGCTCGCCCGCCTCCCTTGTTAGCTGACAGAAGCACTTGGTTTTATGCTCATACTTTCTTAAATAACTTTTTGTGTTTATTGTCCGATCGGACTGAAATTTGGAGACTACGTAGATATTTCATTAAGCTTAGTACATGTTAAGTCAAAGTTCTATCTTTTAAACAACGCTTACAAATTGAGTTCAAAATTATTGATTTGTGGGGGCGGTGGGCGTGGCACCTAACATTTGAAATAAACTTGATCTACTTGATCCACACAGGAGTCTTCCTGCCAAATTTGGTAACTCTAGCTTTTATAATAGTTGAGATCTATGCGTTCACACAGATGGACAGACGGACAGACAGACAGACATGGCTCAATCGACTCGGCTTGTGATCCTGAGTAAGAATATATATACTTTATGGGGTCTCCGACGCCTCCTTCTGCCTGTTACATACATTTGCACAAAGTTAGTATACCCTTTTTCACCATTTTCAATGGTCGAAGGGTATAAAAATCGGAGCTGAGGGCACATATTTAATAATTACCCTATTTTCAAATTTTCGATTAAATCGATTCTCAATTATGTATTAATAGAAAATTGAAAACATCGATTTATCGAGTCAAGAATTGATTTAACTTCCAGCTCTACTTAACATAATCGAATTGAACTTTACAATAGATAAAGTACAATGAGTCAATTTGTTTGCAATATTTTTGTGTGCCAAGATAGTTCGAAAACTGAGACAGACTTCTCTGTCGATGCTGATTTAGAATAGGTATATTTATATATATATATATATATAGATGGTTGGATGGTTGGATTTGGTAGATGGTTGCAAATTCCTAAAATGTATATGGGCAATTCCATGCTGTCGCACGGGACAAAAAGTGGAAGAAAAATTGAAATTCGCGTGGAATTAAAGCATTTTAAATTTGGCGAGTAGGTTTAAATTATTACTCTTCCATAGCTCTATTATTGGTGGAAAAGTTGAGTTCTGCCAACTTTTCATTTTCAAGATAATTGCAAAAAACTACCGCTGTCGCACGGGACAAAAAATGGAAGAAAAATGGAAATTCGCGTGGAATTGCCCATATACTCCATGCAAGACTTAAACAAGCAAAGTTATGTGTGCTGAATGAATGATAGGAACTTAGTGTGTTTTTAAAAGAATGTGTGTGGGTTATGGCCTAAAAATCGTTTTATAAATTAGGGCAATCTCATTCCCTTATCAGCGCGTCTACTCTAGCATGATCATCATGATATATAGAGATATACAGTTCGTCATGTTATTAACTCATTCCATTATTCTTTTCATATGCATCTCTCAAATCGAATGACGATGCGCCCACTTCGAGTTTGATTTCCATACGCGTGTGCCTGTCAGAATAATGTCACTATAAATATTGTTCATGTCTAAATATAACATTTATGATTTCCTCCAGAAATAATTTATAAATCCCAAATTTTTGACAAAGTATCAAAAATTTTCTAGAACAAAGACCCACACACACACACAAAAAATAAAACATCTCAGCCATCAGCAGGTTCTCGTTTTTGCTGAGGGCATGGAAACAGATTGACATCCAAAAGCTTTATGTTTTGGGAATATTCCAGGGCTGTGTTCTTTCCAACCACTGGCAATTACTCCCTCTCCTCCACAGCGTAAAACAGCATGTAAACATTCTCTTTTTGTTACTGTCCTTAAATAGACAAGAGGCAAGGGGCACGGGGCAGACTCTGTCACGCACATACACGCAAGAGCAAGACTACGTGTGCGTACAGACATCAACATACATAAATGCAAGTATATGAGAAACTTATACAAAATATATAGATTTATTTAGGTTCGTTGCGACAAAGTAAAAAACGATAATAAATAACAAAAATAAATTAATAAAGTTAATAAATAATTTGTATGTGAAACCATATGAGCCACAACTATTTTTTAGCTATTATTTATTTAGCTATTCTTAAAAATTTAAAAACGATAGGCAATGCCTTTCTTCTATTGTTTTCCAAGCCCGACTATCTAGCAATCTTCAGAGCCGTTCATTATCCCAAAGAACCAACCAACATTATTCTATCGACTCTTCGTCTTGGAGAGCATTTTTTAACAACACTACATTTTTTAAGGTCCGAGGAGAAAAGCAGTACTTCCATGAAAGGTTTAAAAGAGTATGACATACTTCACTCTTCTGTCGATCTCTTTTAAACCATTTTATAAGTAGCGCTGCTCTAAAAAAGTAAAAAAACTACGTAAATATCTCTACAGCTTCACTCACTTATGCAGCCGCTTCTCTTATTCGAAAACCGACGGAATTATGGATAAGTCAACATAAATATCTTCTGTTTCGTCCGTCCGTCCATATGAAAACCTAGATGTCAAAGACTAGATGTCAAACACTAGGGCTACAAAATTTGCTATCAATAAATATTATAATTGCACGCAGATCAAGTTTATTTCAAATTTTGCATGATTTTGATGAATTTCCGTAATGTATTTGTGCCACGCCCCTATTCTACTCTACCTCAACCTCATTTGAGCTCATCGAAGTTAAAGTTTAACTCATCTGCCATGGCTAGGTTAATGATTAACTGGTTTGTGGTTGCCGTTGAGCGCCGGCTCAATTTACAACAAATTTATTTGCCATTTTAGGAGTCATTAGCTACGCAAAGGCAGCATACCCACCACCACACCTACCCTAGAGGGTGCTAGGCTGCTAGAGGGTGCTAACAACCTTTCACAGTTAATAGCAATTAAGGCGATGCTTAAGGTTTGGTGGGATGCCACGAATTCCGGAAGTGGCCTTGAAGGGGGACTACGCAATTAACCCGTAATTGCAAAAGAAACTAGCCAATTGCTTAGGCTTCTTGTGGGTAGTAACGTGTGCACCCTAATCCCTCAAAACTTTGCTAGCATTAACGGCGTGTGCCGTTTTTATTGTTCTTAGTATGTCAACGCTGTTTTCCCTCTTTTATATGCATACTTGTACTGTATGTACATGTATGTACATATGTGATTAACCGCAACTTATATTATTAGCCAGGGGCTTTAAAAATCATTCACTCATAATTGCAATTCTGTCGGTTGTTGCGTCCTTGTTGTTCCTTGTACACGTATGTACTGTATGTATCATACATATACATATGTTTGTATGTATATACATATATATTTATGAATGAATGTATGGAATAGAGTTGTACCGTTTAGTTCAGACTAAGTTCGTTTGAACTAATCCGCAAACTGAAATAACGAATTAAATTCCTGATTTTAATTCATTGCTCTTTTGGTCTTCGTTGGTCAAAATCTTATTCTTTCATTGCATTTTGCCATGCTCCGCGTATGTTTACAACTGTCGACGATGGAACAAAATACTCGAAGACCAAAAGAGTTAAAAACTCGAACGAATGAACAGATTGAACTATAGAAGGAACTAAAAGATGCGCATGAACAAACTACAGATATAACTATAGTTCTTTGAAAAATTACCTGAAACGAAGCCAAATCAAGAACTCTAGTATGGAATTTATGTTTGCACTTAAAGCGAAGTATTTTATTACATTAAAAACATTTTAGATTGATGGAGCGATAGTTATCGGTAAATTCATAAATGTAAATAGATATATTATCAGTTGTAGCACTGAAAAGCTGAGTAAGAAAAGTACTACAAGAATGAAAGCATGTGTGTACAATTTCTCCATCTATAATTTGATGTTACATTAAACTTAAACAGGTTTATATGTAATAGACACATTAAAATGGAATAATTTTACCCTTCGATGGATGGTAACAACCAGAAAAGGCGTGGCAGATCAACAAAAGCTATTTATACACTTTTCTACTTTTTGTTTAAAAAAACTGTACAAAAGAGTAGAATAATTAGGTCTTACAATAAAGTTGGATTACAATTATACAATACACTGCTAAAGTAAAACGGGTTGGTACGTGAAGGGCGTGGGAGCCTTTTAAGTCTGCTCCATTGATGGATGTTGTTGTATATTCGGTACTGCAAGTACATTCAAGTGAAGCTCAGATGGTCTTTATATATTTGACTAAATTTAAAGATGGTGTCTTGAACTGTCATGGTCACGATGAAGCACGGAACTGAAGCATTAAACTTCGTACATAGAAAAGTGTGCCTGCTATTGTTTTTTAGAACTTTGAACTGGTACGTTTGCATGGTACAATAGTTGCATTGCTGTTGGCGCAGTTGTACCCCACAGCTGTATACTATACGTCCAGAACTGGCACCTTATAAATAAGCAGCTTATTGGAAAGATTGAGAGAAGAACCCCCTTAAAGTAACCCATAGAATTTTCTAACCTTCAGCTGTAGCTTATTTGCTTAATGTAATCTTCATTTTAGTCTACTGTTTAGTGTTAGCTCCAACTATTTAGCGGTATTAGCCGTGTGTAGAAGTTTTTCTAAATGAACTTAGTCCTTCTGTTTAGTTTGGCCTTCCTTTAGTCATTCCCTTTTTACATGTCCTGTCGATATTTCTAGTAACATTGATAATAGAACCTGCCTACAAAACCACGCCCATTTTCCCTGGGCTTACCTTGTTATATCGTAGAAAGTGCACTTTAATGCAATTCGTTCGTTAAAACATATATATTTATATTCAGGATGTATCAATTTAATAATGTCTGCATGTCTGGCACTACATCCACCAGTAGTTTCAGCATTTACAAATCTAATTTATAATTATAAATACCAAATTTGGTATGCAGATCTATATGCAGATCAAGGTTAGATAGATAGACAGATATGTTATATCTTACAGACATGTAAGAGACATTTTGAAAGACATGTTAAAGAAATGTTACAGACATGTTACAATCATATCACGGACATGTTATATTCAATTTTTAATTCAATAATTTATATAAATATAAACCAATTGTCCAAGGAAGGAGCAAATTTGTTTGTGCAAACATGTTTCATAAGTCGAAGTAGGAACTAACACAAACTGTAACCCTTTTCGCAAATTTTGCAACGATTTTTCACATGAGTGAGAGTGAGTTTCCTTTACTCTTCTAGCTACTTAACATAATTACGCTTTTAATGGTGTATTAAACATGAACGTGAACTAATAAGTAAATCAAAATGTGTAGAGAAGTAAAATGCATAAGATATATACAAGATAAGTACTATATATGTCTATATCCTATTTCGTTCATTCATTGTGCCAACTATACACAGTATATAATAAACAAACTAACGACGAATTTGATATTTACATTGTAAAATGTCTCAAGTCCGTATATTCAGCTGATTGCTGAGGCTGTGTTTGGCATTCTACAGAGAGAACTCCTCGGTATGGTTGGCAAAATGCCAAAAGATTTCTCTTTGAATACCGTTGATCATGTTGCAAACAAGAGTATTTAGAGTTTCTATGACACAATTGGATCTAACAGAGCTACCATAGTAAATTGCACTCGGCCACAAGCAGCACCAGCACCACCAGCAGCAGCCTCATTGCCATCCGCCTTTTTCGCTTTCATTCATAAATTTATATTCTTAAAATAGAGAATGCGTTGCCCGATTCCGTTCGCGACTCTGTCTTCGTTGTCATCTTAAGGCAACGACCAGCTCGCTCTCCCGAAACCAAGCAAGGTTAAAAGAATTTGATTAATATTAGAATATTTGCAGGCAAATTTTTTAATGCATTTCCGGTGTGTGCCTTGCCACTGAATATATATATAAACGTGCGGTATGGCCGACTATATATATATATATATATATATATATATATACATATATATACAAGTATATATTTATATATCTATGCATTTCTATATATGTGTGGGCATATTTTGGAATGAAATACATATATATTTGCATGACAAATCTTAAGCTATAATTCTATACTATACTGCTATAGTCAGCCTTAAACAAAGGAGAATGTTTGGGTTAAGAATTAAGAACTATATTTATTTCATAATAAAGTAATTCTTGTACACCCGACGACCCTTTCAAATGTAAATTTGAACATATTTCCACTATGGTCCATAAAGGTAGAGAAGTGCTTGGATATGCAGTAATACTTCGCTGTTCCTTGTAGAACTTCACAACCTATTCTTCATTATTGTAAGTAGAACTATGTATGTATACTATAACTATGCCCTGCACGAGCCGTTCTGGGATACTGTATACGAACTACATTAGGCTCCGTTTTTAAAAACTTACAATCAAACTTTGGAGTGTTCGAGAGGAAAGATCGCTTTCGCATTCTAATGAACCACAAACTGTATGAGCTTTACGACCACATTGACATAGTCCGGCGCATTACAATACAACGTATGTGCTGGCTCGGACATGTCGTACGTATGTACGAAGAACATCCAGTGATGAAAGTGTTTGAGAGACGAGAGTCGATGTTGGGCGATGAAGAGGGACAACCGCCGCTCAGATGGATGGAGCAAGTGGAGAAGTACCTGGCTGCGTTTTAATGTAACCAATTGGAAGAGGATTGGAACCAGAGGCTCCTGGCGAAGAGATTTTGAGGTCGGCCGTAACCCGATGACGACTTGTAATGGCCAACTAAGATGAAGAAGAATCAAACTTGCCTCGATACGCCTTTACTATTCTTTTAACTATTGCATGCTTGTGCCTTCTGCTCGGAAGAAAGTGCCTCTCGTTCGCTTGGGCGGGAGCTGGATTTCATTTGCCTTAGGTCCGCGCAGAACAAGCATCGGAATTCATTGCATCAACGTCAATAGTTTAAGCAGCTCTGCGAACTGAGGAATTTCTTATTTTGTGCAAGAGCAGTAATGATGTGTGTGTAAAACATAAATACTACTTATGTTAAACCATATCGATAAGTTCCATGCGATATATATGACTTACGTTAAACCGCTTAAACTTATCGATAGTTGCCAACGATGATTACTTTTGGTATTATTTAATAAGGAGTATGTACACGGGAGAATATGAATTCGATCGGCAACGACGCGTCACGTTCTGTTCAACGTTTATTACGCGTCTGTTCATTTAAAATAAATTGAATATAATAATATAAGTATAATTAATTAAACAACAAGCGTTACGAAGCAACGACTACGTTTACATGTGTGTTTGTAATTAATCAAAATTTGACTTGGCTTATAGTAGTAGATTTTATTAGATGCAAAATCGTTGGCATAATAATAAAGAATATTGGTTTTCCATATACATAAGTGTAGATAGAATTTGTGCATAACTGGTTTAGAACAATGGGGGGGGTGTCATGCTTTGATGTTATAGCGAATATGCATGTGTTAATGTGTTTTTAATGAGGAACTTTAGGAACTACTTAACATACTGATATTATCTCAGTGACGCTATCAATTGCGGCGGCGACACATTGTGTGTGTGTCGTCGTGTCTTTCTCAATGCAAACTGCGCGCAGAGGAAACAACCCCTATATATGAAAATGTCCTAACATTAAAAATAACCCCAATCTGCCTAATCCTCTCTCTCTCTCTTTCAGGGGAAAAAATGCAGATTTTGTAATGTTTCACATTCGAATCCATATGTGGCTCATCATTCATCTGAATTAGGTCCGGTTCTGGTTGCCCCGTATCTGTTAGATAAACATCACATTAGTGCGATTTCAAAGCTGATTAGTCGAGGGCATAAGTTGCGCAATCATCATTTTGGGATCTGCTACCTCATTCTTATACGCATTGTCATTACGGTGACGTTGAGAGTATCTTGATGTTCTATGAAGAAGACGGTTAAATGTAATTTCATCACATTAACAATTGTTAATTATTGCCTGAGGTCACCAGCTTTGATGCTCTACTATTCTTTTGCTGTATTCAATACTAGGGTATACTATTAAAAACTAAGTATCCTGTATTAGGTTAGAATAGGTCGATGTGGGCGTGGCAATATTTAAAATTAATTTTATCTGCTTTTGGTATACAATTATTTAATTAACGACGAACGGACTCCACTATAGCTGCCTGACCAAGAATATATATGTTCTAAATATATTAATATATGTATTTGTGAGGTCTGACCTGTTACAAACATTGTTAGTACACCCCTTTATATACTATTTGAATGCTCGAAGCATATGAAAAGACTTTGAAATTGTGGAAACAGTGAATGAATATATTATTGTTTAAAACTTGAATGATGAACGTGATACAAAAGCGATTCAAAAGAAACTTAAGCATGGCAAAAAAAATATACTAAAAAGAGAATGCAGAGAGAATCAACACACAATATTGTACAATAGACGGAAAGTAAAATAAAGAAGGAAAATAATACAAGTGGGCACAAAGCCAGCAAAATGTATGTCTGTGTGTGTAAAAAGAAATGTTATGTATAGAATAAAAGAAAATGAAGTATGTAAAGGCAGTGAAAGCAATTCAAAAAGAAACGTGTAGTCACCGTACAACATTCACTTATACTACCTACTTATGCTTTTTGTGCACAATCGGAAACTTTGAACTTTGTGTACAACAATATTGTTTCATCATTCCACATACAAATATATTTCGACAATGGTTTTACTTACCTTACTGGTCAACAGGGAACCTATCTATCTACGGCACAAGTCAATAAGGAACCTATCTACGGCACCTTACTAGTCAATAAGGTACCTAACTACGGCATTCTTTTAAAATATTTGTCTTATACCCACTTTCCCTAGAATAGTAGGTTATGTTCCAAACGTAACAGGCAGAAGTAGGCGTGAAGATTCCACAAACTACAATATATACATATATTCTGTGTAAACACACAAATCTCAGTTATTATAAAAGCTATAGACACCAAATTTGTCAGTAAGATTCCAGTATGCTATACGCTGATCCAGTTTATTTCAAACGTAAGGGTGCCACGCCCACCCCCCACTCGATTTTTAAGCGCTGCTGTATAAAAGATACAACTTTCGGACATTTATTTATTTATTTAATAGACCAAATATTGAGTTAAAACTCAATAGTAGGCGTACATGAAGCAATAGCAGCGTTATGGCCTTCAGCTTTTACATAGGTTTTGAGTGCTAATTCGTTTGTTTTTTTTTTTTTTTTTTTTTATGTTAAGTTTGTTTTTACAAAATTGTACGTTTTTAATATGATTTTTTATACAGCCATGCCCTCCCCGGGATTCGAACCCAGAACCCCTGTAAAGGTAACAAATGTGAGTCGGAAGCTCAGACTACTCAGCTACAGGGGTCGGCGACTTTCGGACATATATGTAGTAAGTTGATTTAAATATCTACTTATCCTCCAAATTTCAATTTGATCGGATAATAAACACAAAAGTTATTCAAAAGTATGAGCAGAACACCTAGTGCTTCTGTCAACTAACAAAGAAGGCGGGCGAGCGCCATCTGTCGGGAATAATTAGAAAGAACGGTCATATTTATACACCGGAACATAGATTGAAGGGTATTAATAGTCCCTTTTGTATGCAATTATTATGGGTATCGCTGTATATAACAGCGTATATCAAGGAAAGTTCAATGTAAACTATATTACAGGTATTATTATATATCAATTTTACGAGGTGTGTTCAAAAAGTATCGCGAACTCTGAATTTTCGCGGGTTACGCATAATCGAATTTCGATTTCTTTGTTTTGTTATGTTGGTACACTCTTCCCGAACATCTGTACCAAGTTTCAAGTGTATAGCATTTTTTGTTTGGTTGTGAAAGTCGTAAAGATTATAAGTGTTTTGAATTGCTACCGAAAAATATGGATCAAAGGATTTGCATAAAAAAAAAATAAAATAAAGTGCTCCGAAACACTTGAAATTTTGACAGTGGAATACTGTGAAACTGTTCTTAGTAAAAAAAAATATTTACAAGTGGTAGAAACTCTTCCAAGATGGCCGAGCAGATGCCAATGACGCGCCTCGCTCTGGACGCCCAAGCATGTCAACAACTGATGAAAACATTTAAGTAGTGAAGAAAATTGTTTTGGAAAATGGTCGAATCACTATCAGAGAACTTGCTGAGGATGTCGGTATATCGCTTGGCTTGTGCGATGCCATTTTTTCTATAATTTTGGGCATGAAACGTGTGTTAGCAAAGTTTGTTCCAAAATAGCTAAATTTTGACCAAAGGAACCGTCGCATAAGCATCGCTCCAGAGCTGTTGAATGACCTAGATTTACTCAAAAGGGTCATAACTGGTGACGAATCATAGGTATATGGTTATGATATCGAAACCAAAGCCGAATTGTCCCAGTGGAAGAGCCCATGTGAGCCATGACCAAAAAAAGGAAAAATCGGCGAGCATGCAAAATACTTATAACCTTTACGCCTCTCACAACCAAACAAAAAATGCTATACACTTCAAACTTGGTACAGAAAAAAAAAACAAAAAAATCGAAATTCGATTATACAAGTACGTAACCCGTAAATTCAAAAATCGCGAAACTTTTTGAACACACCTGGTATATTATTATTATTATACTATTTATACCCTTCGACCATTGAAAATGGTCAAAAAAGGGTATACTAACTTTGTGCAAAATGCAAATGTATGTAACAGGCAGAAGGAGGCGTGGCAGACCCCATAAAGTATATATATTCTTGCTCAGGATCACAAGCCGAGTCAATTGAGCCATGTCTGTCTGTCTGTCCGTCTGTCCGTCTGTATGAACGCACAGATCTCAGCTATTATAAAAGCTAGAGTTACCAAATTTGGCAGGAAGACTCCTGTGTGGATCAAGCAGATCAAGTTTATTTCAAATGTTAGGTGCCACGCCCACCGCCCCTACAAATCAATAATTTAATTTTTGAACTCAATTTGTAAGCGCTGTTTAAAAGATAGAACTTTCTAACTTAACATATACTAAGCTTAATGAAATATCTACGTAGTCTCCATTTCAGTCCGATCGGACAATAAACACAAAAGTTATTTAAGAAAGTATGAGCAACCAAGTGCTTCTGTCAGCTAACAAGGGAGGCGGGCGAGCGCGAAGCGCGAGCGCCATCTGTCGAGATTAATTTCAAAGCATGTTCATATGTACATATATGTGTACATACATAGGAACATACCTACATAGGTCGAAGGGTATCCCACTGTCGCGTGCTGCGCGACTGTTGCTTCTCTTACTGGTTATATATGAGAGACTTACCTGGCCTATCAATCGATTTCGTATGCGCTGCAGTTGTTTAATCATTTCTGAAACCGTACCGTCCTCATAATTCTCTTGAACCTGTTCTTCGGTGGATGCTTTTAACATAGATTGATCGCTTAAAAGAAAACCATAAATTGTGCTTAAGTTTAAGTAATAATATTTGGACAAGTTTACGTAGCAAGCTGGAATATATTTAATATACTTACCGAGAAACAAGACGCTCCATTTCAAAGGTTTGCTGTATTCGTACTTCAGAGAGGCTTGTCGACCCGTGCTCCCTATCAGAAAATAAAGATAAATTATATATATTATATAGTTTAGTATATTATATATGGATATATTAGTAGTATTATTCATAATGTTTCACTCACCTTGCTGTCTTTAGCAAAGTGGGGCCTTCTGCAATGCTGGGCTTATTGAAATGCTCCGATATTGGTCCCAGTTCCGGCCGTATCTCACTGATCGAATTCTTGTAGTGCCAGATTTGAGTTCCATTGCGACATGTGAATATCAATGAATTTCAAGTCCATTGCCCTGTTGTCTGCCAATATTGTAGAGCTCTGAACTTCCGGCTGACGTTTCGATACCACAGAGTCTGCATTTATTATAAAGAACTGACTATTCGATTCGCTCGATTTCGCTCGAGTCTCCTTCGTGTCTTCAGCGTGTATACTACGAGGCTTGGTCATCTTTCTTGTACATGTTTTTGGAGCTGACGACGCTGGTTTAAGAAGCTGACGCGTACACTGCATAACATATTAAGAATTTACAAATATTTACATTATTTTCTTTGCTATTTGTAGCATTACTCACATGTAGGCCACTGTCTATATCCGATTCATTTGATATAGAACTAACGCTTCTGGTGTCCATATCCAGATCACTCTGCTCATCCCCGCTAACGGTTACCATCGCAACGCTTACAACAACAGGTTCAAGCCGCAGTAAGTTTTCGCTTTTCTCATTTTCTCCAATGATTCCTTTCTTATTACAGATCTACAAATGAATTCGATGGGTTCGATATCAGTATTATAATGTCGAGATAATCCTTAAATTTAATTATTTATTACGCTCTCAATGTGTTAGCTCTATTAAACGACAGTGACGCTCTCCCGCTCGTTTTGCGTTAATCAGCACTATGCTATGGATAGAGTTAACGATAACTAAATAAACTTACGATAGTGTATCGACTAAGGTCACACCTAGAAACACAAGACTTAACATAATAGAGCATAACTTAACAATAATTGTTAATTTTATTTTTCTTTATATTTTGTAGAGTTGTTGATTTGAGTTCGTTTTAGGGACTTAGTTCATTAGTTTATTTTTCGAAAAACTATAGTATATCTGTAGTTGGTTCGTTCGAGTCTTTTAGTTTATTCTATAGTTCAATCTGTAGTTCGTTTATTCGTTTGAGTTTTTAGTTCTTTCGGACTTGTGAGTTTTTGTCCCTTCGTCGACAGTTGATACTACATTAATTTTGCCACAAAGTTTGTTTCGTAATTATAACACATGGATCAATAAGTCCCGAGACTAACAATGAAAACAACGTTTTTTTTTGCAAAATTTTTTTTAATCATCAACATAATCACCTTTTAGGGTGATACAATCGTTCCAACGCTTTTCCAATTTTTCAATACCATGTTTATAAAATCATAAAATCATCGACTCGTTGCTGTTTTTGATCCATCCAAAGCAATCGCGGCACCCACTTTTCATGCTCAATTTTTCATGAAGGATAGTAAATACACTTCCATATGATATCTGTGTCATCTCAACAATCTCACGGAGCTTCACTTTACGATCTTTCTATTATAATTTTTGTCACTTCACTCACATGTTCCGGTGTAACGGCTTTCACAGGTCTACCCGAACGTTCCGCGTCATTTGTGTCGGTACGACCATGTTTAAACTCGGCAAACCACCGACAAATCGTTGCTTTTGATGAACAGGAGGACGGGTAACATTTTTCAATCCATTGTTTCGCTTGCAAAGTGTTTTTTACCCATTAAAAAACAATGTTTTATCAGAACACGAAACTCAGTTTTTTCCATTTTTTACACAAACTACAAAACGACTTTACTCCAACCTCGATAACTCAGCTGTTTCTGGTCCGATCGACTTAAAATTTTGACACGTTTCAAGCAAACGTTAGTACTCTAGAAAGACGTCGTTACTGGTTTACTACGAGCGTCATCTCAGGGTTAGTCTCGGGACTTATTGATCCATGTGTTACTTATTAATAGAATTATAATAATGTAATAAGAGGTCAAATAAGAAATATATTTAGTTCTTAGTACCTCTAATTGTTTACCAGAACATGAACTAATTAAGAAAATCCCTGTAATATTGCAGAACTAAAGTCAAGTGTGTTGTCAGATTTTGTTAGAGTTTGTTAATGTGTTTAACGGTTTATTAAATAAGACGCAGGGTACGTCTAATAAATTAAAACCAGTAAGAAAAGCAACAGTCGCGCAGCACGCGACAGTGGGATACCCTTCGACCTATGTATGTATGTTCCTATGTATGTACTCATATACATATGCACATGCTTTGAAATTAATCCCGACAGATGGCGTTGTTTATAATAGCTGAGATCTGTGTGTTCATCTGGTCAGACGGACATCCGGACATCCAGACAGACAGACATCGCTCAATCGACTCGGCTAGTGATCCTGAGCAAGAATATATATACTTTGTGGGGTCTGCCACGCGTCCGTCTGCCTGTTACATACATTTGCACAAAGTTAGTATACCCTTTTTTTGACCATTTTCAATAGTCGAAGGATATAAAAATAGACACAGGTATCTAAAAAGAGAGAGAGATAGAGAGTGCGCTCGACTTTAGCTTCCTTGGCTTGTTGTCGATTCATTTCGAACTGAACATTTTATTTATAATGATGACTTCCGTTGGTCTACAACTCACAACACTCAAATGAACACACACGCGACATAAACAAACAAGAGAGAGAGAGAGAGAGCACGCACGAACGCACACAAACAAACAGCTTCCGCAAATTTATATATGTTTGTATGTATGAATATATTCCTTTTATATCCGAACTCAATGAAAATGTGCATGAAAAAAAGGGGAATATTAAGTTATGGCAATACAAACGAGTATGTGACAGTGTCAGTGCCAATGCCGCAGCGAAAAGAACAATCATACAATATTGTATAACCAAGAAAGTGCAGCATCCTAAAACAATGTTAATGTATGCTTTAACACAGATAATAACTTAAATTGCAGGACATATTTAGTTTGCACATTGTCAGTTACAATACGAGAGCAACAGTCGCGCAAAACGCGACAGTGGGATACCCTTCGACCTATGTTCCCGTGTAGTTTAATTTGTTAAATTCATACACATATGCATATGCACATGCTTTGAAATTAATCCCGACAGATGGCGCTCGCGCTTCGCGCTCGCCCCCCTCCCTTGTTAGCTGACTGAAGCACTTGGTTTTATGTTCATACTTTCTTAAATAACTTCTGTGTTTATTGTCCGATCGGATTGTAATTTGGAGACTACGTAGATATTTCATTCAGCTTAGTATATGTTAAAGTCAGAAAGTTGTATCTTCTATACAGCGCTTACAAATTGAGTTCAAAAATTAAATTATTGATTTGTGGGGGCGGTGGGCGTGGCACCCATTTGAAATAAAGTTGATCTGCTTGTAGTACACAGGAGTGCCTGCCAAATTTGGTAACTCTAGCTTTTATAATAGCTGAGATCTGTGCGTTCATACAGACAGACAGACATGGCTCAATCGACTCGGCTTGTGATCCTGAGCAAGAATGTATATACTTTATGGGGTCTCCCACGCCTCCTTCTGCCTGTTACATACATTTGCACAAAGTTAGTATACCCTTTTTTAACCATTTTTAATGGTCGAAGGGTATAATAACTTTGATTGGCTTTGTTGCGGAACGTATAAGTTGGCTATCAATAGTTAGTTATTTATTTTCTTTTATGCGTTAGATTTAGTATTTTATATTTAGAAACAGATAAGTTGGCTATCCATAGTTAGTTAGTATTTTATTGTATGCTTTAGATTTAGTATTTTATTGTATGCGGTTTTTGTCGTTGTTGTAATTGGTCACACGATTAAACTAAGAATTAATCTCAGATCAGTTCATCTGGCGATATGTAAGTGTATGTACACTTGGCACTAGATTTAAGGTTAAAACCTTGCAAAGTATATTATTTCCCTATAGATTAAAACAGCATCATTCAGCCCTTCCTTTTTGTTCGATGTACATTTACCAACGGCAATCAATGATTGTTTAAGGCATACCCTGCATATTGTCGGCGGCAGTATATATACACAATTTAGAGTCAAAGGTGTCTTCAACCTTAATATACCCTCTGCAAGAGTATAGATATATAGTTAGCTTCAATTGTTTGTGGTAATTCACTGTAATTTATTCTCTGTTTGTTATTTCATTTATCATGTTTTGTCAAAAGGAAGCACTTGTAATTTGCTCGCAATATGTGAAAGCATTGCGCTTTTCTCCAAAACTGAACCGAAACGAATGATGGAATTGAGTATTTCTAAAGTGTTCGATCAATGCAGAGTGCTGCCACCCCTTCAATAATACCCTTAACACCCTCTGCGCACCCTCTTTGCCCGGGGATGGAGATGATATACGTACAAAACACACACACACATATACATTCTTAATGGGCTCAAGGTAAATAAAATAAATATTGTTCTTCCTTTTTAAAGTACCGCAACAAAAAAACAACAACATCGCTATACAACAAGGTAAACATAAAAATAAAATGCGCACAAACTCACACACACCCAAAGTGCCAGTGAAATAATGAATTTTCAATAGAAATCCACGTTCATTTGAAGGCACATCACACACACACAGACAGAGACCAGTTGCCAAAGTCAAACCCTGTGCAATACCATTGGCTCGTGGTATTGTTTACGAGCCCTTCGGAAATAGCCTTCATGTCTTTGCGCACGTGTTGGCATTAAAAATGTATTTTGCTTCCATGCCAAAGGACCGAGGACCAAAGGACGGCAGCCCAAAAAGGAGATTACCACTTTACAAATAAGCAAGTCCACGGGCATAAGCTTACTCTCAGCTTAATAAGCCACATACTGACCCACCACCCCGCCCCTCCCATTATAGTATCCGCACTTAGCGCCGAATCGAAAACTACTTCTCTGCAAACATATCATGCATATTTATTAACTAGCAAACTACTTATGACTTGCATGCAAAATCATAAATATTCAATATTTATATATTTTTAAAATATAAATAAGAGTTATAAGTTGTTAAGTTCTACTCTATTATGTTAAGTCTTAAGTTGTCAAGTGTAAACTTAGTCGATACACTATCGTAAGTTTATTTAGTTATCGTAAACCCTATCGATAGCATAGTGTTGAATAACGGAAGAGGAGCGGGCGAGCGTCACTATCGTTAAGGTTAAAACCTTTCCTACTTTAACATATTCTAAGCTGATTAAATATCTACATAATTTCCAAATTTCAATTTGATCGGATCATTCTTGATCAGTTGTAGCATTAGCAAACATTGATTCGTCTGGACGGCAATCAAAACGTGCGTAGTTTTCGGATTATTTGTGGACTGTAGCTATTCTACAGAATGCCAGCATCCAGCATGTCTTTATGCTAATATTTTAGCTAGCTCTTCATTAACAAGATACTAATAATATAGCAATAATATTGTAGTATGTTACAGCTAATTTAAACTTGATAACAACAGAATTACAGACAAATCTGATCGTTATAATTGAAAAATTTGTATGAAATTTGCAAGTGAATCCATTCAAATGTTGATAGAAACTAAATTGATCAGTTTAATTGTTTCGTAACAGAGGCAGCAAAAAGTCTATATGGAAATAAGGAAACCTAATTGCAAGTTCTGTTTCAAATCTATTGATTTCGGCAATAGCCTGACTTTGATCGGGTCTTAGAAGCCTTAAAGAATCTCTTAAAACTCCAACTACTGCACCAATATTATATTTTAATATTATTAATTACCAAAAGATCAATGCTGTATGTTCATATAGATAAAGTAGACTGCCTATACGTACTATACTAACCTTGCAAAAGGTCTGCTTTATAGCATAGAGTTCAAATCATACTACAATAGCAATGGAATTGTCAAGAGGACAATGAATGCCCAAGCGAATGTAGTACACATGTGTTTATGGCCTAAGAGAGTATGAGTATGAGTGTGTTTTATTATGGGGTCTGACGTGGAAAATATATAAGCAAATTGAGCGTCTTTGTAACTGCGATAGATGTGGCAAAGTGTACTGCAGAAATGAACAAACATAAACAAGCATAAATAATGGATGCTCCCCATCCTGGTCGGCGACGGGAAGTGACCCAAGCTAGCAGTCCAGTCAGTCGACCTTTTGTGCTCGCGCCCTTTTGACCAAACAAGTACACCCTATCGAGAAGAGACAAAGCGCACAGTCGTGGCCACAAATACAAAAGGTTCTTTTGAACTACGATTTGCAAGCATCGCCGAGTTGAAAGTACTAGCTGGACAAAGACTATGTGCCTCATCCAATAAAGATATATATACAAAGATATATATGTGCAATGTCGATATGCAAATGAATGGAGTACCAAAAAAAAGCACAAAACAAATAGTAACTGAACCTTAGCTAGATTAAAAGGCTCTATAACAATTTCAACATATAGGAAACGTAGGAAATCTTAACACAGACAACAATCGTTTATTAGTTCCGAGTACCTACTGTAGCTATGTACTTACCTATAAGTTAAGGAATTCATACAATCGTTAATGTCTGATGCTCAGTGTAAAGCTTGTGCCCCCAATCGGCTTAAGGTTGCGACAGCTTAGACGCAGAGTATCTAACAATAGTATACACTCCACTGTAGCTTCCACACACACTCAGTGTCTCTGTCTCTGTCAGTATCTTGTCTTAACAAAATGTAAGAATCCGTACAAAAGCGAAATTTGTTAATGGTAAGGTGCTGTGGATGATGATGATGCTGAGGCGATTATTACACTTGTCGCGCCTTATTGTTGTTACTACTGCTCTCCATCTTTGGGGCGTATTAAAAGAGAGTACTCTGCGTATTATGTCAACTTATTGGTGGATGAAAGCTTATTTCTTATATTTGAAATGTGTTATGTTATGTTTCTATAAGAACAATGGGGGATTTTATGTGAAAAATAATCATTATATAAATAAGACAATAGTAACAGCTAAGGGATATCGTATGAGGAACAACTTCTATCACTCGTACAAGTTGAAACAGCAAGAGGAAGATGCGAGCATCAAATAGTTTAAAGAATAGTTAAGGAGTTTAGAGTAAAGTTTGACTAAACTTAGATAGGTTAGATAGAATTCAAAGTTTTAAACAGCTTGTGGAGTTAGAGTCACTTAGAATATGTTAGAGCCTAATGTAGTTCGAATATTGCTGGAAAGTTACAACTTATTCTACAAGGAACAGGCTAGTGTAACCGACTATAACTAGGTCAACAACGTGCTCTTTGACTAGGATATGTTACAAGGACTACAGATAGTTAAGGACGGTAAATTAAGTAAAGACTACAGATAGTTACGGAATGTAAATTTTGTAATGATTGCAGATAGTTAAGGAAGGTAAATTAAGTAAAGACTACAGATAGTTAAGGAAGGTAAATTAAGTCGGTTTAAGTATAAGTCAACTAGTATTAAGAGACCCTTTTCTCGACTCTAGCTTATGTTACTCATTAGGTATGCTTAAAGAAAAAAGGACACCAAGGACATCAATGCAAAAGGAAACAACCGTATTTATGGCTCTTGCATTATTGGAAATTTGACCACTTGACCAATCAATGAATATTAGATGTATGCAGTGCTGCTGAATGTCGCAACTCTGCAACCAGAATCAACCCCAACACAATAATAGAGGCAACCCCAATCTGAAACAAATAACGAAACGTGCCAAACACAAAGATACCCTACAGATAAAAGAAAAACAATTGAGTAGAAATTCTGCGCTGACCTATTGCAGATATGGAAATAAAGCCAATGTGAGGTTACAGATTGCTTTCATTGAGGTTGACGCTGAATAATGTTATTTGCAGAACTGCCACGCCTTCTTCTGCTTGTTACATACATTTGCACAAAGTTAATGATAAAGATAGCAAAATAATAATCGCTTCGGTAGTAGTCGTTTTTTTTAATATTTATTCAATGTTTATGGCCATTTCAATGGAAAAAGGTCTTCTGGGGTGTGCCAAGTTTGTAAAGATATAGATAATAAGGTGTTATAGACCCTAAAAAGTATATCTATATGCCTAGCTTTAAATTTCAATTTCAATTAATTTATATGTAAAAATAAAATTTGCCTTAATTTTATTTTAAATTTGTAATTATTAAAGTTTTCATTTTAATTGTAATTGATAAACAGTCGACTTTGAATAAAAATAAATAAATATAAAAATAAATAGTCAGCATCAATTTTAAATATGTTTGAACTTTAAGATTTTACCAACTATGTGTGTAACTATTGTGGAGCCAAAACATTTTTCTTGAATTTGTATAGATAATCTTTTAATATTTTAATTATTTATGACGATCTTTTCAATTTAAATAATGTGTTGCCATCGCTCTCTTAAATGATAGTGACGGTCACCCGCTCCTCTTCCGTTATTCAACACTATGCTATCGATAGAGTTTACGATAACTAAATAAACTTACTATAGTGTATCGACTAAGGTCACATTTAACAACACAAGACTTAACATAATAGAGTAGAACATATCAAATTATAGGGTATCTTACTGCCATACTCTTACATATTTTATTTCGTTTTAGAGACACATGAGATCGTTATTGTTTCTATCGAAAGGTCCCGCGAGAGTAACTCGCACGTCCAGAGCGCAATTCAATACTCAATCGCAGCATTAATATTCACAAGAGCTTTGATTATGAGTGACCTTTGAATACATACATATATGAGTGTGTTCATAAGTTCATTCAGAACTTAACATATATATATATATATAAATATATATATATATATATATATATATATATATATATACATATATGTACATATGCTACACACGAAAAGATTGTCCCCGAGTTTAACAAAAGACAAAAGAACTGAGAATGTTTGGGGATGAGATAATAAGAGAACATCTGAGACACATCTGGGCACCACATGGAAGAAACATATTCAGACTGCGCTAACAACAACAACAACAAACCAAGCGTATTGCATTTCCTATTGCCATAATTATGAATACAATAGATATTGCAATGCAAAAACACAAGTCAAGTTTTAGACTCTTTTTGGCAACACTGGTTTAAACAGCTGAGCTGAATGAATCTTCTCGTACTACTTTAACTACTTGTATTGAAAATTATCATAAAGGGCATATTAGTTTGTCTAATTATGTATATATATTTATGGTCAGAAAACTATATTCTATACTTGTTATTGTTAAGTTCTACTCTGAATGTTTTTTAAAAATGCTAATAAAAACTAACAAATCTTGCATTTATAAACATTTTCATCTGCCATATATATAGCTAAGCTCAAGCGGAGCAGTTATTCACTATTAAGCAGAACAATAAGCGCATTGTTCGAGTTGCGATTAGCCGACGAAGTATTGAACAAGAGATTGCCAACAAACACTTTGTCTGTTCGATTAATTTGAGATTTGCCTGTAAAACTATATGAAGAACAAGTAACGAACAGACTTTAAGAACTGTATGTAGCTACATTCGGTATTTGTGTGTGAGAAAGGGAGAAAACAAGAAGATTGATACGACTAAAAGATAATAGTGTGTAATAGTGTTGGGTAATAACATTCTAACTATTGCTTTTAGTGGAGTATAGAATATAACAGTCAATTTCTAATTTACACTGTAACACTGTAGTAAACCCTATAATGCTGGCCACTAGTTCATAGCTGTACTTACTTAGGAACTACCCAGTCAAATTGAGCAGCCAGATCCAGCTTTCATACAGACAGATGCTGATCAAGAATATATATTGTTTCTAGAGTTGCCAAGAGTGTTAACATGGTTTAACTCTTTGATTAGCTGGTAGAAGAAGGCAGATTTGATTAAATATTAGGTGCTACATCAGTTCTCATATTTTAAAATGCAAAGTATTATTGAATAGAGTTGTTGATTTGGGTTTTCGAAGAACTATAGTTCAATTTTAAGTTCGTTCGTTCAAGTCTTGTAGTTCCTTCGAGTTTTTAGTTCTTTTGGTCTTCGAGTATTTTGTTCCTTCGTTGACAGTTGTAAACATGCGTGGAGCATGGCAAAATGCAATGAAAGAATAAGATATTGACCAACGCTATTATTGAATGGTAGGCCGATACAATTGCGTTATTAGGTTCATAAAAGGGCAAAAAGACGAATGGCATTGGTTAAATTTATTTTTAGGTCATATGTATTTATAAGAATTTATTATTTTTATAGTGAAGTATACGAGCGCCTTCAGATAACTCTAAAGCTGAGAGAATAGTCTGCATTGCATTGCAGACAGATAGGCATAGTTAGTATGATGACACTGTAAATGCCGATGCGGAGCCTATGTATGTATGTTACATATATGTACAGTCTGTCCAGTAATTTTTTGAAAAAATGCAATGAATTGTTGCACGAAATTCTTATTTGTTTTCAATTGTTCAATAGTTTTATTTTATTTTTAAATTCTTTTAATGCGCGTCGTCCAATTTTACAAACTCTTGTATTAATGTATTCCAATCTTCGATAACGATTACCTTAACTATTGTTCACAATGATTCCAAAACATATCATATATATAACATCGATTAATCGTTTATTGCGATAAAGCTTATTAGAATATTATATAAATACAATAGTATAGATATAATATATAATATAATATATACTTTTAAAGTAATTTTTCATTAACATAATGAGGATTTTCCTAATTTCTTTTTTTAATATATTGTAAGTTAGAGAATTATGAACTAATGTGCATCAACAATAATGTAAAATTCATATTTAAATATTTCAAAATCAAACAAAAACAAAAGAAAGGGCAAAAAACAGCTGTCAAGTAATTCTTATTTTTCTTAAACTTGCAACTAACACATGAAACTATTGCTCTTAAACTAATATTACTATTAATATTTGGTATTCTGACCATTGACATCTATTACTGCCCTAAGACGCCTAAACATCGATTGAATAAGAGCATTTAAATCATAATATTGATGAATTTTTTAAACATTCCTCTTTAATAGCGTTTATTAGCGCTTTTTTGTTTTTTTTTTTTTTGGCTGTCTTTTGTCTACCTTCCTCAGCTACCTTCAGAAATGCCTACAAATTTTCAATGGGGTTTAAGTCAGCACTATGGGCAGGTATGTGTCGATAACAATGTATTTGATCATTTCGTTCTTTGTATGAAGTGTCTGCAGATAGGGTCAATCGCCAGCACATCTTTTACCAGTAAGTAGAGAATTGGGTACCCATGCAAAGAATACAATAAGAGTACCTCTAAATGGGTAGGTGAAAAGAGTATCCATGACTAGAGAAGTTATCTAACTAGTCATAAATATCTATCTAGTCATCTATCTAGTCATAAATAAAGAGTACTCATTAATGGGGATGGTGGAAAGACTACCCACAAGAAATATCCATTGTCTAGGTACCCAAAAAGTAGGCGTATAATTATGTTTGACGCTGAGTTGTTCGGTGTTTGCTTACTAAACGATAAGTAGGATAACTAACTATGTAGAGGAAAGTCGAATAAGTAGTTTAAGTATGGCTTATCGACACCCCTAGAACGACAGGGCAGATATATATATATATATTATACATGCATATGTACTACCGATGCGCAGATACTTCAATGTATTTGAACTGTATTGTTTGAAGATCGTTGTGGCGAAGACAAAACCAGACGCGCACACGGGATAATGTTCTCCTAATGTGGTAAGGATGAAAAGTTCATTATACTGTTCGACCATTGAAAATGGTCAAAAAAGGGTATAGTTTGTGCGAATGTATGTAACAGGCAGAAGGAGGCGTGGCAGAGCCAATAAAGTATATTTATTCTTGTTCAGCAGAACTTCCTGTCATTATATCATTGCAAATACGCAGCCCCCTCCACAGTATAACAGAAAGTTTGCCAAAGTTGACTGTTGCTATGATATGCAAATGTTATGTATGGATATATATAGACACCTCTATTGTAAGTTATCCAAAGATTTGTGACAATGATTATACTAACATTCTCTACAGTTCGAACTTTAATTTAAGCTCCACCTTCCGATTTAGCTGCAGCTATTATACGCAGATATTGTATCTTTTGCGTCCGCGTCCAGCACAAAAACAGGAAACAACAATGTAGTACGACAGTAAGAGAGATTTGATTTCTTGCATTCGCATTCGTTTTGCGTTTGTATTCGCATTCACCTGTTGTTATTTCGAGAGTGTTTATTTTTGTGGCGGCGCAGCTACAACAATCACCACCACAACAACAACAACAAAGTCAACAACGACAACATGAGCAACTAGTTTTCCATGTTTTGCCTCGCGCACATTCGCATTCCGAAACCTTCGGGTGTCTCGTCTCCGAACCGATCTCAAGCCTGAGACGACTGCAGCCTCAGCAGTCGCTGTTTTCTCTGGCACTTGCATGTACAAGTATATACGTATATATATTATTTTTTTTACCATGGATGTGGATGCTAAGGGGATAAATACGGTTATTGATTTATTAAAGATTTACTTTAATATAACAATAATGTTGTATAAAATCATTTATATTAAGTGGATTGATCCTGCAAGATTTACTTGAATAAATCAATAATATAATCATTTATATTATTTAATGTTCATTATTATTATATATGTATTATCATTCTATTTTAATAATGACTAATAATATTAAATAAACATATTTTATTCAGCTGATCCTACCTACGGCCATGTAGGAGACACGAATAATTGTGCCGCAATTCAGTTTCGACTTTATCTATCTACTCCAAAACACGTTTTCGTAGCAATAGACAAGTATACGCAATCTAAAGCACAAACGCACGCACACACGCATTCACACGCACACAACTTAAAACAAATGCAGTCACACACACACAAACTAATTTGCAATACTCTTTTCTTTGCTGCATATTGAATTTGCGCAGAAGTTTGCAATATACGTATAAAAAGGAAAGGTATATATAGTATAGTTTTGTATATATAGTGTACAATAGTAGAGTCTATGTATTAAAGTATAGTATAGTAGAGTGTATATATTATAGTATAATATATATATATAGAGTATAAGAAGGCCACGTAAGATATATATATTATACTGTAGTAGAGTCTTTATATTATAGTATAGTATACATAAATAGTATAATAAGGCTGCTACAAACTTGTATATATTGTGAATAAAGATAAGTTAACACTGTAACTATCGATAAGAAACGGGCACTCGATATATGGTCATCGAGCGTGCACAATCGAGCAAGTCCGATGATTGTCTCTCGAGCAAGTGCCAGACAAAGAGATGTGAAAGAATCAAAATAAAGAAATTTAAGTTTTACAAAAATTTAAATAAATTCAATTAAATTAAATGAAAATTAAATTTAAACAACTTAAAATTTTGTAAATTTATACTAAAGCTTAATTATTTTAAATTGACTTTTAAAAAAATTCTTTGTATCAATATCATTACTAATTCAGTCGACTGTATTTAGTTGACTTTAAAATACATTAAATAAATTAAACAATTCTTTTTACTGACTTGTAGTACAGCTTAGAAGATATATCTCCATTCCCATAATGTATGTACATATATCTTCTGAATCAGCATTAACAGCCAAGTCACTAACTTCGAGAGCTATCTTGAGATAAATTGGCACACATTTTGATAGCTGCAGAGTATTTAAAAATACATAATGGAAACTGCAACATTTATAATTATCAATAATATATAAAATATAACATATTTAGTCATTAAGTCTTAATAAATAAATAGGTCTGAATAAAATAAATATAATTATAGATTTTCAGCTTAACAATCTGAGACTTTAGAGATGAGAACTGAATAGAGATGAGAACTGAATACCCCTAATCTATTTCGAGTGCAATGCTCCAGTGCGTAAAACTACAAACTAGAATTTTTGTTGTAAAAATTCTCTTTTTTTGTATTATTTGCTTTAATAGCTAGTTGTCTAGTTTAACCAGCTTAAACTGGCTAGAAAACTTGTCATTAGCCCCAAACTGCGGGCAAAGCCAACACACACACACTTGTGTTTAGCTTAATGAGCATGCATGCAAGTGTGTGTGTGTGCTTAAGTGCGTGTAAAATTTGAATAATCAGGAAAATAGCTATGCTGAACAAAAGCTTCAACAAATAAAACAATTCTGACTTGAGATCAAGTGCATAAATAAAATGCAAGAAGCAGAAGGAAGAAGAAATAGTCCTGTATTTTTTCTTAAATATTTAAATATCCGAACTTCATAAAGATCGTAAAAGACTATACTGACAAGTTTGTTTTAGTTAGTTATTAGTATTAATATTACACAATATTATAAGTTAATATTACACATAATTGCAACTATTGCAGTCTTGGAACTATATTGAATTATCAAAAACAGTAAATCGTACCATAACTAAACCTATTGTCAACCTTGGAAATGAATCAAAAAGGGTGTACTAAGTTTGTGTATGTATCAGATAGGAGGAGGAGCGTGGCACTCTCAACAAGGTATATACAGTTAGTCAAGTAACTCTTTACACATATGTACATATATTTCATTAACATGTACATATGTGTAAAAAGTTACTTTACTTACTGTATATTTTTAAACAGGCCTTGTTTGTCCGTCTGAGTGAAGTTTAAATACGGCATTTATAAAGGCTAGAGGCTTGAAGGTGCCTGTACTTTAAGCACATTTTTTTATTGCATGCCGACAGACGGTGCCTATAAAATTAGTTGTTAAATAATTTCCATATTAATTATTCGTTTGCAGATATCATACCGATTTATTGAGGTCTTATGAAATGCGTTTATGAAGAATTTATATTTATACTGTGGGTTCTCTACATATATATATATTTATATTATATCTTCTATCATAAGTAGTAATAAATAGTAGTAGTATTATTATACCGCACATGGTTTATTATAGTACAGATAAACTAAAAATAAATTGTAGGCAGAAAATCCATACAACATCAAAAAAGTCGGCTGACTAAATTTAAGCAACCAAAATATTTGAAAACGGTCACACTTGGTGCCGCAACAATGTACAAAACGTAGGGAAGTAATTTTAGTTTATCTGTACAAATGTATGCCACAATCTATATCTGTTATACAACCTTCTGCACGAAGGAAGGCCATCATTCTTGGCTATAATAATCAAATCCTTGCTTTTGCACTGCACTAACTAGGAACTCAGTATTCGTTTATCTATTGTCATTGTGTTATTGTTGCTGTCCGTCTTGCCTTTAGGTAATTCGCCGACATACATACATACATTCATAACATATCTGTCTGTCTACGTCTAAGCCGCTCAGAGTACATGAGAAATATATTCTTGAAGACGCCGCCGTATTGTGGTGTTGTCTCATTGTTTTTTGATTATTTCTTTGATGTGCCGTTAACTACATGTGTTGCCCATAATTTATGGGGTTGCCACTTAGTCTGAAAAAAGGAGCCACAAGCAATTGCAAGTAGAATGCAAATAAATGTACATATGTATGTAACATATATGTATATATACATATGTATGTATGCAAATAACATGTATGGATATGTGTATATCTATATGTATATATATATATATATGTACGTGTATATGTATATATGTATATAGTATCAGTAGGCTAGATCGCATTTACAACCACAAAGAAACCAGTCTCTCAGCTAGGAATCTACTCGTACTTTGATCTGATATTTGTGGCTGCGTGGCAAATGCACCTGTCGCATTCAATGCTTGTGTGCTCAGTAGCAGAGAGTAGCAGAGAGTGGAGAAAACGAACGTGTAAAGAGGCTTACCGAGTAACCGGTAGAGAACAGGTCCCCGGAGTTCAACAGTTTCCCAATTGCCCACACTTGTTTTGATCGTGGCAAACGCAAATTGAGAATCGACTGTAATTTTACAAGCTTAATTGCTTTTGATTCGCTTTTAAACAATTATAAAATTATAGATTAAATATATATAACATAACATATATAATATACATAATAATATAACATAATAACATATATACATACATATATATCATAATATACATACATGATATATCCCATGGAGAATCCCTAAATACACCTGATTGTATGGAGTTAGTATTAAAAAAGCACTATTTTTGACTTTGTCACGCAACTTTGAAAAAGCCAGACTTGACGGAAACTAGCTAATTTGTCAACACTGGTCCAAATGCACGTATTACGTACATATGTATATAAATTTCGCAAATTGTATAAGATGTAGGTATAATTTCCTTATACAAATATTCGCACGTGAATATGCATTTTAATATATATAAATATTATTATTTTATATCATATTATCATATTTAATAAAATATATATTATTATACATTATTATTATTTATTAATTAAAATGGTATTCATTTCTAGTGGCTCACCTTATGTTAAACACCTTATTGTTAGGTATGTATGTAGTATGTATGTATATTCCATGCACAATTAATTTGTGGTTGACTAGTTATGTATGTTCTGCTTGGATTTTAATATGGCATTCAGAGAGAATTGTTTTCGTTTTTCTTTATATATAGGTCACATTTCAAATACACTTTATTGAAACGCAATTAAATATTCGGCGTAACGGTGTTGGGACTGTGGGTACTTCAATAAATTTATTGACTGAGGCGCCATATTCGTACATATGCACATGTACATATGTCTCATATGAGAAGCTAATATTCATCATGACGTCACAATGTTATCGCTGTGCCTGTTTATCTATGTTGTTGATAGATATTTAACCTTTGGTTATCGCTTTGATTATTCCTTCCTTCTCCTTCTACTCTATCTGCTTGTACAACATCATTGTTTTCTCTAAATGGTTTAGATTAACTCCACACTTGAAACGGTTACAGACGACCGAGAAACGACAACCGACAACCGACTGGCGACTAGCGATAAACGATAACTACATTTGCATCTGCTGGAGTATCGAAAACAATTGGATGCGCGGCGCAAAATGTTACCACCATCACCACCGCCACAGCGTGGCAATGTTAAATTGTCACTGAATTCAATTGGATCCCACTTCCACCTTCAACGGGACTGCACTTTATAGAATGAGCGAATGCACGCGGTGTGCTCTTCAATCTCTTAAGAGAGGATGTACGATTCGATACTGCGACGACTCGACACGAGCTTCGCACACACACACTGTGTGTCTCGTACTGTGCCTGCGAACTGCGTCAGTGCTGGGCTGTGCTCTCTTTTGCTCCGTCTCTTTCTACAAAGAGAGCGCACGTCAGAGCAGAGAGAGAGCATCTGTATGACGTTGACGATGGCCAATCGAATCACTGCACATACAATTAAGAACCAATCGCTGATAAATCGAAACGCGTTGGGCCCCCGCCCATAGAGTGCCTTTTATATTCAGCATTATTACCGGCTTGGATTTTAGCCTGAATAGACCGTATCCAAGCGGAAATCAAGTCTCCACTTGGATCACTTTAAACGTGTTCTGTTGTCTTCATCTTTCACTTGCTAATACCCTGTACTTTCAATTTATTTCGTGCTATATATAATAACATAATGTAATTTTAACTATTTTTTTTACTTTGAAATTTATAAATTATTATTTTAATATTCAATTAACTTTATTTTTTTTTTTAATTTAAATTTAATATGACAATTTTTACTGGAAATAAAATTATGTTCTTAATATATTTATAAAGGAAATTATGTTCATTTCTAATTTTCACATGTATTTGGAAGGATTTGGAAGGTCTAAAAACATATAGAAACATGTATCGCATGACCCGATCTAACCCCCATTATTTTTTGGAGCTTCAAAATTTTTTTCGAAACTCAGATGTGCTACATAAATTTTGACTTCGGATTCGGACTTAGAAGGTTAAAATACATGTTAAAACATATATCGCATGCTCAGATCAGGATTCTATGTCTTTTGGAGTGTATTGAAAGGTTTTTCAGTTTTGTGAGGTTATGTCGAAGTCCAGAATTGATAGCGAAATTCTGACCTCGGAGACAAAATACATATATGTAACTGCATATGCCACTTACCCAGATCATGAACCTTTTTTTTTGGGGCTATGTAATTAATAAAAAAATGACTAAATAAATAAATAAAAATATAATAAAATGTAAAAAAATTTTCCATAGCTAAGCTCCTTTTCAAATATTATATTTTTTAAATATTTGTATTTGTTTTCACATTTCACTGAATATTATGAGCAGGGAACCTTACAAATTAAATATATATAGAAAATTGAATATATACAGTAATTTATTAATATTTTTATATAAATTTAATAATGTAGGCATTTCAATTATAAATTTAATCGTCTTTTATTAGAATAAATTCTGTAATGTTATATTTATAATACATTTTAGTTTGTTACTTAAATTGACCCGTACTTCGATTATTTGTTTAATATTTATTATTATTAAAATGTTATTATTTTGTAGTAATTTGTGTACAATTAAATAAATGCCTAATTGTTGGGGAGTTCCGCATATTTACCCACTTTAAATTATGAACGTGCACACACATAATTTTAACTTATTTTTTTGTATATACCATATTTTTATTCTATCATAATTAAATCACTCTTATAATTTATCTACGGTTCCCACACGCACTTAGTTCCAATACCGCAACCACTTTAATTTTCAAAGTTAAGAACCTTTGGTTTTAGTCCAGACTTTTGCCATCTTATATTAGTGGTAATGACATATGTATGTATCTCCACGCGACATATCTATATGACACACATATGTACCTGCGCGCGGTAATATGTCGTTTGTAGATTAGCGACATCCACATTTGTGAGAAAAAGAAAGGCTAAATTTACCTAACAGCTGTTAAAAAAAACCAATCTAATAATTTATCTATGGTTCTCATACGCACTCATTTCTAATAGCACAACCATTTTCATTTTCAAGGTTATGAACCTTTGGTTTGAGTCCAAAGCAAAAGAAGAACATCTTTTGATTGCCATGTTATATTAAGGGTAACGACATATCTCCGCGCGACATATCTAAACGACATACATACATATGTACCTCCACACGAAAAGGGAGGCTAAACTTACCTAACAGCTGTTTTTTCTCCAAAAAAACGAGGGGAAACATGCATCGACATCATGACCTATGCATCGACATCATAGACATAAGGATCGGGTAATCTGCCGGGTATGTGTATATTAATTGGTCTTTGGCACTGCGGATTTAACAGATCCGTCATCTGTTATCGGTTGGCTTAAGTTTCGCTGTTAAATTTTAACAGACCAGTTACGGCGAAATGTTAAAAACGTGCCGATATTCCACATAAATCAACAGAGTTAGTTAGGTAAGCGGTGAACTGCTTGGACTGATTATAAATGCCAACCTACGTCACGAACCCATTCTGTGTCTAGGGTAAAATCACTAAGCATCGAACATATAAAGTACTCAAACAGCGAAAAATAGTTGCCCAGTGGTCTTCGGTTTATTATGACCCCCGGGCCCGAAGTGTGTCACGAGTGAGCGATCGGCTCTCTTTGGTGAGCAATCCAGAAACAGCAAACAGCAGCATCAAGTCAGTCGCACAACGCCAGCGAAACGATGAGAAGGGGTATATTTATTTGCTCTAGCCATCGTTTCAATGTGTGTGTGCCATGTATGCACAAGCGCACATATGAATGTAAGCGTTGCTTGTGAAGTTTGACAACAGGCAAATGCTTCGGCCAGCGCGCTGGCAGTCAGAGGTAGAGATGGGCGCGGGCCGGGCCGGGCTTCCCGGACCGGGCCTCGACAATTTTAGGACCGGGGCCTAAAACCAGCTACCGGGCCTTTTACCGACGGGCCCCGGGCCCCGGGCCTAGGGGCAAAAGCCCGGAAGGCCCGGCGTGCTTTAAAAAAGTTCCGGGCTGAGCCGGGCCTCAAAAAACTGGCCCGCGCCCATCTCTAGTCTGAAGTCAATTTTGTGTTTCGGCATCGAGTGCCAAGGCACAGTGACTTTGAAAAAATGTGGGTTGTTCTGTTATGGATAATTGAATATAGTAATTATATATTTATGTATTCGGGTTTTTTATTTTAATTCACAAATTTTGTCAATATTGGTAAATTCATACAACAACCAGTAAGAAAAGCAACAGTCGCGCAGCACGCGACAGTGGGACACCCTTCGACCTATGTATGTATGTTCCTATGTATGTACTCATATATGTACATATGCACATGCTTTGAAGTTAATCTCGACAGATGGCGCTTCGCGCTCGCCCGCCTCCCTTGTTAGCTGACAGAAGCACTTGGTTTTATGCTCATACTTTCTTAAATAACTTTTGTGATTATTGTCCGATCGGATTGTAATTTGGAGACTACGTAGATATTTCATTCAGCTTAGTATATGTTAAAGTCAGAAAGTTGTATCTTTTATACAGCGCTTACAAATTGAGTTCAAAAATTTATTTATTGATTTGTGGGGGCGGTGGGCGTGGCACCTAACATTTGTAATAAACTTGATCTGTGCCGAGTACATAGGAACCTTCATTCCAAATTTGGTATCTCTAGCGTTTATAATAGCTGAGATCTGTGTGTTCATCTGGTCAGACGGACATCCAGACAGACAGACATACATAGCTCAATCGACTCAGCTAGTGATCCTGAGCAAGAATATATATACTTTGTGGTGTCTGCCACGCCTCCTTCTGCCTGTTACATACATTTGCATTTTGCACAAAGTTAGTATACCCTTTTTTTGACCATTTTCAATGGTCGAAGGGTATAAAAATACAAACGCTACAGTCAGGAGCTGACTGTATAAGGCCATGGATTATCAAAATATACCGTAGGCAATAGGTGCAATGTAACATATGCATTTCTAGCGCGTACCAAATTTCATTACATGTGCTTCTTTTTTGATTTTTTTTGGCGGTTTTGTCTAATGTCTCACCATTTTCGACGGCTGCGAGAGATGTTCAGTAGCTGAGTGGACTATATCCCGGACTCTAAGGCCAATGATATTGAGTGTGTTCGAGGTTTGATTGCTGCCGCGATCAACATGTGAAATTCTTTTGTATTTCAAAATTTTTTTAAATAAATTAAAAGCTCAAAAACATTAATAAGGTGCGGCGGCGGTAGGTGATTTTAAAGTTTTAGTTTCGCAATATATGTAATTAGAACATAGTTTTCTTTCGTCGGTACACAACAGAAACTGCAAAACTAATTGTACATATTTATGTATATACAATCGTACAATAATGTATGTTGAAGTGGGACGCCAATCCATACATATGGATATGCAGACATGTATGTATGGGCGTCCCACTCGCACATTCATAACTTTACAAAGGCTTATGATCTCTGTTATTTTCTAGCATTCTAATTGCAAAAGATTGAGAACAAAACAAAATAGGAAACATCCAATTGGAATCTTACTGAACATGCAAAGTCATACCAGACAAAATAAAATAATTTAATTTGTTTGACAGTAACTATTCTTTTAGTTTATTAGAATAAAATAAATAAACAAAATAAAAAACCAGTAAGAAAAGCAACAGTCGCGCAGCACGCGACAGTTGGATACCCTTCGACCTATGTATGTATATACATATTCCTATGTAAGTTAATTACTTGCAAGTTTGCAAAGTAAAAAATATAAGATTTTAATGTTCAATTAAGAACAATGACTTTATTACTTAAAATCCAATTTACAACTGATCATCCTAAGCTGTCCCTAACAAGCTGTGAGTCTTGGCTGTGAGCTGCGCTGCCCTTGGTGGCAGAGGGGCTGCTTCCAATAGGCCACGACATCGGCTGATGTCTTGTTGGTCGAATTATTGCAGTCTTCTTGGAATTACATGCATTGGTGGGAGCGGAAGCAGTTGCCAAACAGATTCTTAGAATTCAGCTTGGCGGCTCGGCGCGTGCAGGAAATTATGCAGACGCTGAGCTTGCAGATTGGAACTTGCGTACTGGAGTTCATTATTCTAGATTGCAGCATTTTGGTTGTTAACTCTTCCCCCTCTAATTTATGCTTGTCCTCAAGCGGTCTCTAGAAGTAGGGAATGTTGTTGAACTGAGGTAGCTGATATGGTCCCTCGGTCGAAGATTGATCGCAAGTTGATGGTGCGAGGATCGCTGTGACTTTTGTGTCCATTCGAGGCGTGGGTCCTAATTGCAATGTTATGCTCTTCTGCCTTTGACTATAGGTGTGCAAGCCCAGGATGAGAATCAGAGCAATGCCAAAGAGTGTCAGCAGAGTTATGCTGTTGACCGTTGAATGGGTTTTTATACGCATCAGCTGTCCAGTGTTATTTATGTGCAATGCTTCCAGTGCTTCGAGTGATAGGACCTTAAGTCTTTCTTTTTTCCTCAGCCGTAAACTGCACAAGAGGAGCTCCAGGGCTCAAGACTGTAGATTCCAAGTTGCTGAACCGCTTGTTGTCGATAATCATCGAGTCGTTTGATAGTTGAACAAGGTAAGTTCCCTCCAGGTGAAGCCGTGTGTTGTTCCAGGTTACGTTTCCATCGTAGTTGTTTAGTAGGATGATTCCATCGTCAACTTCTTCTATTTTAGATACGTGGTCGGCATTGCTAAAACTACACAGCGCTTTCTTTCCCTGAACTAACTTTGGAATACAATTTGAATTACTTATGTTAACAATTTTTTTCTTATCGCATATTTTAATATATTCTAATGTTTTACAAGTTTGTGGAATGCCATAGGTGAGATTTTTAAAGACAAACATTTCTTGAAAATTTAAGTGTATAATTGAATTGTTTTTTACTATGGGCTTTATGATAACGTGTTGGTATTGTGTTTCTTCTAAATTTGGAATCTTAACAATATACAAAAGTGTTGTTTTATTGTGTAAAATTGATACATCGGAAAACTCCATTATTTCTTCCATTGACAGGGGTGGCATGTTATTTCTTTTAAAAATGTTCTCAATTTCAATTAACTCATCTTCATTTAATACAAGTGTGTTAACTACGTTTAGTCGTGCCCACTGAATGGCGTATCTAATGTTAATAATTTCTTCTTTTAGAAGTCTAATCTGATTGTGCAAACTGATAGCTATCTCAATACTAACTGAACTGCTTTTATGAATAGAATTTGTGAGGGCGTTGGATACTGAAGTGAGTTTATTTATTCTTTCTTCTAACTGTTTGTTAATGATGACCTGTTGGTTATTGTTGTCAATAAGTTTATTCAAGTTCTGCTCTATCATAACCAGATCATCGTGATCTGGACTACCCGCTATGTACTTCCAACCTGACCCTAGCCAATTTAAAGACCTAGTTTTCCGAGTTTTGGGAAAGGCTGTAAGTGTTTGAAAAGTGTGAATAGTTGTATTTATCTCATGGTGAAGGGTAGCGTATAATGGACTGCGTTTAAGGCTTTTTTTCCGTATGTTCATGTAAAATTTCTAAAGCGGTTTGGATTTGGTCGAGGTTAATGAGGTGTATTAGTTTGGTCGTTGAAGTTTGTAATTTTCCGATCCCTTTGTTTATTGTCAGTATCTGTGCGTTCGTGTAGTTCGTAAGGTTCATCGTTCCACCAACATCGTTCGTAATCCATAGTAATATCCTGAAAAATTTTAAATTTTGATATGGCTTTTATGTACTGTTTTTCCCGATTCTGTTATTACTGTTGTGTGCTTATTTTCTTTAACTGTTTCTTTCCTATATCTTGGGGAAAGCTTGGAACCTAATCTAGTGTTTATTCTTACAAATATTTCTTCTCCAGGCTGATAATTACGTATTTCGTTTTTGTTTTTATTATGGTTTGTCCGGTCCGTTTTCTGTTTATTTTTAAGTCGTTCAATGTTATCTTGTCTGGCCGTTTCGTATTGGTCCGGGTCTGTTGTCACTCTCCTGCCGAAGAATACTTCTAGTGGTCGTTTCTTTGTAACGGAATGAAAACTATAATTGTACTCGTAAACTGCCCTTTCTAAAAGTTCCTTGAAATTCCTCTCTGTGCCTTCTTTCTTGAGGCATCTCATTATTTCTGAGAGTGTTGAGTGGAAGCGTTCTATCTGACCGTTAACGGTACTTTTGTATGGAGGGGCAGTATAAACTTCTATCTGTAGCTGTTCCAGCATGAACTTAATTGATTGGGAATTGAAAGCTTTCTCATTGTCCATAACAATATGTTTAGGGACTCCGAAATAGAATATAATATCGCGTAAAGGGGTTCTGATGTCCTCTATCGCTTTTGAATTTATAATTCGTGCCTGCGCTAATTTAGAAAACTTGTCTATTGCAGTGAGTACTAACTGTCGTTCGGTAGAGTAGATGTCAATGTGCAATATGTGACCGGGGTATTCTGGAGTAGGAGTTTCTTGAAGTTCCGGATTAGGGGGGGTGTCTGTCATATTTCGCCTCTTTGCAAACTTTACATTGCTTGACTAAATGTATAATTTTTTTGCTTCATTTTTGGGAAATAATGTGTTTCTGATAGTTGCTTCTGATTTTCCAGAGCGTTTCGATGTGCTCTCCTATGTATTTGAAGAATTCTTTCTTCTTGTTCAGTTTCGTCTGTCAAGTCTTCTACCCTGGACTGGGTAAATCGAGTTTTGATTCCTTTGAAGTGAGTTCGGTAGATTGTCTGTATTTTTCCCATTATATTTTCAGTCGTGTGAATACCGTTAATTACGGAAGGGTTGAGATATTTTTTTAAGTCTGTTATTATGTCGTCCGTAGTGTAGTCGAGTCGGTATATTTCATGTCTATGGAAGGTAGGAAATGGGATGCTGAACTTGTAGTCGTGTTTATCTGATTTGTAAAAGAATATTTGATTTTTGAAAACATTTATTGGGGCTTCGACACTGACGATTAAGTCGTGGCTAGAACTTTCGGCGCTATGTTGTGTAGAGGCAACGGAGTTAACTTGTTCTAAAGGTATTCTTGAGAGCGCGTCTGCAACAACATTTTCTTTTCCCGGTTTATAGAATATTTCGTAATCATACTCCTCTAGATATGCCTTCCATCTCTTGATTCTGGCATTTCCATTCCAGCTACTCAGAGAATGTGTTAGAGGTTGATGATCTGTAAAGATCTTAACCTTTGCTTTACCGTACAGGTAATTTTTGAGGGCCTTGAGTGCCCAAATTATGGCTAGCATCTCTTTCTCGTTAGCCGCATAATTCTCTTCGGCTTTGGAAAGTGTTCTAGAGAGAAATAATATAGGGTGGTTGTCTTGCGATAGAACTGCTCCGATCGCGAAATTTGAAGCATCAGTAGTTAAATGGAACTCCTTCTTGAAATCTGGGTAACGGAGAATTATTTCTTTTGAAACTAGATTACTTTTCAGCTTTTTAAAAGAGTCTAGAGCTTCATTATTTAATGAAATTAATTTTTTTGATGACATTCTTTTGGACACATGTCCATCTTCCCCTCTTAAAAGTGAAGTTAGAGGCTTTGCCAATTTGGCATAATTTTGTATAAATCTTCTATAGTAGCCGGAAAGCCCAAGGAAGGATCTTAGATCCCTCAAAGTTTTAGGGCAGGGATAATTTGCTATCGCTGCTACCTTATTCGGATTAGTTTCTATTCCCCTATCGGAAACAACAAATCCAAGGAATTCGACTTTGTTTTTCATGAACTCACATTTGTCCAACTGACATTTCATGTTAGCGCTCTGTAAAGTTTGAAAAATTTTAGCCAAGTTCTCAATATGTGTATCATCATCTTTGCTAAATATGATGATATCGTCTATGTAAATAAAACATATTTTCCCAATATGTTCTCGAAGTATGTCATCTAATGCACGTTGGAAAATTGAGGGCGCATTCTTTAGACCAAATGGGAGTCGTGTAAACTCATACTTTCCGTTGTTTACGGAGAAGGCGGTCTTTTCTATGTCATTATTTTTCAAAGATATTTGGTGGAAACCACTTTTCAGATCTAAAACAGAGAATACTTTATTGTCTCCTAATTGTGTAAGTACTTCGTTTATCTCGGTAATAGGGTATTTATCTGCAATGGTTATTTTATTAAGTTTACGATAGTCAATAACCATGCGATATTTTTTTCGCCTGAAGCGTCTGCCTTTTTAGGTACAATCCACACTGGTGAATTATACGGGGACCTAGAAGGTCGAATTATACCATCCTCTAAAAGTTCTTTTATCTGTTTGTTTACTTCATCTTTCAGTGTCATTGGATACTGATAGAATTTCGAGTAAACTGGAGTATCGGACGAGGTTCGGATCGTTGCCTTCACATTTGTTGTGTAGGTCAGTTTCTGGTTTGGGTCTGCGAACAAGTCTGGAAATGACTTGAGTAATTCGCTTAGCTTGGCTTTTTGTGTGTCGGACAAGTGGGATGTTCTCGGAATAATTTTGTTAACTGCTTCGAATGTTTTTTCTTTGATGGATCTTGGGATCTTGATACCGTTTTTTAATATCATAATATTTTTGCTGATTTTTATTTCTGCCCCTAATTCTTTCAAACTATCGTTGCCCAAAATGGCATCGAAAGATTTCAATGTGGGCAACAAGAAAAATTTTACTTTAACGTCTGGAATATTGAAAAGGTTCGCTTCTTTATGGTGCGTAACTATAGTGCTGCCGCCTACTGAGACAGCATTGAAAGGTGCTTTGTTTTTAATAGGGTTATTAACGAATTTAGGTTGGATGTAGTTTCTGTTCGAACCGGTGTCTATAAGTATTCTAATAAATTTGCCATTCCTCATCTTGCATACGAAATATGGAAGAGAGGAATTCTTTATTCTAAAAAATTCAATGCTGCGTCATCGTAGTAATCGTACGAGTTATTGTCAGCGTCGGCTTCGTCTATCTGGTCTACGTAATCGTCCAGGTTGTCGTCAAGATTGTTGTAGTCCTCGTACTCTGCCATAGCTTGTTCATAGTCCGTCATTGTCAATGGAGTCTCAGTGGGTCGCGTTTCATTTTCTTCCGTTGTGGTCTGTATATTAAAGTTTCTTTGTCGCTTCATTCCATCTGGTATTGGACCAGGTGGTCTTTTACCTGGTTCGAAGCGAGGTCTGTTCATGTAATTTACCATTCTGGTCTGAACACTGGGATCCACATCCATAGGTTCTGGACGAGGCAGTGGTTTTGGGGCCTGTGGCCTAGGTGGCGCTGACAGTTGTGGCGGGAGTTGCCTATTCTGAAAAGGTCGAGGTGCAGCTGCTGGCTGTGCAAGCTGGTAACCGAAATTGTTTGAATTTTGTCGTGGTAAAGTAGTCGGTGGTTGTTGTCCGATTTGGTAATATTGAGTTCTTGGAGGTGGAATTGGTGGTTGTCTATTTATGAACGAAGTGCTGCGAGGAGCAGGTGAAGGTTTTGCATTTGCAGTCTGATTCCTAAACTGTCTTGTCTGTCCCATATTTGTAGCATGTCTTGCCCTGAAGTTCTGGTTTTCTAACTTGAGGCAAAGGTGTAATGCTGATGGTAAGTCTACTGGTTCTTTGATTCCCAGTAGGCGAGGCAAGTCGCCTTGTAATCCTCGTACGAAGGTGTCTAGAGCTTTGTCTCTGTACATCTTCGTCATTAACAATTCTGCTTCTCTTCCTAACCCCATACAACCGATCTTGTTTAGGATTAGTGATAGGTGTTTATAAACCGTTTGATGGAATTCTTCCACTGATTGGTTAGCACCCTGTATAAGCATCGTCATTTGATATTCTAATGTGTTAATGTCGCGTTTGTCCGCGTAATGAAGAGTCAGACACTTTGAAATCGCTAACCAGTTCAATGGGGTATTGTAAGATTCTAGTGCCATGTCAGCGTGTCCTACAATCTTATTACGTATGGTATGTAAGATACCATAGTATTTTGGGGTACCCTGGTAAGCACTGTACGCTTCTAAGATACGATCTACTCCCTTCTTCCATGAGCTGAACTCTGAAGGGTCACCTGAAAAGTCTCGGATAGTTTTTACTATATCCGGCACTCTGTCTAAGTCTCCTAAGTTCCCTGCATGTTCTGGGGCAATTACCTGATCTAACAGATCAGATCATAACAGAGGTGACCGTTCGCAAATTCTTCTGAAGAATTGTGACGTCTCAACAAACCTGGCAATTGCTGTGCTAGGATTTCACTCACTGTTGCTGCTAATGCAGCTCTGTCTATGTTTTCGACCATATTTCTATTAAGTTCTTGTTCTTCTTGTCGTCTAATTCTTTGTCTACAAGCTTCTGCACTTAGTATTGAGGGCCTGATCAGATTGTTCACGTTAGCCATGAAACGCTTAGCGCATCTGAATTAAGAATGGGTCGAGTTTTAGGTAAGTCAAGGGAGCAAATGATGGAGCTTATTATGTTTGAAGGGAGTTAGTAAGATGTGTTTTCTTAAAGATAATTCGTTTTGTGTGTGTGTGTTTGAGTTTGTTGCTTGTTTGTTTTATAACCAGAGGCTGGTTTTTTCCTTTTACTTTAGAGGGTCCCTTGGGAATCGTAAAGTTGGAATCAGTTATATCACTTTTTGTGATCTTTATGTTTGATTTATCGTTTTACGGTTCTTTATATAAGTATCCGTGTTTGCTTAAGAGTCTATTTGTGTTTTTAGTTTAGTGTTAGTTTCTTGGTAATGGTTTTGTGTAATCTTACAGTACTATGGGTAATTTAATTGATGTGGCTCCTCCCTCCGACGATCCGGATTTCATCCTGTTTGTCCAACGACTACTGGGGATCCTGCGATGCGTACAGGCTGTGGCCCTGCCTTCAGTCCTTGGAGTCCACCGATGGGCAAATGAACAAGTTAAGTTCGATTTGCCGGAGTCGATTTGAACGAACGAAAAAATTTCTTTTTCCGGAGTTGCACGTTCACTTCACTCGCGTTTTAGAACCGGTTGCGGCAAATGTAATTGCCAGCCGCGAACTTACAAGACGTTTTGCTGTTTCGTACGCGTACCGGTCCCTGCTCGGGCGCCAGTTAATTACTTGCAAGTTTGCAAAGTAAAAAATATAAGATTTTAATGTTCAATTAAGAACAATGACTTTATTACTTAAAATCCAATTTACAACTGATCATCCTAAGCTGTCCCTAACAAGCTGTGAGTCTTGGCTGTGAGCTGCGCTGCCCTTGGTGGCAGAGGGTCGACGTCGGCTTCGCTGCTTCCAATAGGCCACGACATCGGCTGATGTCTTGTTGGTCGAATTATTGCAGTCTTCTTGGAATTACATGCATTGGTGGGAGCGGAAGCAGTTGCCAAACAGATTCTTAGAATTCAGCTTGGCGGCTCGGCGCGTGCAGGAAATTATGCAGACGCTGAGCTTGCAGATTGGAACTTGCGTACTGGAGTTCATTATTCTAGATTGCAGCATTTTGGTTGTTAACTTGTATATACACATACATATACATACATATGCACATGCTTTGAAATTAATCCCGACAGATGGCGCTCGCCCGCCTCCCTTGTTAGCTGACAGAATCACTTGGTTTTATGGTCATACTTTTTTTAAATAACTTCTGTGATTATTGTCCGATCGGATTGTAATTTGGAGACTACGTAGATATTTCATTCAGCTTAGTATATGTTAAAGTCAGAAACTTGTATCTTTTATACAGCGCTTAGAAATTGAGTTCAAAAATTAAATTATTGATTTGTGGGGGCGGTGGGCGTGGCACCTAACATTTGAAATAAACTTGATCTGCTTATAGTACACAGGAGTCTTCCTGCCAAATTTGGTAACTGTAGCTTTTATAATAGCTGTGATCTGTGCGTTCACACAGACAGACGGACAGACAGACAGACACGGCTCAATCGACTTGGCTTGTGATCCTGAGCAAGAATATATATACTTTATGGGGTCTCCCACGCCTCCTTCTGTCTGTTACATACATTTGCACAAAGTTAGTATACCCTTTTTTTGACCATTTTCAATGGTCGAAGGGTATAAAAACAGTAATTTATTGATATTCTTTCGCTCAAGTTGCGGTCCTGCATTCGCGTAACTCTATCGTATTACAACATTTCTCTTGCATTATATTTCTAGTAAATTTAATATATCGATATGTGGTACGCAAGCAATTGTAAATTAATTTTCTTCAAGTACTCCAAAATGAATCTCATTTTGGTCATTTTAGCTTAATCTAAAGACGATGCTGCTCTATTTTGTGTTATTAAATTATGTTGTTCCTTATAAAGATGCTTCTAAATAAGATTTTCCCAATTACTCGTACATATATATAAAACTGTTTTTTGGCGATTATTGTTGCTGTTTATGCAGCTTCAACATGAAGTTTTTTGGAAAAAGGGGCAAAAACGGGCAAAAAACTAAAATGGATGTCAATTGTGAATAGTTTATTTAACAACTTCTCATTTTTAACTTTTGGCTCAACTCGACTCAACTAAAGTCACAGACCACACAAATTACTTAATTAAAGTCTAACAAATATATCAGCAACACATCAGAAAGTGGATATAAACGCACATTAATTGCTGACTTTGTATTAAAAACTAATAAAAAAAACACCATAATTGTTTTTTTCCATTTTAAAAATTTATTTTTATTGGCACGGGTTGTCAGAATATCGGCTTTGAAGTAATAAAAGATTTTTATACCCTTCGACCATTGAAAATGGTCAAAAAAGGGTATACTAACTTTGTGCAAATGTATGTAACAGACAGAAGGAGGCGTAGGAGACCCCATAAAGTATATATATTCTTGCTCAGGATCACAAGCCGAGTCGATTGAGCCATGTCTGTCTGTCTGTCCGTCTGTCCGTCCGTCCGTCTGTCCGTCTGTGTGAACGCACAGATCTCAGCTATTATAAAAGCTAGAGTTACCAAATTTGGCAGAAAGGCTCCTCTGTAGATCAAGCAGATCAAGTTTATTTCAAATGTTAGGTGCCACGCCCACCGCCCCCACAAATCAAAAATTTAATTTTTAAACTCAATTTGTAAGCGCTGTATAAAATATACAACTTTCTGACTTTAACATATACTAAGCTGAATGAAATATCTACGTAGTCTCCAAATTATAATCCGATCGGACAATAAACACAGAAGTTATTGAAGAAAGTATGAACATAAAACCAAATGCTTCAGTCAGCTAACAAGGGAGGCGGGCGAGCGCGAAGCGCGACCGCCATCTGTCGGGTTTAATTTCAAAGCAGAATGGTCCAGAATTCGATTTTGTTGGCATAAAGTCTAAAAACTAAGCTACAGACTTGAAACTTTGTATATTTTGTTGTTAATACACACATAGTTTGCACACAAAATTTGGAGTCCGTGCGACCACGCCCTCTCTGGCCTCCCATTTTAACTACTGGTATGACTCAGGAGTCAACGAAATTGTATTGTTTTTTAAATATAATAAATGTCTATTCGTGTACATATATTGTTTTATGAATAATCGCCCTCTTCTTCTTCTAGTTCTACATTATAAATTTCCGAATCTGAACTTGAATCAGAATTGTCAGTTGTCTGTTACACTCGGGCAGTTTTCTTTTAATGAATAATTCAAAATTGACTATTTTTTTGTCAATCTCTTCTTTATTTTTTGATTCCAGATTATTGTTGTTGATTGCGGAATAAACGTAATCTGAAACATAACTTATTTGCCGATTGTTACGCCTCCAAATGGCCAGGAGGACACTATGTTTGAACTCGAACTTGTTAAAGGTACAAACTGACGTTTTTAACTTTTGTCAGAAATTGTCAGAAAATTAGTTATACTCCACGAAACACAGGGGAAACGTTAGAATTTTCTATTAAAATACACATAAATTGAATGTTACACAACACAAAAACAGTACAACTACACATATATTAACTACATACGTTAAAAACAACATACCTTGGCTTTTATTTTCCATATTTTACTATAATTTATGGATGTGTATTAACAATCGTACCACGTGCAAAAGTAAGCAAATAATTTGGCGGGAATTGCCTTCTCTCAATCAGCTATCTAACACTGCACCTCTAAAAGCTCATTAAAAGCTTTAGTAAAGCTTTCGGTTAGTTTTGTTTTTGTTTTTTATTTATTTGATCAATTTTCTTTTAGAAAATAATTGATAAAGGACGATATATTGACATAAAAATTTTGACTTAATGCCAAAAAAACGAATTCTGGACCATAGTGCAGCGCTTACAAATTGAGTTCAAAAATTAAATTATTGATTTGTGGGGGCGGTGGGCGTGGCACCTAACATTTGAAATAAACTTGATCTGCTTTAAGTACACAGGAGTCTTCCTGCCAAATTTGGTAACTCTAGCTTTTATAATAGCTGAGATCTGTGCGTTCACACAGACGGACAGACATACAGACATGGCTCAATCGACTCGGCTTGTGATCCTGAGCAAGAATATATACTTGTGGGGTCTGCCACGCCTCCTTCTGCCTGTTACATACATTTGCACAAAGTTAGTATACCATTTTTTGACCATTTTCAATGGTCGAAGGGTATAAAAATGCAAAAAAAATTTTTCCATAGTGCACTGCGATCGGACAACAAACACAAAAGTTAAATAACAATAAAGTAAGAACATAAAACCAAGTGCTTCTGTCAGCTAACAAGGGCGGCGGGCGAGCGCGATGCGCGAGTGCCATCTGTCGGGAATAATTTCAAAGCATGTGCATATGTATGTATATGCCTACATATGTACATAGGAACATAGGTCGAAGGGTATCCCACTGTCGCGTGTCGCGCCACTGTAGCTTTCCTTACTGGTTTTATAATGTAGATGTATTAATTTAAACTAACTATTCTGTAGGTGTGGCTGTTATGTATTATATGTATATAATTCATCACGACAAGTTATGGTTTCAACATTTCTGTCTTTAGTTCCACTTGAGGGAACAGACTCGAAATCGATAGCCGATACCCTATGTCTGGAGCTAAAGGAGAAGAAATTAAAGTTAAATAACTTAATTGGAATCGGCACGGATAATGCTAGCGTAATGGTTGGTGCAAAACAAAGTGTTTACACAGAATTAAAGAAAAAATTCCCCTCATTCATTTTAATCAAATGTGTTTGCCATTCTTTGCAATTGGCTGTTGACACTGCCTGCAAACACTTTTTGCCTAAGGCATTAGAATTTATTGTCTATGAGACTTTTAATTGGTTTTCAAAAAGCGCAAAGCGTCAAAATGATTATAGTATAAAAACAATTTATGAAATCATTAACTGCAATAAGGTAATGTCTTTTTATAATGTCGTACCTTAACATTGATTCTGTTTAGTTGTGCTTAATCTATGTTTGTTGTAAGTAGTATATGTTTAAAATTATATATACTTAATCATTTTTATACCCTTCGACCATTGAAAATGGTCAAAAAGGGTATACTAACTTTGTGCAAATGTATGTAACAGGCAGAAGGAGGCTTGGGAGACCCCATAAAGTATATATATTCTTGCTCAGGATTACAAGCAGAGTCGATTGTCTGTCTGTCTGTCTGTGTAAACGCACAGATCTCAGTTATTATAAAAGCTAGAATTACCAAATTTGGTAGAAAGACTCCTGTGTACTATAAGCAGATCAAGTTTATTTCAAATGTTAGGTGCCACGCCCAACTCCCCCAAAAATCAATAATTTAATTTTTGAACTCAATTTGTAAGCGCTGTATAAAAGATACTACTTTCTGACTTTAACATATACTAAGCTGAATGAAATATCTACGTAGTCTCATATTACAATCCGATCGGACAATAATCACAGAAGTTAATTAAGAAAGTATGAGCATAAAACCAAGTGATTCTGTCAGCTAACAAGGGAGGCGGGCGAGCGCGAAGCGCGAGCGCCATCTGTCGGGATTAATTTCAAAGCATGTGCATATGCATATGTGTATGAATTTAACAAATTAAACTACACGGGAACATAGGTCGAAGGGTATTCCACTGTCGCGTTATGCGCGACTGTTGCTCTCGTTAAAAGTATATTATGTACTTATTTATTTTGTATGTAATTTTCAGGAACCATTTCCATTGAAGTGGCAATTAATAGAATTTTGCAGCAGTGGATTGAGCTAAAGCTTCATTTTAATATGGCTGCGAAGGAAGAAAAAGGTTTTAAAGCTCAAACATTGTATTCATTGTTTAGTGACGAGGTTAACCACCTTTATTTATTGTTTTTTGCATCCAGTTTTAACTGAGATGCAAAATATTAACAAAATATTTCAATCCAAAAATGCAAATTCAAGCAAGTTTTTGCGTGACCTAGTTTTTGCAATTAATTCCCTCAAAACAAAAATTATACCGCCTACGGTAGATATCGACATTTTAAAAGATGACTTTGAACATATCACCAAAAGAGACTTAATACTTGGGATATGCGTTCGAAACCAAACTTCAAGAGTTGAAGGAAAGAACTCCATGCCATATGGAGACAGAAATTCGTTTCAAATGTACGAATTTTATTATTTCAATAATCAATGAACTTAAGCACAGGTAAATTATTTGTATGCTAAAGATTTCCTCTATATTAATTTGGTAAGTTATTTTCAGATTGCCCAACAATTTTGAAATACTTCAGCAAAACGATACTTTTTCAGTAGAGAAAGTATTGTGTACTAAAAAGTCTCCAATTGTTTAAATTCTTGAGCACTTTAAAATGTCCCCGTTGGAAATTGATGAAATTTTAACTCAATATAATAATATTTATTTAATAAATTGGTTAAATAATGAAGATAACGTCAGCTTTTGGGCTGAAGTTTTAAATTACATTGGACCATGGCATTGTTAATAGTTTTATCGCAAAAAAATCCAATTGCAGAAATCTGTAATTGCCTGCTGCATCCTTGTAATTTAAAACTTCAGCCCAAAAGCTGACGTTATCTTTATTATCTTCAATCAATCCTTCAAAACTGGATCTCGTAGCCGTATATCCCATGGTATTTGTTTATATTGAACTTTAGGCATTTTTTTTAATGACATTTGCACACGATCAAACAAAATTGTGAAATACGTTGTTAGTGGTGGGAGTTATATATATTTAAAGCCTATTATCACTAAGCAATGAACATAGAGACGTCAAACAGCCCTGACGCAGTTTGAGAGTGATTTTTCGAACCAGCTGCCCCACAGAAGAAGAAGAACAGAAGCAGACTTCGGCTGAACGCTCGACCGGGGCAGCTCGCTGTTCGGCTCTCAGTACAAACTGTGCATAGCATCAAAACTGCTTCAGTCGCACAACGACAGCGGAACGATAAGCATGCGCATACTTCATTGCGCTGTGCGATCGTTTCCATGTGTGCATGTATGTATGCACGGCCCGCGTATGAATGTATGCGTTGCTTGTGAAGTTTGGCAGTAGGCAATGCTTCGGCCAGCGCGCTGGCAGCCTGAAGTCAGTTTTGTGTTTCGGCGTTTGACGTCTCTATGTTTAAATAATCTAACAAAAAAAGCCATTTCGATTTAGAAAATAGCCAGAATTCCCGCTAGCCGCTAGATTGCATTTTTTCTCGCATTTCGCAATTTAAAAACGCCAGAACTGGCGGGAAAACAGCTAAATTGGCAACACTGCTGCTTATGCTAATGCCAAGTCACGTGACGAACCCTTTCTGTGTCTAGGATACGATAACAAACGAAACGAGCAATTAATCTATATCTCATTTCAAATTCAAACAGTGAGTAAACACAGTGAGACCATAGCCAACCAATATGGGTGTTTTTAAATTTCGAAATCTGGTTACACTGCTAATTTCAACTGAAAAATGTTATTAATGTTATGGAAAATTGGTTCTTATCTGTGGGAATGTACATACATATTTCCTGAACTAAAACGAAAAAAGAAAATTATTTTTTAATATTTTCGGCTTATCTCATCAAGTATATAAGTATATATATAGGGATCAAGTGGCAGATTTTGACGCCTCAAAAAGAGTGACTGAAGTTAAAATTAAAAAGTACTGATTGATATTAAAATACATTTGTACAACCCTAAATGAAATAACATTTACAATTAGTAAGTGATCATTTAATTAACAACTTTATAAACAATTCATAAGTATATAATATTAATTTTTAGGTATATTATGCATTTTGATGACATAAATATACCACAAAAACTGGTGCCCAAAAACTATTTGCAGTTGGCACTTGCTGCACAGCGTTCAAAACAGCGCAATTTTAAAGAACTGCTTGAAAAGGTATACAATCAAAAGGATTATACATAAACAAACACAGTTGGGAAAGAACATTTTAATTGACAATCTTAGCGCAAATTACCGGCGAAAGGCTGGAGGAATGAGGACATTGAGGAGTTCATACATAACCTGGCCATGCTGGATAGTAATAACTTTCCACATACAATTGGATTGGGCGAACGAGAGGGACGCATTGCCTGTAGTAAGTATATTCATACATTTATATATATGTATGTATGTATATAAGTTATATTTAAGATGGATGGTGGTCCCTCGTTGGCTGCGGCAGGGAGGCTGCAGGCAGCTTGAGCAGAACTAACCCTGAATGCGGCAGGTATGCGCCCACACTCAGTCCCAAGTTAGGTTATGACGGTTGGTGGTCCCTCGTTGGCTGCGGCAGGGAGGCTGCTGGCAGCTTGAGCAGAACTAAGCCTGAATGCGGCAAGTATGCGCCCACACTCAGTCCCGCGACGGTGGTGTCGACGGAGCCTACAATTCTCTCGGAGGTTCCTTCCACTTGACGGGGGCGTCAGGAGTGGAACTTCAATCACGGCAAGCAGTCCGTGATGGGCGGTGCACTACTTAGCAAGCTCCTTTGTAGCGCGGCAGGTATGCGCCCACGCTAGGATCACTTGACACAATTATTGTTCTCACGTGTTGCCTCGGCGGGGCAACGACGGGTGCACTAGAGATTCGGGTCTTCTTGATATGATAGAAACTGCGCGGCATGGACTTGCCCACGCACCGAACCCGGGAGTAAAACGCTAGAGTTGTTTTACAATCTTTATTGCGGACCGAACGCGTCCGTTAATTATGAGTTAGGATGTTAGACTGAACAGAAGTACAATTTCAACTTAAGAGCTAAACCCTAAAGTCGCGGCGATCGAAGTGCGTAACATTGTTGACTCTGCATTCCCACGGAGTCGCCGGCACGTTACGCTGACTATGCGCCTCGTGCAAGATATTCGGTTGCACCGAGTTTAAGGAACTCGAAACGCAAGTTAGGCGGAATTTGGTGCCTGGTGAGCGGATGTCGTTAACTAATGTTAACTACTCCCTCCTTTCGAAACATGGTCGTCCCTGGCCATGCCCACATTCTCCAGGACTTGCTGCACCACTGCCAAAGTCTTCTTTCTTCGTCTTAGCCTCAAGAAGGCGAGAATGCCGAATGCGACAACCCCGACTATGGAACAGGTTGCCGCTGCTGCAATCGGATTAACGACCACTTGCGTGCGCAACTCTGAAATTTGCTGCAAGTTCTCTTCATTTAACCTGTGAAGAAAAGGCAGGCTCAAGAGTGAGTGATGATAAGTCACGTTGAGTCGGGCGGAGGCGGCTGTTTGTGGGACCCTCTTCTGGTGTCTGCTGAGGTTGACGTATTTTGTGCTGTTGACGAACGCGACTCGATCAAAGGTTACCAAGTAGGTTCCGTTGACTGAAACCTCAGGCTTGTCATCCAGACTGACCCTGACCAGGGCATCGTTTACCACCAGTATGCCCTCATCGATGACAGATATCGAGGGCAGATCGTTATCTTTGGTGCCACAATGCGCCTCGGTTCCAGCGTGAAGACCTTGCGCACAAGTCCTCTCTAGGGCCTCGCGGCAGAATGTTGCTGTGGGAGTCTTAACGCAGGAGGAGACAGCGGTGACGCCATTGATGCATTCGGCAACAATGTCTTCTGACAGGTGGAGTACTCGACCAGCATGCGCGACGGGAAAAATTACAATTTTTTTACAAATCATCTTAGGTCTAGGGAAGCTAATAACAAAACTTAAGACTTCGCCATCTGTCAAAACCTTCACCCTAGCTGCACTAAACAACTGGGCAATCGATACTTCTGCGGAACTCTTGCTCAAGATCGCCTCTACATCATCTGAATCTATAATCGCCGGGTTTACTACGTTAAGTTTAGCTAAAGTGACTGCAATCATTAGATTCTGTATTTCTAGAGTAAGGATTCTGTTTCGGGTTAAAAGTGTTTCGTACAAGTGGGCCGAGTCAATCTCTTCCCTTTTCTTTACCTTCAAAATTTGGTTAACAACGGAGGTGAGTGAGTTGATCTGCTCCTGAGTTCTGGAGTTAATTCTAATCTGCCTGTTATTTGCCCTAATAAGTTCTTCCTCCGTCAGTCGGGTCTGTAACAGGTCGTCCGCGTCCGGGGTGCCTGCAACAACCTTAAGGGCTGACCCCAGAAAGTTGATGCTCCTGGCATGTCTCCTGTGTACCCCCAAAGTCGTCAGTAAAGTTTGTATGTGCGTAGTGTCCACCTCTAAAATCTTTCTCATATGAGAAAGCGGAAAGGTCTCAGTTAGTTCCATAGTCTCCCGTACGTACCTTCTGTACTCGGTCAGGTTTGAGGTATGCCTAATGTAAGTGGTCTCGTTCCAAACTATTGCGGTGCCGTCCGAAATGGGGATGTAGTTAGAATGGGAATAGTCCGTCAATTTTGCATCTGTCCAAGGGACCCGTCCAAGCAACGATAAGAGGCAGAAGTGTCTGGAATGCGAATGGAAAGCTGTTAAGTCTGTCTGTCGCCACTAAGTGAGAAGCTCTAACGGAGATTGTCCTTATGGACCACCCTCCCTTTAATGAGAACAGTCGTTCCCAAATCTGCTTCCACCTTCTGTTCTACGTACAGTGGCGTAACTTTGTCTCCTAGCCTTTTGTTTGACTTTACTAAAACCTTTTCCCCTACGTCGAATACTCTATTCTGGCGAGAGGGATTGTTCCTGACCAACTGCTCTTGCTGGGCCCTCTCGAGCCTTGCAAAGATCTCTGGTGCAAGTTTAGAGGCCGTGTGGACAATCTCAACTGCTCTCGCCCTAGTAACAGAGTGAAAGGTCCTATTATACTCAACAACTGCCTGTAGGAAAAGCTCTACGATGTCACTTGTTGACCTTTGCAGCTTCAGACACCTAGCGATCTCTGTTAGCGTGCTGTGGAACCTTTCCACCTGCCCATTAGAAGTGCTATGTAGGGGCGGGGCATTCACTACGTCAATGTCGTACTGATTTTTCAACATTGATCGAATTGTGTCCGAGTTGAAGGAGGGTTCGTTGTCACAGTACATAACTTTTATCTCGGGGAAAACGTTCACCAACTGAAGTATGGGTACCTTCACATCTACGATGGTCCGAGAGGCTACTGGCTGGACCAAAGCAAACTTAGAAAATTTATCAACCGCCGTCAGGAAATGTTTCCCAGCAGTTGAAAAAATATCTATGTGAATTATTTCCCCCACGCGTGTAGGAATAGGCGTCACCCCTAGTTCTTGCCTTTTCGGGTGCCTGTCGTATTTTGCCTTGTCACACACCTTGCAGTTTGCAACTACTTCAGCTACGGTCTTACCCATTTTCGGAAAATAATAGTCAAGCAGAATCTGCTTGACATTCTCCTGGGCGGCCCTGTGTGCCCTGTTGTGTTCTGAGACGGCTATTTCTTTCTGTTCGTCCTTGTTGGTAATGTCCGTCACCCGTCTTTTACAGAACCAAAACCTCGTTGCAGGAAAGAGTCCAACCAATCCATCCTGAATGCTCGCTAGAATGGGTAGCTCGCAATGAATTGCATTTACAACGTCCGGCTTAATCACGTCCTTAACCATGTCGAGAAGTGTTTCCCTGCATCTAAAGGAGATTTGGTGGCGAGTCTTTGTGCCAAACAGAACGAATGTGCGTTTTGAGTCCGAGGACGACTCTTCGAGAATCACCTGGTTCCTGAAACAGTTCAACGGTTTATCAGTGGCCTCAATAACGTTGGTTAAAGAGATCTCACTGTGAGCCGTGGCTACAATAGACTGGTCTGAGTTCTGCAGCGCATTAACATTTTGCCGAGATAAGGCGTCCGCTACAAAATTCTCTTTGCCTGGTTTGTATAGGACTTTGGCCCCGCTTTCCTCTATACGGGCTTTCCACCTCTTTATTTTAGAATTGGGGTTTCGATCGGACACTGCGTATATCAGGGGTTGGTGATCAGTATAAATGTTGATGTCGCTTTTACCGTACAGGTAGTGGCGAAGAGTGTCCAATGACCAAACAATTGCCAGTAACTCCCTCTCGTTCGTGGCATAGTTGACCTCTCTGTCCTTTAGACTCCGAGAGATCATCGTGATAGGTTTGTTTTCTTGGGACAGGACTGCGCCTATACCAGATGCCGAGGCATCTGTGGTAAGGTCGAATGGTTTTGAAAAGTCCGGATATTGGAGAATTACGTCCTCCGAGGCAAGCACATTCCTGAGCTTGTCAAATGCGTTTAGCTGTATCTCGTTGAAAGTTACAGGAATATTCTTCGAGCGATATTTGCTCACCTTGCCGCCTTCGCCTTTTAGAATGGCAGTTAGGGGCCTTGCCATAGCCGCGAAGTCCTTAATGAAACACCTGTAATAGCTAGCGAGACCCAAAAAGGATCTCAACTCAAACAGGTTCGGCTGCTTGAACTCCTTGATCGCTCTAACTTTCTCTGCGCTCGTCCTGGTGCCTTCCTTTGTTACGACAAAGCCCAGAAACTCAACCTCTTCCTTAAAGAACTGAGACTTCTGTTTGGACACCCTCATGTTCGCATCATAGAGGCTCTGCAAAACCTGACCGACGTGCGAGACGTGATCTACTTCATTCTCGGAGAAGACAATTACATCGTCAACATAGACGTAGCAAGTCTTTCCAATGAAATCTCGTAAGACATCGTCAATAGCCCTCTGAAAAATGCTCGAGGCATTTTTTAGGCCGAAGGGTAGAATTCATACTTGCCACCGTTTACCGAAAAGGATGTCTTTTCACGGTCCTGTTCTGCTAGCATGATCTGGTGATAGCCAGACTTCAAGTCCAAGGTCGTGAAATACTTAGCCTTCCCTAAGTTTGATAGAATCATGCTGATGCTTGGCATCGGGTACTTATCCGCTATGGTCTTTGAATTAAGTTTCCTGAAGTCGATGACCAAGCGCTTATTAGGCGAGCCCGAAAGATCGGAGCCTTTCTTTCCAACAACCCATATGGGGTTGTTGTAAGGGGACCTGGATGGTCGAATAATGCCGTTGTTTAGCAGGTCTTCAATCTCTCTGTTAACAAAGTCGGCTGCACCCATGGGAAACGGGTACATTTTTGAATAAACCGGCTCGTCGTCTTCAGTCCGGATTGTCGCAACAACATTGGTGTTGAAGGGGAGTTTCTTACTTGGGTCCGCAAAAGCCTTTAAGCCCGTAGACATCATTTTAATGAAACTTTCGCGAACGTTGGGCGGTACGTCAATGTCGTCTACCTTAGTAAAATTGACCTGGGCGCATCTTATGAACTTTAAAGGTTCAGATCCCCCATTAAATCGAATAAGGTTGTTTTTTAAGTCGAGGGTTGCATCAACCTGCGACAGTTGATCAAACCCAATTATTCCGTCAAATGTGGTAAGTCCGGGTACATGAAAAAATGGGCTGGTGACACCGAGAATATTAAGAAAACTTTTGTGGCTGATGCTGTTGAATCCATGTATAGATTTCACAACGAATGGGGTCTTTACTGGAACGGGGGGAGCTATGTTTAGGTCTGGTTTTATGTAGCTCTTTGAAGCCCCGGTGTCAATCAGAAACTTTAACGTTCTCCCTGCTACTGCCCGTTGGACGAACGGAAGCAGGGATACTCCGCTAAAAAAATTGAGGCCATCAGTCTCACGTTCAGACTCATTATCTGCCTCTAATTCTTCAGCGGCTTCGTCAGCGGCCTGAGCATATTGCTCCTCATAGTCGGCCTCCTCTTGATCCTCTTCACGCAGGTGGTTTACCCTCTGTCGTCTGAAGTCGGATACTCTCTGAGAGTTGGCTGGTCTCTTCTGATTTTGCTGCTGCTGATTGCCCCCGGACACCGGTAATGGTGCCTGGCTCGGACCTAAAGCAGCTTGCCGTTGAAAACCGGTTGGTTGTCGGAACCTGGAGGATGAATCAACCTCCATTTTCTCAACCTGGTCTGGCTTCCTCTCATTCGGACGGACTCCCTGTTCCCTAGAGAAGTAAGGGTTCTTTCCAGGCTCCGCCTGTCGTTGATTGGAGCGGCCTTGAAACTGTCTGTTAGCCCTGTCTTCTAATGATCTGGCGTACTGCGCTGCAAATGCATGCCTGTCATGATTTGACTCTATCTCTTGCGCCATAGCTAAGGCCGAAGGCAGGTCTGTCGGGCGGGACGCGAAAAGAACGTCAGTGAGATTTCGACGCAAGCCTGACACGAACACCCTAAGCGCGTCATCCCTGAATTTCTCGTTCATGAAGCGTGCTCGCTCCGCCTCGTGAGTCATGGTCGCCTTATTTGTTAGGAGTGTGAGCTTCTTCTCAACCTCCTCGTAAAATTGAATGATGGACTGAGGGCCCTGTCTAAGTGTTGTGAGCTCCTGCTCGAGCAAATGCAATGGGCGTTTGTCCGAGTATGTGAAGTCAAGTCGAGCGATTATGGCATCAAAGTTCAAAACAGTGTTGAACGAAGCTAAGACTGCATCGGCTGATCCTCTAATTCGGTTCCGAACTATAAGAACAGCCTGGTAGTGTCTAGAGCTGCCCTCATATGGCTTGAATAGGGCATATGCGGCCACTGCTGCCTGTCACCATGAGACATACTGCTCTTGCGACCCATTGAATTCTGGAAGCGATTTTACGGCATCCAAACATTCATTACACTCAATGCCCTGTTCCACCTTGATCGGTTGGTATACTGTTACCTCGGGTGTGGACACACATTGTGGCCCGAAGCTGATCAGTTACATGCTGTAGTTTGGCCTCAAAACCTATCCTCTGCTGCTCTAAAGCGGCAGATACTGCTGCTGTAATAATTCGCTGAATGTCTTCTGTGCTCATGTTGCGATTCTGTGCGGCTAGCTTCCTCGTCAGTATTTCGTTATTCAGACGGTCTAGCAGTTTGTCGTTATCCCACTCACTCATACACCCAAGGTTAACCAAACTTAATCTGAGAATCAAAGCAACACAATTGGCAGGGGGAGAGATGAAAACAAAACAGCGGCTGGTCGTATGAAACAGAAACAACCACGGAAATCAAACGAAAGAACAGACCCCGCGGCCGGTTCGTCTGACTGCGTGTCAATTTCAGTTGTGCGACACACAATACCAATGCAATTCCAAGAGAGGCGCAGCGCTGGAATGTGCTGACACAGCTTTTTAACTCGACCAAACGAATTTAAAATGTATCTTTTGTTTTTTCTTTGATTTGAATTTCTTTTAAAGGGAGCAGCAATGATTGCAATCACTATTCACTATTCTTTTATTTATTAATTTATGCGCTATGCTGAGGCGATAATGAAGAAGTTTTCCACTTACATGAGCATATTGTAAAATTATTTTCGGGGCGTAGATTCTTTTAACCCGTTGGGCGCCAGTTATATTTAAGATGGATGGTGGTCCCTCGTTGGCTGCGGCAGGGAGGCTGCAGGCAGCTTGAGCAGAACTAACCCTGAATGCGGCAGGTATGCGCCCACACTCAGTCCCAAGTTAGGTTATGACGGTTGGTGGTCCCTCGTTGGCTGCGGCAGGGAGGCTGCTGGCAGCTTGAGCAGAACTAAGCCTGAATGCGGCAAGTATGCGCCCACACTCAGTCCCGCGACGGTGGTGTCGACGGAGCCTACAATTCTCTCGGAGGTTCCTTCCACTTGACGGGGGCGTCAGGAGTGGAACTTCAATCACGGCAAGCAGTCCGTGATGGGCGGTGCACTACTTAGCAAGCTCCTTTGTAGCGCGGCAGGTATGCGCCCACGCTAGGATCACTTGACACAATTATTGTTCTCACGTGTTGCCTCGGCGGGGCAACGACGGGTGCACTAGAGATTCGGGTCTTCTTGATATGATAGAAACTGCGCCGCATGGACTTGCCCACGCACCGAACCCGGGAGTAAAACGCTAGAGTTGTTTTACAATCTTTATTGCGGACCGAACGCGTCCGTTAATTATGAGTTAGGATGTTAGACTGAACAGAAGTACAATTTCAACTTAAGAGCTAAACCCTAAAGTCGCGGCGATCGAAGTGCGCAACATTGTTGACTCTGCATTCCCACGGAGTCGCCGGCACGTTACGCTGACTATGCGCCTCGTGCAAGATATTCGGTTGCACCGAGTTTAAGGAACTCGAAACGCAAGTTAGGCGGAATTTGGTGCCTGGTGAGCGGATGTCGTTAACTAATGTTAACTTATACAGTTAGTCACATATGTGTAGTGTTTCTAGACTAACTGTATAAACGGTTTGTCAAGTGACTTTTTTATTCATATGTACATATGGTACATGTTAATCTGTGTAAAGTGTTACTTGACATACTGTAGGTGTATGTCCATACAAGTATACAGTCTGTCAAGTAACGCTTTACACAAATGTACATTAAATTAACATGTGCATTTGAGTAAAGTGTTACCTGACTGTCTGTATATATTTATGTTTGTATGTACATATATACATATATATAATGTCACTATATCTATTAAGATCTTGTGTCGCGACGACATTACAATTTTGCACATGGAATCGGACGATCCGGGGACCTGATGGAGGCGCAGCCAAAGGCAGCTGGTTCCACATTATTGGCGAACTTGACAAATGAATTGTTACTGGACTTGTTGCATACCCTTGGCGTGGATAGCTGTCGCGCCTGCCTATTGATGCCCATGGCAACAGGAATGACGCTCTCGCTGTGCCTGCTGGCTATACGCAAGATGCGACCAGCTGGGAAGTATGTGCTCTGGTCGCGTATTGATCAGAAGTCTTGTTTCAAGGCCATTACAATGACCGGACTGCAGGCAGTCATCATTCCCGGCAAATGGTTGCCAGAGCAACAGATTCTTGTCACGGACACCAAGAGGTTTGAGAATTGCATTGAGGAACTTGGCGCATCGAACATACTCTGCCTGTATACGACAACGAGCTGCTTTGCACCTCGCAACTGCGACAATATACTGCAAATAGCGGAGCTAGCCAAGTCCATGGCGGTGCCTCACTTGGTTAACAATGCCTATGGACTGCAGAGCACGGCACTCTGCCAACAACTGGAGATGGCACAGCGTGAGGGACGTATCGATTACTTTGTCCAGAGTACAGATAAGAATCTGTTAGTGCCTGTTGGTGGCGCCATTGTGGCCAGCAGCGATGTGCAGCTATTGAAGCAGCTGGCAAACAGCTATGCCGGTCGTGGGAGTAGCTCCCAAACGCTCGATGTATTTATGACATTGATCTCACTTGGACATTGTGGATATCGTGATCTGATCGATGAACGTGAAGTGAACTTTCAATATCTGGAAAAGCGACTGCAAGAGTTTGCCTTCGTGCATGAGGAGAGGGTAGTGCCCAAGTTTGCCATCAATTGCATATCTCTCGCCCTCACCTTGCGAACAATTCAATCAAAATCCATAACAGAACTGGGCGCAATGCTGCACACACGCGGGGTTAGTGGAGTGCGAGTGGTAGCCGTTGGAAAGACTGAGATCATAGATGGTTACTGCTTTAAAAGTGGGTATATCTCGTATAGATTTCCATAGATTGAGTAGATTTGATTAACTTCTCCTCTGTTTTAGATTTTGGCGCGCATTCCGAGCAGTTGGATGTGCCCTATTTAACCGTAGCAGCCGCACTGGGTATCACACGTATTCAAATTGACAAGTTCTACCAGCTGCTCAGCTTATGCTGGAAGCAGTTAACGTCCAAGTCTGTGGATTGTAATTGAAAGATGTGTCTGCCTAGGAAAGCCAATAAACCATTAAGATTACAACTTATTATTGCTTATATTATTTCCCATGCAACAGAATCCGACTATAGGAGAGACTCCTTCAGAGTGACACAGTTTCTATCCATTGCAGCCACTCTTCTCATTGAGTAGCAAGTCAATACACTATTCAGATAACAACTTATAATTGATAATGTTATTTCTAGTGCAGCACCGTCTTCTACTGAGGGACACACTCTTCTTCCCATTGCACATTTCCCCTAATCTCATGTGCACATCTTTCTCCACCAGCATAGAGTTTATAATTATATTCTTATTGTTAGTATGTAGATAAAACACCTTCCTTTGCTGTTAGTAAAGTGTAATTTTTTAGCAATTATCTTTTTGACAACACTGACTTAAACAGCTGACGCACTTTTCCTGTTTTACAACACTATCAAACAGCTTCAGCACTAAGTATCGAACACACTCGTATGTTTGATCACTAAGCAATGAACACATAGAGACCTCAAACAGCTCTGACCAGCTGCCCCAGAGAAAAAGCAGAACAGAAGCTTTGCGAATAAAGACTTCGGCTGAACGCTCGACCGGGGCAGCTCGCTATTCGGCTGGGGCAGCTCGCTTTTCGGCTCTCAGTACAAACGGTGCATAGCATCAAAACTGCTTCACTGCGGCAGGAAGACTCCTGTGTACTATAAGCAGATCAAGTTTATTTCAAATGTTAGATGCCACGCCCACCGCCCCCACAAATCAATAATTTAATTTTTGAACTCAATTTGTAAGCGCTGTATAAAAGATACAAGTTTCTGACTTTAACATATACTAAGCTGAATGAATTATCTACGTATTCTCCAAATTGTAATCCGATCGGACAATAATCACAGAAGTTATTTTAAAAGCTAACAAGAAAGGCGGGCGAGCGCGAATCGCGAGCGCCATCTGTTGGGAATAATTGTAAAGCATGTGCAAACGATATGTATATGACGGAGACTTATTATTATCTTCTTCCATAATTTATATCGTCGTATTTGAATTGTGTAACGAGTCCCCTGTATAGCCTTTTTCTTATTGCTCTTGGCGCGTGTTACTCCTATTCGTATACCCACGCGTAGCAACTCTCTGGCAACTCTACTAGGCCCACACTCGATCACTAAGCAATGAACACATAGAGACGTCAAACAGCCCTGACACAGTTTGAGAGTGATTTTTCAAAAGCGCTGCCCCACAGAAGAAGAAGAACAGAAGCAGACTTCGGCTGAACGCACGACCGGGGCAGCGCGCTGTTCGGCTCTCAGTACAAACAGTGCATAGCATCAAAACTGCTTCAGTCGCACAACGACAGCGGAACGATAAGCATGCGCGACCTTCTTTGCGCTGTGCGATCGTTTCAATGTGTGCGTGTATGTATGCACATGCTGGCGTATGAATGTATGTGTGAATAGTGAAGTTTGGCAACTCATTATTGCATGGCCTGCGAGAAGTCAATTTTGTCTTTCAGCATCGAGACCAAGCAGCCTAGAGAACGAGACTTCGCATGTGTGTGTGTGCATGTTGGCAAGGGAGTGCTTTGTTGTTGCCGAAGCAGTGGTAGGCACGCGCCCATTCATTGTTTTGTTTTGATTGCTTGTTTGTCCTTTGTTTTGATTCATGTCGCGCATCTTCTGGCATATTTGTTAATTAGTTGCTGATTACCTTATTTCATATTAAATATTTTTTTATTGTTTTATTACTAGCAGAAAATTTACAATATACTAATTTTAATATATATTATTTTTATTATTACTCCCCTTGAACATATAGAGAAACATAAATAAATCATTAAAATCAAATGAAATGCATTTTTATTTATTTCAGTAATTTTGTATTTATATAATGATATAAAAGCTAATTTTGAAACCTGTTAGCAGGTTGCAATTTACAACTTGTCTTATCAAATTATTTGTTTTGGTTTTGGGGTAGGTTTCGCTACTGATATGCGTTTATGTGCGTGTATGTGCATATGCAGAGAACTTTGTTGTTGCCAAAGCAAGTGCTTTTGTTTTTGTTTTCGCCGCTCGAATTTTGTTGTTGTTTTTCTATGATGTGTTGTTTTGTTTTGATTTCGCTATTTTCATTTTCCTATGCATCGTCTTTGACCGCGCTTTTGACCAACGCGCGTTTACGCGCTTTTTTAATTCTTTTTCACTTGACTGCAAGCGAGACGACATCGTTACTTTTTGGTGAGAAAGTTTTAATCATTTGATTGAATTAATAAGAATTTTTTAATACTAAAATGACAACAACAAATAGATCAGATTGTAGGACCTCTGGGGTACAATGTGTAATTAGTTCCTGCCGGCGTTGTTATAGGGATAGCACCGTCCTTTCCCCTGTCCGTCTGTTTAATTTTCCGAAAAAATTAATTGCACGTGAATGCAAATTGCAAAGTGATGTCAATATTGACAAAGCATTTATTTGCAATTTACATTTTGAATATAAGTATTTAGGTGGGCAACAATTAAAAAAAGGGCTATGCCGACTTTGGGTTTGGCAGAGGAGTCAATTTTAAATTTGAATATGCCAGTTAACTCCGACATTAACATGTACGAGTTTACTGATGAAATATGTGAACAGATTCCGTTTTACAAAAGTGTACCTAGACCCAATGTTCAAACAAACGTGGAATATATGGATATTGCAAATCAATCAGAAAACGACGTGTCAATGAGTGAAGAAAGGTCCGTTAACACTAAGATTGACTTTTGCACCAATTGCCTAAAAAAAGAGCAAAATGAATTATTCTATAGAAATAAATATTGGACAGCTATAAAGAAACTAAATGATGAAAAGAAAAAGCTAAGAGCTTGTAGAAAAAAGATGAACATTTTACAAGTGCTTGCACGAAGGGAAAGATTGAAGAAGGTCAAATATTTTAAACAAAAAAAAATACAAACGCTACAGTCAGTAGCTGACTGTATAAGGCCATGGATTATCAAAATATACCGTAGGCAATAGGTGCAATGTAACATATGCATTTCTAGCGCGTACCAAATTTCATTACATGTGCTTCTTTTTGATGTTTTTGGCGGTTTTGTCTAATGTTTCGCCTCGACGGCTGCGAGAGATGTTCAGTGGCTGAGTGGAGTATGTCCCGGACTCTAAGGCCGATGATATAGAGTATGGTCGAGGTTCGATTGCTGCCGCGATCAACATGTGAAATTCTTTTTGTATTTCATAATTTTTTTTAAATAAATTAAAAACTCAAAAACATTAATAAGGGGCGGCGGCGGTAGGCGATTTTTAAGTTTTAGTTACGCAATATATGTAATTAGAACTTAGTTTTCTTTCGTCGGTACACAACAGCAACTGCAAAACTAATTGTACATATTTATGCATATACAATTGTGCAATAATGTATGTTGAAGTGGGACGCCAATACATACATGTGGATATGCAGACATGTATGTATGGGCATCCCACTCGCACATTCATTACAAGGGCTTATGATCTCTGTTATTTTTTTACCATTCTAATTGCAAAAGATTGGAATCTTACTGAACATGCAAAGTCATAACAGACAAAATAAAATAATTTAATTTGTTTGACTGTAACTATTCTTTTAGTTTATTAGAATAAAATAAATAAACAAAATAAAAAAAAGCCCGCGGCACCCGCTTCAACCGAGAGTTGAACTCACGCACTCTCTCGCAGCCGTCCGCCACTCTAACCACTCGGCCATTGCCTCACTCCTTCGCCCACCGGCAAAGCAGCATTGTGAACCAATTCTGTTACCATACAATGCAAATAAAAAGTTTAATAAAATGCTGTGTGTCCGACGCTAGATTTGAACTTCGGTATGCTTGCGTAAATTAGGTCTGCTTAAGTATACAAGTATATGTTCAAAGTGGGTTTAATTCGTATCATATCTCACTTATTTATATTTAAATGAAATTTTCACATAACGCCCGTGGCAAGGTATTTGTCATATAAGATATACAACTTTGGTTTTTGAGCTAATATTGTAGTTTTTAAATAGTTATTACTGATTTACAGAGGCGGGAAAGGGCGTGTCCAAATTTAAAAAAAAAACTTTGAGACACTGCAATATATACGTATGTTGTCACAAAATTTGATGACTCTAGCTCTTATAGTTTCTGAGATCCAGGTGTTCATACAGACAGACAGACGGACAGACGGACAGACAGACAGACAGACAGACAGACAGACAGACATGGCTCAATCGACTCGGCTACTGATACTGATTCAGAATATATATAGTTTATGGGGTCGGAGATGCCTCCTTCTGCCTGTTACGCACATTTCCGTTCCGACAAACACAATAGACCATGCATTTTTTTAAAATCCATGGCCTAAAAAGATAGCAATATACATAGTATTCTTGAGAAAAGTGGACTTTCTGAAAGTTCAAACACGTTTTGCAAAATGTTGATAAGAAAAAAGCAATCGTGGAAAGAAGAAGACAAAGTTATTGCTCAAAGTATAAACTCTTACTCTGCTAAGGCCTACTCTTTTATGAGAGATACTCTTCATTTTAATCTTCCTTCAAAGTCTTCATTGCTGAGATGGGCACCTATAAAAAATTTGACACCCGGGTTCAATGAAAGTGTGCTTAATAATTTAAAAGCAATATTTTCAAAAATGGATAATAAAAGTAAACAATCCGTTCTGGTATTTGATGAAATATCAATAAGAAAAGGCCTCCAATATAGTTCCCACCATGACGAAGTGGAGGGGTTTGCAGACGACGGCTGCGAAAAAACCATGGACTTATGCCAAAAGGTTTGCGTCTTTATGGTTCGTGGGCTCTACGATAATTGGAAATTTGTATTGAGCTATGTTGGATCATCAACTGCACTACCGTCCTCTAAACTTAAAGAGACGATTATTAAAAATATTACAGTCGCTCAAAACTGTGGCCTAAATATAAGATCTATTGTTTGCGATCAGGGCCCAAATAACAGAGGAGCGTTTGCCAAAAATGAAGTAAATTTGGAAATGCCATATTATCTTGTAAATGATAAAAAAATATTTACAATTTATGATGTCCCACACCTAATAAAATCAATTAGAAATACCTTAATGAATGGTATGATTGATACGCCAGATGGTAAAGTGTCATGGAAAATAATAGTTAAACTATTTGAAATTGATACAATGAACACTTCGGCAAGATTGTGCCCAAAGCTTACAAGAAAGCACATCCACCCCAATGCATTTGAAAAAATGAAGGTTAAATATGCAACTCAAGTATTTAGCCACACCGTATTATCTGCAATAAAGACCCTTATTCTGAATGGGACATACAAAGATTGCGAAGATGTTGCAATCTCTACGGCCAAGTTCGTAGAAAAAATTAATAAGTTGTTCGATTGCTTAAACAGCAACAACTTATATGATCGAAACCCATTCAAATCAGCACTAAAACAAAATAGCGAAATAGAAGTCTATATGATTGAAATGAAGGACTATTTAACGAAGTGTCAGCCTCAATCAAACAAAGTTTATTGTATTGATGGATTAGTTCATACAATAAATTCAATATTGGTGCTTGCACAAGATGTATGGATTGAAAATGATTATCAGTTCCTAATAATGTCGCGACTTAATCAAGATGCTCTGGAGCACTTATTTTATTTAATAAGAAGCAGAGGTGGGACAAATAATAATCCCATGCTCTTCGAGTTCTATGCAATTATATCCAAGATGCTGTCAATGAAGATCATCACTTCAAAAAAGAGCACTGGAAATTGTGAGCCAGATGATGACTTGCTAATAAATGTTGTAGAAGAAACAAAGCAAGAACTGGCAAACATTGCGAATGACCCAGAGCAGAAAGATTGCGATAATTTTGAATTCAACATACATAGATGATTATGCAGATATGAACGTAGCCCAGGTTGACGAAGTTCAGCCAACTCTGAGCTACGCAAATGAAAACGCATTGCGATACTTCACAGGGTATGTGCCATTTAAATCACAAAATAAATATAATTGTGATCAATGTAGTCTACTACTGAAGGACGATCTTGCAATTTGCGAAGAGTCGGAGTTGTTTTTGTTTAATAACAACTTTAAAACCATAAACAACAATTTTAAACTAAAAGCTCCACAAGAAGATTTCTTTAATTTAATGAAATTGCACTACTGGATATTCCATAAATGTTTTCAGAATTATCCATACGTGAAGAAAATAAAGAAAACCATTGTAAATGAGTGCATTGCGCAAGCTGAAAGCGTTGAAAAGTACTCAGATTGGTACTGTGCACTGTGATTGCCATGAGCACCGACTCCATATTCTGCATTTCTTCATACTCGTCCTCCTCCGCAAAAATACTATTTGGATGTCAGAAAAACTATGCGCTGATAAACAAAAAAGTAAGCGGAAAATAGACATTTTAAAATCATAAAGACAGATGCTACAGATTTCTTGGCTAACCACACCAGTTGCTGTGAGTCGAGGCACAGCCCGATCAACTTGGCGATCAAACAAAAACACCTCCAACGGGTTAAGCCAATGAAATCTTAGTCAGATGCTGTAAGGATCAAATACATAAGTCCAATATTCAAAAAATAATGAAGCAACCCTAACCAAAACGAAGTCGACATAGCCCTTGTTCATTCGGCTTGCCGAAGGTTTCTTGTTATTGTCTTCAGACCTTCTGTGAGTTGCAATGTATGTACATACACAAATTTTTATGTCAGAATGCTGGCTATATAGGTGTAGATAGGTGTAGGTTAGGTGGGGAACATGTAGATATTTAAATAAAACACATTTAAATATCTCAAGTCGACTCGATGGTCATCAGTTGATGACCCCATTGTTATTACAATGGCCTCCCCGTGGTGTTCCCTGGATACCGATTGATTTTATAATCGGGAGCTAATTCGAGCGGCGAAAACAAAAACAAAAGCACTTGCTTTGGCAACAACAAAGTTCTCTGCATATGCACATACACGCACACTCATTTGTGCATGCATGCACGCATATACATAAACGCATATCAGTAGCGAAACCTACCCCAAAACCAAAACAAATAATTTGATAAGACAAGTTGTAAATTGCAACCTGCTAACAGGTTTCAAAATTAGCTTTTGTATCATTATATAAATACAAAATTACTGAAATAAATAAAAATGCATTTCATTTGATTTTAATGATTTATTTATGTTTCTCTATATGTTCAAGGGGAGTAATAATAAAAATAATATATATTAAAATTAGTATATTGTAAATTTTCTGCTAGTAATAAAACAATAAAAAAATATTTAATATGAAATAAGGTAATCAGCAACTAATTAACAAATATGCCAGAAGATGCGCGACATGAATCAAAACAAAGGACAAACAAGCAATCAAAACAAAACAATGAGTGGGCGCGTGCCAGTTAATTACTTGCAAGTTTGCAAAGTAAAAAATATAAGATTTTAATGTTCAATTAAGAACAATGACTTTATTACTTAAAATCCAATTTACAACTGATCATGCTAAGCTGTCCCTAACAAGCTGTGAGTCTTGGCTGTGAGCTGCGCTGCCCTTGGTGGCAGAGGGTCGACGTCGGCTTCGCTGCTTCCAATAGGCCACGACATCGGCTGATGTCTTGTTGGTCGAATTATTGCAGTCTTCTTGGAATTACATGCATTGGTGGGAGCGGAAGCAGTTGCCAAACAGATTCTTAGAATTCAGCTTGGCGGCTCGGCGCGTGCAGGAAATTATGCAGACGCTGAGCTTGCAGATTGGAACTTGCGTACTGGAGTTCATTATTCTAGATTGCAGCATTTTGGTTGTTAACTCTTCCCCCTCTAATTTATGCTTGTCCTCAAGCGGTCTCTAGAAGTAGGGAATGTTGTTGAACTGAGGTAGCTGATATGGTCCCTCGGTCGAAGATTGATCGCAAGTTGATGGTGCGAGGATCGCTGTGACTTTTGTGTCCATTCGAGGCGTGGGTCCTAATTGCAATGTTATGCTCTTCTGCCTTTGACTATAGGTGTGCAAGCCCAGGATGAGAATCAGAGCAATGCCAAAGAGTGTCAGCAGAGTTATGCTGTTGACCGTTGAATGGGTTTTTAAACGCATCAGCTTTCCAGTGTTATTTATGTGCAATGCTTCCAGTGCTTCGAGTGATAGGACTTTAAGTCTTTCTTTTTTCCTCAGCCGTAAACTGCACAAGAGGAGCTCCAGGGCTCAAGACTGTAGATTCCAAGTTGCTGAACCGCTTGTTGTCGATAATCATCGAGTCGTTTGATAGTTGAACAAGGTAAGTTCCCTCTAGGTGAAGCCGTGTGTTGTTCCAGGTTACGTTTCCATCGTAGTTGTTTAGTAGGATGATTCCATCGTCAACTTCTTCTATTTTAGATACGTGGTCGGCATTGCTAAAACTACACAGCGCTTTCTTTCCCTGAACTAACTTTGGAATACAATTTGAATTACTTATGTTAACAATTTTTTCTTATCGCATATTTTAATATATTCTAATGTTTTACAAGTTTGTGGAATGCCATAGGTGAGATTTTTAAAGACAAACATTTCTTGAAAATTTAAGTGTATAATTGAATTGTTTTTTACTATGGGCTTTATGATAACGTGTTGGTATTGTGTTTCTTCTAAATTTGGAATCTTAACAATATACAAAAGTGTTGTTTTATTGTGTAAAATTGATACATCGGAAAACTCCATTATTTCTTCCATTGACAGGGGTGGCATGTTATTTCTTTTAAAAATGTTCTCAATTTCAATTAACTCATCTTCATTTAATACAAGTGTGTTAACTACGTTTAGTCGTGCCCACTGAATGGCGTATCTAATGTTAATAATTTCTTCTTTTAGAAGTCTAATCTGATTGTGCAAACTGATAGCTATCTCAGTACTAACTGAACTGCTTTTATGAATAGAATTTGTGAGGGCGTTGGATACTGAAGTGAGTTTATTTATTCTTTCTTCTAACTGTTTGTTAATGATGACCTGTTGGTTATTGTTGTCAATAAGTTTATTCAAGTTCTGCTCTATCATAACCAGATCATCGTGATCTGGACTACCCATATGTACTTCCAACCTGACCCTAGCCAATTTAAAGACCTAGTTTTCCGAGTTTTGGGAAAGGCTGTAAGTGTTTGAAAAGTGTGAATAGTTGTATTTATCTCATGATGAAGGGTAGCGTATAATGGACTACGTTTAAGGCTTTTTTCTGTATGTTCATGTAAAATTTCTAAAGCGGTTTGGATTTGGTCGAGGTTAATGAGGTGTATTAGTTTGGTCGTTGAAGTTTGTAATTTTCCGATCCCTTTGTTTATTGTCAGTATCTGTGCGTTCGTGTAGTTCGTAAGGTTCATCGTTCCACCAACATCGTTCGTAATCCATAGTAATATCCTGAAAAATTTTAAATTTTGATATGGCTTTTATGTACTGTTTTTCCCGATTCTGTTATTACTGTTGTGTGCTTATTTTCTTTAACTGTTTCTTTCCTATATCTTGGGGAAAGCTTGGAACCTAATCTAGTGTTTATTCTTACAAATATTTCTTCTCCAGGCTGATAATTACGTATTTCGTTTTTGTTTTTATTATGGTTTGTCCGGTCCGTTTTCTGTTTATTTTTAAGTCGTTCAATGTTATCTTGTCTGGCCGTTTCGTATTGGTCCGGGTCTGTTGTCACTCTCCTGCCGAAGAATACTTCTAGTGGTCGTTTCTTTGTAACGGAATGAAAACTATAATTGTACTCGTAAACTGCCCTTTCTAAAAGTTCCTTGAAATTCCTCTCTGTGCCTTCTTTCTTGAGGCATCTCATTATTTCTGAGAGTGTTGAGTGGAAGCGTTCTATCTGACCGTTAACGGTACTTTTGTATGGAGGGGCAGTATAAACTTCTATCTGTAGCTGTTCCAGCATGAACTTAATTGATTGGGAATTGAAAGCTTTCTCATTGTCCATAACAATATGTTTAGGGACTCCGAAATAGAATATAATATCGCGTAAAGGGGTTCTGATGTCCTCTATCGCTTTTGAATTTATAATTCGTGCCTGCGCTAATTTAGAAAACTTGTCTATTGCAGTGAGTACTAACTGTCGTTCGGTAGAGTAGATGTCAATGTGCAATATGTGACCGGGGTATTCTGGAGTAGGAGTTTCTTGAAGTTCCGGATTAGGGGGTGTCTGTCATATTTCGCCTCTTTGCAAACTTTACATTGCTTGACTAAATGTATAATTTTTTGCTTCATTTTTTGGGAAATAATGTGTTTCTGATAGTTGCTTCTGATTTTCCAGAGCGTTTCGATGTGCTCTCCTATGTATTTGAAGAATTCTTTCTTCTTGTTCAGTTTCGTCTGTCAAGTCTTCTACCCTGGACTGGGTAAATCGAGTTTTGATTCCTTTGAAGTGAGTTCGGTAGATTGTCTGTATTTTTCCCATTATATTTTCAGTCGTGTGAATACCGTTAATTACGGAAGGGTTGAGATATTTTTTTAAGTCTGTTATTATGTCGTCCGTAGTGTAGTCGAGTCGGTATATTTCATGTCTATGGAAGGTAGGAAATGGGATGCTGAACTTGTAGTCGTGTTTATCTGATTTGTAAAAGAATATTTGATTTTTGAAAACATTTATTGGGGCTTCGACACTGACGATTAAGTCGTGGCTAGAACTTTCGGCGCTATGTTGTGTAGAGGCAACGGAGTTAACTTGCTCTAAAGGTATTCTTGAGAGCGCGTCTGCAACAACATTTTCTTTTCCCGGTTTATAGAATATTTCGTAATCATACTCCTCTAGATATGCCTTCCATCTCTTGATTCTGGCATTTCCATTCCAGCTACTCAGAGAATGTGTTAGAGGTTGATGATCTGTAAAGATCTTAACCTTTGCTTTACCGTACAGGTAATTTTTGAGGGCCTTGAGTGCCCAAATTATGGCTAGCATCTCTTTCTCGTTAGCCGCATAATTCTCTTCGGCTTTGGAAAGTGTTCTAGAGAGAAATAATATAGGGTGGTTGTCTTGCGATAGAACTGCTCCGATCGCGAAATTTGAAGCATCAGTAGTTAAATGGAACTCCTTCTTGAAATCTGGGTAACGGAGAATTATTTCTTTTGAAACTAGATTACTTTTCAGCTTTTTAAAAGAGTCTAGAGCTTCATTATTTAATGAAATTAATTTTTTTGATGACATTCTTTTGGACACATGTCCATCTTCCCCTCTTAAAAGTGAAGTTAGAGGCTTTGCCAATTTGGCATAATTTTGTATAAATCTTCTATAGTAGCCGGAAAGCCCAAGGAAGGATCTTAGATCCCTCAAAGTTTTAGGGCAGGGATAATTTGCTATCGCTGCTACCTTATTCGGATTAGTTTCTATTCCCCTATCGGAAACAACAAATCCAAGGAATTCGACTTTGTTTTTCATGAACTCACATTTGTCCAACTGACATTTCATGTTAGCGCTCTGTAAAGTTTGAAAAAATTTTAGCCAAGTTCTCAATATGTGTATCATCATCTTTGCTAAATATGATGATATCGTCTATGTAAATAAAACATATTTTCCCAATATGTTCTCGAAGTATGTCATCTAATGCACGTTGGAAAATTGAGGGCGCATTCTTTAGACCAAATGGGAGTCGTGTAAACTCATACTTTCCGTTGTTTACGGAGAAGGCGGTCTTTTCTATGTCATTATTTTTCAAAGATATTTGGTGGAAACCACTTTTCAGATCTAAAACAGAGAATACTTTATTGTCTCCTAATTGTGTAAGTACTTCGTTTATCTCGGTAATAGGGTATTTATCTGCAATGGTTATTTTATTAAGTTTACGATAGTCAATAACCATGCGATATTTTTTTTCGCCTGAAGCGTCTGCCTTTTTAGGTACAATCCACACTGGTGAATTATACGGGGACCTAGAAGGTCGAATTATACCATCCTCTAAAAGTTCTTTTATCTGTTTGTTTACTTCATCTTTCAGTGTCATTGGATACTGATAGAATTTCGAGTAAACTGGAGTATCGGACGAGGTTCGGATCGTTGCCTTCACATTTGTTGTGTAGGTCAGTTTCTGGTTTGGGTCTGCGAACAAGTCTGGAAATGACTTGAGTAATTCGCTTAGCTTGGCTTTTTGTGTGTCGGACAAGTGGGATGTTCTCGGAATAATTGTGTTAACTGCTTCGAATGTTTTTTCTTTGATGGATCTTGGGATCTTGATACCGTTTTTTAATATCATAATATTTTTGCTGATTTTTATTTCTGCCCCTAATTCTTTCAAACTATCGTTGCCCAAAATGGCATCGAAAGATTTCAATGTGGGCAACAAGAAAAATTTTACTTTAACGTCTGGAATATTGAAAAGGTTCGCTTCTTTATGGTGCGTAACTATAGTGCTGCTGCCTACTGAGACAGCATTGAAAGGTGCTTTGTTTTTAATAGGGTTATTAACGAATTTAGGTTGGATGTAGTTTCTGTTCGAACCGGTGTCTATAAGTATTCTAATAGATTTGCCATTCCTCATCTTGCATACGAAATATGGAAGGGAGGAATTCTTTATTCTAAAAAATTCAATGCTGCGTCATCGTAGTAATCGTACGAGTTATTGTCAGCGTCGGCTTCGTCTATCTGGTCTACGTAATCGTCCAGGTTGTCGTCAAGATTGTTGTAGTCCTCGTACTCTGCCATAGCTTGTTCATAGTCCGTCATTGTCAATGGAGTCTCAGTGGGTCGCGTTTCATTTTCTTCCGTTGTGGTCTGTATATTAAAGTTTCTTTGTCGCTTCATTCCATCTGGTATTGGACCAGGTGGTCTTTTGCCTGGTTCGAAGCGAGGTCTGTTCATGTAATTTACCATTCTGGTCTGAACACTGGGATCCACATCCATAGGTTCTGGACGAGGCAGTGGTTTTGGGGCCTGTGGCCTAGGTGGCGCTGACAGTTGTGGCGGGAGTTGCCTATTCTGAAAAGGTCGAGGTGCAGCTGCTGGCTGTGCAAGCTGGTAACCGAAATTGTTTGAATTTTGTCGTGGTAAAGTAGTCGGTGGTTGTTGTCCGATTTGGTAATATTGAATTCTTGGAGGTGGAATTGGTGGTTGTCTATTTATGAACGAAGTGCTGCGAGGAGCAGGTGAAGGTTTTGCATTTGCAGTCTGATTCCTAAACTGTCTTTTCTGTCCCATATTTGTAGCATGTCTTGCCCTGAAGTTCTGGTTTTCTAACTTGAGGCAAAGGTGTAATGCTGATGGTAAGTCTACTGGTTCTTTGATTCCCAGTAGGCGAGGCAAGTCGCCTTGTAATCCTCGTACGAAGGTGTCTAGAGCTTTGTCTCTGTACATCTTCGTCATTAACAATTCTGCTTCTCTTCCTAACCCCATACAACCGATCTTGTTTAGGATTAGTGATAGGTGTTTATAAACCGTTTGATGGAATTCTTCCACTGATTGGTTAGCACCCTGTATAAGCATCGTCATTTGATATTCTAATGTGTTAATGTCGCGTTTGTCCGCGTAATGAAGAGTCAGACACTTTGAAATCGCTAACCAGTTCAATGGGGTATTGTAAGATTCTAGTGCCATGTCAGCGTGTCCTACAATCTTATTACGTATGGTATGTAAGATACCATAGTATTTTGGGGTACCCTGGTAAGCACTGTACGCTTCTAAGATACGATCTACTCCCTTCTTCCATGAGCTGAACTCTGAAGGGTCACCTGAAAAGTCTCGGATAGTTTTTACTATATCCGGCACTCTGTCTAAGTCTCCTAAGTTCCCTGCATGTTCTGGGGCAATTACCTGATCTGTTACGTTCGCAAATTCTTCTGAAGAATTGTGACGTCTCAACAAACTTGGCAATTGCTGTGCTAGGATTTCACTCACTGTTGCTGCTAATGCAGCTCTGTCTATGTTTTCGACCATATTTCTATTAAGTTCTTGTTCTTCTTGTCGTCTAATTCTTTGTCTACAAGCTTCTGCACTTAGTATTGAGGGCCTGATCAGATTGTTCACGTTAGCCATGAAACGCTTAGCGCATCTGAATTAAGAATGGGTCGAGTTTTAGGTAAGTCAAGGGAGCAAATGATGGAGCTTATTATGTTTGAAGGGAGTTAGTAAGATGTGTTTTCTTAAAGATAATTCGTTTTGTGTGTGTGTGTATGAGTTTGTTGCTTGTTTGTTTTATAACCAGAGGCTGGTTTTTTCCTTTTACTTTAGAGGGTCCCTTGGGAATCGTAAAGTTGGAATCAGTTATATCACTTTTGTGATCTTTTTTGTTTGATTTATCGTTTTACGGTTCTTTATATAAGTATCCGTGTTTGCTTAAGAGTCTATTTGTGTTTTTATTTTAGTGTTAGTTTTCTTGGTAATGGTTTTGTGTAATCTTACAGTACTATGGGTAATTTAATTGATGTGGCTCCTCCCTCCGACGATCCGGATTTCATCCTGTTTGTCCAACGACTACTGGGGGATCCTGCGATGCGTACAGGGTTGAGGGGTGATCTGTGGCCCTGCCTTCAGTCCTTGGAGTCCACCGATGGGCAAATGAACAAGTTAAGTTCGATTTGCCGGAGTCGATTTGAACGAACGAAAAAATTTCTTTTTCCGGAGTTGCACGTTCACTTCACTCGCGTTTTAGAACCGGTTGCGGCAAATGTAATTGCCAGCCGCGAACTTACAAGACGTTTTGCTGTTTCGTACGCGTACCGGTCCCTGCTCGGGCGCCAGTTAATTACTTGCAAAGTAAAAAAGTAAAAAAATATAAGATTTTAATGTTCAATTAAGAACAATGACTTTATTACTTAAAATCCAATTTACAACTGATCATCCTAAGCTGTCCCTAACAAGCTGTGAGTCTTGGCTGTGAGCTGCGCTGCCCTTGGTGGCAGAGGGTCGACGTCGGCTTCGCTGCTTCCAATAGGCCACGACATCGGCTGATGTCTTGTTGGTCGAATTATTGCAGTCTTCTTGGAATTACATGCATTGGTGGGAGCGGAAGCAGTTGCCAAACAGATTCTTAGAATTCAGCTTGGCAGCTCGGCGCGTGCAGGAAATTATGCAGACGCTGAGCTTGCAGATTGGAACTTGCGTACTGGAGTTCATTATTCTAGATTGCAGCATTTTGGTTGTTAACTTGCCTACCACTGCTTCGGCAACAACAAAGCACTCCCTTGCCAACATGCACACACACACACACACATGCGAAGTCTCGTTCTCTAGGCTGCTTGGTCTCGATGCTGAAAGACAAAATTGACTTCTCGCAGGCCATGCAATAATGAGTTGCCAAACTTCACTATTCACACATACATTCATACGCCAGCATGTGCATACATACACGCACACATTGAAACGATCGCACAGCGCAAAGAAGGTCGCGCATGCTTATCGTTCCGCTGTCGTTGTGCGACTGAAGCAGTTTTGATGCTATGCACTGTTTGTACTGAGAGCCGAACAGCGCGCTGCCCCGGTCGTGCGTTCAGCCGAAGTCTGCTTCTGTTCTTCTTCTTCTGTGGGGCAGCGCTTTTGAAAAATCACTCTCAAACTGTGTCAGGGCTGTTTGACGTCTCTATGTGTTCATTGCTTAGTGACTCGATCTTAAGATCAAGATTTCACAATCAAATACAACCCTAGTTCTCTTATCGATAAATCTTAAATAACTTCAATAAGGCGCTCTTTTTAAAACAACATCTCCTTCTCCGACACGGCAATTCTGATAAATTACACGCCCTCGTGTATGTGCAACACGCAATTATGAATCAGAAATGCACACTGTATTAGGTTAGGTTATATCGGCTGGCCCCCAAGTGGGGGCCTCACATAGATCAGTATGATCCTTAATGTTGCCGGATAAGTGATGGAGGCTGTTAATTTTGAGTTAATTATCCCAGTCTAGTATGCTGGTTAGTTTGGCAAAAGCCAGGAGTTTTTGGGGTGCCAGGCCCGCCGCTTCTTCCAGTGATGGAAGCAGGGGGCTTCCAAGGCATTTCGCTCTCGACGTCATAAGTGCGGGGGAGTCGCAGATGAGGTGCTCCAGAGTTTCTTTTACTTCTGGTACCTTGCATTTCCTGCAGTCTTCATTGTCGGTAATGCCCAACTTCTCAGCATGCGTTGCGGTCAGGCAGTGACCCGTGAGTATACCCGTCATTATTCTACAGTCTCTCCTTGGGAGCTGAATGACATATTGGGTCAATTTCGCATTCGCATGGTTGCACATAGTGCGTGTTATCTTACAGTTCGTTGTACTGTGCCACCTTCTTTCTGCTATTGCTGCAGCGCTTTCTTCTAAGCTGTGGCTTATCGATCGTAGCGGTATCTTCAGGTCTTTAATTGTCAGTTGTCTAGGTTCGGCACCCTCCTTCGCTAGCCTGTCTGCCATCTCGTTTTCGTCGATGTCCTGGTGGCTGGGAACCCAAAAGATGCGCACCTTCGAGCAGCTGCTTAATGCATCTAATGCTTCTCTGCTTGCCAGTACACTTTCGGAGCTGATGACATAAGACTGCATGGATTTGATAGCCGCCTGACTGTCGACAAAGATGTTAACCCGATTCTTGTTGAGCGTTGTCGCAAGTTCTGCTGCCTTCTTTATAGCGAAGACCTCCGCTTGGAAGATGCTGCAGTAGTCTGGCAACTTATACGACGCTTGAATGAGCGGATCTGCACAATAGACCGCGGCGCCTACGCCGGTTTCCATTTTGGATCCGTCCGTAAACATCTTTGTTGCGTTTTCGTCCATGCCGATTTTCCAATCTTCATGTCCCATTAGAGTGGGCGTCCTGGAGAAGTTGTTTATTGGGGTCACATAGTCCGTGCTATTGAGTGACTCTCCACCTACTTCGCTGCTGTAGTTTGCGAGGGCCATATTATCTGTTGCACATAGACGTTGTGCGGTCTTTTGTGCTATTAGTTTGGCCTGTATGTCAATGGGGGAGAACTCCAAGTATCACCTCCAAGGCCTTTGTTGAAAGTTGATCTCAGTGCCCCAGTAATGCATCATCGCGCGTATCTGTACCCTTTCCATTATTAGGAGGTATGTGGGTATCTGTACCATTTCCATTATCAGGAGGTATGTGGATTTCTTAGTGGCCTTCCACCATACTAGGACACCGTAGAGTAGTATTGGACGAACAATTGAGATGAAGATCCAATGCATCAGTTTGGGAGACAAGCCCCATGTGCTACTTAGCATCTTCTGCGATGCATATATTGCACTTGTAGCCTTCTTTACCCTTTCCTCGACATTGGTTTTCCAGCTCAACTTGCTGTCCAGTACAATTCCTAGATATTTTACACTCTTTTTTTGGCTCGAGCATGGCCCCGTTTATAGACGGCGGAGTCCATTGCGGTATCTTGTATCTCTTGGTAAAGAGAATTAGATCCGTCTTGTCCGCATTGATACTGACTCCGACATCCATCGCCCACTTCAGTACTTCTTTCAGTGTACTGTCCATGACTGAGCTGATCGTCATTGGACATTTGCCCATCTGCATAGGCGGTTATCTTTGGGGCTTTCCGTTTAAATTTCTTTCAGATGTCGTTCACCACTAAGTTCAACAGTAGCGGCGACAGCACTCCGCCTTGTGGCGTGCCTCTGTGCGCTGCTTTGGTTGTGGTGGTGGTTTCCCATTCGGCTCTTACTCTTCTACAGCTCAATAGATTTCCTATCCAAGAGTTTACAGCCTCGTGGGTTTCTACAACCCTAAGGCTCCGCATGATCGCTTCCGTAGATACATTGTTGAATGCACCTGAGATGTCCAGGAACGGTCCTAGGGCAAATTCCCTGTGGTGTAGGGCTTTTTCAATGGTGGCTACTAGGGAGTGTAGCGCTGTTTCCACCGATTTTCCTTTAGTGTAAGCGTGTTGGTTGGATTCTGCGAGTCGGTTCATGCCTCCTCTTATGTGCAGATCCAGAATTTTTTCTAAGGTTTTGAGCAGGAAAGAGGTGAGACTTATCGGTCTGTAGTCTTTCGGTTGCATGTGACTGCATTTTCCTGCTTTTGGAAGGAACACAACACGTGCTGTTCTCCAGGTCACAGGTACATATGCCAGTCTTAGATATGCTTTGAATATTGATTCCAGCCATGGGGTGACCTTTTCTTTTGTCTTCTGCAGCATGGCTGGTATTATACCGTCTAGCCCAGGGGATTTGTAGCTCTCGAAGGATTCTATGGCCCACTGGATTTTGTGTTGTGTGATTATATTCCCAGGTATGTCAGACACTGGGTTCGTGTGCACTGATTGTTGTGCATCTAGTATGTCTGTGCATCCAGGGAAGTGCTGGCTTAGAAGGGTATTAGTCGCTTTCCTGCTGCTATTCGTCCATTGGCCATTGCTAGTTCTTAGTTGGCTCTGAATTGCCGGTTGGCTTGACAGAAGCTTCCTAAGTTTGGCGGTTTCCGTGACCTTCTCAATACCAGAGCAGAAGGATCTCCACGAGTTCCTCTTGGCTGTCTGGACCTTTTTCTTGAAGTCACGGAGCCTTGTCCTGTATTCGTCCCATACAATATCTTCGTTTGCTTGTTTGGCTAGTTTGAAGATTTCTTGTAGGTCGGTGCGTTGTGCCTTCAATTGTGGGTTCCACCAGGGCGGCCTGTGTTTCCTTCTTGTTATTGAGGTCTTGCACGTAGCGTTAAAAGCTGAGGTTAGGTGGTGACAGAGAGTCTTCACGGACTTCTCAATATCCATCGATGTTAGGATTGGTGTTGGGGATGGGAGTGTCCTTGTCACTTTCGTCTTAAACATATCCCAGTTGATATTTCTGGGATTTTTGTAAAGACTTTTTGTCACTGTGCACTCAAGTTTAACTTCGAACTGGATATACCTATGGTCAGAGAAGGAGGGTTTGCTGAGGACCCTCCATTCCATGACCTCGGTATTTGTTCCAGACGCGAGTGTTAAGTCAATAACGCTAGAAGAGGTGGGACCTACGTAAGTGGGTTCCTCTCCCCTATTAGCGATCTCAATATTATATTTTAGAATGAAGTCTAAAAGTGACTCACCTCTATTATTGACGTCTTTACAGCCCCATACGGTGTGATGAGCGTTGGCGTCAGCGCCTATCACTAGGGGTTGCCTCTTCTAGCTCACCGCCTGGATCAGACGCTCCGTCTCCTCTGTCGGCGATCCCCTGTCATGCGCTAGATAGCAGGACGCCATCAAGAGTCATAATTAGTCATAAGATAAGCATAGATGCCTTTTCTTACCAGAATTGCAGTTCTAGCTTTATTTACGGTGGTCGAATAGAAGATGGAGTAGTTGCTTGCTAGCCCTGCGATCTTATTGCCCGATGCAAGCCAGGGCTCCTGGACTAGGGCCACGTTGACGGACTCCTCCTCCAGGGTTAAGAGGAGCTCCGCCGACGCCAACTTGCTCTTATGGAGATTTATCTGAAGGATCCTTAGTTTCATGACTATTTTCGGATTCCTTCAGATTGGATGGGTTGGCTATGATAGTCAGGTCACCATCCTCCTCCACTTCGTCCTCTATCTGTTGGCCGCGTCCGTCAAGGTCTTTTTCTACCTCGCCGGCCTCTAGCGTCTTAGCATTTGTGTCATTCGGGTGGCGCTTTTTGAGTCGTAGGTACACGTTGCTTACTTGCCATCTTCCCGAACCTCGGGTACAGCAGATCCTCGGCCTCCTTGCTGATCTGGAGGACCATCTGTTGGCCGTTGCCTTCCGGCATGCCCAACGTGGAGTACCGTCCAGTCGGAGGTAGGCACGTCTGGATTCTGCCATCTGAGCAGTTTGAGCGCCTGCTCCTTTGGTACAACCGTCGGGAAGAGTACTTTCGCTTTCGGTATTGACGGAATGCATGTTCTGTCAACTACCTCCAGCTTGGCACCTTCCCAGAGGGCGTCCAACTTGGCCACAGTTTCGGTGACCCACTTCAGGGTGAGGTCATCCTTGCAGCTCAATATCTTGACCCCGTTAAGCCACCCCGCTCCATCGAAGGTGGTAGGCTGAGACTCCGGCTCCTCCATTCGTTTGAACAGGGCGTCCAGCAGCTTCAGCTCTACCATCTTCCATTTCTCGGGTGTAATCCTGCCTTGGGGGTTACTGCGGTCGATGAGCGCGACAACTAGGTGCCGACGCGCCACATCGCTCGCCGTCTCCCTTTTTGGCGCGGCCGCTTACTCACGGACACATCCGCCTTATCTTGGTCTTCGGACCTCTGCCTTTTGGTGAGCAGCAGCTCCTCGACCTTATTGGCATATTGGCTAGAAGTGGCCTTCAATGCCGTTTTGCCCTCAAAATGTTTGCGGCCTTCCTCAATCCTCTCCTCGGCCCACTCCAGCTTTTTCCTCTCCTCAGGGTGAGTTCCTTGCTGCCAGCGAGCCGGGATTTGATTTTTAGGGCCGCTTTGTACTGGGCCTTGGCTCTCAAGCCCTCCTTCGTCTTTTTGGGCCCTTCCCTACTAGGGAAGTTGGAACCCTTGACTGGGGAGCGCAAGAGGCTTTCTTCCACCTCAGCACTTATCTCATTGCCCTGTGGGTCGCTGTCCGAGTCTGCGTGGACTCTGGTACCGCGCCACATCTTGGCGTTTTTGGACGTTGTGGCAGTAGTTGTACAACTGTCCTGGCCTGCTCCCACCAGTACAGAGTTGACCGCTGGCGACACTTAGAGGGGCGTTCACCCCCCGTGCCCGCCGGTGGTAGCAGTCACGCCTTCCACCGACGTTTGGGCTGACATCCCAGCCCGAGTTGTACCATTTGGAGACTCCATCGACTCATGGTTTTGGTTGATTTTGTTCTTGGGAACCACCCCATAGCATTTTAGGCCTATCTGCCAGGCACCTCTGACCATGGCTTCGGACTCAACAGCACCAGACTTTTATAGTCCGCATGTTGCCGCGTCCTCGCCTCAGCTGGGCCATGCATTGGCCCGAGCAACAGGACAGTGTCTGATTCTGAAGTTTGAGTCAATACACAGCCCATTGCCCAGCCGGCACCCTCGTGGAGGGTTCAGCAAGAGGATTTGCGCCAGCTCTGTATTAACCAACACTGTATTAAGTTTTAGTATTTATTTTAATGTAACAATCAACTTAGTAATTCCTTATTCATTAACAATCTTGTTTCTTCAGTAACATAAACTTCTGTCTTCATACTAATACATTTTATCATATTTCAACTTTAATCCTTCTTTAAACTATTTTTTTAATTTTTCATATTTCAACTTAAATACTGTTTTAAATCACATATTTCAACTTAAAAATTTCTTCAAATAGCTCTTTTAATTTTCATATTCATCAGTTAAATCCATTTTTTTAAAATATCAACATTGTCAAAATACCCCTCTAGGGTCACGTGCCGCCACGTAGCAATCGACAACCGTGTATCCCAATACACATTCCGCCAATATTTGAACAGCTTCCATTACTGTCTTTTTCAACAGTTTCTATACCGTCTCTTTCAACTGCTTCACTACTGTCTTTTTAACATCTTCACTACTGTCTTTTTCAACAGTTTCCATACCGACTCTTTCAACGGTTTCCATACCGTCTCTTTCAACGGCTTCATCTGGCGGGTTAACCTCAATCTCCAGCTCGCTTGGCATCTGCCCATTTGGCAATCTTCTTAATTTTTCATGCGCATATTTATACTAATATTTATACCTTCTGCCACTATCGAGAACTTGTTTCAACAGCTGTTAATAAGTTTTTCAAAGTGCTCATAACCCTCTCGACCTGACCATTACCACGGCTTGCTCCTGTTGCAATAAAATGCAGTTTAATATTTTGCGTAGAGCAAAATTCAACAAACTTTGCACCTGTGAAACTCCTTCCCTGATCACCCACAATACAAATAGGGACTCGGAACAAGGAAATTGAAGATTACACAAGTTTCCGCACTCAATGTGAAAGTGTGATAGAGATAGACATACTTGGTAAATGCATCTATTTATATACATATAACATAACATATTTTTTACGATCGCTTTTACCACTACGCTTGCCTGTTATGTCGATATGAATAGTATGCCATGGAATGCTTACTTTAGGGATAGGATGTAATTCCATTTGTACTTTCCCAGAAGATGATTTGCAAACTCTGCATGTTATGCAATTTTCAACAAATCTTCGAACGCACTTGGCCATGCCCTCAAACCAATAGTAATCGTATAGTTTATCAAGCGTTTTCTCCCAGCCCAGATGCATTATGGATTCATGTACCTGGTTAATAACAGACCATCTAAATCCACGAGGCACTACTGACGAACAAAGGGTCTTGCCATTTCTTTGTACAATTCTATACAGAACTCCAACTCTCAAATCCTATGTCTTAGACAAATCTAATGGAAATTCATCATTGTTCAACTTGTAAATGATTTCCACAATATCTTGATCTTTCTGTTGCTCTGCACGAATCCAATCTTCAGATACTTCGGTTAATTCGATTCGTTTTTCAACAACCTTTGTATATTCAGGGGAGTTTCTCGGAGGAAGTGAGTTTCTGGAAAAGAAATCAGCATGGGCCATACCCTTCTCTATACAGTATATCAAAATCGAATGTCTGTAAATAAGCCCACCAGCGCACAGTGGGAAAAAACTCGTTTTTTGCGGCATCAACTCTACCTTTAAAGTTAGAAACTCTGAATTTTTGGGGTGTATTACTAACAATAATTCTGAATTTCGGTTTTTTTTGTTATATATATCTCCTTTATAATTACGAAGATAAAATAAAAACTTTAGTTATATATAAGTTATTCAGTGTGAGTTTATAATTTAAAAAAAAAAAAATACAAACGCTACAGTCAGGAGCTGACTGTATAAGGCCATGGATTATCATAGTATACCGTAGGCAATAGGTATAGGTATGCACTTCTAGCGCGTACCAAATTTCATTACATGTGTTTCTTCTTGATTTTAATTTTTTTGACTGTAACTTTTCTTTTAGTTTATTAGAATAAAAAAAAATAAAATAAGAAATAATTAATAAATGAAAATTCGCACCCGCCTCAACCGGGAGTTGAACGCACGCACTCTCGCGCAGCCGTCCGCCACTCTAACCACTCGGCCATTGCCTCACTTCTTCGCCCATCGGCAAAGCTGCATTGTGAACCAATTCTGTTCCCATACAATGCAAATAAAAAGTTTAATAAAATGCTGTGTGTCTGACGCTAGATTTGAACTTCGGTATGCTTGCGTAAATTAGGTCTGCTTAATTATTATATACATGTATGTTCAAAGTGAGTTTAGTTCGTATCATATCTCACTTATTTATAGTCCGATTTTAATGAAATTTTCACATAACGCCCGTGATAAGGTATTTGTCATGTATGATATACAACTTTGGTTGTTGAGTTAATATTGTAGGTTTTAAGTAGTTATGTCTGATTTACAGAGGCGGGAAGGGGCGTGTCCAAATTTTAAAAAAACTTTGAGACACTGCAATATATACGTATGTTGTCACAAAATTTGGTGACTCTAGCTCTTATAGTTTCTGAGATCCAGGTGTTCATACAGACAGACGGACAGACGGACAGACGGACAGACGGACAGACGGACAGACGGACAGACGGACAGACGGACAGACAGACATGGCTCAATCGACTCGGCTACTGATACTGATTCAGAATATATATAGTTTATGGGGTCGGAGATGCCTCCTTCTGCCTGTTACGCACATTTCCGTTCCGACAAACACAATAGACCATGAATTTTTTTAAAATCCATGGCCTAAAAAAAGTGTTTTTAAAGATTTTTCTGTCATCAGCACCTGAAATATCTGTAATAAAAATGTTAATTACATGTATGTTCGTTTTATGTATATATATTAATTTACTTATTATAATGTTAAATCGTCAATAGTTTTTTTTCCAGTTCTATGGTCCCTAATCCAAAAATTTCCATGTCATAATCTTCGTCTGCTGCATTATTATCAACAATAAATGAATTTGAAGTGGCGATATCTGGAGCTTCCAAAAGAGCTATGACTTCATTTGGCAGATTAGTTTTATTTTTTTCTTTTATTTAAGTTTAGAGTGGACAGCAAAGGATCAAAAGAATCCATTGACCTGTTAAATACGTCGGTCATAGTGTCCAGTCTGCTACATTTTCGCGAGTGCGATCGTCTATCTTGGTTATACATTTTGTTTCACGCTTTCTATTTATGTTTCCAAAAATAAAATTGTCAAGAGCCTTTCTTCCCCGATTGTTGTTTCTCCAAAATTCGAACAACATTGAATGAGAAAAATTTGTGCATAGCTGCAACATGTCGTTTTTTCGGAAAAAGGAGCAAAAATGAGCAAAAAAAAAGATGTATAGCGATTAACATTATTTTAATTAACAACTCCTCATTTTTAACTTTTGTCTCAATTCGACTCAACTAAAGTTCCAGCCACTTCAATTCACAAATACTTTACTTAGTTAATGTCTACAAACACATCAACAACACATAGCACTATTGGACAATAAAGCACATTTACCACGGACTTTATGTTAATAATTTACAGTACTGACCTTGATTGTTATTTTGCATTTTGTAATACATTTTTTTTGCTACCGCTTGTCAGAAAATCGCATTCAAAATAATACGAGATTTTCAAACACTAGTTTACAGTAAAAACTTACATCGATTTAATCAACTTTTATCGAAAATAACTCTGTTGCTGAAGGCGGTAAAAATATAAAAAAATTTTTTATGAGTAGCTTAAAATGTCGTTTAATTTATAAAATTTTTTTTTTTTTAAATTTGCAACAACTTTAAAATTGTAAAAATGCCAAAATAATGGACTTTTTTCCCACTGTGCAGCGGAAGACTCTAGGCAACAACTCAATCTTATTTCGTGATGATTTTAATGAACACTAGACTGGCCCTTATAATATTTTTTTTTTTTTTTTCTAAACCGCCGAGCAGAATTCATTTCTACTAGAGCCCAAAACAACCTACAAAAAATTTGGGGCCGATCGGATAATGTTTAATGGCCGCCAAAGTTGGAAAATTTCGTTTACTATATATGGAAAAATTACTCATACGTAAACTTTTTTTTTTTGCCTAACTTCTTTAAAAATAGTTTACCAACGTATTCTTTTGTTTATTTGTAAGTTAAGTTGTAAGCTAGAAGAGGTGGGACCTACGTAAGTGGGTTCCTCTCCCCTATTAGCGATCTCAATATTATATTTTAGAATGAAGTCTAAAAGTGACTCACCTCTATTATTGACGTCTTTACAGCCCCATACGGTGTGATGAGCGTTGGCGTCAGCGCCTATCACTAGGGGTTGCCTCTTCTAGCTCACCGCCTGGATCAGACGCTCCGTCTCCTCTGTCGGCGATCCCCTGTCATGCGCTAGATAGCAGGACGCCATCAAGAGTCATAATTAGTCATAAGATAAGCATAGATGCCTTTTCTTACCAGAATTGCAGTTCTAGCTTTATTTACGGTGGTCGAATAGAAGATGGAGTAGTTGCTTGCTAGCCCTGCGATCTTATTGCCCGATGCAAGCCAGGGCTCCTGGACTAGGGCCACGTTGACGGACTCCTCCTCCAGGGTTAAGAGGAGCTCCGCCGACGCCAACTTGCTCTTATGGAGATTTATCTGAAGGATCCTTAGTTTCATGACTATTTTCGGATTCCTTCAGATTGGATGGGTTGGCTATGATAGTCAGGTCACCATCCTCCTCCACTTCGTCCTCTATCTGTTGGCCGCGTCCGTCAAGGTCTTTTTCTACCTCGCCGGCCTCTAGCGTCTTAGCATTTGTGTCATTCGGGTGGCGCTTTTTGAGTCGTAGGTACACGTTGCTTACTTGCCATCTTCCCGAACCTCGGGTACAGCAGATCCTCGGCCTCCTTGCTGATCTGGAGGACCATCTGTTGGCCGTTGCCTTCCGGCATGCCAACGTGGAGTACCGTCCAGTCGGAGGTAGGCACGTCTGGATTCTGCCATCTGAGCAGTTTGAGCGCCTGCTCCTTTGGTACAACCGTCGGGAAGAGTACTTTCGCTTTCGGTATTGACGGAATGCATGTTCTGTCAACTACCTCCAGCTTGGCACCTTCCCAGAGGGCGTCCAACTTGGCCACAGTTTCGGTGACCCACTTCAGGGTGAGGTCATCCTTGCAGCTCAATATCTTGACCCCGTTAAGCCACCCCGCTCCATCGAAGGTGGTAGGCTGAGACTCCGGCTCCTCCATTCGTTTGAACAGGGCGTCCAGCAGCTTCAGCTCTTCCATTTCTCGGGTGTAATCCTGCCTTGGGGGGTTACTGCGGTCGATGAGCGCGACAACTAGGTGCCGACGCGCCACATCGCTCGCCGTCTCCCTTTTGGCGCGGCCGCTTACTCACGGACACATCCGCCTTATCTTGGTCTTCGGACCTCTGCCTTTTGGTGAGCAGCAGCTCCTCGACCTTATTGGCATATTGGCTAGAAGTGGCCTTCAATGCCGTTTTGCCCTCAAAATGTTTGCGGCCTTCCTCAATCCTCTCCTCGGCCCACTCCAGCTTTTTCCTCTCCTCAGGGTGAGTTCCTTGCTGCCAGCGAGCCGGGATTTGATTTTTAGGGCCGCTTTGTACTGGGCCTTGGCTCTCAAGCCCTCCTTCGTCTTTTTGGGCCCTTCCCTACTAGGGAAGTTGGAACCCTTGACTGGGGAGCGCAAGAGGCTTTCTTCCACCTCAGCACTTATCTCATTGCCCTGTGGGTCGCTGTCCGAGTCTGCGTGGACTCTGGTACCGCGCCACATCTTGGCGTTTTTGGACGTTGTGGCAGTAGTTGTACAACTGTCCTGGCCTGCTCCCACCAGTACAGAGTTGACCGCTGGCGACACTTAGAGGGGCGTTCACCCCCGTGCCCGCCGGTGGTAGCAGTCACGCCTTCCACCGACGTTTGGGCTGACATCCCAGCCCGAGTTGTACCATTTGGAGACTCCATCGACTCATGGTTTTGGTTGATTTTGTTCTTGGGAACCACCCCATAGCATTTTAGGCCTATCTGCCAGGCACCTCTGACCATGGCTTCGGACTCAACAGCACCAGACTTTTATAGTCCGCATGTTGCCGCGTCCTCGCCTCAGCTGGGCCATGCATTGGCCCGAGCAACAGGACAGTGTCTGATTCTGAAGTTTGAGTCAATACACAGCCCATTGCCCAGCCGGCACCCTCGTGGAGGGTTCAGCAAGAGGATTTGCGCCAGCTCTGTATTAACCAACACTGTATTAAGTTTTAGTATTTATTTTAATGTAACAATCAACTTAGTAATTCCTTATTCATTAACAATCTTGTTTCTTCAGTAACATAAACTTCTGTCTTCATACTAATACATTTTATCATATTTCAACTTTAATCCTTCTTTAAACTATTTTTTTAATTTTTCATATTTCAACTTAAATACTGTTTTAAATCACATATTTCAACTTAAAAATTTCTTCAAATAGCTCTTTTAATTTTCATATTCATCAGTTAAATCCATTTTTTAAAATATCAACATTGTCAAAATACCCCTCTAGGGTCACGTGCCGCCACGTAGCAATCGACAACCGTGTATCCCAATACACATTCCGCCAATATTTGAACAGCTTCCATTACTGTCTTTTTCAACAGTTTCTATACCGTCTCTTTCAACTGCTTCACTACTGTCTTTTTAACATCTTCACTACTGTCTTTTTCAACAGTTTCCATACCGACTCTTTCAACGGTTTCCATACCGTCTCTTTCAACGGCTTCATCTGGCGGGTTAACCTCAATCTCCAGCTCGCTTGGCATCTGCCCATTTGGCAATCTTCTTAATTTTTCATGCGCATATTTATACTAATATTTATACCTTCTGCCACTATCGAGAACTTGTTTCAACAGCTGTTAATAAGTTTTTCAAAGTGCTCATAACCCTCTCGACCTGACCATTACCACGGCTTGCTCCTGTTGCAATAAAATGCAGTTTAATATTTTGCGTAGAGCAAAATTCAACAAACTTTGCACCTGTGAAACTCCTTCCCTGATCACCCACAATACAAATAGGGACTCGGAACAAGGAAATTGAAGATTACACAAGTTTCCGCACTCAATGTGAAAGTGTGATAGAGATAGACATACTTGGTAAATGCATCTATTTATATACATATAACATAACATATTTTTTACGATCGCTTTTACCACTACGCTTGCCTGTTATGTCGATATGAATAGTATGCCATGGAATGCTTACTTTAGGGATAGGATGTAATTCCATTTGTACTTTCCCAGAAGATGATTTGCAAACTCTGCATGTTATGCAATTTTCAACAAATCTTCGAACGCACTTGGCCATGCCCTCAAACCAATAGTAATCGTATAGTTTATCAAGCGTTTTCTCCCAGCCCAGATGCATTATGGATTCATGTACCTGGTTAATAACAGACCATCTAAATCCACGAGGCACTACTGACGAACAAAGGGTCTTGCCATTTCTTTGTACAATTCTATACAGAACTCCAACTCTCAAATCCTATGTCTTAGACAAATCTAATGGAAATTCATCATTGTTCAACTTGTAAATGATTTCCACAATATCTTGATCTTTCTGTTGCTCTGCACGAATCCAATCTTCAGATACTTCGGTTAATTCGATTCGTTTTTCAACAACCTTTGTATATTCAGGGGAGTTTCTCGGAGGAAGTGAGTTTCTGGAAAAGAAATCAGCATGGGCCATACCCTTCTCTATACAGTATATCAAAATCGAATGTCTGTAAATAAGCCCACCAGCGGAAGACTCTAGGCAACAACTCAATCTTATTTCGTGATGATTTTAATGAACACTAGACTGGCCCTTATAATATTTTTTTTTTGTTTTCTAAACCGCCGAGCAGAATTCATTTCTACTAGAGCCCAAAAAACCACCAAAAAATTTGGGGCCGATCGGATAATGTTTAATGGCCGCCAAAGTGGAAAAGTTACATAGGAAAAATTACTCATACGTAAACTTTTTTTTTGCCTAACTTCTTTAAAAATAGTTTACCAACGTATTCTTTTGTTTATTTGTAAGTTAATTTGTAATATTTAGAATAACTGATTATAGCCAGAATAAGATACAAGCACATAAAAATGATAAACGCCAATAAAGTGTGTTAATTTAATTATTGCTAATGTATTTATATATATTTACAAACACATTTTTCTGAACACAGTTTGAACACGCTCAGCAGTATCGTTGACAACAAACAAACCAGCACAAAAATTAAATGACTCGATATAATCGTAATTTTCTGTCCAGGTTAGTGGCTCGTGTCATAGGAAACTGCTGGATAGCCCGAATGCATCGAAAAAGTAACTGCTTTTGTAACAGATGAAGTCACTTATAGAGCTGCATCGCAAGTCGTTAGCGTCTAAAATACGCCTTTGCTCCAAAATCTTTATTTTCGGCTCCTCTGCTTTTAATTGGTTAATCATATTTCTTTTTCCGTCAACTGTCACTGTAGGATCGAAAAATGCTAAGGCAGCTACTTCCGGCGATAAATATCACAAATGACTTTTCATTTTGGAAATTTTTATTTCAGACACCGCAATATCAATGTTTCCGTACATAAGGGCATATTTCACAAACTGCAAGTCCATGTTTGGAGCACTGATTGCATTTGTACATTCATACCATACTTTTTTGTACAAAAGTATAATAAATAAGCAAATATCTCGCATATATTTTAAGACTGTAAATTGCTTTACCCATAAACCTGGCGTTGGACGTTGAACTGCAACATCGAAAAGTGTAGTTTTCTCCAAGAAAAGCGTGTGACAAATGAAGAAGTTCCTGATAATCTGCTCTGCGATTTTAGCTGCAGTTGCAGATGATAAAACTGTTTAAAAGAAAGCTCCTGTTCCTGGGTTATAATTTTGCGAATTACAGGATCATCCAATACAGAGTTGTAAAGCTTTTGGTTTATCTTGGGCCAAGCTGCTGCGAAACTGTTGAACAAAAGTACCTCGGGAGCACTGCTACTTCAACTCAAAAACGCTTTTCAAAATAAGCTCATATATGTGATGTCGGCAAGGAAATTGAAGAAGCTTTTTAAATAAAAATTTTTGAAGAAAGACAGTCGCTCCTAATTTAGATCCCGTATTTGATGAAGTAAATTCTACAAGTATTGTATTTGCTTACCATAAATCGGTTTCGTATTTGCGAATATGTGCGTTTGAGTGACTCCAATTTTTCCTCTCGCTTGATGGAGCGCTGTTCTCGTTGATATAACTTAACGTCAACACCAATCATGCAACCCGGGCGATCTTTTTCTCTTTCTTTGATTAGAAATTGCTTATCGTCTTCAATACGCATTATATTTAGAGCATCAGCATGAGCAATATCAAATAGATCATCTATGGTTTCTGAAAACTCGTTGCGTTTCGCGTTTTTTTCATTTTTACGAGCAGCATTCAACTTTTTGTAAAGTTTTAACAGTTTGTCGCTACATTTGTGAAATTCGCGCAATGGTATGCGCGCTTGTTGCCAGAAAATTGACACGGCACTCACTGTTAATTTTGAACTTTCCTTTGAGCTTAGTTTTACGATTCGCATATTTTAAAAAAACAACTGCAGAACTTGCCGATTGGAAGGTAATTTTGCACCCAGAATTTGATGTGCAATGCGTCCAACCATATTAACCATATATACCGAGTCAGTCACATTGCGTGTCACTGGTTTTGTGTATAAAGGTGATTGCAAACTTGACATTTTGTTGTTAAGCACTTTTCAGCAAAAAATTACAACCAACAAAGTAACGCGGACAAAATAACGGCGTTTTAGAAATGACTCCAAAGTTGCATTTTGATACTTTGCATATCAATATATCGCAAGTCAAACATACGGCAACTCGCTTATGGCGCCAAGTATTTACCGATTATATTATATTCCCTCCAATATTGAAGTGTTGCCACTTCTCTTAAAATTCACTCTCTTAAAACTATCGTTTTATACCAGCAATAGCACGCGGCATCAATATCTGCTTTCGCCACATATTTTGTATGTTTATAAGCGATATATGTAATCGTAGACTCCAACATCAGTAAGTAAATGAAGGCTTTTAATAAATATTGTTTTGGTTTTTGCTTAAGTATATTATGCAATTATGATACAAAAAATGATTTTTTTTTATATATAAACAGAAAACAAAATGTTATAGTCATAAACCATTTTTTAAAGAAGTTAGACAACAAAATAGTTTATGTATGAGTAATTTTTCCATATAAACGAAATTTTCCAACTTTGACGGCCATTAAACATTATCCGATCGGCCCCAAATTTTTTGTAGGCTGTTTTGGGCCCTAGTAGAAATGAATTCTGCCCGGCGGTTTGAAATTTATTTTTAAGGGCCAGTCTAATCAGCAGTTAGTGAATATTACAAACTTTCTACCATGTAAGTAGTGTCGAAAATGCTTAACAGCATTAACCACAGCAAGTGTTTCCAATTCATATGAGGTAAATTTAGATTCACAAGTACTTGTTGTCTTACTGTAGTATTCCACTACATACGGCTTATTTTCAATTCTATGCAAAAGTATAGCACCATATCCGATTGCACTTGCATCGATGTGCAATTCAATCAGATACTGTGGGTCAAAGATAATCAAAACCAGCTTATTTGTAAGAATGTAAATAATTTTCTTACGAATCTCCTCATGTTCTCTGAAGTACGAAAATATAGAGGCTTCATTATCTGTGAAAATCCGGAAACAAACTGTCGGAAGTACGATGCTAAACCAATAAACTGTCTTAATGTTGTTACGGACCTAGGAGGTTGTAGAGCATACAGGGATTCTATTTTACGCGAATTTGGACTAATCTCACCCGCTCGCACTTCGAATCCTAAATATTGGACAGAACTCCTCAAGAAGAAGCATTTTTCAGCATTGAATGAAAACCCAGATTTTCGCAAAATATCCAAAAAAATCTTAAGCCTCTCAAGTGCAGATTCTTTAGTTGGAACTATAATCATTATGTCATCCATGTAAACAATGACATACGAATAAGATACGATTTCCCCTAACGCCTTAATGACTGCTCTTTGGAAGACTGATGGTGCATTCTTGAGTCCAAATGGTATCGACAGAAACTCGTATTGTCGGTCAGGTGTGACGAATGCCGTATATTCGACAAAGTTCGGATGCATAGGGACTTGATAATAACCACTTGCCATGTCCAAAGAAAATATATCCAAATCCAGGTAAAGAACGTTGCGCCTCGCAACCTGGCTGTCTGATCAGCTATTAATGGTAACGGAAACTTGTCGGCGACTGTATATGAATTTAATTCTCTATAATCCACACAAAGCCTGACTGATCCATTCTTTTTTTCACCAATAAAACAGGGCTCGCAAAAGGGGAGTTACTTGATCTAATAACTTTGCTCTCTAATAATTCTTGAACTTTGTTCCGGACTACATCTCTCTCACTGGGACTCAATCTATATGGTCTTCTTTGTACAGTTTTAGTCTCATCAATCAATCGAATTATCATTTCACCAGACACGAGTGTGAGGCGTTCCCTTTTTAAACGAATCTGCGTAGGATTTTAACAATGTTATTGCTTCATTTTTATCTTTACCATATACATCGCTTTCTATTTTATCAAGTGAGTTGTCTACTAATGTAGAGCACGTATTTACAGTTTTTGTTTTACAATCTTTCGATTTAATTATTTCAACTCCCTCACAAGACACTACTGCAGCGTATCCCTGAGCTAACACTTCTCGTCCCAATACAATATTATTTGACATACAGTCATCTGGTATTACATGAAATATTACATTTAAACTATTTCCATTAATAAAGATTGATAATTATCAATTTGCATTATACTACAAACATTACCTTTTCCGATAACTTTTAAACTTAAAACATTATTTATTTTTTTTCAACTTAGCTTGTTAGAGAAACTTTCTTTAACTAATGAGCACTCCACTCCAGAATCGAAAATAATTGGAAAGTTCTCACCTCGTAACATCATACTTGTCTTCGGCTCATCCACCACGCACAGCTCAGCCCTCTTTTCGTTACGCCATCCAGCTCCTCCCGTTGTCATGTTTTTCAGGCATTATGAATCTATATGACCTTGCTCCTGACAACGATAGCAATTTATATTGCCCTTAGAATGTTGTTGATATGATTGGCTTCCTCGTTGATCCTGCCTCGGTATACTAGTGCTCTGTTTTCGGTTTTACAATCATTAATTTTGTGGCCCATCTTACCACAAAGATGACACTTGATTGAAGCAAACTTGAGTCGCTTTGCACCAGATTCCTCGTTCCCAAAATTATGTGTACGCCTGTCAAACGTAAAGACCTGCAACTCAGGCTGCAAGTCGCGTCTGTTGTTGATATCAGCAGTGTATGAAATTCTCTGCAATCGACGATCAAAGTTGAACAAATTTCCCAAAACCACAGATACAGCAATCTTCTCAGCGTCCAAATCCTTCTATTTGCTAACTAGGGACGTCACCATGCGACTAGCATATACCGCAAGGCATTCACCGTTGCTAGAGCGACTGTTTAGTAGTTGCAAAAACATGGTGGCTAACGTCTCAGTATGTCCATAACGCTGTTGAAATAATTTCTTAAATTGCAGCCAGGTCACACCTGCATAGCATACTTATGATAGCCATTGGGATGCGCTTCCTTCCAGCGATTTAGTCAATGCCAATATTAAAGCACTGCCTTCCAGTGGTTTCTCATTTAAAACAATGTCAACTGTCGCACACCATTGAGTAGCGTCAGCGCCTAGAATATCGACGTTAAATTTTGGCAAACTTACGACGTCATTTTGTGTCGGCTCGCGTCCCGACGCTTGCAAGGTCTTTGCCAATTCCAAGAAACTTTGGCTTTGGTGTTCCATCAAAATGCGCAGTTGATCTTCCATGTCTCGTTGACGCGAGTTGGATCCCACTTCTGACGACGGAGACTTATTATTATCTTCTTCCATAATTTATATCGTCGTCTTTGAATTGTGTAGTGAGTAGAGGTGGGCGCGGGCCTACTTTTTGAGGCCCGGCCCGGCACGAGCACGAAACCTAGTCTCAAAAAAAAGCACGAGGCCCGCACGATTTTTTTTTGAAAAAAGCACGGCCCGGCCCAAGCCAAACACGAAAATTTCAACAAAAAAAAACCCATGCAATTTTTTTTTAATTTATAGTATGTAATATACAAAAGAAATTTAGTTAAGTCCAATACTTATTAATAATAACAGTGTTATAATATACAGGTTTTTAAACATAACTTATGGCAAGTTCTTATTTAAAAAATAAAATTTTTTCTAAGTTTGAACTTTTTAAACGTGTACGACGCTCATTTAATATTATTCCAGAGGTAGAAAATAATCTTTCGCTCGTAGCTGAGCTTGCCGGAATGGCTAAAATGTAACGGGCAAGTCTTTTCATTAATTTGAGGTCACTACATTTCCAAAATTCTAACACATTTTGGTCTGAAATGGCTGCACAGCCATTTAAATATTTTTCGATTTCAATATCAAAAGAATTTAATTGTAACTTTGGTTTTTTGGAAAATTTTTTTATCTTGAGTCCTACCGATTATGCGGTTCGATTTTGCGGGCCTCCGGACTTTTGCGGGCCTTCGGGTTTTTGCGGGCCTCCGGGCTTTTTCTTAGGCCCGGGGCCCGCACGAACACGAACGAAACTCGATTTTTAGGCACGAGCACGTTTTTTTGGCAAAAGCCCGCGGGCCACGAAAAAAAGCACGGCCCGCGCCCACCTCTAGTAGTGAGTCCCCTGTATAGCCTTTTTAGGCCATGGATTTTAAAAAAATTCATGGTCTATTGTGTTTGTCGGAACGGAAATGTGCGTAACAGGCAGAAGGAGGCATCTATCGGGCGTTATGTGAAAATTTCATTTAAATCGGTCTATAAATAAGTGAGATATGATACGAATTAAACTCACTTTGAACATACCTGGTCGAAATAAATATTGGGACACTTCATTTATTTAACACAAAATCGTAAATGGCTTTTAGTTTATTTTTTGGATATTTTATTCATAAATATAGAGAATAAATGAATTGAAAACAAATGAAAATTTTGTAATTTACTGGTCCTTTCCACGAAAATCTAAATCCTTTTGTTTGCTTTTTGTTTAATGTTTAATTTTTGTGAAGATGGATTGAATATTCATAATTATATTATATTTTGTAGAGCAAAAAAAGTTGTGACAATAATAATTTTTTTGTATATCAGTTTACCAATATTGACAAATTAAAATAAAACCCGTAAGAAAAGCAACAGTCGCGCAGCACGCGACAGTGGGATACCCTTCGACCTATGTTCCCGTGTAGTTTAATTTGTTAAATTCATACATACTGTTTGTGGTGGCGGCAATAGGATCTTCCTTCCTTCTGGGGGATCGTAGGTGGAGACGAAATATATTGCTGTGGAAACGATAACCGACGCGAAAACAATTCGAATAAAAAAGAGACAATGCGGGGCGCGTGGCGTTCACTTTCACTTATATTTTCAAACTATTGTACATAATCTATGTAGTTTTACTTAAACCTAACTTAACATAAATATGTAGGATAAAAAGAGCGCGAGAGCCCTTGGTGACTCTCGCACTGTTTACCGCCGCTGCCTATGCTGCTTACTTTTCGGCGGCGAGTTTCGGCGTACACACATATGTACATACATATATACATATGTCGGAGAAGAAGATGTTGTTTTAAAAAGGGCGCCTTATTGAAGTTTATTTAAGATTTATCGATAAGAGAATCAGTGTTGTATTAGATTGTGAAATCTTGATACATATTAAGATCGAGTGTGGCCCTAGCAGAGTTGTCAGAGAGTTGCTACGCGTGGGTATAAGAAGAGGAGTAACACGCGCCAAGAGCAATAAGAAAAATACAAACGCTACAGTCTGTAGCTGACTGTATAAGGCCATGGATTATCAAAAGTATACCGTAGGCAATAGGTGCAATGTAACATATGCATTTCTAGTGCGTACCAAATTTCATTACATGTGCTTCTTTTTGATTTTTTTGGCGGTTTTGACTAATGTCTCACCATTTTCGACGGCTGCGAGAGATGTTCAGTGGCTGAGTGGACTATATCCCGGACTCTAAGGCCAATGATATTGAGTGTGTTCGAGGTTTGATTGCTGCCGCGATCAACATGTGAAATTCTTTTGTATTTCAAAATTTTTTTAAATAAATTAAAAGCTCAAAAACATTAATAAGGTGCGGCGGCGGTAGGTGATTTTAAAGTTTTAGTTTCGCAATATATGTAATTAGAACATAGTTTTCTTTCGTCGGTACACAACAGCAACTGCAAAACTAATTGTACATATTTATCCATATACAATCGTGCAATAATGTATGTTGAAGTGGGAGGCCAATACATACATGTGGATATGCAGACATGTATGTATGGGCATCCCACTCGCACATTCATAACTTTACAAAGGCTTATGATCTCTGTTATTTTCTAGCATTCTAATTGCAAAAGATTGAGAGCATAACAAAATAGGAAACATCCAATTGGAATCTTACTGAACATGCAAAGTCATAACAGCCAAAATAAAATAATTTAATTTGTTTGACAGTAACTATTTTTTTAGTTTATTAGAATAAAATAAATAAACAAAATAAAAACCAGTAAGAAAAGCAACAGTCGCGCAGCACGCGACAGTTGGATACCCTTCGACCTATGTATGTATGTATGTTCCTATGTATATACATATACATATACATACATATGCACATGCTTTGAAATTAATCCCGACAGATGGCGCTCGCCCGCCTCCCTTGTTAGCTGACAGAATCACTTGGTTTTATGGTCATACTTTTTTAAATAACTTCTGTGATTATTGTCCGATCGGATTGTAATTTGGAGACTACGTAGATATTTCATTCAGCTTAGTATATGTTAAAGTCAGAAACTTGTATCTTTTATACAGCGCTTAGAAATTGAGTTCAAAAATTAAATTATTGATTTGTGGGGGCGGTGGGCGTGGCACCTAACATTTGAAATAAACTTGATCTGCTTGAAGTACACAGGAGTCTTCCTGCCAAATTTGGTAACTCTAGCTTTTATAATAGCTGAGATCTGTGCGCTCACACAGACGGACAGACAGACAGACAGACATGGCTCAATCGACTCGGCTTGTGATCCTGAGCAAGAATATATATACTTTGTGGGGTCTGCCACGCCTCCTTCTGCCTGTTACATACATTTGCACAAAGTTAGTATACCCTTTTTTTGACCATTTTCAATGGTCGAAGGGTATAATAAGTCCGCGCACCCGCCTCAACCGGGAGTTGAGAACACACGCACTTTCTCGCAGCCGTCCGCCACTCTAACCACTCGGCCATTGCCTCACTACATGGCCTATCGCCAAAGCTCCATTGTGAACCAATTCTGTTACAATACAATGCAAATAAAAAAGTTTAATAAAATGCTGTGTGTCTGACGCTAGATTTGAACTTCGGTATGCTTGCGTAAATTAGGTATGCTTAAGTATATATGTTCAAAGTTAGTTTAATTCGTATCATATCTCACTTATTTATAGTCCAATTTAAATGAAATTTTCACATAACGCCCGTGGCAAGATATTTGTCATATAAGATATACAACTTTGGTTGTTGATCTAATATTGTAGTTTTTAAATAGTTATTGCTGATTTACAGAGGGGGGAAGGGGCGTGTCCAAATTTTAAAAAAAACTTTGAGACACTGCAATATATACGTATGTTGTCACAAAATTTGATGACTCTAGCTTTTATAGTTTCTGAGATCCAGGTGTTCATACAGACAGACAGACGGACAGACAGACATGGCTGAATCGACTCGGCTACTGATACTGATTCAGAATATATACAGTTTATGGGGTCGGAGATGCCTCCTTCTGCCTGTTACGCACATTTCCGTTCCGACAAACACAATAGTCCATGAATTTTTTGAAAATCCATGGCCTAAATACAGCGAAATAGTAAGACCAAATGTTTGCCGGTAATACCAAGAGGTTTTCGATGGGCCGTCATAAACCACTTGTGGGAAAAGTGCAGGCTGAGCTGCATCCTATTCCTAAAATAGAAATACCGTGGCATACGATTCATATTGACATCACTGGCAAATTGAGTGGTAAAAATGATTTGAAGGAATACGTCATCGTCCTTATAGATGCCTTCACCAAGTTCGTTTATTTTTATCACACACTTAATATAGATTCTGATAGCTGCATTAAGGCTGTAAAATCAGCCGTGTCCTTGTTTGGTTTACCCACTCGAATTATAGCAGATCAAGAACGTAGTTTCGCAAGTAAAAGTTTTCGCGAATTTTGCTCCTCTCAAAAAATTAATCTACATTTAATTGCTACCGGTGCAAGTAGAGCAAACGGTCAGGTAGAACGTGTCATGAGTACCCTGAAAGGTATGCTAACGGCTGTCGAAACTAGTCTGAGATCATGGCAGGATGCGTTGGCTGAAGTGCAGCTACCAATGAATTGCACGATTAATCGTGTGACTAAGTTTAGCCCTTTAGAATTATTGATTGGTAAGGAAGCTCGACCTTTTGGCTTGTTTCCGCTAAACGAAGATAACAATAATGAGGTAGACAAAGACAATTTGAGAAAGGAGGCTAAAAAGAACATGGAAACTCAAGCAAAATACGACAAAGATAGGTTTGATAAAAATAAAGCTAAAATAGTCAATTTTAAAGTGGGTGATCACGTTTTGCTCAAAAACGAAGAACGTCATCAAATTAAACTTGATCCTAAATTTAAAGGGCAATTTGAGATAATTGAAGTATTGGATGGAGATAGATATACGCTAAAATCTTTAACATGTAATCGAACATATAAGCATTCTCATGAATGTTTAAAAGCAATACCAAATAATTAGATACTCGATGAGTTATGTAAAGATAGGGACAGCACAATAGAAGTTGTGTCTGTTTCCCAATAGAGAAACTGAAGACCGCACCATAGCAGAAGAGACTTGTTATGGCGGGGGTCGTAAGTGTTAAAGGACCTATGTACACAAATGATAAGTTAAGTATGTGTTAAAGGAACTACACAAATGATAAGATAATTATGTGTTAAAGGAACTACACAGATGATAAGTTAATTATGTGTTAAAGGAACTACACAAAAGATAAGTTAATTATTTGTAAAAGGACCTACAAAATTTGTTTGGTTTAAAAGATTAAGAAAAAAAAAATGTGTTAAAGGAATTACACAAATGGTATGATTTATTAAATTTAAATTATGTTACGAAAATTTAAATAATTTAATCATGTTATGATAAGAATGAAGTTGAAACTGATTTGAACCTGTAATAATTGAATGAAAATAATTCTTTGAAATATCTAGAGAGTCTTTGAATCCTGAAGTATTGTCACTTATTTGGAAGATTTAAGACTACACACGAGGACATGTATTATGTCAGGAAGGCCGTGTCGCATTATGAATTTATTTTGACCACTGTACGTGGCTGTCACATTATTACCATAGTTTTACCACTGCGCTTGCAAGACGCTGCTGCGCAATGAGTTTGGTATATTGTGAAATCATACTTAGAATTTGACTACGACGCATAATATGACTGGCGCCAAAGTACCGAAACGAGTGAGGCGACGGCGTTGTCGCGCTGTCGCCAAGTGTAGTCCAGCTAGCGTGTGTAAAGCATAGATCGATGCGTAGAAAATGCGAGTAGTTGCATGCAGACGATTGCACACGCCGGTTGGAATTCGCTTCACTCGAAAAGTTTGTGTGTCAACATGGCAGATCAGATGCAAGAAAATATCAACACTGCGACAAATACATATGTTTTCTGATGGTAAAATTATTGCCGCCAAATAACCATTTAGATTCACTGTAATTCGCTCTCTCAGCTCTCGATGACAAAGACAAAAACAAACACACAGTTGATTTCACACTGGCCAGGCCAAGAGACAAGAGAGAAGAGACAAGAGACAAGAGGCAAGAGACAAGGGACAAGAGACAAGAGACAAGTGACAAGAGACATGAGACAAGAGATAAGAGACAAGAGACAAGGGCAAAGAGCAAAGAACAAAGGGCAAAAGCAAAAGCAAATGCAAAAGCTAAGACAAAAGCAAAAGCAAAGACAAAAACAAAGGGCAAAGAGCTAAGGGCAAAAGTAAAAGCAAAAGCAAAAGCAAAAGCAAAGACAAAAGCAAAGACAAAAGGAAAAGCAAAAGCAAAAACATAAGCAAAGACAAAAACAAAGACAAAAGCAAAAGACAAAACAAAAGCAAAAACAAAAGCAAAAGCAAAGACAAAAACAAATGGCAAAGGCCAAAGGGCAAAGGAAAAGAGCAAAGGGCAAAAGCAAAAAGCAAAGACAAAAGCAAAGACAAAAAGCAAAAGCAAAAGCAAAAACAAATTGAACAGCAAAAGCAAAGACAAAAACAAAGTGCAAAAGGCAAAGAGCAAAGGACAAAGGGTAAAAGCAAAAGCAAAAGCAAAAGCAAAGGCAAAGGCAAAAGCAAAGACATAAACAAAGGGCAAAAGCAAAAGCAAAGACCAAAGCAAAAACAAAAGCATAAGCAAAGACAAAAACAAAGTGCAAAGGGCAAAGGACAAAGGGCAAAAGCAAAAGCAAAAAGCAATAGTAAAAACAAAGACAAAAGCAAAGACAAAAGCAAAAGCAACCAGTAAGAAAAGCAACAGTCGCGCAGCACGCGACAGTGGGATACCCTTCGACCTATGTTCCCGTGTAGTTTAATTTGTTAAATTCTTAAACATATGCATATGCATATGCACATGCTTTGAAATTCCGACAGATGGCGCTCGCGCTTCGCGCTCGCCCGCCTCCCTTGTTAGCTGACTGAAGCACTTGGTTTTATGTTCATACTTTCTTCAATAACTTCTGTGGTTATTGTCCGATTGTAATTTGGAGACTACGTACATATTTCATTTAGCTTAGTATATGTTAAAGTCAGAAAGTTGTATCTTTTATACAGCGCTTACAAATTGAGTTCAAACATTAAATTATTGATTTGTAGGGGCGGTGGGCGTAGCACCTAACATTTGAAATAAACTTGATCTGCTTGATCTACACAGGAGTCTTCCTGCCAAATTTGGTAACTCTAGCTTTTATAATAGCTGAGATCTGTGCGTTCACACAGACAGACAGACAGACAGACAGGCGGACAGACAGATAGACATGGCTCAATCGACTCGGCTTGTGATCCTGAGCAAGAATATATATACTTTATGGGGTCTCCCACGCCTCCTTCTGCCTGTTACATACATTTGCACAAAGTTAGTATACCCTTTTTTGACCATTTTCAATGGTCGAAGGGTATAAAAACAAAAGCAAAAGCAAAGACAAACACAAAGGGCAAAGAGCAAAGGGCAAAGCGCAAAAACAAAAGCAAAAGCAAAGACAAAAGCAAAAACAAAAGCAAAGTCAAAAGGAAAATCAAAAGCAAAGACAAAAGCAAAGAAAAAAACAAAAGGCCAAAGAGCTAAGGGCAAAGGGCAAAAGCAAAAGCAAAAGCAAAAGTAAAAGCAAAGACAAAAGCAAAACCAAAGACAAAAACGAGAGCAACAGTCGCGCAAAACGCGATAGTGGGATACCCTTCGACCTATGTTCCCGTGTAGTTTAATTTGTTAAATTCATACACATATGCATATGCACATGCTTTGAAATTAATCCCGACAGATGGCGCTCGGGCTTAGCGCTCGCCCGCCTCCCTTGTTAGCTGTCAGAAGCACTTGGTTTTATGCTCATACTTTATTAAATAACTTCTGTGATTATTGTCCGATCGGATTGTAATTTGGAGACTACGTAGATATTTCATTCAGCTTAGTATACGTTAAAGTCAGAAAGTTGTATCTTTTATACAGCGCTTACAAATTGAGTTCAAAAATTAAATTATTGATTTGTGGGGGCGGTGGGCGTGGCACCTAACATTTGAAATAAACTTGATCTGCTTGAAGTACACAGGAGTCTTCCTGCCAAATTTGGTAACTCTAGCTTTTATAATAGCTGAGATCTGTGCGCTCACACAGACGGACAGACGGACAGACAGACATGGCTCAATCGACTCGGCTTGTGATCCTGAGCAAGAATATATGTATATACTTTATGGGGTCTCCCACGCCTCCTTCTGCCTGTTACATACATTTGCACAAAGTTAGTATACCCTTTTTTGACCATTTTCAATGGTCGAAGGGTATAAAAATTAGTTTTTGGGCATAGAAAATGTCGATATGTAATTGTTCGCCTTCTCTTTCTGGAATTGGGGCTTTTGAAATTGGAATGTGTTTCGTGTGTCTATTGTATTTATTTTCATTACAAACTTTACAATTACGAATGTGTTGTTTGAGCCTTTCATATAATTTAGGCCAGTAATAATATCTTAAAATCTGCTTTAAGTTTTCGTCGAAACCTCTATGAGCTCTAGCATGGGTTTCTTCTATTATTATTTGTTGGTCATCCCTATTTATGACATCGGATAAAAACTTTTTAGTACATAAAAACTTATTGGTAAATGTATTTTTAAGTTTGGTTTGGATTTCATATAAGTCCCCTGGGGTACAATGAATTCCTGTAACGATGTTTGGCTGTAAGAATTCCTTTAATATAGTTACTAAATTGTCCACAGTGTCGTATTCTATAATGTGTCTTGTTTTATCAAAATTGTTAACTTTTTCATGAATGGTAAACTTGTTTTTTGAAATAAGCAGTTGTTGCTTGAACTGATTTAAAGGCTTGTTAGTTTCTGCTATGATTTCCTCATAACTACTCTCGGCAGAATGGACAGTTCCGCTGTCGGACGAACTACCTGAAATGTGATTTTGGTCAGTGATGTTGTTCACTTACATCCATCTATATTGTAGCCTTTTTTACCTACAACCCACACTGGGGAATTGTAAGGACTTTTACTTGGCCTAATAATATTTTCATCCAACATCCTGTTTATTTCTTTGTTAACAAAATTGTTAACTGAATGGGGGTAAGGATATTGCTTACTATATATAGCATTATCACTTAACGTCCTTATTTCTCCTTTAATGTCAGTTCTAAAGGGAAGGCACGTTTGAATTTGCGAATGCTTGGTAGATATTTCTTGAATAATTTGTTGTTCAAGATTTTGAAAATCGTCTGTGAAGTTCACAGAATGTAGTTTGTGTAGTGAAGAAGAACTGATAAAAGAGGATACTGAGGCCTTACGGCGTCTGCTCTTTTTACCTTCCTCCTACGTTTAGGGCTACTAACGATTTCATTATCGTGAGTGCGGGGATTATCGTCATCGCTTGTTGATGACTCAATATTGGACACTTGGAGTAAAGGAAAAAAACTACTATTTTTTCCTTTTTGGGAGTCCAAGTAAGTAAACACATTCGGATCTATAGCCGAACACTGTAAATTACCAACTGTATCTTCAGGTGGCCTTTCATAATTAAGTTTTTCGATTTGATTATTATACGCTAACGTTTTTTTGATAGGTCTATGATGGCATTCATCTTTTTTAAAAGATTATAACCGACCAATAGATCCGGTTCAAGATTTTCGATTTCATAGAACCTTTCGGTTCTACCAAAAATATTTATATTGTAAAAGTGGGTTATCATGCTATACCCATTAACTGTTTTGATTCTTTTCTTAATAACTAATTCCTCAGGGTTCTGATAAATACCCTTCCTTATATAGCACGCTGTTGCGCCGGTGTCTATTAATAACTTAAGTCTTGTACCTAAGGGTCTGTCTCTGCGGAAGACGTAGGGAAGCTCTCCCCCTCTTTCTCTAAAAAATGTTCTTCATTCAAATAATTTACGCGCATTGCTTTTTGCGGTTGTTGTTGTGTTGAATGTTGGGTGTACTCGCGCTTCAACGGGTGAGAATTGTGACGATTGTCTTGGGGTCTATTATGGATCTGTAAAGATTTATCGATCTCCATTGGGATCGGTGGGGGTTGTGGAGTAGAATTGCCTTGGGCAAAAGCGTTCCTATTTGTTTGTTGATAATTATTTTGGTTTCCTTGATTGAAACGTAGATTATTATCTTGTTGTTGATCTGGTTTTTCAGACTTCTTTTGAGTCTTAGGGTTTGAGTTACTCGTTGACTGAGAGCGAGCATAATAATTGTAAGCAAAATTTGCTCTTTGATAGTTAGCCTCTAGCTCTTGAGCTTTAGCTAATGCATTTGGAAGGTTTTTTGGTTTAATAGAAAACAAAACTTGAGAAAGATTGCCGTTCAGGCCTGTAATGAAAATTCGTAATGCGCTTTCCCTGTTTTTAGAGTTCATTTCATTTACAACATCAGCTTTGTTGCCATATGTCATAATTGTTTTGTTAGTTAATAGGGTTAATTTCTTATTAACCAAATTGTAGTACTCAACAACTGTCATATTGCCTTGCCTTAAGACACTAAGTTCTTGTTCAATAATATGAATTGGACGCCTATCACTATAAGCGAAGTCCAATCGTGCAAGTATTGCATCGAAGTTAAGTACTGTACCATGGTTGGTTAAAGTATCATTTGCCTTTCCTGTTATTTTGTTTCTTAAGATTGTCAAGGGACCTACATATTTTCGGCTACCTTCTTTGTAAAGCTTCATGGCGGAGCACGCTGCTTCGCGCCAACTAACGTAACCTGCATAACTACCTGAAAATTCTGGTAACGATTTGATCACGTCGAATGACTCATCACACCTAATCAAATCATTTATTTGAGTAGGTTGATACTCTTCAACTGAATTTGAGTTGTTATTTAATTGTAACCTTAATTCTGCAATTTCGTCTGCTAAGGCTTTAGTTTTGGTTGCTATTAATTCTGCAATTATATCTGCTGTCAAATTATTAGCCATTTTTAAGTTTGAAAAACCGCTTATTAGGTCGTCCAGCTTAGTTTTAACAATAATATAATAATATGTCTGGATGTCTTCCTTCTTGCTGAGGGTGTCTTCCTTCTTGGATTTAGTTTAATATGTTTGAGTAGCACTTTTGAGTTTTTATTAAAAGAGCGTTTTTGCTCTCTTTCACTTCTTGGTTATGGGTGTCTTCCTTCTTGGGTTTAGTTTGATACACTTGTGTAGCACTTTTGAGTTTTTATTTAAAGAGCGTTTTTGAATATTTGCTCTCTTTCACTTCTTGGTTTAAGTTTGGTATGTTTGAGTAGCATTTTTGAGTATTTATTTAAAGAGCGTTTTTGAATATTTGCTCTTCTTCCTTGGACACCTTTTTATTTACTTCAAGGTTCCTTTCTTTTAAATAAATGGTCTGTTTGTGAGTTCTTAAAGAGCGTTTTCGAATATTTGCTCTCTTTGTAACACTGGAAACCGGTCACTCGCGACACTTGGGAATTATGGTTGTTAATTCCTTTTTGTGTTATTTTCACTTGTAAGTCACTTAAGGATTTCGTTTATCCTTTTGTGCGTGATTTAACTGGAAAAATTTAACGCGAGCCCCACGTTGGGCGCCAATTAATCAAACCGTTTCTAGGAGTTTGAAAAAAATATATTTTATTTGTGGAGGACGACTCCGTTTCTTGTGTGTACAAAATTAAGACTAAAGTTACAATATTGTTCTGAGGCCAAAGTAGCCTTTGAAGATATCAAAGCTTCTGCTGATCGAGCTAAAGCTTAAAGCTCGTGATGCCATTTGGACGAAGGAGGATTTGTTTACAAATAAGCATTGGGTGTTTTGCGCGCTAGGCTTATTATTCTCAAGAAGAGTTTGTTTACAAATAAGCATTGGGTATTTTGCGCGCTAGGCTTATTATTCTCAAGAAGATTTTGTTTACAAATAAGCATTGGGTGTTTTGCGCGCTAGGCTTTTTAAGCTGCGTGGGTGGTTTATTAATTCCAAGAAGAGTTACTCGTGACTCAATGGAAATTGTTTAAAATAGCGAAATATGAGGAGCTGAGAATGAATTGTCAAGAGTCCGAAAAGACTATGAAAAGTTGTTTACAATTTACATAAGGAACGCTAAGTAACTGAGGGTGATAACTTGCATATGCACATGCTTTGAAATTAATCCCGACAGATGACGTTCGCGCTCGCCCGCCTCTCTTGATAGCTGACAGAAGCATTTGGTTTTATGCTCATACTATCTTAAATAACTTCTGTGATTATTTTCCGATCGGATTGCAATTTGGAGAATACGTAGATAATTCATTCAGCTTAGTATATGTTAAAGTTAAAATGTTTTAGCTTTTATACAGCGCTTACAAATTGAGTTTAAAATTAAATTTTTGATTTACGTGGGCGGTGGGCGTGGCACCCAACATTTGAAATAAACTTGATGAGTTTATAGTACTCAGGAGTCTTCCTGCCAAATTTGGTAACTCTAGCTTTTTTAATAGCTAAGATCTGTGCGTTCACACAGACAGACGGACAGACAGACATGGCCCAATCGACTCGGCTTGTGATCCTGAGCAAGAATATATATACTTTTGGGGTCTCCGACGCCTCCTTCTGCCTGTTACATACATTTACACAATGTTAGTATACGCTTTTTTAACCATTTTCAATGGTCGAAGGGTATAAAAATAGCAGACAGGCAGCACTAAGTGAACAGACGAAAATAGAGCGAGAGAGAGCGGGAGTGTGAGAGGACGAGCGCAGAGAGGGTGTCACGTGTCAAACTTGATCAAAGCAAAGACAGTGTGTACTGATTGGTTAAAAATAAAGAGAGCAGAATTGCGCGTCTTCTAACCCACTCTCCTTTCGCCCTCTTTGATTTACCTAATCTCAATTATTTTTTGCCTGGTGCTGTTGCTGTTCGCCTGATGAAAATTGACTTCGCAACGAAAATCTTTGCAAAATCTCAAGCAGCCTAGCAAAACATGTTGCATACTTTTCGGTTTTTGAATGATTATTTACTGCAGATGTACGATGGGGAATGGTAAAGGATTTCCCCTCAAATAGTTGTTCAACAGACAAATTGGTTTTTTCGCAGGCACTTTCTAATGAAACGATGTCGTTAAGCTTTTTACTTGTTTAGTTATAGTAATTAAGTACTATTTTTAAATTGTCGATTAAATCGAATCTCAAAAATTAAATCGATGCATCGGAGAAAATGGAAATATCGATTTGAGAATCGATTTAACTTCCAGCTCTACATGACACAAACAAATTATTGTATTTTATCATAAAAAATTAAATGCATGCTCTGTTAAGAAAGTTCATCGCGCGCTTCTTCTTCTATTTTATGCAGCAGCTATTCGGGCTATTGTGACTTAATTTCGCAACAAATTTACATTAGAGTTGTTGATTTGGGTTCCTTTCAGGGACTTAGTTCATTAGTTCATTTTTCAAAGAACTATACTATATATCTTGAGTTCGGTCGTTGAAGTCTTTTAGTTCATTCTATAGTTCAATCTGTAGTTCGTTCGTTCGCTCGAGTTTTTAGTTCTTTCGTCGACAGTTGTAAACATGCGCGGAGCATGGCAAAATGCAATGAAAGAATAAGATTTTGACCAACGAACAGCAAAAGAAGAAAAGACCAATGAAAATCAGGGATTTAGTTCGTTAGTTCAGTGTGCGGACAAGTTCAAACGAACTTTGGCGGAATTAAACGGTACAACTCTAACTAACATCACTAAACATCGAACATATAGAGTACTCAAACAGCGGAATTTACTCATATGATGCTTTGCTGAGATTGGTACCCCAGAACACGAAGTGTTTCATGAGTGAGCGCTCGGCTCTGTTCGCACATCGGCAGAGAGAGAAGCGCACATCGGCATCAAGTCAGTCGCACAATGACAGCGGAACGATGAGCACGGGCATATTTCTTTGCTCTAGCCATCGTTTCGATGTATGTGTGCTATGTATGCACAAGCTCGTATATGAATGTATGCGTTGCTTGTGAAGTTTGGCAATAGGCAAATGCTTCGGCCAGCGCGCTGGCAACCTGAAGTCAATTTTGTGTTTCGGCGTCGAGAGCCTACATAGCACACATACATCGAAACGATGGCTAGAGCAAAGAAATATACCCGTGCTCATCGTTCCGCTGTCGTTGTGCGACTGACTTAATGCCGATGTGCGCTTCTCTCTGCCGATGTGCGAAGAGAGCCGATCGCTCACTCATGAAACACTTCGTGTTCTGGGGTACCCATCTCAGCATAGCATCCGTATGAGTAAATTCCGCTGTTTGAGTACTCTATATGTTCGATGCTTAGTGGTTAAACCGTGACTGTAATCGATATTTGCCGCAAACGATCTATAGTAGCACTAAGCAATGAACACATAGAGACGTCAAACAGCTCTGACGTTGTTTAAGACTGAGTTTTCGGACCAGCTGCCCCACAGAAGAAGAAGAACAGAAGCAGACTTCGACTGAACGCTCGACCAGGGCAGCTCGCTGTTCGGCTGAGGCAGTTCGCTGTTCGGCTCTACATAAATATGTAATTACTAAATAAAATTATCCTCATAGAACAAGCCACATGTTTTCAAAAAGTTTTAAAATTTTCGCTGCAAGATAACCATTTTTGGCCACTGTGTCTGTCTCCACACGCCAGCATGTGCATACATAAACGCACACATTGAAACGATCGCACAGCGCAAAGAAGTACGCGCATGCTTATCGTTCCGCTGTCGTTGTGCGACTGAAGCAGTTTTGATGCTCAGTCTTAAACATCGTCAGAGCTGTTTGAGTCTCTATGTGTTCATTGCTTAGTGATAGTAGGCTTTAAATATATATAAATCCCAGCACTAACAACGTATTTCACAATTTTGTTTGATCGTGTGCAAATGTGTCATTAAAAAAAAAATGCTTAAAGTTCAATATAAACAAATACCATGGGATATATGGCTACGAGATCCAGTTTTGAAGGATAATAAAGATAAAGTCAGCTTTTGGGCTGAAGTTTTAAATTAAAAGGATGCAGCAGGCAATTACAGATTTCTGCAATTGGCATCTTTTGCGATAAAACTATTGACATTGCCATGGTCCAATGCAGAGGTGGAGCGTGTATTCAGCCAAATGAACATACATAGTTAAACCAAAACTGAGGAACAGAATTCATATTGGTACCTTAAACTCATTATTGCACATAAGGTTATTTGTATGTTGTAAACTTTATTTATAAATTGATAATTATATAATAACATTTTGTAATTTTTACAGATATGGTTTGCGCAGAGAAAATATAATTATAATAGATATAGTTCCTCCAAATTACCTAAAACTTATTGGAACTAACCAAAGCTATACAAATGAAGACGCAAACTATGCAGATATAGATGAAACCACTATATTTTTTGGAGTAATTTTAATAAAGACTAACCAGTAAGAAAAGCAACAGTCGCGCAGCACGCGACAGTGGGATACCCTTCGACCTATGTTCCCGTGTAGTTTAATTTGTTAAATTCATACACATATACATATGCACATGCTTTACAATTATTCCCGACAGATGGCGCTCGCCCGCCTCTTTTGTTAGCTGACTGAAGCACTTGGTTTTATGTTCATACTTTCTTCAATAACTTCTGTGTTTATTGTCCGATCGGATTGTCCGATAATTTGGAGACTACGTAGATATTTCATTCAGCTTAGTATATGTTAATGTCAGAAAGTTGTATCTTTTATACAGCGCTAACAAATTGAGTTCAAAAAATTTAATTATTGATTTGTGGGGGGCGGTGTGCGTGGCACCTAACATTTGAAATAAACTTGATCTGCTTGATCTACACAGAAGTCTTCCTGCCAAATTTGGTAACTCTAGCTTTTATAATAGCTGAGATCTGTGCGTTCACACAGACGGACAGACGGTCAGACGGACAGACGGACAGACGGACAGACAGACAGACATGGCGCAATCGACTTGGCTTGTGATCCTGAGCAAGAATATATATACTTTATGGGGTCTCCCACGCCTCCTTCTGCCTGTTACATACATTTGCACAAAGTTAGTATACCTTTTTTTGACCATTTTCAATGGTCGAAGGGTATAAAAACACTTTAATAAAAGTGTTTAGCTATTTTTTTAGCTATATTAAATTGTTTTTAGCGGTTTCTAGCTTTTTCTAAACCGTGATTTAGCTATTTCAGGTCTAGGAAAGTTGGCAACACTGTTTGCCTGTTGTCAAACTTCACAAGCAACGCGAATGTATGCACGCGTGCCGTGCATGCATACACGCACACATGGACACGATCGCACAGCGCTAAGACGTACGTGCATGCTTATCGTTCCGCTGTCATTGCCCGACTGAAGCAGTTTTGATGTTATGCACCGTTTGTACTGAGAGCCGAACAGCGAGCTGCCCCAGCCGAACAGCGAGCTGCCCCGGTCGAGCGTTCAGCCGAAGTCTTTATTCGCAATGCTTTTTTATACCCTTCGACCATTGAAAATGGTCAAAAAAGGGTATACTAACTTTGTGCAAATGTATGTAACAGGCAGAAGGAGGCAGACCCCACAAAGTATATATATTCTTGCTCGGGATCACTAGCCGAGTCGATTGAGCCATGTCTGTCTGTCTGTCCGGATGTCCGTCTGAACAGATGAACACACAGATCTCAGCTATTATAAATGCTAGAGACACCAAATTTGGAATGAAGGTTCCTATGTACTCGGCGCAGATCAAGTTTATTTCAAATGTTAAGTGCCACGCCCACCGCCCCCGTAAATCAATAAATTAACTTTTGAACTCAATTTGTAAGCGCTGTATAAAAGATACAACTTTCTGACTTTAACGTATACTAAGATGAATGAAATATCTACGTAGTCTCCAAATTACAATCCGATCAGACAATAAACACAGAAGTTATTTAAGAAAGTATGAACATAAAACCAACTGCTTCTGTCAGGCGGGCGAGCGCAAAGCGCGAGCGCCATCTGTCGAGATTAATTTCAAAGCATGTTCATATGTATATGTGTACATACATAGGAACATACCTACATAGGTCGAAGGGTATCCCACTGTCGCGTGCTGCGCGACTGTTGCTTTTCTTACTGGTTTGTTCTGCTTCTTCTCTGGGGCAGCTGGTCAGAAAAATCAGCCTCAAACAGCGTCAGAGCTGTTTGAAGTCTCTATGTATTCATTGCCGCGTGATTGTACGACTACTGCTGAAGTCGATGCTTTCTTATTTGTAGTACCACTAAGCAATTGCTTAGTGGTAGTACTCTTTATCTGCTTTTCTGATCTCTTTTCATATTTGATATAAACACGCTGCTGCAACAACACCAAAGTGACGTCAATCGTTGTACATTTAAAAGTCAATTTAACTACACATAACAATAGATAACTTTTATTTAGCATGTATGTATTTCATAAAATGTACATAATATTCATTGAAATCAGTTAACAACCGGGTGGGATAAGGATGAGACTTGACTTGTCTCTGAACTTGATGTTGTCTGCTGGTTTAAACGAAAAAACAATTAATAATCTCTGTTTATTTAATTGTTATTTATTTTTGATTATAAAGTTTGTGATTAAGATTAGAACTCTGTTGGATGTATCGACCTGTGCACGACCTAATACAATATGCACATAACGTGGAAGAGCCCTCAGTGCACTATGGAAAAAAAATTTTTTTCTGGCATTTTTTTTAAATTTATAAGTTGTTTGACCTTTTAAAAAATGTATATAATTTTTTGTTTAATCATATTTCAAACTAATAAACAATTATATTCAGCAATATTTAAATTATCGATTAAAGTTGACTAAATTGATGTAGTTATTTGCTGTAAATTAGTGTTTAAAGATCTTCTACGATATTACTTCTTGCCCGTTTTTGCGCCTTTTCCCAGAAAACTAAATGTTGCAGCTGCATAAATAGAAACAATATAGATATTTAATTGGTAAAATATTATTTAGAAGCATCCGTATAAGGAACAATATAATTTATTAACACAAAATAGAGTGCCTACGTCTTTACATTATGCCAAAATTACCAAAATAAAATTAAATATCGATATATTAAATTAACTAGAAATAAAATGCAAGAGAAATGTTGGAATACGATTGAGTTACACGAATGCAGGACTCGATCAAAAGAATATCAATAAATTATTGTGTTTATATTTATCTCCGTAAATATGAACCGGACGTGGACTAAAACAAATAGGAAATTCAGTCATACTTTTAGTAATACACCACGAAAATTTCTATCATTAAAGCTGGAGTTGATGCCGAAAAAACGATTTTTTCCACTGTGCAGTGTTGGTCGGCATGAGAAGCCTACTCGTCCATCTGTCTGTGTTTGGACACAGTGATCTCTGTTGTACATGTACGTACATGAAGGTGCACTATTAAGTTAATATCAAGTCTAAGGTAACCATTCGGAGAGATCAAGATGATATATCCTGTCAAGCTGACAAAGTATCTATATCTACACAAAGTCGTGTGTGTAAGTGAAAGTGAACTTCTTGCGAGAAGAGATATTGCAGATGGAATGCTTAGAACATCGAAGCATCTATGTGTTTATTTGTTTACTCCTTCCTATATATGATAATTACAATTAGGATTTATGCGACAAGAGTTCTAAGGGGGGCGAGGTTGTTTTTGTGGCAGCCTGATTAGCTTTGGACGCCTCCAGACTGGCATGACGTGCTGCTGCCGCCGCCACGTATGTGCCATAGTATCTGCTCAGGATGTGCGGATCAACGTTATTGAGTTCGACGTAGTTCTTTGGCAGGGCCAGTATGGGTGAGGAAGTTGCGCTGGCTGGTGGAGCATGCGAGGGCGGCGCAGTGACTGTCGCTGGGGGGCACTCCTCGAGGGAATTCGAGTCATGCTGACTGATGCTGGATGCGGGCGATACAGAAATGGATAAATTGTGCGGCTCCTGATCCTGATCAACTTCTGCCTCCTGCTCGAAGGCGCAACGTCTGGCGGCTTCAAATAGATAGGAATTATCATCGACAAGCTGCTCGCCATCGCCATCCACATCGATGTCTGTGTCGGCCTCCGGATCCACATGCTGCGATGATGAACCTGAACTGGAATGCTCCACCAGCAGCTCGCGATGTATGGTCTGTTGCTTCTGCACCTGCACCTTGGTGATAACGGTCTGCGTGGCGGAGCCTTCGTCCTCAACAAAATCAACAATCTGTACATCTGGTGCCAGCAACGAGGCCACATCGAACTGTCGCTTACGTGTCTGCGAATATAGATTGGCAATCGTTGTCGTTGTCGTGGAGTTAATGAACGCAATGTGCTGATGGTGCTGATGATGGAGGTGCTGCTGCTGCTGCTGCTGCTGCTGTGGCGCATAGTTTCCATGCAAGCTTGACGGTTGATCTGGATGAGCATGAGGCTGTATGTGGATTTGCGCACGCTGTAGTGCAGTCGCCGTCGTTGCGTACTGTGGCAAGCTGCGTCCAAAGAACTGCCCGAAATATTGCTGATGATAGGGATAACTTAGGGCTGCCATGGATGTGGCACCTGCTGTTGCAGCCAAATGAGCAGTTGGCGCTGAGGGTGGCGGGGGTGAGGTCAGATCGAGTGGGGGGGGACTGGGTGAATCTGTGCTGGTATCATCTACAGCGAGTCCCATATGTTTGCGCACCTTGCGCTGCGCTTTTCGCCTGCGAAAGTCGCCCTTGCGGAAGTCCTCCATGTTGGCTGGATGTATGGCCCAATAATGTCCCTTGCCATTGGCACTCCGGCCCGACTTGATGAAGCAATCGTTGAGCGAGAGATTGTGGCGTATGGAATTGCGCCAGCCGGGACCGCGTGTGCGAAAGTACGGATAATGATCGAGTATATATTGATAGATATCGGACAGCACCAGCTTCATGTCCGCCGAGCTGAGTATGGCCATGGCAATGAGCCCGATGTAGCTGTGCTGTGGCTTCGGCTCCTCCGGCTGGAACATGCGTTGTGACTGCGGAAACAGCGAGATGGTGGAGAGTGCAGCCAACCTATTGCCACCAGAAACATCTGCGCCACTCGCCGCATTCCCCAGCCCAGCACACTGCGTTGCATAGGGGTAGAGCCAAGGTGGCATGGAGCCTGCGCCGCCGTTGCTGCCATATGTGGCAGGACATCTCAGGCGTTCAATGTTGAGTGCGTAGTTGTAGAGTTGCAAGCGATACTGATCCAGTGCCAAGCTGGTGGCCTGCGTCTGCTGTGCCTGTGGCTGCCTTAAGGCTTGAGTTGCTGCTCCGATCTTGCTCATGCTATAGCCAGCAGTAATCAAGTTGGACTTGAAAGAAGATGACTGACTTTGCTGCTCGTCCGTCGGTGTGTTGGCCATTTCCCTTTGCATGCTTCGTCTGCTTCGATCAGTTTGTGTGCTGCACAGTCAGCAAGGGGGGGAAGCCAGCTGAAAGGCATTTAAAATGATTGTTAGTTATGATATATTGATAAAGTCTTGATTCGCATAACTTTCTGTGCCTCTACATTGTCTTAAGGCAAGCACGTGACATTTACGCTGAGCAGACAAGTTTGCCTAACAAGTTTGTTGAACAACCTACCAGATAAGGTAAGGTACCTAGTAGTTAAGTTTGACAGAAGACTCACATGGCGCCAGACACATGAAGCCAACAAAAATGCATCTAAAACTCAAAGCCAAGAACGCTGGCTCTCCGCTCAGCTTAAACCACAAGGCCTTACTCTATAATTCTGCATAGAAACCCATCTAGATCTATTCTGTATTGAAACCTATCTGGAGCTATGGCTCACAGCTATGGAGCCAGCAACAGCAATATTGGACATCACGCAATCGAAGATTCTGAGAACCATCACTAAGTGGCACCATGCTACCTTCGAAATGAACACATACAAAGAGACTTAAATATTCCAGCAGTCATCAATGCAATTATGGAACTTAATTTCTTATTCCTATTCCTATTCTATTGCAGAACAGTTGGCAAAATAAATAAAAAACTGTTTCGAAAAATTAGTTATGGTTACTAACGTACTGTTAGTTCTTATACAAGAAGATTCAATAAACAAAAGCAAAGCAAAACCAGTAAAGATAGTGGGATGCCCTTCGTCCTATGTTTCTATGTATACAAATATAAATACTTTTCAGTGTTGCAAATGCTTTTAGCACCCTTCGACCATTAAAAGTTGTTAATTAAGGGTTTACTAATATTGTTAATTTAATAATTGGAAATTAAATGCAAACGCTGTATGTACACATTTATATATGCATATGCTATGAAATTATTCTTGACAGATAGCGCTCGAGTTTTGCCCTCGCCTTTATCCTTGTTGGCTGACACAAGCACTTAAAGTTATCCTCATACTTTCCTGAATAAGTTCTTTGTTTATGGTGCGATCCAAATGAAATTTCAAACAAAAGTACACGAAACTATCAGCTTAGTATATGTTAAAGTCAGAAAGTTATATATTTTTTACGACGCTTACAAATCAAGTTTAAAAACTAATATATTGATTTGCGGGGGCGGTGGGCGTGGCATCCAACATTTGAAATAAACTTGATCTGTGCAGTGTAAATAGGAACCTGCATTTTAAATTTGGTGTCTCTAGCGTTTATAATAGCTGAGATCTGTGTGTTCACACAGACAGACAGATAGACTTGGCTCAATCGACGCGGCTAATGATCCTGAGTCAGTGTATATATAGTTTGTGGGGTCTGCCACGCCTTCTTCTGCCTGTTACATACATTTGCACAAAGTTAGTATACCATTTTTTGACCATTTTCAATGGTCGAAGGGCATTATAACTTGCAGCACTGAAAAGCTGAGTAAGAAAAGTACTACAAGAATGAACGCATGTGTGTACAATATCTCTTCATTTATAATTTGATATTACAACGAGAGCAACAGTCGCGCAAAACGCGACAGTGGGATACCCTTCGACCTACATATGTTCCCGTGTAGTTTAATTTGTTAAATTCACACACATATGCATATGCACATGCTTTGAAAGTAATCCCGACAGATGGCGCTCGCGCTTTGCGCTCGCCCGCCTCCCTTGTTAGCTGACGCACTTGATTTTATGCTCATATTTTCTTAAATTACTTCTGTGTTCGAAATTACTTCAATCCGATCGGATTGTAATTTGGTGAATACGTAGATATTTTAATCAGCTTAGTTTATGCCAAATTATAAGGTTGTATCTTTCATATGCCGCTTACAAATTGAGTTAAAAAAATTAAATTATTGATTTACGGGGGCGGTGGGCGTGGCACCTAACATTTGAAATAAACTTCATCTGCTTGTAGTACACAGGAGTCTTCCTGCCAAATTTGGTAACTCTAGCTTTTATAATAGCTGAGATCTGTGCGTTCACACAGACGGACAGACATACAGACGGACAGACAGACAGACATGGCTCAATCGACTCGGCTTGTGATCCTGAGCAAGAATATATATACTTTATGGGGTCTCCGACGCCTCCTTCTGCCTGTTACATACATTTGCACAAAGTTAGTATACCCTTTTTTGACCATTTTCAATGGTCGAAGGGTATAATAAACGTCAACAGGTTTATATGTAATACTAAGATAAGTATCTGCAGAATTTTGTTAAAGATCCAATACATATTACATATTACGCTATATAGTGATGCAAAAAACAACGCGATGTGTGTGCGCAGGGTTCTCGTTGTGAGGTCCGTGAAGGCGCATTTGTGAATTCGACAGCCCAATGATTATCTGTTGTATTGATCTTCGGCATTTATGTTAATGAGAGAGCTCCACTTGATGTCACTTGCCAAGTGCTGGCCGAGTTGTGCTCGTTTTCGGCTTGGTATAATAAAAACACACTCTACATTTGAAGAGTCTCTCTCTGGCAGACTTACTCCTCAAGACTCCGATAGCTTCTTTGAATGCATGTTATAATATACACATACAAATGCTTGCCCCTTTTGGCATATCTTGGGTTAAAATACTGAAAATTATATTAATTATTATTATAAATTATACACCCTAACGTAATTATTCAACAATTAATTAATATCATCGAGTTCCTTAAACATTTTTAGACTAGAAGACTCTATTGAGAGACGCTAGACAGAGAGACCCTAAAGAGAGAGACCCTAAAGGGAGAGAGCCTTCTGTGCTAATTATCCGCTCGAATAGTACATGATCTTTAAATCGTACACTCCGGTTCCATAAAGTATATATTTAATATCTACCAATAAAGCGATTGTTCTCTGTTATCCCAATAGTCTGTCTTTTAATTCAATTGAATGACCATAAAATATCGATAAATTCTTTTTTACAAGAACCAGAATATATCTCAAACTACTGCAACAGTATTATTTACTATATTTATTACTATACAAATATAAATACTTTTCAGTGTTGCAAATGCTTTTAGCACCCTTCGACCATTAAAAAATTGTTAATTAAGGGTTTACTAATATTGTTAATTTAATAATTGGAAATTAAATGCAAACGAGAGCAACAGTCGCGCAAAACGCGACAGTGGGATACCCTTCGACATATGTTCCCGTGTAGTTTAATTTGTTAAATTCATACACATATGCATATGCACATGCTTTGAAATTAATCCTGACAGATGGCGCTCGCGCTTCGCGCTCGCCCGTCTCCCTTGTTAGCTGACAGAAGCACTTGGCTTTATGCTCATACTTTCTTAAATAACTTCTGTGATTATTGTCCGATCAGACTGTAATTTGGAGACTACGTAGATATTTCATTCAGCTTAGTATATGTTAAAGTCAGAAAGTTGTATCTTTTATACAGTGCTTACAAATTGAGTTCAAAAATTAAATTATTGATTTGTGGGGCGGTGGGCGTGGCACCTAACATTTGAAATAAACTTGATCTGCTTATAGTACACATGAGTCTTTCTGCCAAATTTGGTAACTGTAGCTTTTATAATAGCTGAGATCTGTGCGTTCACACAAACAGACAGACAGACAGACAGGCGGACAGACAGACAGACATGGCTCAATCGACTCGGCTTGTGATCCTGAGCAAGAATATATATACTTTTATGGGGTCTCCCACACCTCCTTCTGCCTGTTACATACATTTGCACAAAGTTAGTATACCCTTTTTTGACTATTTTCAATGGTCGAAGGGTATAATGAGTATATCTCTAAGTGCTTGTGTCAACTAGCAAGAAAGGTAGGCGAGCGCCAGCGCCATCTGTCGAGCATAATTTGAAAGCATGTATATGTAGATGAAGTAAGAATTTAATTAATTAAACTACACCGAAACATAGATCGAAAGGTATTTCACAGCCGCGTGCGGCTCGACTCCAAATTTGAGACAGTCCAAATTTGAGATGAAGCTATATACCTATATACTCGGCGCAGATCAAGTTTATTTCAAATGTTGGATGCCACGCCGACTACCCCCGCAAATAAATAATTTAGTTTTAAAATCGATTTTCAATCGTCGTAAGAAATATATAACTTATACTTAACATATACGTACTTAACCTAACATATACTTATCTGATAGTTATATCTACTTAATCTCGGATCGGACCATACACACAGAAGTTATTCAAGAAAGTACCAGTAAGAAAAGCAACAGACGCGCAGCACGCGACAGTGGGATACCCTTCGACCTATGTTCCCGTGTAGTTTAATTTGTTAAATTCATACACATACATAAGCATATACACATGCTTTGCAATTATTTTCAACAGATGGCGCTCGTGCTTCGCGCTCGCCCGCCTTTCTTGATAGGTGACAGAAGCATTTGGTTTTATGCTTATTCTTTCTTAAATAACTTCTGTGATTATTGTCCGATCCGATTGCGATTTGGAGAATACGTAGATAACTCATTCAGCTTAGTACATGTTAAAGTCCGAAATTTTTAGCTTTTATACAGCGCTTACAAATTGAGTTTAATAATTTAATTATTGATTTCCGGAGGTGGTGGGCGTGACACCTAACATTTGAAATAAACATGATCAGCTTATAGTACACATGAGTCTTCCTGCCAAATTTGGTAACTCTAGCTTTATTAATAGCTGAGATCTGTGCGTTCACACAGACAGACGGACAGACAGACAGACATGGCTCAATCAACTCGGCTTGTGATCCTGAGCAAGAATATATGTATATACTTTATGGGGTCTCCCACGCCTCCTTCTGCCTGTTACATACATTTGCACAAAGTTAGTATACCCTTTTTTGACCATTTTCAATGGTCGAAGGGTATTATGAGTATATCTCTAAGTGCTTGTGTCAACTAGCAAGAAAGGTAGGCGAGCGCCAGCGCCATCTGTCGAGCATAATTTGAAAGCATGTACATGTAGATGAAGTAAGAATTTAATTAATTAAACTACACCGAAACATAGATCGAAAGGTATTTCACAGCCGCGTGCGGCTCGACTGTTGCTCTCTTTTTCTTTCTTTTGCTATTTTTCATCTCTTTGAATTTTCTTGCTTGCTCAGAATTCATTTAAAATAAAATTACACAAAAAGGCAACAACAAAATACTGTGATTTTATTCAATTTTAAAATCCAATTGAAAAACGAGAGCAACAGTCGCGCAAAACGCGACAGTGGGATACCCTTCGACCAATGTTCCCGTGTAGTTTAATTTGTTCAATTCATACACATGCACATGCTTTGAAATTAATCCTGACAGATGGCGCTCGCGCGTCGCGCTGGCCCGCCTCCCTTGTTAGCTGACAGAAGCACTTGGTTTTATGCTCATACTTTCTTAAATAACTTCTGTGATTATTGTCCGATCGGATTGTAATTTGAAGACGATGTAGATATTTCATTCAGCTTAGTATATGTTGAAGTCAGAAAGTTATATCTTTATACAGCGCTTACAAATTGAGTTCTAAAATTAAATTATTGATTTGTGGGGGCGGTGGGCGTGGCACATAACATTTGAAATAAACTTGATCTGCTTATAGTACACAGGAATCTTCCTGCCAAATTTGGTAACTCTAGCTTTATTAATAGCTGAGATCTGTGCGTTCACACAGACAGACGGACAGACAGACAGACATGGCTCAATCGACTCGGCTTGTGATCCTGAGCAAGAATATATATACTTTATGGGGTCTGCCACGCCTCCTTCTGCCTGTTACATACATTTGCTCAAAGTTATTATACCCTCTTTTTACCATTTTCAATGGTCGATAAGGGTATAAAAAACTAGAAGCCTTCGTGACATAATTCTTTCACCTACATTTTTCATAAAAATCGGTTACGAGTGCACCTAGTTACGCTTTATCGTATTTTCTATGTGAATGAGAGCTAGAAAGCAATAGGAGGTAGAACAAAAAGAAGCGCACAAGGGCGAAGGGGTATCTTACGGTCCGAAGGATATCAATTGAAGCGTTCGTCTGGTTTCTTACATACATCTGTAAAGTGATGCACCTATTTAGTTGAAAGATAGTGTAGGCGGAGCTGCCTCGTTTTGCCGCGAATTGTTCACATTTTTATGTCTGGATTTTATGTCGCGCTGCAACTTTTTCAATGTGAAACACACAATCAATTTTCCAAGCGCACTCAAATATAACAATATTCTGCTGGAACCACTTATAACGATACACATTTGTATTGTGAAATATTTAAATATGATTCGTATAACACTTACACTCGATTATTTGTAATTTACTTAACAAATTCACTTTTTACGTCCATGTTCATTGTATTGTACCATAGTGGCATTAAACAATATCTCTTATTATATATTTGAAAAGTAAATCAATATTATTGGGCACTGCAAAATATGTTTAATAAGTTCGCTGAGAATCGGGAATCGTGCGTGTGGTCAGCGCTGAGTTAGAACCGGGTCTGGGTGAGTAAGCGAAAATTGCCTTTGGTTGCCTTTGTCACGCAAAATGGATGAGACTCTATCGCCGTCCCGTTCTCGCCCGATGTCTCTTTTCGTGCGCATAAGCACCGCCTCACGCAGCTTGACTGCGATTGGTCGAGGGGCTGAAAGGGCAGTTTGTTGTTAGCCAACAGACTTGCGAACAAAGCACCCTTGTGCCTGTAACGTACCTTCTCTCTCCTTATCTCTTTCTAACCATCTGCCGTCACTCTTGACTACATATATCAATTGCTTTCAAGTCAAAAGGCTTTAAAGAGCCGTAAACACCTTCGGCCATATTGTGTTCGCGCTTTTAACAATTAGTTACAACGAATGAGAAGGACTATTTATATAAAGCATACAGTATATTGATTTATTTTGATATGTTTGCGCTCCTCTCACATTCATCAGTCATCATTAGCTCTTGATCTTACCTTGAATGATCTTGCAAACGGAGGCATATCAATATGTAAAAAAAAGAATTTTGCCACCCATATTAAACAAACAGTTCTGCCATGAATTAGATAGTATATAATTATCGTAGTGATTTAGTTAAAATTTGTAAAAATAATGATGCATCTTTTAGTATTCTAAGTTTTCTTTCATTGCAACACTTTGTGCGTCTGTTGTATTTCGTCACTCAACGATGAACATATTTTAAATTTTATTCTATCGATTATTATGCAGTTTCAACTAAATAATGCGATACTATTACGTCAACAGTTTTAACCAGAGACCGTAAATAACCGTTATGGGTATAAAAAATATACCTATGATCATCCTAAAAATATTTCGAAGACGCCAAGAATCTTATAAAAATCCCATTATATCAATAATATAATAAACATATAGTTGGCAACTGTTATTTAAAAAACCTTCTAATAACCGTTATTTGTGATTTTTAAAAGTAAGAGTAGCAAAATAATTATTATTTTTGATTTTTATTAAAAAAGTTATTACTAACTTGTATTTTGCATACTTTATTTTTCAAAATCACAAATAACAGTTATTAGAGACTTTTCAAAAATATTACTCAGAAATTAAAGTCAGTCAAAGACTTTCAAAATACATAAGTCTTCTGATTAAATAAGTCTTTCATTAAAGTATTTTCTATCTTACGAATACCGCATACCATGAAAGATAGCAGTAATAAATTCAAGTGTTGCATACTTTTTTATTAATTTTAATGCACAATATTTCTTTAAACATATCGGTAAACAGATTAGGTCCTTAGTCCGACAGAACCTATTTAAATGCAGACTTTTTTTATTTTAATTTGAGAGATTTATTTTTGACAAGACATTTTTAAAATGTTTTTGATTTAAAAGTCTATGTGACTTTTATAATAAAAGTTTTCAGCAAAAGTCGTTTAAAGACTTTTAAAATAAAAGTTTTTGATAACCGTTACTGGAAACTTATAAAAAAACATTATGTAAATATTCATTAAAGTAAACTTTTATAATAAAAATCCAAAACAAACATTATTCAAAATTTTTTAAGATAAAAATCAAAAAAATAATCGTTAAAAATTATTTTTATGCATAAAACTTATAACCGTTACGCTCCCTGGTTTTAACTCAATAACATGATGTTATTATAGAATTCTATTAATTTATAATATAGCTCTATAAATATATATTTATTTATTTAATATATTATTAATATATTATAATTATAAGTATCGGAGTGATTTAGTTGAAATCTATGTAAATAATGGTTCTTTTTATATTATAAGTTTTCTTTTATTGAATCACTGTGCGTCTGTTGTATTTGGTGGTCACACAGGGAAGAAGGACTCTACTCAAAATGGACATATTTTAAATTGTATTTTGTCGATTATTTTTAAATTTGATTTGATCAATTATTTTGCAGCAGGTTCAACTAAATAATGTGATACTATTACAGCAGCAGTTTTAACCAAATAATACGACATTCATACAGAAATCTATTCATTTATAATATAGCTCTATATATAGTATATATGTAATATTAATAATAATAGTTGAAGTGACCATAATACTGCACAGACAACACAGTTGATTATGTTCACCCTCATCTTTTCCATTTGGTAGTTGTAAGTAGTTGCAATAATTGAAGGATAATTGAAGATTCAAAACAATATGTATGTATGAAAAGGTGCTACAATGTACAAACAGTATTCATAATTTCCGTAAAGGACGCTCTAAGGAAAACATCAAGTGCCTGCAGGAACCCAGGATAACAAAGACAAAGGTAAAACAAACAAATACAACAGTCATCAGTTCAAAAACCCAGTAGATTACGATTTCCAGTTCATCCTTGCGACATTTGTTTATTTTTGAACCTTTAAGAATCTTTCACATTAACTGCTGCAAGGCAAACCACTTTTCATATGTCATCATTATTATTGTTTCCAACACTTGGTATTTAGCGTATGCATGTGTTTCTCTTGAATTTCTTAAGCCAGATACTTTTGGCTATAAGACCTAAGAGTCACACTTGAAATTGAGTATTAGCATATAACAAGGGAGAAAGAATATCTTCTTGGTAACCAGGCTGATAATCCATTTGAGCAAATTCATTTCCATTGTTACTCAAGTAATAATATGCAGTTATAGATAATAGTAAATAGTTTAAAACGTACATATTATGAATTGAAAGAAGGTTGCACATAAAGGAAAAGAATCAGAATTTCAAGTGATTTTTATGGTACAAGCAACGCTAGCTACAGTCGACAGTAAGATACCCTGCTAGAAGTTAAAATAATAAGTTTTATAATTTTCTGACTTTAAAATATACTAAGCTGATAGTTATATATAATTATGCTCGAAATTTCAAGAAATTTGAAGACAGTATGAGCATAACTCTAAGTGCTACTTACAACTAATAAAATAAATGGGCGACCGCCATCCGTCGAGAATAATTTGAAAGCATGTACATGTACATATATGTGTATGAATTTAGATAATTAAACTACACCGGAACATAGATCGAAGGGTATCCCACTGTCGCGTGCCGCGCGACTATTGCTTTTCTTACTGGTTAATATTTAATACTGTTTAAGTGTAAAAGAAACATTTTAAATAGCAAATTTTATAAATGAACATAACTTTTAACGCATTATAAAACCGGATACAAGTTAGTCATACGATAAAATGCTGCATAGGTTTATGGTTTATTATATCCAATACACGTACATGAGTAGGCAGGGCTCTTGATATCTCATGATGATCGCGTAATAAAAACAATAGGACCCATTTAATAGTTAAACATAAAAACTATAATGATTGCTTACCCCGTTTCAAATATATATTTAATTATTAAATATATATATTAATTCTTAAATATATTTAGGTATAGTACTTTAACTTTATACAAAAAAAAGTAAACGGTGATTTTTTAAGAGCAATATGAAAATTTGTTTGAAAAAACAAAGAAAAGTATAAAATATAATTGAATGTTTGCAGATTAATTCATGCAAATGTTGACCGGTATCCCATGAATAAATACTTCAATGTTGTGATCGATAACTGACCATAAAATGGAAGAATCGCGCGATGAACTTTCTTAACAGAGCACGCATTTTGATAATTTGTTCCTTTGTAAGACGATTCATGGTTAATTTATAGATCAAACTGAAGATGTTTGACAGTAATGCAAAACACGAAACATGAGTCAGCTATTTACATCAGTGTTGCCAAAAAGATAATAGCTAAAAGATCACCTCTTATATAATTGATTTGTTAACTATTTAAGTTTCAAAAACAACTGAAATTACTTGAGGGAAACAATGAACATACAATATTTTAATCAAGTTGAATATGTTAGTAAGGTGTTAGTTAGGTTTTTGCTGTCCCTGAGTTAATTTGACCGTCGGTATGAAAAGCCAGATTTCAACGAGTATTCTACGTTAGAAGTATGTCTACCAAATTGTAGGGCATAAGATATATTATATTATATATATAGATATATATATTATATTTGATATATATGTATATATATTTCACGCAGGTCAAGACTTTTATTGCAATCTTTATACTTCTTACTTATAATTCACGTTGGATTTGCATGTATAGTATATGAAAATATTGTATTTTATGATTGCAATAAGTATTTTGTCAATATATTCACACCTGTGCTCTGATCATTCCATTGAACCTTTTCGCCTTTTAGAAACATAACTGATCGGCTGAGCTGATAACATTTTCTTTACACTTAAATTTGAGAAGTCATCTGATTGCTGATTGAAAATTCATTGTGGGATGTCTGAGAGAGAGATGGCAAAAGAAACAGGTTTTTCTTTTATCAGCATCTTCATCCACAATGAACAATCACAGCTATTAAAGAGCCACAGAGCACAATAGAGTAACACCACACCACACCGTGAACCACAGTCTTCAAAATCAATAAACATTCAATATATACCGTTTATTCTCACCTTCTTTTCTCTCTTTGGTTTTTATGATTAATATACGAGGGCGGGCTGATAAGTAGTCGGCCTTGACAAGAAAAACAAAACTTTTTCGATTCAAACTATATTTATTTTTCAACATAATCTCCTTTTAGTGCGACACACTTCATCCAGCGGTCCTCCAACTTTTTTATGCCCTACAAAAAATATGATTGGTCAAGCCCCTCAAAATAGGCATTTGTCTCGCATATGACTTCTTCATTTGACTAAAATCGGTTACCACCCAACCATTTTTTTAGATTTGGGAACAGATAATAGTCGCAGGGTGCTAAATCAGGTGAATATGGAGGGTGTGGAACCAATTCGAAGCGTAATTCATGCAATTTCACCGTTGCAACTACGCTCTTATGTGCCGGCGCATTATCTTGATGAAAGAGGACTTTCTTTTTGCATAAGTGCGGTCGCTTTTTTCCTAAATTCTGTATCAAATGTACTTAAGAGCTCTGAATAGTATTTTCCGGTTATTGTTTTTCCCTTTTCAAGGTAATCTATGTGTATAATTCCACGGCAGTCCCAAAAAACTGTTGCCATAATTTTGTTTGCTGACAAACCCATTTTTGCCTTCTTTGGTCGCGATTCTCCAGGAGCAGTCCACATTTTCGACTGTTCCTTGGTGTCAGGTATGCAATGGTGAATCCAAGTTTCATCTACAGTTATGAACCGGCGATAGAATTCACTTCTCTTTGAATTCAGTATAGCCAAACACGCCTTTGAAGTCACCACTCGATCGTGGTTATTTTGCATCGTCAGCAAGCGCGGCACCCATCTTGAAGACAGCTTTTTCATATTTAAATATGTGTGCAAAATATTTAAAACTCTTTCACGAGAGATGCCTAAAGCATTAGCAATTTCGCGGACCTTCACTCGCCGATCATCCATTACCATTTCATAAGTTATATCAACATTTTCTGGGGTGGTGAGCTCTATTGGTCGTCCTGGTCGGTCCTCATCAAAAATATTCGTTCGACCTCGTTTGAATTCGGCTGTCCAATATTTTATTGTTGAAATAGATGGTGCAGAGTCTTTATAAACATCGTCAATTTCAATTTTGATCTCATTGTTCGATTTTTTTTTAAAAAGAGAAATCTAATAACCGCACGAAATTCCAAATTATCCATTTCTAAGAATTTGCGAAAGTAGTCGAACAAGAAAAAGCGCCAAATTAAAACGGTGTGGCCGAACTTCACAAAACTTTTCGAGGCATCAGTTAATGAGTTGAGCTTTGCAAAAAAATTATAAAACTTATTCAAAGAGCCTGTTTTCATGCCGAGGCCCGACTACTTATCATACCGCCCTCGTACTGTGAGGTAATCTCGAACAATGCACACTTAAGTTAACTATGTTATCTGAACGTGTTTGCGGGGGGCGTAAATCATATACTCTCTTATATATACATATGTATAATTACTATAGTAGGTAATATATAACTTATTATACTTATCTTCTTAAAAAAAAAGACAATTTTAAAATTGTCAATAAAGTACGTCTTTTAACACATATAAATATACTTGTATTTATATTTTTTTAATATATATATGTAAATATATTTAATTAAGAAGTGTTTAAAAGATATACAGTGTGTCAACTAATTTTTTTGCAAAAGGAAAAATGCTGGTTTGTTTTGTTTTTTGTTTGATTTTGAAATGTTTAAATATAAATTTTATATTTTTGTTGATGCTAATAAGTTCATAATTTTTTATACCCTTCGACCATTGAAAATGGTCAAAAAAGGGTATACTCGTACTAACTTTGTGCAAATGTATGTAACAGGCAGAAGGAGGCGTCGGAGACCCCATAAAGTATATATATTCTTGCTCAGGATCACAAGCCGAGTCGATTGAGCCATGTCTGTCTGTCTGTCTGTCTGTCTGTATGAACGCACTGATCTCAGCTATTATAAAAGCTAGAGTTACCAAATTTGGCAGGAAGACTCCTGTGTACTACAAGCAGATGAAGTTTATTTCAAATGTTAGGTGCCACGCCCACCGCCCCCCGTAAATCAATAATTTAATTTTTTAACTCAATTTGTAAGCGGCATATGAAAGATACAACCTTATAATTTAGCATAAACTAAGCTGATTAAAATATCTACGTATTCACCAAATTACAATCCGATCGGACAATAAACACAGAAGTAATTTAAGAAAGTATGAGCATAAAACCAAGTGCGTCAGCTAACAAGGGAGGCGGGCGAGCGCAAAGCGCGAGCGCCATCTGTCGGGATTACTTTCAAAGCATGTGCATATGCATATGTGTGTGAATTTAACAAATTAAACTACACGGGAACATATGTAGGTCGAAGCGTATCCCACTGTCGCGTTTTGTGCGACTGTTGCTCTCGTTTTTTATCTAATAATACTCGTATAGTACAAAACCAGTAAGAAAAGCAACAGTCGAGCAGCACGCGACAGTGGGATACCCTTCGACCTATGTAGGTATGTTCCTATGTATGTACACATATACATATGAACATGCTTTGAAATTAATCTCGACAGATGGCGCTCGCGCTTTGCCCTCGCCCGCCTCCCTTGTTAGCTGACAGAAGCACTTGGTTTTATGTTCATACTTTCTTAAATAACTTTCGTATTTATTGTCCGATCCGATTGTAATTTGGAGACTACGTAGATATTTCATTCAGCTTAGTATACGTTAAAGTCAGAAAGTTGTATCTTTTATACAGCGCTTACAAATTGAGTTCAAAAGTGAATTTATTGATTTGCGGGGGCGGTGGGCGTGTCACTTAACATTTGAAATAAACCTGATCTGCGCCGAGTACATAGGAACCTTCATTCCAAATTTGGTGTCTCTAGCATTTATAATAGCTGAGATCTGTGTGTTCATCTGTTCAGACGGACATCCGGACAGACAGACGGGCATGACTTAATCCACTCGGCCAATGATACTGTGCCAGAATATATAGACTTTATGAGGTCTGCCACGCCTTCTTCTGCCTGTTACATACATTTGCACAGAGTTAGTATACCCTTTTTGACCATTTTCAATGGTCGAAGGGTATACAAATTAAGAAAACCCTAATTATGTTAATAACAAACACCTTGATCAGCGTCAAATGCCGAGTTGATATACCCTTGCAAATTAGTCCACTTGCTGAGGATATATTAATCTTGGCCAGGGTTTGCAATATACCTAAAGAGACATATCCTATCCTATAAGGTACATACTAGAGATGGGCGCGGGCCTGTTTTTTGAGGCCCGGCCCGTCCCGGAGCTTTTTTTAAAGGGGGGCCCAGCCCGACCCGGCCCGAACCAGACTTGAAATTTTGGTGCCCGGCCCGGCCCGGAACTTTTTAAAGGGGCCCATCATTATATTTTTTTCAAGCACGACGGGCCTTTCGCGCTTTTACTTGCAACAGACAGACCACCGACGGTCAGACAGACTTGGCTAGTTCGACTCTGAGTCAGAATATACATACAGTGAGTCAAGTAACTCTTTACACATCTATACATGTTAATGTTATGTACATATGTATGTATGTGTAAAGAGTTACTTGACTCACTGTATGTATATTCTGACTCAGAGTCGAACTAGCCAAGTCTGTCTGACCGTCTGGTCTGTCTGTTGCAACATAAAGTAATCTCTCAGTTTTAGAGCGTGGCACATCTTATTACTGCATGCTGTATACATATATAAAGGATAATTTTTTAAGAGCTGAAAATATAAATATATAAAAATCATTAAAATAAAATAATAATAAAAAATAATGAAAATATTCACAAATAACACGCTGTTCGTAAATACAAATAAATTAGAAAGGGTATTTAATTGTCGAATGCGTTCAAGTGTAGGATTCTTCACTTGTTTTCAATGTTGTAGTAGATTAAATACATTTCATGGAAGGGGAGGGAATTGAAATATTAGCAGGTCACCGCGGGGGGTTGAGGATGGGACAATGTGAATGTTGACGACTGAATTGGCCTAAGGCTTTAACGAGGCATATTATTAACATCTATACGCGTACGTGGCTTACGGCTTAGCGGGCTTCCGTGCGACTCTATTCTCCAATGCCTTCATTATTTGCTATAAACGGATTAATCGGATGATGTCTCTGAGTAACTAACATTTTGTCAAGTTACACACACAAAACAAACTTACACATCATTACCTTATAGCATGATACATGCCATATACATACGTTCATGTACATATGATATTTGTTAGTATTAACTATAATTGAAAGAACTTGCGAGAAGGCACTGGCGCATCGTTGCCGATCGCATTCTTATTCTCCCGTGTACATACTCCTTATTAACTAATACCAACAGTATTCATCTTATTCTCCCGTATACATACTCCTTATTAAATAATACCAACAGTATTCATCTCACTCTCCCGTGTACATACACCTTTTTAAATAATACCAACAGTTTTCATTGTTGGCAACTTTTCGGTACGGTTTAACATAAGTTCTATATATAGTTTGGGACTTATCGATATAGTTTAACATAAGTAGTATTTATCGTCTTACATCTGTATTTGATAATTGTCAGAGTATTTGTAATGGTTTTCAAAAACTGTGCAAAGGGTAGCTTAATGTACACTGTGCTTTCAATCAGAGGCATAATAAATAAGTAGAAAAGTAGTAGAAGACCCCTTTCATTTGTTAAACATACATATATTGGCAGGGTATTCCGTGTGCTGTATATAACTTGTTGTTGCATTATATACAGCTTTATTCATTTCATTAGTGTGCCCTTTTTTGTGCCGAATTAATTCTCCTTATTGTTAGGGTTATCTCGTGGTGCTGATGTCCTTTATGTTGCTTGGTTCTTCAGCTCTTGAAATAACAAAATGTTGTGGTTGCTTCCTGTTGTGTGCGTGCGCGCCCTGGGATTACTCTGCTCCCACTGCCGCTGCCACATTCACTCCCATTGCCAACTGACACCCCCGTAATGCTTGTTGTGTTTAAATACCGTTTAACAATTTCCCGTTGCGAGACGGGACTTTGCTTTTCTTGTTCGGTACAGTATTCAGAAGAGAAGCCATGGCCATAACCACCCCGTCGGCCTGGTATATTCCCTGTATTCACTTGTCTTCCTTCCACTGTGCACTGCCTGGTCACCGTTTTAAGCTCGTTATGGAAATCAATTCTCCTGGGAGTGCGGATTTTCAAACAATTTGCGCGCATTAGTTCTATTTATTTATTACATCTCGTCTAAGAATGCCGTTTCAAAAACAGTTAATCATTAATATTATATATATTTATATACTGTGGTATCGTAGTTGCGGTACCTATCGATAAGTTCATAAATGTAACGCGATTTATTATAAGTGATAGCACTGAAAAGCTAAGTAAGAAAACTACAACAAGAATGAAAGAATGTATGTATGTACAATATCTCCATTTATAATTTGATATTGCAATAAACGTAACAGGGTTTATATGTATATACTATATGTTTTTATCAGAGCAAGGATGTCACAATACATGTTGCGATAAAGACAAACTCACACTGTTGCAAAGTTAAGACGAATATAGTAAGTGAGGTTAGCTAGAAAAAAACAACACCCTATCAGGCAGTGCCTAAGATCAGAGGAGGCAAAGATCCGCGTATTACACTGGGAACGAATAGCAGGCTTGCGGCAATTGAAGTGCTGCTACAACCTCAAGAGTTTTAACAACAGCACACCTTACCAAACTAGGATTAGGTGAGTAATCAGCTCTGCAGATTCTGCGAGCTAAAACCCGAACGAGAATGTCTCTTAAAAGTGAGGATTTCCTTAGAATAAATGGATTTCCTTAGATGAAATGAACTTGATAGGGAGCTCTAAGCCCCGCCTGGGATAGATAGATCTACAAGGTCGTCTCCAAAAAAATCAAATAATAATAATAGATGTCGGTATCTCAGCAAGCTCGCTTTTAATTGCAATCTCCCTTTGCATTTTGTTTAGAACTTTAATATGTTTCTACATTCATCTATCTTTTTCAGGCATTATGCAGACGTTGTTGCGAGCTCTAAGGGTATTACCGGCCCGGGTATTACAAGGCCCGGCCTGTGTATGTTATGTTTAAACTTACTTGACTGTAAATTCTTGCTCTTGACGGTCGTTCACTATATTTCCTTATTATATTAGCTTATTCTAATCAGAATTGATGTTAAACGAGTTTGAACATCTATTTCATTTACGTAGATTACCCTAGGGAACCAATTTTTGACAACTGCTGCTGCAAGTACTTTTAAAATGCCTGTTGCGACTTCACCTACATATTTCTGTTAACCATTTAAGTCTATTTGAATTTAAATTTGAGTTTTTGTTTGGCTGCAACTTTCGAACCACCAATAGCAGTATCGATACTTATATCAATACCGATATAAAAACGAAGCTGCATCTCTAGAAAAGAAGGGACAAGTTGGCAGGTCTCGACAACCAACGGCGGCAAAAACACATAAAATTAAATACTTCGTATATCTTTTTTACCATTCTAATTTTACGCCATAACGACTCGAAATAGTTAATAAATAATTATAAAGTTTTAGTGTTTTGTTTGATGTTCATCACCATATGAACTCGTAACATCTTTAATTTTATGTGTACCTCTTTAATTTATGTCGTGCATATTAAAAGCGAGCTTTATTGATGTGTGTGTGTGGTGAAATTGTGAAAAAGACGATGCACTTTCTTGGGAAATAGACGCACATATAGACACGAGGCAATGGCGGAGTATGATGAAATTACGCAGCGGTAAGCAAATAAAAAAGCAGAACATGGATTTTAATTCGAACGACATGACTGGAAAAGGAACTCCGAGGTCTAGAAGTGGGTCAAATTCTACTGACGAGATAGATGGATTCGAAGTTGGATGACACAGTTGTCGAGACTTCGGGGAAATCGGATGCACATAGTGACTTCATACGTAATTTGATGAACATGATGCAGAAAATGGATGAGCGAAACGGTCAATTACTATATATAACTCCGTTAAGAACATGGAGGATCGGCAAAATAAATTGGCCATCTTTGTGGAAAATGTCAACGTTATTCAATCGGAGCTGGCTAAGCAAGTAGTCAGCATAAAGAACACAATGCATCAAGTCACTGGAGGCACTGCTGGAGGTATATGTGGACAATTGGGCGCCTTGGATGGCGCAGAATCTGTGAGCGTTCCTGGGAGTTCACAGAAACAACTTGATGCTGTCAGCAATTTACGTCTATTGGACACTAATCGATGTGCGCGTGATGATCGTGACATTGCTGGAGGTGCGCAGTATTCAGAAGATAACAGAAGTGAAATTGGAAATGTCGGCGCTGTTACAGGCGTGCGTGGCAAAATTGGCACTACTGGCGGTGCAAATGACTTTGACGTCGTGGGATCTGGTGTCGGTACATACGAACAAATGAAAGGTGTATTCAACATGGACGCCTACGAAGGCTCACGTTAGCTTGGCATAAATGGTTCTGGCGGCCTAGGAGACGCTGGAGATGGTACGGGGTCGATGGTGTTGGTGGTGGTGTTGGTTTATTGGGTTCAGCCAGATTGGACAGTAGCAGAAATGTGTTGCAAAATCCTCCACTCGTATACCCTCGAAAACTCATTGATTTGCCTGAGTTTAATGAAAACCCAGAGAATTGGCCCGTATTTTCAACAATGTTTTGGGAGTTGTCGAACGCTTTTGGATATTCTAATCTGTTGAGGCTACAAAAAAAGCATAAAAGGAGCGGCTTATAAATCCTATGAATGTTGAACATGTTGTGAATCGCTTAAAGTTCACTTATGGGAGGCCGGAGTCATTGATAAGGAGTCAAATGGACATGGTCAGCAAAATTACTGCTGTATCAGAGGATAATTTGCAATTGTTGGTTCCAACGACAACGAAAAGTGAAAATTTGGTTATATTCTTGCAATCGGATAATTCAACTCAATATTTACAGAATCCTTCCCTAATTTAACAGTTGGTGTGTAAGATACCAATGACTAAACGGATTCAATGGATAGAGTATACAACGACTCTTCGAAATTATACAAATTTAAAGGACTTTAGTACATGGATCAACACTATGGCCAGAAGCATTGCAAGGGCCATGATCGTATTCTCAGCAGACGAATCAGAGAAGAAGAACAAACAAAAAGTTGTTATGCAGACCACCAAGGATGAGGAATCCAAGAAAGAAACGAAATATAAACCTGAATGCTATGAGTGTCACGGAGATCATTATTTTAACAGATGCTGCGTGTTTTCTAATGCGAAAACAGAAGACAAATGGACAAAGAAACATCAACTATGTTTTGGATGCTTGCGAAAAGGACATAGACAAAATGTTTGCAAAAATAAGAAGGAATGTAAAAAGGATGGATGCAAGAAACTGCATCATGTAAAGAGAACGCTGCAACAGAAGTTTTGGTAAATACTATAGAACCAGCAAAATCTAAAACAATATTTAAAGTAGTACCTGTTGAAATCATCAGAACAAACAGCAAAATTGTAAGGACATATGCATTCTTAGATGAAAGTTCCTCTGCTTCGTTAGTTAATGAACAGTTTGCAGTAATTTTGGGAGTACAGCAGCAGAAAGATAACCTTGGTTGTTAGCTCGATGGAGTGTAACTTGCGAATAAGGAGACAAGCAATTGATTGAGGTTTTCTGGAAACACGGTCCCTAATCTGTAGTTACCATTACAATCATTGGACATAAACGAACTAAAGGATAAATAAAAAAAGATTGAAAAATGTCCCCATTGAAGGATACACTGATGCGAATCCAATTCTTTTGATTCGAATAAATAATTGTCGTCATCAGCATGATACTGGATAACAACTTGTTGGTAGCAAAGACGTCATTCGGCTGGAATATCTACGGAAGTTCTGGCGTTTGTAAAAAGAGATCTTTAATTTCAACGATATTCCATGTACGAGAGCATGGAGAAAACGAAATGCACAAATTGATTGCGGATTATTTCACGATTTATTTAAGGAACCACTGCAATCGGCTGATGATAAGAGCTTTAAGAGCCAGAAGTATTTTAAAGAACACTACTAAACGATTGGAGAACTCATATGAAACTCGGCTCTTATGGAAAAACGATGATATACATTTGCCAGATAGTTTTAACATGGCGTTCAGTAGATTGCAAGGAGTTGAAAAGAGGACGATGAGCATGGAAAAAATGAACGAATATGATACTGCGATTATGGACTTCGTGAAGAAAGGATATGCCGCAAAAATTCTTCTAAAGAAGAAACTGCAAAAGTTGGTGCGCGAACTTGGTATTAACCTCATTTTGGTGTTTATAATATAAACAAGCCAAAGAAAATGAGATTGGTCTTTGATGCAGTTGCGAATATCGATGGAGTATCCCTGAACACAGAACTTTTGAAAGGGCAAGATGAAAACCCACCTTTGACACAAATCCTGTTTAAATTTTGCCAAGGAATTGTTGCGGTATGTGCAGACATAAAGGAAATGTTTCTGCGGATCTGAGTATTCTCAGGATCAAGATTCATTGAGATTTATTTGGAGACATGGCAATCAAGATGCTGAGTTGGACACCTACCGAATAAAAGTAATGATATTTGGAGCTGCTGGCTCTCCTTGTTGTGCTCAGTACGTAAATAATTTAAATGCCCAAAATGCGACGATGCACAGAGATCAAGTTATTGATGCAATTGAGAATAAACATTATGTGGACGACTTCGTAGATAGCTTTACATCTGAGGAAGAAGCTTATAAAATTAGCGCAGAAGTAAAAAGGGTGCATTAAATGGGCCATTTTGACCTGCGAGGATTTATTTCGAGCTCCGTATTGGTTCAGCAAAGTTTAAATAGCGGCGTGAAAGCAACGGCAAAATTCAAGAAGCAGTGAAGCTGAATACCGAATCCTATGAGAAAGTAAAAGCCCGGAAGGCCCGGCGTGCTTGCAAAAAATATAATGATGTTTTAATCGATATCGGCCTCAAAAATTCGAGTCTGGTTCGGGCCGCGCTCCCTTTAAAAAAGTTCCGGGCCGGGCCTGAACAAACAGGCCCGCGCCTATCTCTAATTGGAACAGTCAAAACGACATTTTTGTTTTTGACTTAAAATTAAATCGCGTAGATAAACAAATAGTAGAAGGTCTTCAATGTCCAACGAAGCGTCAGCTATTAAGCATGGTGAAGTCTGTCTACGATCCCTTCGGGATGCTCGCGGACTTAATAATATACGGAAAAGTCTTAGTTCAGGATGTATGGCGAACAGGAATCCATTGGAACGATTTATTGCCTAAAAATATATTTGCAGCATTTAAACAATGGGTTCATCAGTTCAAAAAGGTCAAGGAATTTAAACTAAGAAGATGTTATTCCCAGAATTTCCTATTGTCAGACTACGTTGAGTCATGTCTTTGTCGATGCATGGGAGCAAGCATTTGCGGCAGTGGCATATTGGCGAATAACTTGTGATGCCAGGGTACAATTAATATTTATATGCGGAAAAACGAGATATGCACCTCTAAAGTTATTAACTATTCCCAGGCTAGAGCTGTAGGCGGCCGTACTTGGTGCTCGTCTAAGAAAAACAGTTTTAGAACGTTATGACGTTAATGTGAAGTCTTCAACCTTGTGGACAGACTTAAAAACAGTAGTCTCAAGGATCAAATCGGACCATCGTCAATATAAACCATTTATGGCTCATAGAGTGAGCGAGATTATAGATAGTACTCAGGAGAATTATTGGTATTGGGTGCCAACAAAACTGAATGTAGCCGATAAAGCCACAAAAACCAGTAACCGATGTGAATACGAAGTAAACAGTGCGGATCTGAATTTTTGCCTGCACAAGAATTCAGTTCCAACCAAGAATATATGTCTGAACGGCGCAAACAAATCATGTTTTTTGGCAAGGCTCAATGGATATCACTAGAAAGGTTTTCAAATTATTCACGCTTAAAACGTACAGAAGGCTGGATTTGGAGGTTTCTGAGCAAATGTCGCAAGGACAAACAAAGACAATATGACGGAGAGTTGACGGCACACGAATTGAACCTAACAGAATCAACCTTAGGTAAAATTGCGCAACTTGAATCATACTGGAAGGAAATAGAACTTCCGGAATCTTGAATCGTGTCGCCTCAATTGTACGCGAATGGTGTTATTAGTGTTGGAGGAAGGCTGGATTACTGTATATCCATTCTAGAGAGGGCACGTTGTCCGATATTGTTACCATCGCGTCACATTTTGTCAGAGTTAATTATTAGATGGTATCAAGTCAGCTATCATCATCAAAACAATGAGCTTATTGTAAACGCAATAAGGCGTCAATTCTGGACTGTGAATTTAAGAAAAGCTGTGAGTCGAGCTAAGTCAAGTTGTCAACATTGTAAAAACAAGATGGCTAAGCCTTTAGCACCGTTGATGTGCCAGTTACCAGAGGATAGAGTGACACCATTTCAACGGCCATTTTCGTACATAGGATTGGACTACTTTCGTCCGGTCATGGTAACGGTTGGACGAAGACAAGAAAAGAGATGGGTTGCACTTTTCACATGCTTAAGTATAAGGGCTGTTCATCTGGAGTTACGCAAAGGATGTTTTTGATATGGAATATATAAAATCAGAGTTAGGCAAAAAAGGCATCAAGTGGCAGTTTAATTGTCCATCCAATCCGAGCTCTGGCGGATGCTGGGAGCGCATGGTTAGGATAAAACGAGTATTGGCCATAACTTTAAAAGAGAAAGCACCACAGGTGGAAACTTTAAGGAGCTTGCTGATAGAAGCTGAGAATATAATAAACAGTCTACCATTAACCCATTTGCCAATAGATATAAATGATCTAAACCTCTGACTCCAAACTATTTCTTACTTACTATTTCTTACTCTCTTTTTCAGGAGTTTGCGTCAAGTTCGTCGTTCCAACTTGACGCAAACTCCTGGAAAGATCTTTATCTGTGCCTGAGTAACCAATATCGAATTAGTCAACAGATGAAAGATAATTTTTGGCATCGATGGATACGTGAATATCTATCGACTTTGACACGGCACACTAAATGGCATGCGCGATCCAAACTCATAGCAAAGGGAGATGTTGTGGTAATTTGTGAGGAGGGCCTTCCAAGAGATAACTGGAGAAAGGGAGTTGTTCTTCGTGCAATTGCTGCCGCGGACGGCCAAATCGCTGAAGTACAAACATCAACTGGATTGCTAAAAAGACCAGTTTCAAAGCTTGCAGTGCTAGATGTTTTGGGAAAAACTATGGAGTAGTTTTACGGTGGGTGGAATGTTGCGACTTCACGTATTATATTTTTGTTTTTGTTAAGCATTTATTCTATTTGAATTTAAATTTGAGTTTTTGTTTGGCTGCATCTTTTAAACCACCATTAGCATAAATAATAAAGAAAAACAATTAATAAAGGAGTAAATCAAAATTGAGTCATCAGCGTAGCGCTTCCTACGATAATATGAGTATGCTCAGTTAATTTCCAAATAAATTTTAAACTTAACAATTTTACATAGTAATTTGCATATTTTAGAAGCTAATTAATAATGTATCGGCCGGCGAAAATCCTCTGACTGAACCCTCCACGAGGGTGCCGGCTGGGCAATGGGCTGTGTATTGACTCAAACTACAGAATCAGACACTGTCCTGTTGCTCGGGCCAATGCATGGCCCAGCTGAGGCGAAGACGGACAATAAAAGTCTGGTGCTGTTGTGTCCGAAGCCATGGTCAGAGGTGCCTGGCAGATAGGCTTAAAATGCTATGTGGTGGTTCCCAAGAACAAAATCAACCAACATGAAGTACGATGGAGTCTTCGAAGGATGCAAGTCGGGCTGGGATGTCAGCCCAAACGTCGGTGGAAGGCGTGACTGCTACCACCGGCGGGCACGGGGGGGGTGAACGCCCCTCTAAGTGTCGCCAGCGGTGAACTCTGTACTGGTGGGAGCAGGCCAGGACAGTTGTACAACTACTGCCACAACGTCCAAAAACGCCAAGATGTGGCACGGTACCAGAGTCCACGCAGACTCGGACAGCGACCCTCAATGCAACGAGATAACTGCTGAGGTGGAAGAAAGCCTCTTGCGCTCCCCAGTCAAGGGTTCCAGCTCCCCTAGTAGGGAAGGGCCTAAAAAGACGAAGGAGGGCCTGAGAGCTAAAGCCCAGTACAAAGCGGCCCTTAAAATCAAATCACGGCTCGCTGGCAGCAAGGAACTCACACCAGAGGAGAGGAAAAAGCTGGAGTGGGCCGAAGAGAGAGGATTGAAGAGGGCCGTAAACACTTTGAGGGCAAAATGGCGATGAAGGCCACTTCTAGCCAATATGCCAATAAAGTCGAGGAGCTGCTGCTCACAAAAGGCAGAGGTCCGAAGACCAGGATAAGGCGGATGTGCCCGCGAGCAAGCGGCCGCGCCGGAAAATGGAAAAAGCCCCCAAAAAGCCACTGCCGAAAAGGGAGACGGTGAGCGATGTGGCGCGTCGGCACCTAGTCGTCGCGCTCATTGATCGCAGTCACCCCTAAGGAAAAATAACGCCCGAGAAATGGAAGATGGTAGAGTTGAAGCTGCTGGACGCCCTATTCAGACGAATGGAGGAGCCGGGGTCTCAGCCTACCACCTTCGATGGAGCGGGATGGCTTAGCGGGGTCAAAATATTGAGCTGCAAGGATGACCTCACCCTGAAGTGGGTCACCGACACTGTGGCCAAGATGGACGCCCTCTGGGAGGGTGCTAAGCTAGAGGTAGTTGACAGAACAAGTATTCCGTCAATACCGAAAGCGAAGGTACTCTTCCCGAGGGTCGTACCAAAGGAGCAGGCGCTCAAACTGCTCAGATGGCAGAATCCGGACGTGCCTACCACGGACTGGACGGTACTACACGTTGGCAAGCCGGAAGGCAACGGCCGAAGCCGAGGATCTGCTGTACCCGAGGTTCGGGAAGATGGCGTGGGGAGTAGGCAACGTCTACCTACGACTCAAAAAGCGCCACCCGAACGACACAAACGCCAACACGCTGGAGGTCGGCGAGGTCGAAAAAGACCTCGAGGCACTGACAGACGCGGCCAATAGCCTCGATATAGAGGACGAAGCGGAGGAGGATGGTGACCTGACTATTATAGCCAACCCATCCAAGCTGAAGGAGTCCGAAAATAGCCATGAAGCTAAGGATCCTTCAGCTGAATCTACATAAGAGCAAGTTGGCGTCGGCGGAGCTCCTCCTGACCCTGGAGGAGGAGTCCGTCGACGTGGCCCTAGTCCAGGAGCCCTGGCTTGCATCGGGCAATAAAATCGCAGAGCTGGGGTCAAGCAACTACTCCATCTTCTATTCGACCACCGTAAGTAAAGCTAGAACTGCAATTCTGGTAAGAAAAGGCATCAATGCTTATCTTATGACTAATTACAGCACGGACGACATCACGGTGATAGCGCTAGAAGGATGCAGAGACGAGCCACTTCTGATGGCGTCCTGCTATCTAGCGCACGACAGGGAATCGCCGACAGAAGAGACGGAGCGTCTGATCCAGGAGGTAAGCCAGAAGAGGCAACCCCTAGTGATAGGCGCCGACGCCAACGCGCATCACACCCTATGGGGATGCAAGGACGTCAACAATAGAGGTGAGTCACTTTTAGACTTCATCCTAAAGTAAAATATTAAGAACGCTAATAGAGGAGAGGAACCCACCTACGTAGGTCCCACCTCATCTAGCGTTATAGATCTAACACTCGCGTCTGGTACAAATACCGAAGTCACGGAATGGAGGGTCCTAAGCAAACCCTCTTTCTCTGACCATAGGTATATCCAGTTCGAAGTCAAATTTGAGTGCACAGTGACAAAAAAGTTTTTACAAAAATCCCAGGAACACCAACTGGGATATGTTTAAGACCAAAGTGGCAAGGACACTCCCATCCCCAACACCTATCTCAACAACGGTGGATATTGAGAAGTCCGTGAAGACTCTCTGTCACCACCTAACCTCAGCGTTTAACGCTACGTGCAAGACTTCAACAACAAGGAGGAAACAAAGACCACCCTGGTGGATCCCAGAATTGAAGGCACAACGCACGGACCTACAAGAAATCTTCAAACTAGCCAAACAAGCTAACGAAGATATTGTATGGGACGAATACAGGACAAGGCTCCGTGACTTCAAGAAAAAGGTCCAGACAGCCAAGAGGAACTCATGGAGATCCTTCTGCTCTGGAATCGAGAAGATCACGGAAACCGCCAGACTTAGGAAGCTTCTGTCAAGCCAACCGGCAATTCAGAGCCAACTAAGAACTGGCGATGGCCGATGGACGAATAACAGCGGGGGAAGCGACTAATACCCTTCTAAGCGAGCACTTCCCCGGATGCACAGATGTACTAGATGCACAACAATCAGTGCACACGAACCCAGTGTATGACATACCTGGGCATATAATCACACAAAACAAAATCCAGTGGGCCATAGAATCCTTCGAGAGCTACAAATCCCCTGGCCTAGATGGCATAATACCAGCCATGCTGCAGAAGACCAAAGAAAAAGTCACTCCATGGCTGGAAACAATATTCAAAGCATGTCTAAGACTGGCATATGTACCTGTACCCTGGAGGACGGCACGTGTTGTATTCCTTCCAAAAGCAGGAAAATGCAGTCACATGCAACCGAAAGACTACAGACCGATAAGTCTCACCTCTTTCCTGCTCAAAACCCTGGAAAAAATTCTGGATCTACATATAAGAGGAGGCATGAACCGACTCGTAGAATCCAACCAACACTCCTACACAAAAGGGAAATCGGTGGAAACAGCGCTACACTCTCTAGTAGCCACCATCGAAAAAGCCCTACACCACAAGGAATTTGCCTTAGGAGCGTTCCTGGACATCTCAGGTGCTTTCAACAATGTATCTACGGAAGCGATCATGCGGAGCCTGAGAGCTGCAGAAACCCATGAGGCTGTAAACTCTTGGATAGGAAATCTATTGAGCTGTAGAAGAGTAAAAGCCGAATGGGGAACCACCACCACAATCAATGATATCCTAAAGAAATTTAAACGGAAAGCCCCAAAGATAACCGCCTATGCAGATGACATAGCCATAATTATCGTGGGCAAATGTCCAACGACGATCAGCTCAGTCATGGACAGTACACTGAAAGAAGTAGTGAAGTGGGCGAAGGATGTCGGACTTAGTATTAATGCGGACAAGACGGATCTAATTCTCTTTACAGAGAGATATAAGATACCGCAATGGACTCCGCCGTCTATAAACGTGGCCATGCTCGAGCCAAAAAAAGAGCGTGAAATATCTAGGAATAGTATTGGATAGCAAGCTGAGCTGGAAGACCAATGTTGAGGAAAGGGTAAAGAAGGCCACAAGTGCACTATATGCATCGCAAAAGATGCTAAGTAGCACTTGGGGCTTGTCACCCAAACTGATGCACTGGATCTTCATTTCAATTGTTCGTCCAATACTACTCTACGGTGTCCTAGTATGGTGGAAGGCCACTAAAAAATCCACATACCTCCTAACAATGGAATGGGTACAGAGGCGTGCACTGATGTGCATTACTGGGGCACTAAGATCTACTCAAACAAAGGCCTTGGAGGTGATACTTGGAGTTCTCCCCATTGACATACAGTCCAAACTAGTAGCATAAAAAACCTCACAACGTCTATGTGCTACACGAAATATGGCCCTCGCAAACTACTGGCACGGTGAAGTAGGAGGGGAGTCACTCAATAGCACGGACTATGTGACCCCAATAAACAACTTCTCCAGAACGCCCACTCTAATGGGACATGAAGATTGGAAAATCGGCATGGACGAAAACGCAACAAAGTTATTTACGGACGGATCTAAAATGGAAACCGGCGTAGGCGCCGCGGTCTATTGTGCTGATCCTCTCATCCAAGTGTCGTACAAGTTGCCAGACTACTGTAGCATCTTCCAAGCGGAGGTCTTCGCTATAAGGAAGGCTGCAGAACTTGCGACAACGCTCAACAAGAAGCGGGTTAACATCTTTGTCGACAGTCAGGCGGCTATCAAATCCATGCAATCCTAGGTCATCAGCTCCGAAAGTGTACTGGCAAGCAGAGAAGCATTAGATGCATTAAGCAGCTGCTCGAAGGTGCGCATCTTTTGGGTTCCCAGCCACCAGGGCATCGACGGAAACGAGATGGCAGATATGTAGGCTAGCGAAGGAAGGTGCCGAATCTAGACAACTGACAGTTGAAGACCTGAAGAGACCGCTACGATCGATAAGCCACAGCTTAGAAGAAAGCGCTGCAGCAATAGCAGTAAGAAGGTGGCACAGCACAACAAACTGCAGGATAACACGCACCATGTGTAATATTGCGAATGCGAAATTGACCCAATATGTCATTCAGCTCCCAAGGAGAGACTGTAGAATAATGACGGGTATACTCACGGGTCACTGCCTGACCGCAACGCATGCTAAGAAGTTGGGCATTACCGACAATGAAGACTGCAGGAAATGCAAGGTACCAGAAGTGAAAGAAACTCTGGAACACCTCATCTGCGACTGTCCCGCACTCATGACCTCGAGAGCGAAATGCCTTGGAAGCCCCCTGCTTGCATCACTAAAGGAAGCGGCGGGCCTGGCACCCCAAAAACTCCTGGCTTTTGCCAAACAAACCAGCATACTAGACTGGGATAATTAAATCGAGAAATTAACAGCCTCCATCACTTATCCGGCAACACTAAGGATCATACTGATCTATGTGAGACCCCCACTTGGGGGCCTGCCGACATAACCTAACCTAATAATGTATCGTGCCTCCTTTGAAGCGACCCATAAAGTTTTCGTAGGTAGTCCAAAGAAATCATTGACCATGCGAGTTTTATCCCGGTGATCAATTCTTCTTTGCGTGCAATGGCATATTAGATAATAGAAGAATGAAATAGAGCAAAGCAGGGGGCGCTAACCTGATGACGCGCAATGTAAAGTGTTCAAAAACGATTGAAAACAGCGAAAAACTTTGTTTAGTGCGGAATTCATTGAAGCGTATACTAAATATTTCAATGAACCTGATTTAAGTGATGAAGATTATTTGTTTTTTGCGGCATTTGGTTATATACATTTTGAAATTTTATTATTGAGCAAAAATTGTAGAGAAATGTTTAAAATTGAGCGGGTCTTGAGGGTAAAATCTTGTTTTACATGCCAAGTTCTACGTAAACATTGAAAATGCCTTGTCATTAGATTTATATTAAAGTAGGCATTTGTAAGATCTATCAAAGATCCATACACAAAGGCACATAAAGTAAGTCGCAAATGTTCGAATACATTAAAATGGATTGGGAACACGTAGTTAATTAAATAGCAATGCTATTGAGATGAGGCCACTTTGCTAAGTGTTCTATTTTATTTTAAGTGTGAACAAATAATATGACTGCAAGCTATTTTACAGCAATTCCATGACATTAACTACCCCTGAACAGAAGCATTCAAATTGCCAGTGTGTGCCAGTGTGCACCCTCATCGAGGCGAGAATAACCATCTTAATCAGATAATTTGCAGGTATCTGGTTACATGAGACTGACGCTAGGCTGTTCCTGCAACATCTGTCGAGTTGAGACGAACATAACTCAATTTGCAGAACATAGAAACGTTTTACATCCATTGAAACGAAAATCTTTGTCAGCAGACTTTAAAATATTGATCCATTATATATATACAACTAGCAAAGGAACGATCAAAGGAGATAAAAGACAAATAATATAAGATGCAAACTGTTAAAAGTACGCCCAACAACAAAGTCTAAATTCTTCCTTAAAACTGAAGTATCTTGGAGATGGGCTCTTTCCTTACATTCGAATTAAAATGTAAAACATTCGTATTCCCGAGTGTACAGAAAATATTACGATTAATATTTGACTTTATTTATCGTTTTTTTAAGTCATCATAAGAGCAAAATATAGCGCTTTTCAGCCATTGGGGCTCGCTTCTGATCAAGATAAAGTTCTTTGTGGTTTCCCCGACGGTTCGTGCTGCCTGTAACAAAAGTTAGTGTACACACTTTTAATCATTTTGAGTCGACTGTTATAAAAAAGGCACGCACACGCATTATATGTTGTGCTTTGGTGTATTATTTGACAGTCGAGTTGAGAAACACAAAAGTCGTTAATTTGTTTATTGGATTGAAAAATGCATACAAATTAACAAATGCACTCGAGAATAAACCAAATATAACGACACATCAAGGACAATAAGGTGCCAACATATGTAGTGTAGCCATGACCGTCAAGCGACCCTAAGCGACTGCCATTGTATTATTTGTCTGCTTTCCCACAAATATATGTATGTATTTTTCCTCCCCCTTGTTGCTGTTATGTTCTGTAGTAGCCCGAGGCTGGGTGTTTACCTCCTAGTGTTTAATTTTGTAATCGTTCGGCTGGAAACTCATTGAAACTTTGTTGTACAACTTGTAATTGTGACTTTTTCGCATGCACATTGAAATTGAAAGAGCATTATACTATTTATATGAGTTATTTTTAACCAGACTAAAGTTACAGTTACTGTCGCGCCCGTCCGAAGTAAGGTTCCCTTTGCCTAGTTTTGAATACCCATTACAAATACATGAAGAAGTCTTCTCTTCTGCTATGGCTTGCTCAGTCCTGTTATAAACTAATTTTAGTCAGCTAAATTCGTATCTTTTATTTACGTCCCTTTCAAGTTGAATTGCTAAAATAAAATCATTTATTTCCAGAGACGGTGGGCATGGTAGAAAACATTTCAATTAAACTTGATCTGCGAATGACATCTGTTGGGAATAATTGTAAAGCATGTGCATATACATATGTGTAGGAATTTAAGAAATTAAACTACACGGGAACATAGGTCGAAGGGTATCCCACTGTCGCGTGCCACGCGACTGTTGCTTTTCTTACTGGTTAAGAATCAATTAAATAGAAAATTTGAAAATAGTACTAAATTACTACAACTAAACAAGTAAGCATGTCTAGTGGTGGTATAAAATTTGGTTAAGGTCAAATAAGTGCCCTCATCACGGATTTTTTTAAATTTTTTTACAGGTAAGGCAATATTTATGATGAATTTAGGTGAAAGAATTAAGTCTCAGACTCTTCTAGTTTTTTTTATTTTTTAATTTTTAAACAGCTGAGATATTTCAATAACGCTTTGGCATGCCGTGCGCTAAGGCAACAATTTTAATCAAAAAGCTTAACGACATCGTTTCATTAGAAATTGCCTGCGAAACACACATTTGTCTGTTGAACAACTATTTGAGTGGAATTCCTTTTCCATTCCCCATCATACATACATATGTATGCAGCAAATAATTATTAAGAAGCCGAAAAGTATGCAACATAATTTGCTAGGCGCTTGAGATTTTGCGAAGTCAATTTACACCAGGCGAACAGCAACAGCAGCAGGCAAAAAAATAATTGAGAGTAAGTAAATCAAAGAGAGCGCAAGGAGAGTGGATTAGAAGACGCGCAATTCTGGTCTCCTGGTTTTCAACCAATCAGTACAGTTCACACTGTCTCTGGTTTGATGGAGTTTGACACGTGATACCTGCGCCCTCTCTGCGCTCGTCTTCTCTCACTCCCTCTCTCTTTCGTCTATTGACTTAGTGCTGCCTGTCTGCTGTTTTCTCTGTTCGCCTGGTGTAATTTTTTGGGCTGAACCCAACAAAATAAGCGAGGCTGCCTTCGCTTGCCCTCACTAACTATGCGCACTTCGTCTTCGATCTCTAAGCTCCTCTTTTCCTTACTTCACTCTTCTCCTGCTAATTATCTGAGTATTTATTTGTCTTTTAGCATATCATTATATTTTCCCAATTGCTTGATATTTCTTGCATTGTCGTTATTTGTTTTGATCGAGTTAAGCTCCGGCACCCTGTGTACTCCTACTTCATTTTGTGATACTTCTCGATGTTTTCAATGTTCAATACATTTTCAATGTATTAATTTAGTTTTTGAGAATAAATTTAATCAACAATTTGAACATAGTACTAAATTACTACAACTAAATAAGTAAACATGTCTAGTGGTGGTATACAATTTTAGTTCTTTAGGTATACAGCGACGGATAAGCATTTGTTTTTAAAGAATTTTGAGTTTAATAACACTATGATTTCTTCATTACATTCTTTAATTTCATTTCTTTAATTTCAAGCCAAAAACACGTTTTTTGTTCAATATTTTCAAGCCAAAAAACCGTTTTTTTTCTTATATATCAAATTTTCGATTTAAATCGATTTGAATTTTCTTTGAATTTTCGAAAATAAATTGATTCAGTGAACATCGATTTATTTTCACCTCTAACGAATGGTAGGCATCTCAACTTTGGTGTCTCTAGGTGAGATCTGTGTTCATACAGACAAAAGCACAGACAGACATGGCTCAATCGACACTAGAGTTGTTGTTCGTTTCAGGAACTTAGTTCATTAGTTCATTTTTCAAAGAACTATATTTCAATCTTTTGTTCGTACATTCGAGACTTTTAATTCGTTCTATAGTTCGTCCAATTTTTTAGTTCTTTTGGTATTTTGTTCCTTCGGTTCTTTAGTTCGTCGACAGCAGTAAACATGCGCGGAGCATGGCAAAATGCAATGAAAGAATAAGATATTGATCAACGAACAGCAAAAGAACAAAACACCAATGAACTAAAATCAGGGTAAGTTCAGTTTGTGGATTAGTTCAAACGAACTTAGTCTGAACTAAACGGTACAACTCTAATCGACACGGGGTTAGTAATCCCCATTAAATTATATGCTTTGTGAGTTATCGCAGTTAGTATACCCTTACTCAATGGTTAAATAGAATAAATAAACACATAGAAGCAAGTACATATATTCGCCTTTATTTATAACATATTCATTACCACATCCAACTGTGACCTGCTTTGCAATTTAAATTCAAAATCAACTCTATTTCTTTGAACTGACGACGATTTCATTAACATTTCTGGTTGCCAAGATCATTGACGACGACGTTATGGACCTTCTGCATAGTCACGGACCCCGACATTAATGCGACCCTCAGCAGCGGTTACCGAGAAGCCAAGAATTCGTGCATCCATTTTAGTCATCTTATTCTTCTTGATCTTTTTTTGCTTGTTCTGAGATAACGTAAGCAAATATAAGTAAATATTATATTCTTATATTTAAGCTTGTTTCTTCAGATTGTAAATGCTCACCTTGCTATCCCCGTTATCATTGCTGGATGGTGTTATTGCCGGTGCCGGCTTACACATATCATCATTGTGTGCATTCTGTGCACGTTGTAGGTTTTTATATTTACTGCGTCGTTCCAAAAACTGCTTCGCAAAGTCACTTGATTCTTTGCCTTCACCTAAATAATAAAAAGAAGTATCGAAATTAGTATAAAATTTGAAATAAAACAGAAAGCAAAGGTTCTATGCCATTGCAGGTTCTTATTTCCTCTGATCCTACCTATACTAGATATATATAATAGTGCAATATTGAATAATGTCGTATGTATGCATTGACCAGCTTTAATAGCTCCAATCGTCCGACATTAATATTTTATACTGTCCAACTTTGATTAGTACGCATAAAATAAGTTATTTTAAGAAAGAACACAATCCATAAAACAACTTTCATTTCGTACGATTTTTCCTATTGTTGCAGAAAATTCTTATTTGTTTTCAATTGTTCAATATTATTTCCATATTAAATTATTTTTCTTTTAATGCGCGTCGTGCCATTGCACAAGCTCGTATTAATGCATTCCGATCTTCGATAACGATTACCTTAACTATTGTTCTAATTACACGGTGATTCCAAAATAAAAGAACAACTATCGAAACTTCTTAAGTAATCTTCCAATGTCGATTAATTAATTGTTAACTGCGATAAAGCTTATTCGAATATAAAATAAAGACAATACTATAGATATAATGCTACACTATAGCAAATAAATATTATTGTAAATGTTGTAAATTTGTTAGAAATATCTTGTGAAAGAACATATATCGGACGATAGCTAGACGTTTCGGCTCGTTTTGACTTATTTAAATTTCATAAATGTAGCTCTAAAACTTAGAGTACCTTTGATAATACATCTCACAACATGGTCAAGATGGCCGTAAAATGGATTGGAACAGATGGAACGTTCAGTAAACGCATCAAGTCTACTTTGAGATCTAAACAAGCTGAGATGTCCTCTCTTCCATGGTACATACTTGTAAACGAAGGTTGGCCGACAAGGCACTAAAGTGTCAATATACCAACGTTGTAATTATTTATGTACCTTGTAATATGATAATAGAAAACAATTGCCTGTCCGATTGGAAATAGAAGTAGTTTGGAAGTTCCTTTCGCACAAACACCGTAGCATCTTGTAATTAAATTTCCATCGCACAACAACATGCCAAAACTAAAATTGGCAGTTGACGAGGTCAAATTAAGGAAATATCTGCAGTATTTTTAAATATAACAATTACTGGAAGCAATATTTTTATACCCTTCGACCATTGAAAATGGTCAAAAAAGGGTATACTAACTTTGTGCAAATGTATGTAACAAGCAGAAGGAGGCGTGAGAGACCCCATAAAGTATATACATTCTTGCTCAGGATCACAAGCGGAGTCGATTGAGCCATGTCTGTCTGTCTGTCTGTCTGTCTGTCCGCAAAACGCACAGATCTCAGCTTTTATAAAAGCTAGAGTTACCAAATTTGGCAGGAAGACTCCTGTGTACTATAAGCAGATCAAGTTTATTTCAAATGTTAGGTGCCACGCCCACCGCCCCCCACAAATCAATAATTTAATTTTTGAACTCAATTTGTAAGCGCTGTATAAAAGATACAACTTTCTGACTTTAACATATACTAAGCTGAATGAAATATCTACGTAGTCTCCAAATTACAATCCGATCGGACAATAATCACAGAAGTTATTTAAGAAAGTATGAGCATAAAACCAAGTGCTTCTGTCATCTTACATGAGAGGCGGGCGAGCGCGAAGCTCGAGCGCCATCTGTCTGTATCATCATCTATCTGTATGAATTTATCAAATTAAACTACACGGGAACATAGGTCGAAGGGTATCCCACTGTCGCGTTTTGCGCGACTGTTGCTCTCGTTAAATATATCACTTACTGCAAGCAGTATTTTAAATTATAAAAATTGGATATACCAATTGTAAATAGTTTAAATATAATATAAGCTAAAGATAAGGCAACACTGTAACTATCGATAAGAAACAGACACTCGATATATGGTCATCGAACGTGCACGATGAAGGAAGTGCGATCACTCTCTCTCGAGTAAGCGCCAGACGAATGGACGTAAAGATTACTTGACTTACTGTATATTCTCTTCATAAATTGCAAAGAAATAGACGATATAGAAATATTGTAGCAATATGAATGCACATGAAATAATTCAAGTTCCAGTTGTGTTAAATTTAAAAACGAATAGAGTTTGCTAAGAAAGATTTATAACTACGTTACTTATGTTATGTAAAAACCTAAGTGTAAAGATCTTTATAACTACTACTATATGTATGTATATATATGTATTGATAATAAAGTGCATACCCAAGTATATGCGAACATAGTCTTTGACTTCGTAGGGCGCTTCTAGATCTTGCAAAAATGCGACAAACGTGGGCACTGTGAATGAGTAAGATATTAATTGAGTAATTGTAATAAAGAATATTGTTATATAGAAACACTACACATATGTCGTGTAAATGTTATGTACATATGTGTTAAGTGTTTTTTGACATACTAGACATATTTCTATATACTCACCATCCACTTTGGCAGACATGTTATCCAAGCTCTTCATGCACCACGTGGTAAACTCATTTGCGTATTCGCTAATCTTGCTGTTTGTGGGAGTGTCGGCACTTGGGCCCTGCTGCTGCTGATTGTTCTTCGCCACCGAGGACTTCTTATCCTCGCCAGGCCCAGAGGTGATCTTGGAAGTTGTTGCTTTATTTAATGCAACTTTGCTTTTATCCGACTGCAACGAGGACTTGGAATTCTTAGAAATTGTCACATTCTGCATTGCCGGAAGTGTTAAGCTCTTCCGCAAGTTGCGAGGCGATGATAAAATGACAGAGCTCGACTTGGCTTGGGACGGCTGCTTGTTGTTGTTGTTAAGGCCAGGAGTCGTGACGGGGGGCAAGCCAGCTGCTAGCACTGATGCAGCAGTTGTTGGGCCAGCTGAAGTGGGCACCGGATCATTCCACAAGCTACTCCCGGTTACAGCTTGCACAGAACTACTGTGAACAGTGTTGGTAGATCCACTACTCCATGCCTTGTTGGCATTACCCCAAATGTTTGATAGCCCGCCGCTGCTAGATAAATTGAATCCGACTGGCGGAGCCGCCTGCTGCTGCTGTTGCTGCTGTTCATGTTCCCGACGACGCTGCTGCTCAAGCAGATCATTGGCCAGTCGCTTGGCCTCCTCAGCCTGTATGTCAGCCAGGCTCATGACCGGAGCCGGAGCTGCCGTTGCTTGCCACTTGAGCAGAGCGTCGTTTGCTTCGGCAGCTGCTGCCGCTGTTGCTCGCATTTGTTTATCCAACTGCTCTTGTTGCCTTTGTTGATCTGCACGTCTCTCTCGGCGCTCAGCTTTCTGTATTTCAGCCAATCCCGGTGCGGGATTATTAACAGACACGGACTGCAGCGACCACGGTGCAATCGATGTGGCATGCGATCGCACTTTGTTGTTGTTGTTGGCACCGCTGCCACCGGTAGCAATAGGTCCAACCGTGGAAATAACTGTGGTCACTGTGGTGTAAATATCATATTATAATAGTTATATATGCAAGTCAGTTAGAGGCTCACAGTAATTTCAGAATCAAAAAGTAAATCTCGTGTTAAGAATTTAGAACCGAATTAGACAGTACAGGCAGGTATAACTAGAGTTCCTTCTTAGGGGATTACCACCCACGACATAAAAACATGCAGAGTAGAGAGAGATCTGCAGAGCAGAGAGCTCTGCAGAGCAGAGACAGAGCAGAGCAGAGAGATTTACAGAGCAGAACCTTTAACAATTAACGATTTAATCCATGTATCTATAGTATCTACCTATCTACGTCTTTATATATGTTCTATATTAGTCTCACCTGATTCAGTTATAATGGCTGGAATATTGCCAAGCAATGCCTTGCGTCGTTGTGCTTGTATTTGCTGCTGACGCTCCTTCTCCTCGAGCATTTGGCGATTCTTCTCTTCTTCGGCAATGAGCGTACGTCGTTTCTCCTCCTCCTGCTGCTGTCGCTTGCGCTCCTCCTTGAGGCGTCGCTTCTCCTCGACACTCTCACGACGGCGCTGCTCATCATCGCCAACTAGTTTCAATTCAGGCTGTTTTCCCTGCACTTTCTGTGCTGCTGCCTGAGGAGGAGGAGGCGCCTGTTTGTTAGCTGGCTTAGCAATATTCGCTTGCATAGGCGACTCCTGCGGTTTAAGCGGCTTTTGATCCTTTGGATGTAAAGCTTGAACTTGATTAAGCATAGGCTGTGATCGCTGCGTGTTCCGTGTCTGCTGCTGTTCTTCAATTATTCCCTGCTGCGTTGCTGACGTTGCCTCAAAGTGTAGATGACTCTTGTCAATGGAACTCGCTTTTTGGCGTCTGTTGCTGCTGCAGCAATAATTGTTGATTCTGCTCCTCTTCCAGTGTAGCCACATCCCACAGTGTAACCTTGGCATTGGGGGCGATGGCAGACCAGGGCTCAGACTGCAGCGCTTGTGGCTGCTGTGGCCACATGGGCATCATAAGGTTCTGTCCCACCAGCAGCTGTGAACCAACTTGCTGCTGCTGCTGTTGATTGACTGTTGCTGATGTGCCTCGCAGCAACATTCTCAAGTTGTATTCATTCAGTAGATCTATCTCGTTGCCCGGCATATCATTTACTTTGTTTACCTCGGACAGAACCTGCTCGGAGCCTTGAACCGTTGCCGTACCCGGCTTTGACTGTCCCTGTTCCTGGCATTGCTGATGCATTAGTTGGGCATTAACTATGAAATCGTTGGCATCCATAAAGACGCCAGCAGAACGGTGATGCTGCTGATCAGAGAAGCTGATCGGCTGTGGCTGCTGCTGATGTTGATCCTTCTTGGCCTGCTGAGCAATGATGTTATATAATTGATTGCCCGCAATTGGATTGAGTGCAGCCAATGAATTGCTGAGTCCACTAAAACTGCTCAGATACTCGGGCAGTACCAGCAGCTGTACTTTGCTACTGACTATTGCCTCACGTTGCGCAGCATCGAGACGTTGAAAGCATTCGTTTTTTTGATAGCTCTGATAGGATCAGATACTCCTGATGCTGCAAATACTGATCCTGCAACATTTGAAAGCGCATCGTCAGCATGTGCGATGTGTCTTGGATATGCGGATGCGTGTTCGTTTGCCCCTTCACAGCAGCACTCAATGAATCAGCGGCAGCTGTAACATTCGCCCTCAATTGCTCATCTGCAGCAGCAGATCGAATTTGCTGCTGTTGTTCTGGTATTTGCATAGCATTCAAAGGATGCTTCGTGCGTGAGGTTAATCCAATCTGTAGATTGTCCAAATCCATGGGCGTGGGTAGCAGATGACAGTGTGTGAAGGGCATATTGCCATGACAGAGCTTGATCAACTCGCCTAGTGGCCTAAACCGACTGTCCGAGAAGCGGCGCACGAATAGATTCTCATTGAAGTAGCCTGCGCGATACCATTCTGTCATCTCAATGGCACTGAACGGGCCCTGCACATTCGACTGTGGATCCCGATAGAACCACAATTCATTTGGATTCCCGCTTATCATATGCCCGGGTAGCACAGACAAATGTTGCTGCTGTTGTAGTTGCTGTTGATGATGCTGCTCCATGGCCAGTTGGTCAGAGAAGGGCAGAGACATTCTCTCCGCTACTGCAGTTTCCGTATGTTGTTGGCTCATGCCATGTTGTTGCTGTAGATGTGTTGCATCGTTCATGGCTGGCAGCTCGAATCTGTGTGTATTTGTTGTCACTTCCGACATAATTCCATCGACTAAACGCCCACCATCCTCATCGTCCATAATCAGCTTCTCCACTTCATCGGCCACTTCTTTGATGCGCTCCGAAATGTCACTATGCACAACGACTTGTTTGTGGCTGGGTGTGGACTGTTGTTGATTGATGATCGAACCATCATCAGTCTTGTTAACGTCAGCAGTACTATCCGTTTCTAAAGTATCTCTTTCCAAGTCGCTTTCAGCTCTTTCTTTTGCCGGTTCCCGCTCCTTGCCGCCATCTACTTCGCTCTTCTCATTTGCTCCTCCTCCTCCACGTTCTGACTGCTCTTGCGCACTGAGATTTAGTTTGAACTTCGTCTCAGCTGTCTCACCATGAAATGCGCCGCTAGAGTCAAAGGTGCCGCCCATTTCCGATGGATTCTCCACAGCCCACTCTGGCAGGCTATCATCCCCACCATCAGCATGGGATCCTGCATTGATATTATTGCCTGACCACTTGGAGCTTATGCCACGATTTACTCCTGGCATTCCAGCTGCACCAATGCCTTTGCCACGTTCCGTAGCCACAGTGCCAATGGCTGAAGTTGAGCGTTGCAGATGCGCTTGTATATTACTTGTGCCCTCCAAGTTTCCACCCTGCACAGACTCCTCATCGCGCCAGCTGGTAGATCGACCTATTATATATATATAAGGCAAGCGTTAAAAGCAGAAAGAAAGTATAGCTTCGGCATGCCAAAGATTTTATACACTTGCAACTTCGATTCTGCTTAAATTACTTAATTATAATGGTGCCTTATGAAATTATATTGAAACATAACTAAAAACAGCGATAGGTTGTATATATTGATCCGTTCTGGCACGTTTAGATTACTTTACACGTGTGCAAAGTTTCATCAAGCAGGTTATGAAACTGAGATGAGTTTGAGAGTTACAACTGACAGACAGACTTGACTAGTTCGACTCCACTATGGATGTTGAATGAGAATATATATAAAAGATATACAGATGTCTGGTAAAAATGCGTTGCAATATGAATATACACTCTGCAAGGGTATACAGATACTTTAATGCTTACCCCAGCGATGTGTACCAGCGCCACTGCGCCAACCGGATACTTCAATGCCTGTTAAATTACCAGGAGCTGGACCATCACCAGAGCCATCTTCATTACGATTTCGACGCCAGTTCTCTAGGTTTCGATTATGACTTGAGAACTCCTTGCGGGGACTGGAACTGGGCGTGCCATTCCAATCCAGTACAGCGGCACCACTGGCGCCTGCCCCCCCGACACTGCTAGCTGCGCCACCACCAACAGCAGTCGAATCTCCAGTACCATTACGCTCATTCCAATTTCTTTCAGACTGCAAGTATATATATTAAATATACAAGGAATCATCAAGGCGAACAACAACAAACCTTCATCGATACTGCCGCTAGGCCGCTTTCATCGTATATAGCATTTGGTCTCTGGTATATCGGATGATAAGCTGATTTACCACGCATTCTGCCTCTATCCACAGTGCCGCCTCCTCGTCCTGAGCCACGGGAGGCAATGCCAAGCCCCCTGACGGACGCTGCAACCAAGCAGGGCGTGCCTTTGTATATATAATATACATACAATGGTATATGTAAAATATATGTATGTATGTCCATGTACTTACGCTACTTCCCAGTGGGCTGTGACTATTTATCTCCTCCTCCGAGCTGGGTGTCAAGGCGAGGGGATATTGAACTTTATCCACAAAGAGTTTCTTAAACGACGGCAATATCTGTGGTAACAAACAATTGCGATCGAATAGCGATAGCATTTCCTCACGTCCATAACGATATTCTGGAAACAGATTACGGGATGGAGTGTGACTGGTCAAATTGTTGTTGCCTGCCACCACCGGGCCCGGTGTGCCTACGGCGTGTAGGGGAAGGGTACTGCCGACGGTAGCAGAAACATTATTGCTGACGACTGACGGCTCCGCTGACATATTGCGCAACCATTCTGGTCCAAATTTCATCGAGTCCGTCATTTTGAGAACTTCTTCAACTTGTTTTTCCTTTATAAATGTCGCTGAAATTAACAATTTAACCATAAACATCAGCCAACATCAAAATTCAATTGTATACGTCATGTAACGAAAAAAAAAAACAAAATTTGAAAATTCAACAACTCAATTTTACGTACACGCACATACATATACATATATATATGTATATATACATTTACATATATAGCGCACATGTATGCATATTGCAAAAAAAAAATGGAACAATAATAACGATAGAGCCAGAATAAGGAAACATAACCTATAAGAAGCGCGACTAATGTATATGTAGGCATGTACATATGTACAAATGTATACATATATTTAAATAGTAAAGTGAGCCACGCATTCAATATTATTTTGGTTTTGTGACACATTTATCAATTTGTACACATATATATTTTATTATTTACCAATAATAATTGTTAACAAAGTATACGGCTACAAATTCAACAACTGGTACTCAGGCCTCAGGAATTGTGTGTGTACATATGTATTTTCGTACATATGAATTTATGTATGAATACTGACCAAATATAGTACTTTACTGCGTTTTATATGTCATTTTTAGGAATTTACGTGGTATTAACAAGTTGGCAGTCCATTCCAAGACTACTTTTACTGGAAGAATCGGTGTGCCCCACGCGTCAAATACATTTTTTTGCAAGCAATCACACTTATTTATACTTTCTAAGTGATACCCTTCACATTTATGAATACGGTTTAACAATGCAAAATATAAATATTTTTTTCTTATTTATATTGCCTCATATATAGACACAATAAAGTATAGGTAATGTTGGCACTCACATGTACGCACGAGGCTGTATATGTAAATTTGAGGTGGCACATGAATTATTTCTAGTGCATGCCCAAAAGTATCGATAAAAGGGACCCTTTTTATTATTCGATAACTTATCTTAGATTCAAAAACTAAATAACTCTGTTAAAACAGTATGCATAATGGGAGAACTAGGGAGATTGCAATTTCCGAGGCACCAAAATCTGGCAATTGATCTTTATTGATCTCGACAAGATAGGAAAATATTAAGTAAAATGACCAGTGCGGCCAGATTTTGGAAAGAAAAATCAGCCATCCGTCGAGATCTGTGTTGCATTCTGCGATCAGCTGTGTTCATATCGAGTGTTGATACGCATATATCGATGAACACAGCTGCACTAGCACAAGCAAATCTACTTGCGGAGCAAACAGTGCGAGCTCAAGCGGGAAATTGGATCAACACCATCTGGTGGGCGGAGGAACCTCCTCCGTTAACACCCAAATGGGTGGATCCCGGTTTGACCAAGCGCCGTTTGAACTGTCGGCTAGATGCCCGAATACCCAGGCATATGATTGCCAACAGTTTTTACAGGGTAATCAACTCCTCATCGAATACTGCAAATAACAAAGTGAGTGATGTTTGTATATCGCAAGGGCCGTGCCGGCAAGCTCAGCAGCACTTGGGGTGGGGTTATTCCTCCAGCCCTGCAGGAAAATATCGATAGTCATCGGTATTTATACAATAGACGCATCACTGGCAAAAGGTAAACAAACCAAAATGAACATCAAAATACATATTTTTACAAATTTTAACGCAATTTAATCTGTTTACAGGCACAAACTACTCTACGGGGGACAAATTAACAACTACAACAGCCATTGGTGATCGCCAAGTCACCGCGCACCCACCAGCTATGTGATACTCCTCCTCAGGAGTAATATGATGGTAAATATGAGACGCCAAACAAGTAAGAAAACTCGTCCGATATTAATGAAATATAAATTGGCTTATAATAAGTTCAGTTTGTAAAGAGATGCTCTAAGGAGTTTTGGAGATTCTTATTTAACAAAGACCCTGTATACCTACCTTATTTGCCTAATTCCAGAGTACGGATCATGCGTTTGAAGTCGTCCATACACACAGTTTATAAGAATCAGGATTATAGATTGAACTATGCCCCGATGTCGTGTGTGGACTACAATAACCTTGACAGTCTCTTTAGCTGCCTTTAAACTTAGAGAATAAGTTACGATAAGTACATTACCTTTCTTTTATAATTCTGAATGGAAGGACATATTAAAGTTGTTATATATGTGCGTATGTACTTTTTATGCATGTATATATATATATATATATATTTTTTTTTTTTTTGACAATTATTAGATAATACTTTAACTTATCATTACAGCTAGATAAATAATTATTCACACGGAACTTACTTACAAAACAATGTATTTACAAAACTAGGAATGTGCGTTCATGAGAAAATTCTTTTCAAAATGTACTGATAACACTATATAAACTGTCTTTCTTGGTTCTTTGGGGAAGAAAATGTAACATTATTGCTGTTTCTTGTGGGGAACGTACTTATGTATATAGTACATACATTTCACGACTCAATATATTTTTGTTAAGGATAAGACTCATTAATAATATCATATCATATCGCATATGTTTATCATATGCATGTTTCTTTTCTTTCAAGTATTTGTAGAATGAATGAATGAATGTTTCTTTTGTATTTGCTATAATATGATCTGAACTGCAACTGTACAGAGTTATAGGTTTGTGCATTTCTATGCTGTTCTGAATCCACATCAATTTGGACACACTTCCACTGAAACAAGCCGTTAATTTTGATAAGGAATATATATACTTTGTGGGGGAATATAGCATGATATTGGCATACAATTTGTAGCATATAATAACTAAATTTATTCAATGAATATCCATACACACATTTAATATATGTTTATTTCGTCTCTCATCTAGTTTTGATGGTATTCGTTATGAACATGTGCTCGTTTCTTTGGTATAATTTGATTAGTAACTTTGTGCAAAAGTATTTAACAAGTAGAAGGGGTACCAGACCCCACAAAGTATATATAATATAATACAAACTTATACTGCAAATTGCAATCCGTTAGGGCAATCAACATATGTAGAAACATATAGATATAACAAATGAATGAATAACGTATGTACTTTGCAAACTTCTCTCATGATTCATGAATCTTTTTTTAACAGTTTAAGGTAAATGTTTAGAAGAGCCGCTTAATTCTGGAACATTACTTCAGACAATTACTCAAGTTTACTTCTCATAACACTCAAGTCGGCCGGACAAATGTTGGCCGACCGCCTTTAGAAAGAAGAGCTTAAAATATATACAGATACAGTAGATATACATATAAATAATATAGTACATACTTATATGTATACTTATGTATGTGTATGGTACAAAGTTATTAATTGAAAATGAAAGAATTGGGGGCTGTCAAGTGAATATCAGTTTGTTTCGGGCCTCGTTTACGTGCCTGATTAGGAAAGGTAGGTAGATGATACACTAGTTTAATTATTATAGGATTCTAACCAAGTTGTAAAGGTACACATTAAAGATATCGATTGAAATTCGGTACGGAGGCACTTCCTGTGCGCTGCGCATAGGGCTCTGGTGCTGCCCCTCTTGTAGGTCCTTCCTCTAACACACATCTGTGTATATAATATGTATGTATGTATTTGTTTATAATTGTGTATGAGATTATTTTCTTATATGAGTAAGTTAATGTGTGTGTGTGTTTAATGATAGTCTATGTGCCCATTGTTGGTTCTTGTCGTATTTCGGACTTCAGCTTAACAAATTCCTTAGCCACCTCATCGTTATTTCGTTGTGATAATATTCTCAATATGGTCCAACCCGTTTCATCCATTTCAATGCGTCGCTGCAAGGGCAACCAGCAGGCGACAGATCCCTACAAATAAACACAAGCAATTAACAATTAACAATAATTATGATATATGTATATTAACGCTTTGTCTACCTTCTCCGATATATCCTTGAGTGGTATAACTGCCACACCCACCAGTCGATCGTCTCTAGCAAAACAGTAATCCTTTACGCAAATATGAAGTTCAAAAAATTCCAATTGTTCCTCGTTACCAATTCCGCTGGGGGGAGCAAGTTTAAAAAACGCTCAATAACAATTTGAATCTTGTAGAAACTTAGAAAAGATCTACTTACAAGCTAAACGATTCATTATACTTTGGAGACCAGTTGTTTGATTTTGATTTAGTCGCGAATTTTCTCTTCTTATCTTGCAAGTGCGGTCCAATAAGATTGATTTCAACAAATGGTCGGAACATGCCAGAAGGAATCTGCCACTTCAAGTCATTGGCCGCTACAACTGTAATGCCAAGTAAAGTGGTAATTAAAAATAAGCAAAAAGAAAGCAAAGCTTCGGCATGCCGAATATTTTATACTCTTGCAGCTCATATTCTGCACTATAGTATTCTTGATAATTATAATGGTGCATTGAAAAATATTGTAATAAGTTAAGTTATTTGGAATTGGTAGAGAAAGTTCGATGTAGTAAATTTGCCTGAACATCTTGAAAAAACAATAATAGATAGGCCGATAGATTCCATGATAGCTATACGATATAGCAGCCCGAACATGCTCGTGCCGACTTCTTTACAGCGTGGTATACGAAGCATGTGCGCCGAGTTGCAGCAAGATAGCTCATAGACTGGGGAACTAGTTTGCGTTGTAATAGACAGGCAAACATGGCTAGTTCGACTCCTTTATCGATATATATATTCTCTATCAAGTCAAGACTGTCTCCTAAATGAATATAGCTTCTGCAATTCTAATGAAACCTATTTAAAAACTCCACCTTTAACGTTCACTTTGTGTTCGCCAGTGCCGGGATGCGAAAAGAGATCGATTTGTACAGATATTTCACCAACACTTTCCTCAGCATTCTCTGGATTGACTGTGGATAACAAATAGATTAACATACATTGATTAAATTGGTTTGTACTGTAAGTTTACCTTCTGGAATTTGACTAGATATGAATGTTTTGATTAGAGTGTCTGTCATTTGTGTGTACAAGCTGAGGGCGTAACGCAAACTTTGCAGCTCTGGCGACTTCTCTAGGAAAGTTTTCTTAAGTCCATTGCCGCCGGCATGAAAATATTGTTTGATTGTATCTAAGGCAACATCTAGAACAGCACACTGTTTCGGAGATAGATTCTTTTCCACCTCCTTCGATATGTCCATAACGCCACTGAGAGCACTCTTCACGTCCGGCTTGCCAGCCATATGCGACTTGAACAAACGTCCCATGTCCTCGATTTTAGCATTTGAAGCCAAATTCTTAGCATTGTCCGTAAGATGCTTGAACATCATCTAAATAGTAAATATGAAATTATTATTGTTATTAACATATTTTCAGTAAAATTGAGCCTCCTACTATAAACAGAGTTGGTCTTTTATACATGAAAGTCCCTCTCTAAGCTGACAAAGGCTCTTTTGCCTTCCTAAGAAAATATAAATAGAGCAGATTCGCGGTCGAGGGGTTAACCATCTGCGCAGAAACAGCGGTAGCCATGTGCTTGGTAGATCCAACGTCATCTTCTTTGTAGAGTCTACACTCTGTGTACAAAGATAGATAGAAATTGAGCCTACTACAGCATAAAGAGATGCAGTACTGCGACCAGAGTCGGTCTTTTGTACATAAAAGTCCCTATCTAAACTGACTGTCGCGGAACGGATAAGTTGGCTATCGATAATTAGTTAAGTAATTTGTCACCGATAGAGGGCAGGGTATGCGTTTTTATCGTTGTTGTAATTGGTCACATCGATTTAACTAAGAATGACGCTACGCTTGGCGCGTCAGATCAGTTCGTCTGGCAATATCCAAGAGTGAGGGAGGAGAAACTGCGGTATGTAGACTTGACACCAGATTTAAGGTTAAAATTTGTAATGCCTTGCAAACTGTATAATTCAGCTATAGAATAAAACGCCTTAATTTGTCTTATGCCAATGATCGTTTAAGGCATTCCCTGGATATTGTCGGCGGCTCGACATTTTTTTTATTTGCACTCTGTGATTTGCAACATGCCGACGCTGAGACGAAGCCCTAGACTAGAAAAGTCCAAGGGGCACACGACGATCACAACCACACAAACTGGCACTCCGACCAGATCTATGAGTGTGGCTAGTGATATACAGCAGCCTCAAAGTTCTAAGGAAAGTGGATTACTCTGTCAGAATCCGATTGGTACGCAACATGCCGACGCTGAGGCGAAGCCTTAGACTAGATCAGTCCAAGGGGCCCACGACGATCACAACCACACAAACTGGCACTCCGACCAGATCTATGAGTGTGGCTAGTGATATACAGCAGCCTCAAAGTTCCAAAGAAAATGGATTACTCGGTCAGAATCCGATTGGTACTCCGCAGCCTGACAAAGCAGGGCAGAGAACTAGCTCTACAACTGTAGAGGTGGCGAATCTACTGGAAAGAATCGCAATCTTAGAAAGAGAACTATCCAAGGCAAAGTCAAATGAAGGCAAGCAGAGACCGCAAGGAATCCCGTTGGAATCGGGTTGAGCGGTAACGGTGCGGCGAATACACCGTTAAGTATGAGTGAAACGTCGTCAGCTATGAGTGAAGCGACGACGCAGATATTGAGTGAAAATCTGCAACGGGAACACGATGTGACGCCATCTTTGAATGAACAGTTGCCCGCACAATTGAGTGCAACCTTGCAGACACAACTGAGTGCAACTAGTGGGCAACAAGTCACACAGTACAATAACTGTACAACAGTGAGCCTATCTCCGCCTTGCTACGCTACGGCCACAGTGCAGCCAGAACTAGGTTATGTTCATGCACTACGGGAGCCACAACGCAGCTTAGTGGTTACTGCGCCTGGGTCATACGGGACAGCATCGGCGAGTATACCAAATTGCGCGGGCCTACAATGGAATTATGGACGATTACATCAAGAAGGGATATGCACGACGACTAGAGCCGCAGGAAGTAACCCGCACCAACAGAGGCAATGTATAGTACCTTCCGCATTTCGGGGTCGAGAACCCAAACAAGCCGGGACAAATCTGTCTAGTCTTTGATGCCGCAGCCAAAGTGAACGATATATCACTGAACTCGGCTATGATGAAAGGCCTTCAGCGCTACAAATCCCTACCAGCAGTGCTCTTCCACTTCCGGGAAGGAGCAGTTGCAGTATGTGCAGACATCAAGGAGATATTTCGCCAAGTGTTGATACAGCAACGAGATGCAGGTCATGACATTCGGAGCAGCTTGTTCTCCTTGTGCAGCGGATTATGTGAAGCTCGTCAACGCTTCGCAATATAGTAGTACGGATCTGCGTGCGGTCCTGGCGATAAATGAGTTCCACTACGTGGACGAACATGTGGACAGTTTCATGAGTAAGGACAAAGCTGTCGCAATTTCGTCACGGGTGAGAGAGATACGCGCAAATGCAAGATTTGATTTGTGTCGGTTTTCCTCCAGTTCTGTAGATGTGGTCAAGGCTCTGGACCCACAAGGATTCAAAACGAAAGTAAAATGGAGCGAATCTGAAGATAAAGTATTGGGAATGTACTGGCAGCCAGCTGCGGATGACTTCAAGTTCAGCATCAAATACCATCGGGTACGCAGCAGTGTGATGAATGGGAAACGCGTCCCTACCAAGAGGGAGTTTCTAAGCCTTGTTATGTCCACGTTCGATCCGATCGGGTTCTTGAACTGCTACATGATAACCGCCAAAGAAGCGTTCGCCGAGGAAGCTTAAAGAGGAACGGTTAGTAAGAGCAGCCAATTATCAGGACTGTCACCGTATTTGGATAATGAGGGTATTATGCGTGCCAATGGGAGGATTGACGCAGCGGCGTGCGTACCTTATGGGGCTCGCCGTCCGATCATACTGTCCCATAAAAGCGCACTGGCGCAGATGATCATTCAACACAACAACGAGAGGATGTGGAGGAGGAGAACATAGTGAATTCTCGCCCGCTCACGCACTTGCCGATCACAATGGACCAGGAGGTTCCACTGACACCGAACGATCTGCTGAAAGGAATGCCCGATGTGCCGAATCTTCCTGGAGATGATGGATTGGCTTCTGAGAGATGCACAACAAGGAAGCAGCGGCGTATCGCTCGGATGATGAGAGATCGGTTCTGGAAACGATGGGTGTACGAGTACTTGCCCACACTTGTTCGCAGAGAGAAATGGTGCCAACGTGTTAAGCTATTGCGTCAAGGAGACCTGGTGTACATCTGCGATCCGGCCATATCACGCAGGGAGTGGAGAAGGGGCGTCGTCGAAGAGGTGGAGTGCCACGACGGGCGTTGGTGAGAACTAGCGATCGAGCCAAATAAGTGTTGCGACCCGCTTCGAAGTAAGCTGTTCTGGATGTGGTGAATGCTGCTGCTTCACGGGGTAAGGGATGTCGCGGAACGGATAAGCTGGCTATCGATAATTAGTTAAGTATTTTGTCACCGATAGAGGGAACTCGGATTTAGTATTTTAGTGTATGCGTTTTTATCGTGGTTCTAATTGGTCACATCGATTTAACTAAGAATGACGCTACGCTTGGCGCGTCAGATCAGTTCGTCTGACGGTATCCAAGAGTGAGGGAAGAGAAACTGCGGTATGTAGACTTGGGACCAGATTTACGGTTAAAATTTGTAATGCCTTGCAAACTGTATAATTTCCCTATAGAATAAAACACCTTCAGTTGTCTGATGCCAATGGTCGTTTAAAGCATTCCCTCGATATTGTCGGCGGCTCGACACTGACGAAGGCTCCTTTGCATCTCTAATGGAATATAATAGAGCAGATTCGCGGTCGCGGGGTTAACGATCTGCGTAGGAACTTTGGTAGCGTGTTCTTTGCAGAGTCTAGATATAGATGTTAGCTTCTTTGATTCCCTTTGCAAATTTCAGACGACAGCAGAACTTGATGGCAAGAACCTCCGTTGGCCAGCTACCCATCTAATGTGAGATAGGTATGATACATTTACGACTACTTACGGTTTTATCGGTCATCGGAGGGAGGACAATGGTTTTTTCTAAAATGCGCATAACGATTTTCCAAAGCTCTTTAAGTAAACGCTTCAGTACTGTCTTTTCGCAAGACTGAGCATATAGGGTCAACGAGCCATCCAGTAGATCCATCAGAGGCCTAAGCACATCGTCTGCCTCGACGGCAACTGCATTGCGCTGTGCTGCCTGGTTGCCGGCCGTCAGACTTCCACTTCCTCCCTTTATCGATAGCAGCATGTCTCCAAGTTCCCGCACCGATTGTGTTATACGTGGTTCAAGGCTGCAGACGCGTAAGGATTAATAGACATAAAATTATATCTGATAAACCTGATAAACTCTACCTGATGGCAAATTGTGATGCTAATTCATCGAGCGCTGAATTAAGGTTTTGCTGCAATTCCTTGAGAATATTGGCAGCGTCTTCCTCCAGCTTATCTCCGCCCATAGATTCGAACATTTTCTCCAACTGAACTCTTAACTGTTGTATGTTGTTCATGAGGATGCACGCCTGCAAGAACAAATAAGTGAAGAAAGCTTTAGCGAGTGACTTTCAACTGACCTCCAGAGCCTGATTCTGCTGCTTCAGGCGTCTGTAGTTCCAGCGAGTTTAGCTGCTGTTGATTACTTACAATTCGTTCGTCCTTCATATGCTCTGGAAACTCCATTTTCACAATATCAGCATACGCAATTAAAACTTTAACGATAGTTTTAGCAAAACGCCTCATGTAACGTTTCCATATTTCTGGATCTGGACACTCGAGCTTGCTAACAACATCGAAGCATTGCGTCAGTTGTGTGAAAACGTCGACAACCGAATTCGAAAAGAGCGCATGTTCGCTGCTCTTTTGAAACTGCACGGATGAAAGAATAGAAATGGAAAATAGATGAAAAAAATATTAGTTAGTTACCAAAATAATACTAATAGAAATAAATGGAATAGAAAACAAGTATTAATAAAAACGAATCCCTGAAGTAACTAAGAGAGTAAAATACTAAAAGCGTATTTAAAAACCTTAATATACCAGTTGCGGAGCGGATAAGTTGGCTATCGATAGTTAGTTAAGTATTATAGTTTGTCACCGATAGAGGGCACTTCGATTTAGTATTTCATTGTACGAGTTTTTATCGTTGTTATAATTGTTCACACGATATGCTTGGCGCATTAGATCAGTTCGTCTGGCAATATGCAAGATGATTTTACAATGATCGGTGATATTCTTTTAATCGGACACTTCTCTTAACCGGGCAAAAGTTGGCCGACACACTGTTAATCAATTTTTGGGGGTCATAACTCAAAACTAAAGGGAGGTGGATAACATTCAAAAACGATTTCAGACTATAATAATCTGTAACAACAACAGTCTCTTTTGTGTTACTACCAGGGGTTCAAATATACTAATGCAAATATTAGTAGGCTTTGAGCTTACCCCATCCTTTTTGTCACGATTAAAAGCACCATGAAGATATTCAAGAGAGACATCGTCGTTCTCGTTTAACCATTGCATAACGAACGGCTCAAACCATGCTGGATATTCGGGCACAGCACCTTTATAGGGTGGTACTTCCTTCACGTAATTACTGTATAGCCACTTAACGCGAAAGTGTAAGTTCATATAAGCTGAAGACTTGCATAGTCTATGTTGTTCATGCTCCTCTAAAGCATACTTCATGTCTACCGCAAACAAACCCCACATAGTAGCGGCGGATAGCTAAAAAAAAGATTAACGTGCATTACTTTTTATAATATTAATATATGAGGTGTATATGGAAATTGAAAATCACCTTTCCAACATATTTGACTGATTTATTTGTTTTTTGTTTTATTTTAATATAATGTTGTGTTTAAAATACCTGTCCAATATTAAGCTCCTGGGGGAATTGATTGAGTACTGTGCCATAACTGTTCTTGTCTTCATCAATCACAGAAACAATAAGAGCAATCAGCTTATGCCAAAAGTCTACACTGTCTAGCTTTGGTCCATGATCATCTGTATCACGTTTGGCTTCGTTAGGATCCACCTAAAATGAGAAACCGACAAATAATTAAAAACTTGTTTCAATTAATATATATTTCTATAAAATAGAACATCTCTAACTTAACTTTGTTATATTCTTGCAGAGAATATATTCATTTTGCTCAGCAGTTCACAGACTCTATATAGTATACTATTGTAAATACATGTTGCGAAACGCATCTAAAATATCTCTTTAAAATCATTGTTAAAAATATTTGAATAAGTTATCGAAATAAATTCGATAAGTACATGTATATACGAGTATACGTGTTGCGGAGAGCATCAAAACTATCTCTTTAAAATCATTGTTAAAAATATTTGAATAAGTTAGCGAAATAAATTCGATAAGTACATGTATATAAGTTAACTACAGTTAATACAAAACAATATAAACAGCTTACTAATCAATAAATAATAAAATCTAATAACAATAAATACGAAACAATATTTAACCAGAATTGCCTAAATAGTAAATAACAAAATATTTAACAAGAATTGCAACATTGTTCAGTTCAATAATCTAAACATCCGCTCAAACGTCGCAAATGCCACCAACAGCGTCCGTTGTTTGTCTTGCGTGCGCACTTTCGGCCCTTGACGACAAATTGCTTACTTTGCAGATCATGGTCAGTTCAAACCAGATCTGCAGAGCTCTGCCGCGTCGCTGCCTGACACCCACAGCTAGCTTAGGGAATTCTAAAAACCCTTCTGTTCAGTCACAAATTGGAGTTGAATAAAACCACAACGAAATAAAGTTTCTGAGTTTTTAATTAAACAGGAAATTAATTGGCGCCCGAGCAGGGACCAGTGAGAGGAAAAGTGATTAAGTTCAGTTTAGTGCAAAAAACTAAAAGTTATTGTGCGACTCCACTGGCCCAAGAACAAAACCCAGTTGTAATCCGAAGTGGCTCTTTTCATTAATTTGGAAATCGGAAAGCAACACAGGATTGGCAAATTAAATTTTGCTGATTTATCGGTGGTCTACAAGTCTTGTCAGGTACGCCCGCAGGACACCCTCTTTTTTGTGTGCGTCGCAGGATCCCAAGTAGAAACCGAACAGGACAACATCCGGACCATCAGGAGGAGTAGCCGCATCATTCAAATAATGTAAGCTAGTGAATAAGTAAAAACAGAAAAAAAGAACACACTAACCAAATCGAAATAAGTTTTAAGTAAAAACAAACCAAAATAATTTTAATTAAAAACAAAAGTGGAAGTGAGTGCTAAAAGGAAACAATAACTAGAAAAAAAATCCTTATAAAAAAGGGAATCAAAATTAATACAAATTCCCTACTATAACAAAATAAAAAGGCGTAAAGCGATAACTAAATAAACTCCACCACTCAGTCTGCAGCTGAACAAATAAAATATAAAAAAATCTTTCCAACGAGTGGTATAACAAAACCCAATCTTGCGAATCCTAATCAAAGGACCCTCCAAGGTAAAAAGGGTAAAACCAGCTACTGGTTTTCATTGCATTCTCTTCAGTCACTCAAATATAAAAAAATTTTTTAACTAAATCTCACCAACGAACAAAATATTTAAAAAAAAAAAAACCCTTTTTAATACCAATTCCTTTTCGCACCAATCTTTCATAATAATTTTAAGTCAAACACAAATTAATAACACAAAACACACTCTAATTCTAAGTAAATTTAAACACCGAATCAAACCTAATTTTTCTCCAATATCGATAAACGTATTAGTTTAAGTCAATTCAAATATCAAACCAAATCAAATTCCCCAACATCGACAAATTCCCTTACAAAATTCATTCGTATGGCTAATCAAAACAACCTTCTCAGGCCACCCATTCTCAACTTAGAACAGCCAGTTATACCAGCAATAGAGAACATAGAACAGCAGCTAATCGAAGAAAATTCACGCCATAGACAAAGACAAGAATTATTTCAACAAAATAGAAATATGGAGCAAGAACTATTACAAACTACAATTCGCCAAGTTTTAGCCGAACAATTTCCAACTTTACTACTTAAAGCCCAAAATCCAACACATGACTTTACAAACGCAGAAAACCAAGAAATTTTACCACAATTCCGAGCAAATTTAGCTGATCTTGATAAGATCCCTGACATAGTAAAAAGTCTTCGCGAATTTTCTGGCAATCCGGCCGAATTCAGTTCGTGGAAGAAAGGCATTGATAGAATACTAAAAACGTATGAACACACCGTAGGTACCCCAAAATATTTTGGAATTTTACATACTATTAGGAATAAAATTACCGGTAACGCAGATACAGCCCTCGAATCATACAATGTTCCCCTTTAATTGGAATGCTATCTCCAAATGTCTTACACTACACTATGCCGACAAGAGAGATTTAGGTACACTTGAATACCAAATGACAACAATAACCCAAGCTGCAAACCAAACTGTTGAAGAATTCCACCAAGCAGTATACAAACATTTATCCCTGATTTTAAATAAAATTGGTTGCATGGAATTATGCGCCGAATCAGAACAACTTATGACCAAGTTGTATAGGGATAAAGCACTAGACACCTTCGTTCGAGGACTTCGTGGAGACTTGCCACGACTTCTGGGCATCAAAGAGCCCACTGACTTACCCTCAGCCCTCCATCTGTGCTTGAAATTAGAAAATCAAGCATACCGAACAAATCACGCGACGATTAAAGGACAACCTATTGCACATAGAAATACACCACCAAAGCATATTACAGTTCCTCAACAAACGCATTTTCAACAAAACCCAAATTTCCAACAAAGACCAATGGTTCCACCAAAAAATCAGTATGCCATGATCAGACCTAATAATAACTTTGGACAGCCACCAACAAGACCATTCTTCCCTCAGACCGCACAAAATAATAATCCACAGTTTCTAATGTACCAACCAATACCACAACCATTACCACGACCATTGGCTGCAAAGCCACAACCAAAACCAGAACCTATGGACGTTGACAGAAGTATTCAAACAAGACAAATAAATTATATGAATAGGCCACCCCAGATGGAAGTAGGAAAAAGACCGCCAGCATTAAGCACAACACAAAACGACGCTAATAAAAGGCAAAGAAATTTTAACATTCAAACAAGCACAGACGAACAAACAGACACAGACTACTCTAATAGCACACTTGACGAATATGAACAGTTAATTGCAAGCCAAGACGAACAGCAAGACCAAGAAGAAAGTTTGACAGACTATACGGAACGTGTTGAGGAAAATGACCAAGAATATCAATACGACTATACTTATCTTAATTTTTTAGAGTAACCGACTCCTCATTACCATACTTCCAATGTAAGGTGAGGAGTGGCCAAGTGCTTAACATATTAATAGACACCGGTTCAAATAGAAATTATATCCAACCCAAATTCGTCCCAAATCCATTAAAAAACAAAAATCCATTTCAAGCAGTCTCTGTAGGAGGCAACATTAAAATAACCCATTACAAGTTGGCAAACCTATTTAACGACCCAAACACTATAGTTAAGTTTTTCCTACTCCCTACACTAAAGACGTTTGACGCTATACTGGGAAGCGACAGCTTAAAAGAACTAGGCGCTGTAATTGACATCAAAAACAAACTAATGTTATTAAAAATGGCATGAGTGTCCCAATACAAGAAAAGAAATTTGAATCCGTAAACGTAATAATTCCGAGAACAGAACACCTGACTGAATCTCAAAAACAAACTTAAGCCAACTCGTGAAAAAATATCCCAACCTTTTTGCTGAGCCCAACGAAAACTGACCTACATCACTAGAGTCAAAGCAGAAATCCGCACAAACACAGACACTCCGGTTTATTCGAAATTTTACCCATTCCCATTTGCCTTAAAGGACGAAGTCAACAAGCAAATCAATGAACTTTTAGAAAATGAAATAATTCGTCCGTCCCGTTCTCCCTACAATTCACCAGTGTGGATTGTACCTAAAAAGCTAGACGCGTCAAATATAAAAAAATATAGAATGGTAATTGACTACCGAAAATTAAATAGCGTTACAATAGCAGACAAATACCCCATACCAGATATCAACACAGTACTAGCACAACTAGGTAATAATAAATTGTATTCTGTCCTTGACCTCAAGAGTGGATTTCACCAAATACAGCTAAAAGAGAGTGACATAGAAAAAAACAGCATTTTCCATAAATAACGGAAAATACGAATTTACCAGACTACCTTTCGGACTAAAAAACGCACCCTCTATATTCCAACGCGCCCTCGACGATATTCTTAGAGAGCACATAGGCAAAATCTGTTACATTTACATTGACGACATAATAGTCTTTAGCCAGGACGAAGAAACACACTGCAAAAAATCTTGACTTAATTTTTGATACCTTAAATGCAGCTAATATAAAATGTCAACTAGATAAATGCGAATTTTTTAAAAACAAAGTAGAGTTTCTGGGATTTGTTATATCCGATAAAGGAATAGAAACAAATCCAGCAAAAGTAGAAGCAATAGCCAACTATCCCCAACCAAAAACAGTTAAAGAATTAAGAGCATTTCTTGGATTATCAAGTTACTATAGAAGATTTATAATGGGTTACGCAGCGCTAGCTAGACCGCTCACAGCATTGCTCAGAGGAGAAGACGGTCGTATTTCCAAATCAGCTTCAGCTAGAAAACAAATTCAATTCAATGATGAAGCCATAAAGGCGTTCGAAAAAAATCAAAAGTACCCTAATTTCCGATGATGTCATTTTACAATATCCCGACTTTAATAAAGAATTTGTCCTAACTACAGATGCATCAGACTATGCAATAGGGGCAGTACTTTCCCAAAACGACAGACCAATATCATTCATATCTAGAACCCTATCCGAAACAGAAGAAAATTACGAAACAGCCAAAAAAAGAAATGTTAGCCATATGTTGGGCAGTAAAAACATTCAAAGGCTATTTGTATGGAGGGACAAAGGTGAAAATTTATACAGACCATGAACCGCTTACGCACGACTGTAACTGGAAAGGCGGTATAGCAATTAGGAGATGGAAGACATACCTTGACGAATATAACAAAGAACTTCTTTATAAACCAGGAAAGGAAAATGTAGTGGCAGATGCTCTTTCTAGGGCCCCTAAAAGAAATCAAATAAATTCAATTGCCTCAACACAACATAGCGCTCAAAGCTCAAACCAAAATCTCATCCCTAGTATCGAGGTCCCGATTAACGCATTTAAAAATCAAATATTTATTCATAAAGAACATCCACCTGACTACAAATTCATAATTCCATTCCCCACATTCCACAGACATATAATTTCACAACAAACATTTTCTGAAGTTGACTTATTAAAATTACTGCAAAGGTACTTAAACCCAACAGTAATAAATGGAATTTATACGACGGAAGACATAATGGGACAGATTCAAAAACTATATCCGGAACACTTCCAATCCCTTAAAATTAGATTCACACAAACTAAAGTAATTGACCTAAATTCAGAAGCCGAACAAGATGAAAAAATATTGCAAACCCATAATAGAGCTCACAGAAACGCGCAGGAAAATAAAATTCAAATAGCCCAAAAAATATTACTTTCCTAAAATGAAACAAAAAATAGCTACTCTCATAAAACAATGTCAAGTATGCAAAGAAGTGAAATATGATAGGCACCCACCTAATCCAGAAATAGCAGAAACACCAATTCCAGAATATCCGGGTCATACAATTCATATTGACATATTCTCCACAGAAAGAAAATTAGTCCTGACAGCAATCGATAAATTTTCCAAACTAGCTTGTGCAAAAATTATTAATTCAAAATCAATAGAAGATATAAAAAAACCCTTGCATGACATTTTGTTTTACTACGGCGTACCCAAATTTATAGTAATGGATAATGAAAAATCATTTAACTCAGCTAGCATTACATTCATGTTAAAAGATCAATTAGGCATCGAAATCTATAAAGCTCCCCCCTACAAAAAGTTCAGTAAACGGACAAATAGAAAGATTCCATTCCACTCTTGCCGAAACCATGAGATGTTTAAAAGCAAAACAGGTTCACCGAACATTTGAAGAACTACTAGACAGATCCGTTTATGAATATAATTACTCAATACACTCCGTAACAAAGCAACGACCACTAGACGTGTTTTTTGGCAGACACCTGACCACTGACCCCGAACAATATGAAAAAAGCAGACAAAACAACATAGAAAAACTTAAACAAAAACAAATGGCAGATTTACAAAACCATAATAAAGAACGAAATGAAATAATAAATTACCAACCAGGGCAGGAGATATTTGTCAAACAAAATACCAGACTAGGCTCAAAATTAACCCCCGATTTAATAATGAAATAGCGACAAGTTTACAGAATCAAGTTAGATTAATGAAGGAAGAAATAGTAAATGTTAAATACGCCATTCAATGGGCAAAACTAAATATTATAAACACATTACTTCTAAATGAAATAGAAATTGCAGAAGTCCGTAATATATTCCATAAAGGCAACTTAACTTTCTTGTCTGTTGAAGAAATGTTAGAATTTGTCGATGTCTCGGTCCTCCACAATAAAACTTCAATTATCTATATTGTCAAAATCCCAGAACTAGAAACAACAACATATAAAAACCTTTTAATCAAACCTGTAATAAAAAATCATTCCATTGTACAACTAGAAAGCAACGAAATATTTCAACACAAAGAACAAATGTTTAAAATACCAACAAATTGTAAATTAGCTAATAATCTCAAAATTTGTAATAAGGACAAAATTGTAAATCTAAATAAAACAAAATGTATTTTTAAGCTAGTTCAGGGAAAGGAATCGCTGTGTGACTTTAGTAACGCGGAACATATTGAAGAAATAGAAGAGATCGACAAGAGCATAATTCTTCTTAATAATTTTAATGGCAATATAACCAATAACAACATAACTCAACATCTAATGGGCACATATTTAGTGCACTTTTGGAATGACAAAATTTACATAAAAGGCAGAGAATTCAATAACAAAGAAACAACAATTATGAAACCGGGAATACCACTAATACAAATAACTCCAAAATTAGCCGAGCGACTACAAATCCTATCCTTAAAAGCATTAGAAACTCTCCATATTAAAAATACAAAGCATCTAAACGAATTGGCAACGCATTCTACGGCTAATCGCATAGCCATATTCACCCTTATTTGCATCATAATCATCATCATTTTTACTACAAAATTCTTTTGTCGACCAAAAGAAAAAGTTATTCTACAAATACAAGAAAAAGCTCCACAAAAATTAAATAACACAATACCGATGAAAACAATATCACAGCCCAAAAGATCTATCCGGAATTTAACAATATTCCATATTTTTAACAAAAAAAAAAAAAAAAAAAAACTGCTCGAGGACTAGCAGGATTTTGAGGAGGGAGAGTTAACTACAGTTAATACAAAACAATATAAACAGCTTACTAATCAATAAATAATAAAATCTAATAACAATAAATACGAAACAATATTTAACCAGAATTGCCTAAATAGTAAATAACAAAATATTTAACAAGAATTGCAACATTGTTCAGTTCAATAATCTAAACATCCGCTCAAACGTCGCAAATGCCACCAACAGCGTCCGTTGTTTGTCTTGCGTGCGCACTTTCGGCCCTTGACGACAAATTGCTTACTTTGCAGATCATGGTCAGTTCAAACCAGATCTGCAGAGCTCTGCCGCGTCGCTGCCTGACACCCACAGCTAGCTTAGGGAATTCTAAAAACCCTTCTGTTCAGTCACAAATTGGAGTTGAATAAAACCACAACGAAATAAAGTTTCTGAGTTTTTAATTAAACAGGAAATTAATTTATATACGTGTTGCGGAGAGCATCAAAACTATTTCTTTAAAATCATCGTTAAAAATATTAGAATAATTTATCGAAATAAATTCGATTTTATTGGTTGTCCATCTCTGAAGCAGCAGACGCGCAAATTTGAATTAATCTTAAAATGATATTAAAATAAAAGTATTTTTCTCAACTATTTAATGACGGTAGGAGCTGACGCTAGGGTATTAAAGCGTCAGCATGCCGAAGTTAACGTTTCTGCCTTCGTCTTCATATATTTCTTATTTTAAACGGATTAAACGGATAATTCTCAAACCTGAAATTCCCTGTTATAGAGCTCGTAGCAATTTTCAAAAAGAAATTGATAGGTGGATCGAAGACAAGCTTTAACGCAATCTTTGACAACAGTGCTTGCCCTCGGTGGACTGGAAAGTTCTTGAACCTGTAAGAAAAATTAAAAAATAAATAAAATATATAAGGCTTATGATATATAGATATAAAAATTACAAACTCACCTTCATACGAAAAATGTAATGCTAGTCAAAAGGTCAACTGTGGACTTGAGGTCCATTAGTTTCTCTTGACTTGATGCTGGAAAATTATTTCTGTACATTGAAAGATCAATTCTGAGAGAATTGTGCAGCTGATCCAGTAGCTTGACAAACTTCTCCTTCTGCAAAGTGAAATCAAACAATAATTAAATTATATATTATGTTTATATATTGGGTGCATGCACTAATTCGTGTGGTTTACAAAGAGAGGGCTCTGCTAGTATTATTTCGCGTCGTGTTCATCTGTTATATTCATATCAAACGTACTGCCATTTCGCGTCATTTTCAGTAGATGTCAGTTGATTTTGCGTGAACAACAGTTTGTTTCATTCATTTAAAATTAACAAAATATGTACCAGATAAAGTGGTTTTTGCGAGGAGTTTATCTTCATTACTTTATGATGAAAAAAAGTGCTACCGAAAGCCATCGTATTACATTTTAGGATGACCATGCTTTAGCCGATGGATCGTGCCAAACGTGGTTTGCACGGTTCAAAATTGGCGATTTCAACTTAGACGACGGAGAACGACTCGGATTGCTAACCAAATTTCAAAACTAAGAATTGGAGATATTATTCGACGCAGATGCATGCCAGAAGCAAGAAGAACAGTCAAAAGTATAAGGAGTTGATAAAGCAACCGTTTCCAGACGATTAAAATCATTAGGATTCATCCAGAAGCTTGGAAATTGGGTGCCTTATGAATTAAAGCCCAGGAACGTCGAACGTCGATTCTGCATGTCGGAAATGTTGCTTCAACACCAACAAAAAAAGTAATTTTTGCATCGGATTGTCACTGGCGATGAAAAATGGATTCATTATGATAACCCAAAACGCAAGAGATCGTATGTGAAGCCCGGCCAACCATCGACATCCACGGCAAAACCGAATATCCATGGTGCCAAGGTTATGCTATGTATTTGGTGACACCACAGGGGTGTGCTCTATTATGAGGTATTGAAGTTGGGTCAGACGATCAATGGGGACCTCTACGAATAAAATTGATTCGTTTGAAAAAGGCCATCGCGGAAAAACGATCAGAATATGCGACTAGACACGAATTAATAATTTTTCATCATAACAACGCACGGCCACATGTTGCAAGACCAGTTAAAAACTATTTGGAAAACTGTGTGTAGGATGTTCTACCTCACCCGCCTTATAGCCCAGACATAGCACCTTCCGTTTACCACTTGTGCAGATCAATGCAGCATGCCCTCACCGGATTACGCTTCACTTCAGAACAGGGTATCAGAAATTGGCACGATTCTTTTTTGACCTCCAAGCCGGAGAAGTTCTTTTGGGATGGAATCCACAACTGCTAGAAAGATGGGCAAATATCGTAGCTTCCGATGGGCAATACTTTGAACATTAAATGTATAACCATTTTTTCACAATAAAGTCTTAATTTTCGAAAAAAAAAAAAACCCGCACGAATTAATGCATACACCCTATATATACATTTTGCATACACACCCCGAAATTGCTTGCTGCAAAGCGATCGCTTGCGGAAACTGCAGAAGATGCTGTTGTGTGAGCATAATATGCATTAATATTTGCCAACAAAGTGCTCATTACGGCGGGAACTCCAGGGCACAGATATTTGGTAGAAAGACAATGAAAATGTGTCATTGCTTGGTATATATTTTCAATGCCATATCGCATTGAAAACTCATCGACAATTTCCTCGGGGATTTCATCAAAGTACAGCTTCCAAGCGTCATCACCCTTTTGTGTGGGCAGCTTAACCTATAAATATTTAAAGTAAATTCATTCATTGAATGCAAATAGAAGAAACGAATGTTGCCTTCGGGCTACCGAAGGTTTAATACATCCAACAGACAGACGGACGGATGGACAGACGGACTTCTATGTTAATTCAATTCATTTAAAGTAGAAATTTGTATTTCAAGAAGAAGAGATGTATTTTCTGTACCATCATTAAAAGCCAACAACAGTCAACAAATAGCCAAGATCCTCCTCCTTAAAAGATCCTCCACACCAAAATATAGAAAGACGACAGACGGACGGACATGGCTAAATGGACTAAGAGTATGAATAACAATTGTAACAATCTAAATGAATCTTACCATTCCCGTATTCTCTTCGCACAAATGGTGAAAGAGATTTTCATGAAGGCATGTGTACTGCACATGATAAGGTGCCACCTTCTCCTCGCCCTTAATCTCGACAGATATGTGTAGTCGTATAGCGCCAGATACAGCTGATTTATCCGTACGTTTCTCCAAGTTGTACCACACATCCATTTCGCCAGAAAGGGTACGCACTTCGATAATTGTTTGGCCAAGGAAATCATCCGACTCTCGTGTTAGCTTCTGCCTCAACTTCGACTTGAGGTCATTGTCCTCATCCCAAACTCGAACCTTAATACGATCTGAAGAGTTGTGGCACTCGCTGCACATGCCGTAAATCATAATTATAAGTATCGGCTGCACAAATCCATTACGTAACCCACTATTTATATATATATATGTATCAATGCAGTGGCAGCGTTAGTAGGTGCAAAGGGCGCTCCAAGGATATCATATGAAATCCTACTTTACCTAATAAACTAGCTTCGCACCTAAACGATCAAACTTGCATGGACACAAATATTCGCTCAATATTTTAAAAAGGCATTTTGTTTTAAATCTATCTTAAGAAGTCATAAAAAACATATATTATGTCTTAACTTAACACAACCAATTTTTATATATGATGTATTTATACCCTACGACCATTGAAAATGGTCAAAAAGCGTATACTAACTTTGTGCAAATGTACTATGTAACAGGGAGAAGGAGGCGTGGGAGAACCCATAAAGTATATATATTCTTGCTCAGGATCACAAGCCGAGTTGATTGAGCCATGTCTGTCTGTCGGTCTGTCTGTCTGTTTGTGTGAACGCACAGATCTCAGTTATTATAAAAGCTAGAGTTACCAAATTTGGCAGGAAGACTCCTGTGTACTATAAGCAGATTAGGTTTATTTCAAATGTTAGGTGCCACGCCCACCGCCCCCACAAATCAATAATTTAATTTTTGAACTCAAATTGTAAGCGCTGTATAAGAGATACAACTTTCTGACATATACTAAGCTGAATGAAATATCTACGTAGTCTCCAAATTACAATCCGATCGGACATTTATCACAGAAGTTATTCAAGAAAGTATGAGCATAAAACCAAGTGCTTCTGTCAGCTAACAAGGGAGGGATTAATTTCAAAGCATGTGCATATGCATATGTGTATGAATTTAACAAATTAAACTACACGGGAACATAGGTCGAAGGGTATCCCACTGTCGCGTTTTGCGCGACTGTTGCTCTCGTTTTATTTAACTTAGTTCTCTGCTATTTATTCACACTATGTTTTGAACACTTCAATCAAGTTGCTATTAGACAAAGAATAATATGCAAAACCAGTAAGAAAAGCAACAGTCGCGCAGCACGCGACAGTGGGATACCCTTCGACCTATGTTCCCGTGTAGTTTCATTTGTTAAATTCTTAAACATATGCATATGCACATGCTTTGAAATTAATCCCGACAGATGGCGCTCGCGCTTGGTTTTATGCTCATACTTTCTTAAATAACTTTTGTAATTATTGTCCGATCGGATTGTAATTTGGAGACTACGTAGATATTTCATGCAGCTTAGTATAAGTTAAAGTCAGAAAGTTGTATCTTTTATACAGCGCTTACAAATTGAGTTCAAAAATTAAATTATTGATTTTCGGGGGCGGAGGGCGTGGCACCTAACATTTGAAATAAACTTGATCTGCTTATAGTACACAGGAGTCTTCCTGCCAAATTTGGTAACTCTAGCTTTTATAATGCACATGTTTTGAAATTAATCCCGACAGATGGCGCTCGCGCTTCGCGCTCGCCCGCTTCCCTTGTTAGCTGACAGAAGCTCATACATTCTTAAATAACTTTTGTGTTTATTATCCGATCGGATTGTAATTTGGAGACTATGTAGATATTTCATTCAGCTTAGTATATGTTAAAGTCCGAAAGTTGTATCTTTTATACAGCGCTTACAAATTGAGTTCAAAAATTAAATTATTGATTTGTGGAGGCGGTGGGTGTGGCACCTAACATTTGAAATAAGCTTGATCTGCTTATAGTACACAGGAGTCTTCCTGCCAAATTTGGTAGCTCTAGCTTTTATAATAGCTGAGATCTGTGCGTTCACACAGACAGACGGACAGACGGACAGACAGACAGACAGACAGACAGACAGACAGACAGACAGACAGACAGACAGACATGGCTCAATCGACTCGGCTTGTGTTCCTGAGCAAGAATATATATACTTTATGGGGTCTCCCACGCCTCCTTCTGCCTGTTACATACATTTGCACAAAGGTAGTATACCCTTTTTTGACCATTTTCAATGGTCGAAGGGTATAAAAAGAAGTTCGCTGGAGCCGAATCCCGGGATCTAGCTGCGCAATCAATGTCGCCTGTTTTTTGGTATCACACATCTAGGGAATTTTCGTTGCAAAAAACTGAATTGTCTTAGTCATTTATCAACGGCATGTTCACGATCTTGCCCTGTTCCTACTCAAAAGACACACGGTTGCAATGATATTTTCGACGGCGAAGCGTTTGCAAATGTTTATGTTATTCACGAGAGAATACCGATTTAAGATATGGTGCACCAAATTTATACTTTAAGGAATCTTTCAAAAAATGATTTCATTATTCTAACCTTTTTTCTTTGTACTGAAAATATAGAAGTATACGTATATAATCTTACCTTGTAATAAGTTCGTGCCCCGGGCACCGTAAAAATCTAACACTGCCACCGTATCAATGTATACCGATGTACAAAAGGTGGTGCAAATTCGCGTGAAAATGCAAGCATGCATATATGTATAAGTTGCATATTGGTTGGGAAGTCTTAAAGTATGTTTCAATTGGATTTGTGGCACAGTTAAAAAAGCAGCTGCTGGGTTTGACTGTTAAATTCCTTTTTTTGTTAGACTTTTAACTAAGATTGTAAAAAGGGGGGTCACTAAATTACCATCCTGTCGTCTCTTGAACATATATTAAATCACTATTATGTCTAATATAGTGAGGTTCGATAAGGGGGATACAATACACATAAGTATTATGTTCTATTAGAAATGATTTGAAAAAATTTAAATAACATTAAAAGAAAGTGATAAGGCAGCATACATTTCAAATTCTCCTCGGATTTAGCATTGCTTATGGGAATGTTATAGGGTCTGTAGCAATTGCAAAAAATAGAGCCAGTATTGGACTAGACTCGGTATACCTGCTCTAGATTATGCACTAATAAATAACTTTTAAATTTCGTAATTACTTTTAGCAGTAATTTTCAAAACACTAATAACAATTATCAAACAATAACAAATTAAAAAGAATTGAACTTTTTTGTTTCTTTGAAATGTTTATAATGTATACGTATAGCAAAAACATGCCTTTAAAAATAGGCATGCAGAACAGCAAGAGTTTTTAGACTACCAGTTTCAGTTTGTCTCTTAATAGACCTTACGGCAAGATGAATTGTTATAACCTTGTCTACTACAAGAGAAAAATCAAAATAGAATATTGTGGAAAGCAAAGAAATCCTTGTTTTCTATGCTTCAAACTAACGAGAGCTGTAAAAAGGACTGCAAACATATCAAGTGATAGCCAAATCTCCTATATCTTTTAATCGAACCTCTTTCCGAATAACATATTTATAGCGTGCAGCCATACGAAGCTTTAATTAAAATTAGTTTTCATTCTGTGGAAAATCAATCAAAATCTTTAAGAATAGATAGTTGTTAGGCCCATAATATAGACCTTTCTGCATTGCAGAAAGGCAAAGGCAAAGGTAATATACACTCTGTAAGGGACTAGAAAAATCAAACAAGCAAAACACGTTCAATACACTTGCAGTTTTAAGTAATATTATCCATTGTTTTTCAACGAATCTCTATATGCCAATTATATAAAATAGTCTACAACATCTAACAGAAACAGTGTATAAAGGGTCACTTAACTTAATATATACAATAGTATTTAAGCAAAGTTATCTTCAAAAAAAGATGATAGTTTGCATAAAAAATAACCTTCTTGCGACCGATCACTTCAATTATGAATTGATGACATGTTATAGACTTCGGGTAAAAAATATAATAAGAGCAGTTTGCTAGTTTATTGCGAATATACTTATGGGACCAACTTCCTGCGACGTAAGCATTTCGAAACTTTTCTAAACACTATGGAATATGTAGTAAATATATATTTCAAATATAAATATATACATGAAGGCACCTTCATGTCTTGAAAAAGACAGTAGTCCTTTTAGTTTGGTCACGCCAGGGTCAAAATATAAAGAAACTATACTTTTTAAGAGAGAGAGAGATAGAGAGCAAAATAGGAAGGTGGACTACAGGAGTGTAGTGAGAAAGAGAGAGAGTGCATGTTATGTCGGGTCTATTTTGTTTGTTTGTATCTACATCACGTTGATACACATATATAGATATAGATAGAATTGAGAGAGAGTAGAGAGAGATACACAAAGAAAGCGAAAGAAGAAGAATTGGAAATACTCACAAGTGAAACTTCTCGTTCCACACAGGGTTCAACTCCTGGGGCATTGTGCGTGTTCGCTTTTTCACCTTGCTAACTTGCACCGTCACATACGGATCACTCGTACCGCTTTTATCCTTCGCTATCAGGCCTTGAGCACAAATCACTGCACAGTTCGATCCGATCGGTTGTTTGTTTGTTTGTTATGTCATTTCATTCGTTTCAATACCAGAACATGGCCCAATCGATTTTGATATACATATATACCATGATTTGTATTTGAATATATATGTTTGATATGTTAAATAAATCGATATTGATGTATGTGTGTGTGCGTGTAACAAAGTTATGAATTAACTCAAGATTAAGTTTGTTTTTTGTTGAGATGCCAGTTTGGTTATTGTACAGGTTTGAAACGAAAGTAAAACGTTATACGATGAACATATGTATATTTTTAGAATACATTATTTCCAATTATATTAGATTTAGATTATTGTTCAGTTTTGTTTATCAAGGGAGAAAGAAGAAGAGGAAAACGGAAGTTTTTGTTATTATTAAATTTGTTTTTAAAACAGCTTCCAAAAATGAAGTGACAAACACAATTGTATTTATATATATCTTATGTGAGCTCCTTTTGTTTTTTTCATTTTCAGTTGCAACGGCACAAATATGGTGTCAAAGTTAATATGATTTATTTAAAAAAAACGTTTACTAAGTTTCTATAAGTTCAACAGAGTACAAAATAAAAATAAAAGTATATTACTTAAGGAATATATACACTCCCACACACACTTCCTAAAAGAGAATGTAGAAGACATCTGTTGAAAAGTGTTATATTTATGTACATAATTCATGAACAGTGCATATATATACAATATATATAATATATACATATCAAGCATTTACTAGTTGAGCAAGAATAATAACAAAGACAAAGACAGACTTTATGCTATCGATCAGCAAACACAGCCGAGTCCACTCTGCATGGCTGTCGGTCAGATAACTTTGCTATTATAAAATCTAGAGACACTATTGGCTTAATTATTGCAAATGTTTACTAGAGTTCAATTCTTCCTTAATTGTTATACCCTACGCCCATTGAAAATGGAAAAGAGAGTATATTGACTTTGAGCACATGAAGCAGTCAGAAGGCGGCGTGGCAGACCCTCCAAATTAAATATATATTCATTATACATTGAGCCATCTCCCTCTGTATGTCTGATACATACCATATATATTCATGTACATGGTATAATATTTGTTAGTATTAACTGAAATTTAAAGAACTTGCACAAAGCAACCTTTTTACAAGTCTTTTTAATATGGTTTATATGGCAGAATAAACCCTAGACCCAACACAATTTATATTTTGAGTTGATTGAGCTGTGCCTGTCTGTCTGTCAGGATGTATACACAGATCTCAGCTATTATAAAGGCTAGAGACACCAAGTTTGGCATGATGATTTCTGTATATTCTATGATTTCTGTATTTCAAAGTCTCAAAGATTCATATTTCTGACTTTGGCATACAGTTGGTTGTCTAAATTATCTGCCTCTCTTTCAAATTTCAATCCGATCAGACCATAAAAACAGAAAAAGAATCTAACAGCAGGTCGTACATTTGAACACTATGCATAAAGTTCCTATGTTTGGAGTATTATCTAGTTAGTTAATCAGTTTCTCAAATGTCGTATGCAGGCAGCAGAAAAAGGTTTAATATAAGAACTGTTAGGGTGTGTTTTATTCTATATATACAAGTAACATACATTCACAAACTAAACGTGCTTTGAGCAAGCTTTAGGAATTGGTTTATTTGGGATTGTGCAAATCGGTCTGTATTATATTTTGTGTAAATCATAATCACAATCATATTGTGCGACCACTATCGGGGTAAGACGTATTTTCATCGAGCTCTGTACAAAAACAATTTATTTAAGGGAAGTGAATAAATAAAACGAAATAAAATATAAATATAAGCGAAAAGACGCTATTAGCAATGTTTAATTTGCTAATCTATAATCTTTTCTTGTGTGTGGAAACATGAAATAAAAACAAAAACTAAATCAAATAGACAACAAACAAATCGACAGTTCTAAAATGAGCTAACGCGATTTGCGTGCTCAGCGGCAAAAAAGAGCATGACGAGCGCCGGCTCTCTCTCCAACGAAATAATGCATACTTCATCGTCGTGTCTGACGCCCGCGAGTGCCAAACAATCCACCGGGTCAATGACCTAGCACCTTCATAAAGCAAACGATCGCGGTCTTGCTTCCCGATGCTTATGACTGCACGATGTGAACCCGAACGCACTGAGAGCGTCTCTCTCACGCTCTCCCCATTGCAAACGGTGTCAATCTCTGTAGATACCAGCACAGTGACTTCGATATCTACTGCAATTGCACCTATAGCAACAACAACAACATCAACATCAACACTATGCTTAGAACCGAGAGCGGTATACATTGCTGGTGAACAACAACCAAAGCAAGTGCAGAACCAAAACACAAAACTGTTTCAAACAGGGCTGGATCGCTACATCCAAATAAAGCGAAAGATAAGCCCACAACGTACACAGGCTGGCAATCAGCCGAAAATAAATTGCGCCAACTTTGACAATAACTCAACCTCAAATAGCTTTGAACTATGGGATGACTGCGAAGTGCATGCAATCAAAGAACAGGAGCAGAAGAAGATTAAGCTGCCACCAATATTTATACGTGAGTAAACCTCAAGTGCGGTGGTTAACAAATTAGCTACAATCATCGGAGGAAACAAGATCCACAAGATCCCCATCCGTAATTATCGAGGCACTAAAGAACTTTAACGCAAAAACGGTGATCAACATTCTTAACAGGAAGAAAAAGCTGCAGCCACTCTTCAAAGTCGAACTGGAGCCATCGAGTGAAAAAATCAGCAAAAATTAAGGTTATCCCATTAATAAAGTACAGTTTTTACTGCACCGGAGAATAACCGTTGAAGAGCCACACAAGCGCAAGCAGCCTGTGCAGTGCACCAACTGCCAAGAATATGGCCACACCAAAGCGTTCTGCACCCTAAAATCTATCTGCGTCGTTTGCAGCGATGCTCACAGTACCGCAAACTGTCCTAAGAACAAGGACGACAGCTCAATTAAATTATGCAGCAACTGTGGCGAAAAACACACAGCCAACTGGCGAGGATGCATTGTTTACAAGGAACTTAAGAGTCGCCTAAACAAACGAATGGCTTCAGCTCGTGATCGTACCGCACCAACAATTCACAAAGCAATGGAACCGACTACAACTAACATCCCTTTGTCTATCAGCCACCGAACAGCGGCAAATATTTCCTCTTCAAGTGCACTAAAATCAGGGATCCAAGCACCAACAGCAGACACCCCCATTCATCAAACTAACACTAACGAGAACATGCAACAGCATCTAATTGGCGTTGAAGCGATTGTGCTTTCGATGCAGCAAAGCATGAAAGACTTTTTGGCCTTCATGCAAGCAACTATGCATAAGCTTATGAGGAACCAAAACATCCTTATTAAAATGCTCGTTTCTTCTAAAACAGGATAATGACTCCCTTTATAATAGCAAGCTGGAACGCTAATGGCGTATCGCGGCACAAGCTAGAACTTGCTCAGTTCTTAGCCGACAGAAACATTGACGTTATGCTACTCTCAGAGACTCACCTTAACTGGCATACTAATACGATCACGAATTAAACAGCACATTCTTAGTAATTGGCAAGAAGACTGCCTACAATCTACCTCTATAATAGCCTTCAATGCTATAACGGTGCTCTTACCCAGGCTGCTGTCTATTGCCCACCCCGCTTCATAATATCTGAGGACAAATTCACAACACTTTTCGACTCGTTTGGTTAAAGGTTTGTTGCAGCTGGCGATTGGAATGCTATGCATATGTACTGGGGATCTCGGATAGCGACCCGTAAGTAAAAAAGCTCTACAACGCAATCATTAAACCGCAAAGCAAGCTTTATTATGTTTCTCCGGGAACGCCTACATACTGGCCAGCAGATCCCAGAACCTTCCAGATTTGATTGACTTTGCCATCACAAAAAGGATATCCCAATCAATGATTACAGCTGGCGCACTTCCAGAACTCTCATCTGATCACTGTCCGGTGCTCTTTCATCTTTTATACCAGCTACAACACATCAAGCGGCCGTATAGACTTACAAGCAACAGGACCAACTGGGAGAGGTACAAAAAATATGTTTGTTCCCATACCGACTTCTCTAGCTCATTAGAAACCGAGCAAGACATCGATCACATAGAGTCAATACTAATTGCAGCAGCAAAAGCGTCAACTCCACAAGATACCCAAGGATGCAGTATAAAGTTCAACACGACAAAGGAAGTGGCAGGAGCACAGATCACCTGGCGCAAAGAGTAGACTAAAAGCAGCTTCTCGCAGACTTACTAAAGCGTTTAAAAAGAAGATGCGGACGCACAACTACGTTACATCGAGAATCTCACGTCAACCAGCACAAAAAACTCATTGTGGAAAGCCCACAGGAATCTACAGGCACCAGCAGAAGCTGTCGTACCCCTCCGTAACTCTACCGGAAACTGGTCTCGTAGTGACATGGACAGAGTAAGAGCCTTCGCTGATCATCTTAAAAAAGTATTCCAACCAAACTCATTTACTCTCCCACCCTTAACTGCGTCTGACTTAGCACAACAAGATCGCATAGAATTCCGGCCAAGCGAAATAACGAAATTCATTAAAGAGCAACTGAAGACTGGAAAACCGCCTGGCTTCGACTTAATAACCCCGATAATGATCATCGAGCTCTCAATGTGTGCAGTTCTACAAATCTGCCTACTTTTCAATGTCATTACCAAAATTGGATACTTCCCTCAAAAATGGAAGAAATCAGTTATAGTTATCAACCCTAAGCCTGGGAAAGACAAAACACAGCCATCATCATACAGGCCAATAAGCCTACTTACCTGTCTCTCAAAGTTATTTGAAAAAGTACTGCTGCTACGAATCAGTCCCCACCTCAAAACACACGACACACTCCCATCGCACCAATTTGGTTTTTGGGCAAAACATGGAGCTATTGAGCAGGTTAACCGCATCACAACAGAAATTCGCACTGCTTTTGAACATCGTGAATATTGCACAGCTTTATTCTTAGACGTTGCACAAGCATATAGATAGATTATGGTTGGTTCGATAGAGTATGGTTGGATGGACTTATGTTTAAAATAATCAAACTGCTGCCCCAAAACATACATAAGCTTCTAAAGTTTTACTTATATAAAAGAGTATTCGAGGGTAGATGCAGTTCAAGCAGTTAAACCGATTGTACTATAGAAGCCGGAGTGCCTCAAGGAAGTGTTCTAGGTCCAATTCTATACGCCCTATACACGCCGGACATCCCAACAGACTACCAGCGAACAATATCCACATTCGCTGATGACACCGCAATACTGAGTCGATCCAGATGCTCAGTAAAAGCTACGATGCACCTAGCACGCCATTTAACATGTGTAGATCATTGGCTTGCAGTATGGCGCATACGAGTAAACGAATAAAAATGCAAACAGGTTACGTTTACCCTTAACAAACAAAGCTGCCCGCCCTTGGTTATGAACCACCCGCGAATCCCACAAGCCGATGACGTAACATACTTAGGTATTCATCTGGACAAGTGGATCACATGGCGGAAACACATAGAGGCCAAGACGACGCACCTGAGATTAAAAGCAAAGGATCTACACTGGCTTATAAACGATCGGTCTCCCTTAAGCCTGGAGTCCAAAGTCCTTTTGTATAACTCCGTTCTTAAACCCATATGGACCTATGGCTCCAAGCTTTGGTTGTATACATCGATAAGCTACATCGACATCGTACAGCGAGCACAGTCTAGGATTCTGAGAATCATAACTGGAGCTCCATGGTATCTTCGGAACGAGAATATACACAGAGACCTACAAATAAAACTTGTCATTGAGACAATATCAGAGAGAAAAGTAAAATACAAAGAAAAACTAAGCTCACATACAAATCCCCTTGCAAGAAAACTTTTTTCGAGTATGCAGCCAAAGTCGACTGCACCGCAACGATCAACCAGCCCAGCGTTAAATTTGTTAGGCCACGTAGCACGAATCATCTCATAAAATAAAATAAGATTTGAAAACTTATTGTTAGTCGCTTAAGTAAAAGGGAAGATTCAATAAATAAGAAAAAACTTAAAAAAAAAAAAAATAAATATATAATCACAAGAAAATGATAGAACAAAAATTAAACAATTAAACTACATATAACGGCTTTACATTTATATTTAAAATTAGTGTGGTGGGCACTTTTCGTACACCAGTTTTATATTATTCATTTTATCCGGAAGAGAAGGACGAGGAGCTAAAAACTCTTTTAACATATTAAATTTAGAGTTTTCTGCAATATAATCTCGAAGAAATTAAACTCAAACTTATGAATTTTATACGATATAAATTCTTCGAGACTATAATACTGAACGTGAGCAAAGATTGAGGACGTACATTAAAAGTTATCGAGGGTTACACACAAACAGCTGACTTATAGCATATATAATCAAAAGAGTAAGTGTAGTTATGAATATATTACAATTAGTCAGGGACTGTCTCAGTTATAGTGAATTCAAGGTCGTTAAGGCGTCATTTAGGTTACGTAACTATGTAAGAAACATCTGAAAGGGATACATGGAATCCACTTGGATTATAGTAGAGTTCAAATCATAATAAAGACGGTGGGTGTATAGTAGAGTTAAAAAAAATAATAAAGACGGTGGGTGTATTTAAACGAACATTGTTTCTAAAAATTAAAATAGAATATTCAATTTGGAATATATTCAAATTGTATAAGCAAAAAATGCTCTTTTGTTTATTGCAATTAAAAGGTTGGGAAATACTGATATTATGTATAGAGTTAGTATTAAATTTAAGACAGAAAATAAGAATTGGGTTTGTTATGTGAGTAAGCTCTGTTCATTTCTTTCTGTTTTAAAATAACTCAACTAAATGTGACAATATTTCATTTGAAATGTACATACTATATACTTAAATTCATATGAAATGCTTATTGACTGTAATATAGTCGAAAGAAGAGCCGTCTAGTTGAAAATACAGTTGTTCATGAATAACATTTGTATAGTTCCTTAAAATGATGTACGAGTTGGGATACTCGTATATGTGTTTACATGTCAAATAGGAAAGGAAAACGTTGCAAGGTTTCAAAACAAAAAAGGTGCTTCCGTTTTTGACAAGTTATTCCCTGTTAACTGGTATTTCTGTTATAAGGTACTGATAAAAGTATAAGACGGTGCTTCATGAATATGTTTTGTTGCAAATACATATGAATAGTTCAATGAATTTAAAGGATTTGTTTAATATTGTACTTTCTGCATTGCAAAGAGAGCAACGCGTTAAGTCCAATTCAACTTAAAATAATCGAACCAGTTCGAAAATTGGCATTATGTGCGAATTTAATAATGTTTTAACAGTTAATTTGAAAATATTGTGTTTGGTAGTGGTAAATATCAACAAACAGAGAATAAGTTAGGCAAAAAGAAAATAGAAAAGAAATAGAAAAAATAAAAAAGCGCTTTTTTTTGCGTGTGTACCTGTTATTGTTAGTTTGCATGACCATTTAGATGTTCCCTCAACAGTCGCGTGCTCAGCCTGTTCTAATGAATCTATGTGTGTATCTGGATCCACACCGAATGTCATCCTTAAATTGAATCGAAAGTTTTATGTATGCAGATGTGATCTTAACCAATACTACAACTATTAAATAGAGAACAATTTTGTTATTGGGCTGGTGCTGATGCTCCATTCGTTCCATTAATGGGAAATTCGAATCGAATTTTGAAGTTTGAAACTAACCGAAAAAGGATTAAATCATCATTACTTATCACGGATATTTTCAAATATTGTAGAGCGTATTTAACGGCAATAAATAGCAATGTACGAATATATCATTTAATTGCAGAGTTTTGATATGAATATATCAGACCTACATATATTTATGTTTGTATGTTTTCTATTGTTTTGTTGTATCATTAATAGATAGCAATTTGTATGTGCGTTAAAGGGTACATGCATACAAAAGACTCACACGCGCAAACACTCGCAAAATATTGTAGACATTTATCATTAGCTTAACACCCAATGCTATCCAAATAGAAACTGTAGACATTGTATTGTATATATATGTTATGAAAAATTATGTATTATACAATTCAAAATAAACGGTACGACATCCAAATCCATTTCCAAATATAATATATATAATACTATTTGAAGGGTGCAAACCTGTAATTGCTATCTTCGCCGACCATTTACTAGTACCGTCCAGAACGCTTTTGCTTAACGGCCTTCATATGGCCGGTATGGCTTTTCTCCTCAATGCTGAATACGGCTCTAGATTATTTTGTATGTACATATATATATGTGAATTTAGGTTTACAGTCAAACACATTTAACCTTGTTCTCAAATTTGATCTCTCTCGTAGTATTTAAACTATATAAGAGGAAACATCTCCGATTCCATAAGGTATATACATACAATACATTCGTGTACATATGTACATATATACCAAATCGGTTTTAATCGGATTTAACAATACTACTGTAGACTATTATGCATATTATTAATATAAATCGGACAAAAGTTATACCATAATGTGAATTTATATCCATTCGCCAGCCTTTATTTCTTTGTACATATATGACTATGATGTATTTCATTGAGAACAAGGCCGTTAGAATATATTATTTGCAATGGCTTTCAGTATTAGATAGATAGTTTAGATTAGAGAGCAAAAACATTAACCGCACCAGCCCACGAAGACTGTTTACAACATTACCTAATCAATTCGAATATTTCCGGTTTGTCTCGTTCTCTTTGCTTCATACGTTCCTTCATTGCCGTTATTATTGAATTGGCCTTGTCCTCAGCACCGTGCTTCGAGCTTTTTTTCAGCGGCTCCTACAATTAAGTTAAATACATGTAATATTTACTGATATATTAGGTAATGGTAGTACATATTAGATAGTACAAATAATAAGTTTCTATCCTTTACTTTAGTTATACTTTAACAGAAATTAGTTTGATGTTTTCGCAACATGACTAACGACAGTCCGACCTGACCGATTGTTCAGGCACCAGCATGAACATGTGATTATACTGCACTAAACTGCACGGCACTGTACTGCTGTACAGTGCTAGTGCTAACAGGTACAGGATGTTGCCCAAGCAGCAATCCCTTATCTATATACGTTTACGACAGGGACTAAATATTTTATGACCTCACGTACACTCATGTTTCCGATAAAAGAGAAGGGATCGCAAGTATCCTGTATTTGCGTTAAATTATTATTATCCCACGCTGCGTCTTATTTCTAGCGTGTACCAAATTTCATTGCATGTGCTTCTTCTTGATTTTTTTGGCACGACCTAAGAATGCATATTGCGTCTTGTCGATCTATCTAATGTCTCACCATTTTCGACGACTACGAGAGATGTGCAGCGGCTGAGTGGACTATGTCCCGGACTCTAAGGCCAATGATATTGAAGCGTGTTCGAGGTTCGATTGCTGCCGGGATCGACATGTCAAATTCTTTTGTTTTTCATTATTTTTAGGCCATCGATTTTAAAAAAATGCACGGTCTATTGTGTTTGTCGGAACGGAAATAAGCGTAACAGGCAGAAGGAGGCATCTATGACCCCATAAACTATATATATTCTGAATCAGTATCAGTAGCCGAGTCGATTGAGTCATGTCTGTCTGTCCGTCTGTCTGTCTGTATGAACACCTGGAACTCAGAAACTATAAGAGCTAGAGTCATAAAATTTTGTGACAACATACGTATATAATGCAGTGTCTCAAAGTTTTTTAAAATTTGGACACGCCCCTTTCCGCCTCTATAAATCAGTAATAACTATTTAAAAACTACAATATCAACTCAACAACCAAAATTGTATATCTTTCATGACAAATACCTTGCCACGGGCGTTATGTGTATTTCATTTAAATCGGACTATAAATAACTGAGATATGATACGAATTAAACTCACTTTGAACATATATGTATACTTGAGCAGACCTAATTTACGCAAGCATACCGTAGTTCAAATCTAGCATCAGACACAAAGCATTTTAAACTTTTTATTTGCATTGTATGGTAACAAAATTGGTTCACAAAGCAGCTTTGCCGATAAACTAAGGACAACGGCCGAGTGGTTCGGGTGGCGGACGGCAAGTTAAAAAGGCTGTGTGAAAGTGCGTGTGTTCAACTCTCTCCGTTGAGGCGGGTGCGAATTTTCATTATTTATTAATAAATTTTTATTTTATTTTATTTTGTTTATTTATTTCATTTAAATCAACTAAAAGAAAAGTTACAGTCAAGCGGGCTGTAATATAGCCGCTACATACTTATTAAATTATTTAATTAAATTTAATTTCATATTTATTATGCAATATGAAAGACAGTCAAATTATAATAGTTATAAACACTATTAATTATTTATCAATAAAGTTTACTATTTTTATTTTATTTAGCACGCATCAAAACGCGAGGTAATGCGTTCTTCAATGCCGTCACTCTTTGCGTATTTTATCTGTTATGACTTTGCAAGTTCAGTAAGATTCCAATTGGATGTTTCCTACTTTGTTTTGCTCTCAATATTTTGCAATTAGAATGATAGAAAATAACAGAAAGTTATGAATGTGCGAGTGGGACGCCCATACATACTTGTCTGCATATCCACATGTATGTATTGGCTTCCCACTTCAACACACATTATTGCACGCATGTATGTATATACATACATATGTACAATTAGATTTGCAGTTGCTGTTGTGTACCGACAAAAGAAAACTAAGTTCTAATTACATATATAATTTTTTTAAAATCCATGGCATAAAAAGCAAACCGACTTCTCTGCCTTTTAGAATTTCTCTTCCACTGCGACTCAACGACTCTCTCGTTCGACTTCTCGAATTCAACTCTTTTTTTTGAACTGACTGTTCGATTATTCTTTATTACTGCAACTCTGGTTCTATCGATAGGCGCCCGCATCTTTGCCACCCGTACCATCACGCTCCCATCACCTCCATTGCTTACATATACATTCAAAACTTTAATCATCATAAACGATGCAATTGACGTCTGCAACATCGCATTCGATGCGCATATAAATGTGAAGCGTGCAAAATAAATTATGTGTGATCGTTTATATACTAAATCTTAATGTTATGTATTTATAATGTAACTAAATTAATATTATTTGTACTATTTGATAAGTAGATATGTACCGCGACCTATTAGATCTACTTTGAGCTTGCTAAGCGTAGAGCTCTATCATCAGTTTAGTTATCCCTTAGGTTTTAAAAAGATTCTATACTAGTGTTGCACATCTCATACGTGCCTTCGCCGGATATTTTGCAAGTAGAAGTTTAAGAAGAAGTTTAAGCCCCTAGGTTGCAGAATCTGAATAGCGCATAACTAACTTTTCATAGCTGGTTTGGGTGCGCCCTTAGGCTACTATGCCCTGTGATCAGGAGAGTAAAAATACGAAGAGAGTGAGCTTTCTTAGCTTGTAAATTGCAAGCTAGTGCAGCTAGAAAGTATTTAGATTGTTGTAGAGCTTGGTGTATGCGCCCAGTCCATTTCAGGGACCTGTGCCTACACCACAAAAAGGTCTGGCCCTATTATTGTTCTATCCGTTAGATGATAATAACATCACCTAATAGTTGTCCGATTCAGCTCAAATTCAACTTACGCTGCAAGCAATCCGCGTTCAATAGATCCTTGCACTTCTCATGGCACTTGACACCACACTCTGTGCAACGGACACCCTGACGAGCAATACCCCCACAGAAGACCTTCGCATTCGTAGCAATAGGTTGGCGAAGTTGCCGTCCATAATACAAAGTTGTGTGGAGTTGTTGAAGATATCGGGTAGATTAATGCCTGCAGAGCCTTCTTATACACGTGCATTTTCTAGAGATGAAAATATTAGAAATGAAAAGTGTAAATCAATAATTGAATGAAATTGAAATCAAAAATCCATCAATGCGACTTACCAATTCCTCATCGTTAAGAGTTGCACGGGGCACAGCAGATGTGAGTCCCGCATTTCTTTTTGTGGCAGCCATAGTCTAAAGTTATAGAAATCAAATGTGAAATCAAGTGAAAGAAGATCATAAACGTGCTAGTATGTGTGTAGTTTGGATTGCAGGTCTAAGTTTGTAATTTATTGCGCATCCATAACAAAGTGAACCAAGTATGTATTTTATTATCAACTTAGCTTAAGTTTTCAACAACTAGAAGAAGACAAAGCGAAGAAACAGGCAAATTGTACTTAATTGCAATTCAAATCCAACTTAAAAACAAATGCAATTTATTTAACTTTCACTTTGAACATTGAAACAAAGTTTGGTGTGCATATCCCATATATTCCTGTATTTAAGCAGAAACAATTTCAACTTTAATTTTCTGTTTCTTTCAATTTTTGATTAGATTATTAAGAGTTTTTCTCATTCTACTGTAACATAATAAGCAATATCATGCTCATTCCTTTTCTCAGTGTAATAAATTATAATGTGATTGCATATTTAACACAAAAAACAAAGCAAATATATTCTAGTCTTGACTAATACTAATCTATAGACTATACGAGTATGTTGAAAATTTTAAAAAATTGCAAAGGGTGATTTTTTAGCTATTATCTTTTTGGCAACACTAGTTCAAACAGCTGAAGAACATTTTGTGTTTTGTATCACAGTCAAATAGTTTGGTCTATAATTTAACCATGAATTGTCTTACAAACAAACAACGCGCTGCAAATTATTGAATTCTAATTATTAAAATGCGTGCTCTGTTAAGAAAGTTCATCGCTCGCTTCCTCTTTCATTTTATGGTCAGTTTAATCGACCTACTGAAACGGCTATTCGGGCTATTGTGACTAAATTTAGCACCATATTTACATTGTTGGACATTAAATCAGCAACACGCTTACGTAGAGTGGAGAAAATATCGCAGCTGTATCGGACAGTGTTTATGATGATCATCATATTTCCATATTTCCATATTGCCATATTTCCTTAAAGATGATGCGAATCGTAAGGTGAACTGTGAATGGTGAGCGATATCATGAGATGATATCAAACTTATTCTTTGCCAAAATGGAAGAGCTTCACTTCCATGACGTGTGGTTGCAACAAGACGGTGCCACATGCCACACAGAACGAGTAACAATGGACTTATTGAGCGGCGAGTTCGGTGAACATTTTAGATCGTGCGATCTAACGCCTTTAGACTATCTTTTTGTGGGGTTATATTAAATCTTATGTCTATAAAGACAAATCCGCTTCAATTGACGCATTGGAGGACAAGATTGAATCATTTATTTGTGAGATACCGGCCGAAATGTTGGAAATGCTATGCCAAAATTGGACTAAGCGAATGGAGCATTTGAGGCGCAGGCACGGTCAACATTTGCATAGAATAATTTTCAAACATTCAATTATATGGACCGATGGATCAATTCAAATAAACATTTCATGCATTTCTCTCATTTTTATATGTTTTTTTTTTTTGAAAAACTTTCCTATAGCCCTTAAAAAATCACCCTTAATATTCGTAGTACCCTTTAGTTTACTCTGAACAGAAAAAGTTATTCTAAAATTAAAAAATAAAATATAAACTTATACATAAACAAATTTGAAAATAGTTGGTACAGAAACTCGGTGAAATAAGCAATCTTATTTTAATTTTAATCTGGAATTAATTCGATTTTATTATACAATCTAAATGAATTGAGAGGCAAATTATTTGTTCAGCTAACAGCGAAAGTCAATATTATTTAAATTACGATACTAAATATGAATGCGAAAAGTATTTTAGATATTGTGCTCTAAAATCTTGTGAGCATACTAAGAACAATTGAAGTAAAGTATTTAAAAATTTTGCAAAGTACAAAAATATTAACGAGAGCAACAGTCGATCGGAACGCGACAGTGGGATACCCTTCGACCTATGTGCGGGTGTAGTTTAATAATTATAATAATATTGTAATTAGTTGGTGTAGTTTAATAAAAATAATTTAATTATAATAATAATTATGTACATATTTTCAAATATATATTCGACAGATTTCTTTTTGACTGACACAATAACTTGATGATATTCTCTCATCTTTTCTTAAATAACTTCTATGTTTATTTTGATTGCATTGAAATTTGTAGAATAAATATAGACATTACAGTAGATATTATAAACAGCTAACTATGTGTTGAAGGCAGAAAGTTGTATTATTTATTGACTGAAAAAATTAAAATATTAATTTGAATTTAAATAAACTTGATCTGTGAACAGTTCACATAAACCAATTTCAACTTTGGAGTCTCTAGCTCTTTTAATAGTTGAGATCTTGACGTTCAAACAGACGGACAGATATGGCTCAATCGATTTGGCTATTGATACTGAGCATGTATATATATATATATCATATATCTATATATGATATAGATGTTATATACCTGTTATATACATTTGCAGATAATTAGTATACTCTTTTTGTTGGTCGAAGGGTATAAAAATAGTTTAGCAAAGTTTTCAAAATTTTTACATAGATGATACAAGTACGATGAGTTTTTTGAAACAAAATAAATAAAATCTAACAGGAAAAAACTATGTGAGAAAGCGATAATCGTTCTATACCTTGAGCACCTGTAGTCCATTATTAAAACATTTTTTTTGAATATACGTAAGAAAATAATTGTTGAATGTCATAAAATAAGTTGGAATATTTTAAATGTATTTTAGAAGTTTGGTATATTTGTATGTGTGTGTGTGTGTGAATTTTGGAAATGTGTGTGTGTTAGATAAAATTGATTGAGATAGTAAAATAAAGATTCGACAGTAAAATAAAGAGATGAGATTCATAGTATTTAGTCTTACCAATTCGGAAACAAGGGGAATAGATTTACGCCTTGGTCGAATATCGGGCATACTATCGATATTACTGTAGAAGGGATTATCACTGGGATGACCATTTGCTCGTAGGCCGACATCGCCAGTGCCCGTGCCATTCTAAAAAGAAATAGAAAATTTTTAGAAAACAGTAAAGAATATAAGAAATATATGGATATAAGAATATAAGATAGTCGACAAACCCCTTATGGTATATATCCTTGTTTAGAATTAACCACGGCGTCAATTTAGTCATGCCAGTCTAATTGCCAGGCTAAATGAACTATCTACTAGAGGTGAAAAACCAACTTTGGCATAAAAGTTCCTATACCAAACACAAAGTCATATATACATTATATCATACATTAAATCATCACTAGAACGCTCACTCTCCGTCCAAAAACTCAATAATTGACAATTATTAATTAAATCAAAATATTTAGGTTTCTGATTTGCTTTCCAAATTGCAAACTGATTGAAGTATAGACAAGGCATGTATAATCAAGTAGTGCATGCAATACCAAGGCACGGATCCCACACAATTGGAAGTCGACTTCCTGCCAACAGATGAAGAGGCACTGTTAAAAGTTTTAATGAAGTTGTAGAGGTTGTGTTTGAAAAAAAACAAACTAGAGCCTATTGTAGCCCTACACAGTACCCTGAACGGCTCGTGCAGGGCACAGTCCGAGCTACAATTCGGCAAAGGTAGTGTTCAAAAGTTACGACCAATTCAACATGAGACTGGACAGTTTAATCGGTTAATCCTAGAAACTCTGTGAATATCACATTGTCTAGGGTTATGACTGTATAATAACTACATCAAGGCATGTCTGTTCGGTTAGATAAAGTAACTTAAGTCTAGCAGTATATAGAGAAAGTATTGCCTTGACAAGCCAGTTAAGGCCTCGCAAGCCCTCCAAGTTAAACTCAACAGTGACATAAATTTACTCATACCATTCTTGGACCAATGCAATTATATTAGAAACAGCACTTTAGAATGAAAGTTTCTGTATCATACGAAGTTCAAGATTATTTGAAACATTTACATTTATGTGGTGTAACATTAACGGCTTATAGAGAGACTAAACTTACTTTAAAAGCCATTGGAAAGTCAAGAGATTCTTTACTTTGCTTTATATATAACCTTATAACCTACATTACCTTTTTGTTTTCTTTTAGCCAATTCTTCTTTAATCTTATCCTGATTGTTCTTCTCCTCGATCTTGCGTTCCTTTAATGTCTTCAACAATTTCCACTTGCTAGAGCCTGCAATCGCTGTATTTGGTGAAGAATTTGCCGTATTTACTAGCTGCGAGTCGTCAACTTTCAACTGATCCGACGGATCCAAAACATTATTGTTGTTCACACTTTCTTTTGTATTATTCACGTATTCCTGTGCTTTGGGTGATTCGCCTTCAAATTGAGTTGCTTCAGCAAAGTCACTAATCGATTCGGTATTTTTCATCTCGCCTGCTTCTGTTGGCGTTGCGTTTATGGAATCTTCATCTTCCTCCAACTCATCGCTCAATTCAGCGGGACTATCAGGTCCGGAAGTGGCACCAGAGGATAAATCCTCATGCAAACTGTCTACATCGACGTTATCAAATTCAACTTGTGCTTCTGGTTTCTGGACTGCATTGTCTTCGTCCTCAGAAGTATAGGACAGACTTTGAGAAGAGCTGGAAGGAGGACCTTGCCTGATTTGAACATTACGTATCTTTGTATCTGTTGAAGAAGTTTGGAGAACCCTCTTGTCCTGCTGCCAATCCTGACTGTTTGTTTCGGGCTCATTTAAGATTATTGGCAATTGCAGTTCGAAATTATTATCCTGCCAGGCGCTGTGTATGTCCAAGACCTGAGCACACTTTTCCGCTATATTGAGCTTCTTCACACCCATATCTTTATCCTTTTCCCAATCTTCTGACTGATCCAGTGTATTTATATCGGGTTCTACACGCACTACACACTTCAGTTCAGTCAGCACCTGCAACATCTTTTTCTTAACACTCTCGTCGGGCTGTAGATCCAACGGATCGTATAGTAAACTATCGCATATTGAGAACTGACCGATTTGGGAAAATAGAGACTCGTTTTCATTCGATTTATTGACATAATAAGCGCTTTCGTGCTTTGTCAATTGCCCGATCTGTGTGAAGAGCACCGCGTCGTCGTCTCCGCCGTTAAGTGCTTGTCCCACATCCATCTCCAGCTGCGCTTCGGCTACTGTCTGCTTCTCGAGTTCCTCCAGCTGACGCAGCTCATAGCAGAAGTACTCATCATCAGTATCTATGCTATCCTCGGTGCTCTGGCGACGTGACGATGATAGGGTGCGACCCGAATACTGGCTACGATTATCATCATCATCCCGATTGCTGGGTATGTCTAATGAATGTTGTTGTTGCACCCAATTATTTAGCTTGGGGATTCTTCTTGTCGGAGTTCTCTCCTCTGACGTAATATTGAGCGTACTGCATTCCGTTGTATTAAATGTATATACGGCATTCTCCTCCTCAACCACATTTATAAATATAGCTGTGGAATTCGCAGCTGGTTGGGGTGGTACATCATCAAGTCCAACTATTTCATTAGATTCAACAAATATTTCCGGCATGTCTGCATTGTTCTTCTTTGATGTCCCCAACAACAGCAAAGAGATTATTCCCCACATCATCCCCGTCATAATTATCGCGGCTATCATACAAGTCCACATTTAATTGTCCTTCTAATTCCATATCGTCGTCCCTTTCGATATCATTATTTTCAGAGTGATTGTCACTCGATGGTGAATCATTATCGTTTGGTGAATTAAAATCCTCAAGGTTCATTTCGGGCTCAGAGATGCTGGAGACGTGGCGCAGGCCAAAACTCTGCCGTTTATAGGTTTTCGCCTTCTGCATTAGATGATTCATTTTTAGCGAAAATGAACGCTTCTTATGCTTAGCTTGCGCTTTGATTGCAACTGAAAATGGAACTTGTTCGGGGGTATTTGATCCCGCTGAGCGCATAATACGCATTGGCAACTTTTCCATTCGTTTCGATAACTCCAAATTGCTGCTGGTTGCAACCAACGGATAAGAGCTTGCCTGACCACGCCCTTTCATCTGCGAGTCCTTTCCTTCTACTTCTACAACAATACTACTGCCAGGTAACGACTGTGAGCGACTATTATAACGCATTGAGCGCTTTAATTTCAAATTGTCTGGCAACAAATTACTGAGTTTATTCCATACTTTTGGCGATTTTCCAAGCATTTGCCTTTTTGGAGAAGGTAAATTTGTTGAAGCGGCTTCAGTTGATTTTCGATTCGATTCATTGTGTCTATTCATATGCATATGATTATCAAAACGTTCCAAACCCAGATAGGCTAAATTGTTGCTGCTATTATAATCAGCGATGCCATTTGTAGACGGATAAAAGACTAGTCGATCGGTAAGATGGGGCTTTCGTCTTGATTGATCTTGATCCACACCAAGATCAATATCAATATCAATATCCGTTTCTTGATAACCGCCGCCTGATGTCTGACGACTTTGATTTTCGTTTTTCAATAGATCTGGAATGCGACAATTGGTCTTTCGCGATGAAATGTCAGCACGATGTTCATCCCAATGGAGACTATCGTTTACAGTGTACATTTTTGAATTTGTTGCTTGATTCATGGCATTCGCATTGAATATGGATTTATTTTCATAGGCTGAACAAATTGGCATGTTCTTCGATAGTTCGTGTATATAATTTAGGTTCTCCTCTGAGAATATGTGATTGTTCATTTTCGACTCCTGTTCAAACATATGCTTATTATTATCGGCCTCGATCATCATTTGTATCATTTCCACTGTTAGATCATTATAATTGCTCTGCACAACTGGAGAATTCAAGGACCAGCCGCTCATTGAAGACAGTCCAGAGTCCGACTTCTGTTGCGACTGCTGTTGACGATGTTCCAGCTCCAGTTTGACAGTAAAGGGATCAAGCGAGAATGGTTGATCCACATCAAATATATTATCATTGGGCGCCGGTGGGGGTGGACTTGTTGTGCCCAATAAAAAATCATCCAAGTTTGCTGTTGTTGTTGCTGCTTTGTGCTTATCGGGATTTTGCAAGTGGAGTAGAAACAACATGCTATTATGTCGTTCCAAACTCTTCTTTAGAGACCTGATGTATTCATCCTGATTGTAAATACTCGCAGAATATTCATTCGAGAGAGAAAGTTCATTATTATATGCGACTTTCGATTGATTCACATCCATTTCATGTTTATGCAAATTAACAAATTCCTCTTGATTCTTCTTTCGATTTATCTCAGTTTCCTGCGTCTCCAGCAGTTTAAGTTGTTCATCCAGATCCGAATTGTTCCTCAGCAGATGTTCGCTGTATTCGTTTTCCTTCAATGCATTGAGGCTCTTTGGATCTTTGATAAGTTCAGGGGCAGCAGATAGAATTGTATGCCGTTTATAACTCTCGAAGGAGTTGCCAACCAGTTTCTTCAGTGTATCTATATTCTTATCAAATTTCTTCATCACCAAATTGAACTTTTCATCAATTTCCATCACTCGTAGGCGTTGTAGCTCTTCCGTCATAGTAACCGGGTTTAACAATAAAAGAGTTAGATTCTTATCAACCTGATTTAGTTTCTCGAAAAAAGCCTGCTCCGTACGTATTGTTTGCCGCAGTTGAAGTATTTGTGGGGCCGATAGAGATTCCAGACCGCGGATTTTATTGATCTCTCTGATCATAATGTCCGTCATGGCATCTAAAATGGCAACAGTCTCGCCATTTGCATTTCCACTCTCCTCTGAGGAAGATGACGTGATGGAGCATCGATTCTCTCGCTCGGCAAAGAGAAATAAATTTGATTCCTGACTTGGTTTGCATATGTTCATATAGTCCGTATTTAGAGTCATATTCGCATTGGATGCCTTGGCCAATATGCTTTTCAGATTGTTTATCATATCCATTTCATTCTTGCGATGCTTCTTCTTGCGCAAACTCTTTCGCGGTTCTCTCTGCTCTGTTGCTTCAATCGCATTTGTGGCAGTTGTAGTTGTAACTGCAGCTGATGTCAGCTTTGCTATATCTTTATCCAGCTCCTGATTGTCCTCCTCGTTGCCCTCGTAGATCATCATCAACGAAGACGTTGCATTGCGAGCCATAGATAAATTCAAAAAGGCGGGTGTTGTGATATGTTCTGTGGATGTCTCCGATTGTTTAAGCAGTCGTTCCATATTCGATATCTCCGATGTCAGGTTATTCTGACGATACGCCTCGTTCAGGTTCTTATAGAAAGTCTCGTCAACCTCGGCTACAATTTGTGGTTGAGGCTCTACTGTGACTGTGCCTGTTGCTGTCCCTGTTCCACCGGTGTCTTCAATGGGTACTACTTCATTCCCTCCTTGTCCGGTTTTATTGGCGGCTAAGTGAAAAAACTGCACCTTCTCAACAATTTCGTCGACCTCGCTGGACGTGCTCAAGGCGCCTAAAGTATTTGAAGTATTCGCGCCACTTTTCATTGCCTTTGCCGATGATTTAATTGTGTCCAACGTGGTGGCAGCAGATACTTCCTCGAGCACGCGTTGACCATTTAGGAACTCCTGCAACAGCTGAGCCCGTGCATTGTTCGCCATTATCTGCTGCTGTTCGTATATTAACAAATTCGAATCGGAATACAGTTTCTCCAGTGCCTCATTTTGTAGTGCAGTTTCTTGTGGCTGCCACGAATCCAAACGTTTGTTATTTTGCATTTCCCCATTGCTGTCATTTAAAGAAGAGCTCATCGTTTGCCGCATCGCGTTCGTCGGGGCCCAATGCGACTGCGAACCCCTCATCGTCGACAAACAAATCGTCCATAAAGGGGTGGCCATGTCCATCCATTATCACCTCCAACTTCTGTGATTCATCCGATAGATTATCCACTTCGACAAAACTGCCAAAAGGTGCTTTAACATTGAAGTCCAGATCCAGTTCCAAGTCTCTATCCAGATCGATTTCCAGATCTGTCTGCTGTTGCTTAGCTGCTGCGATTAGTCCCATTAGATTGCTTAATACCGATTGCTGTTCCAACGAAATGTTCTCCAGTTTCTCCAGACGCGTCCATATCTTGCCATATTCATTGGACAGCAGATCCAGGGCGCGCCAGGCGAACTTCAACTCTGTCTCCAGCAAACTAATACGCGTGGCTATCTTGTCCATATAGTCCGAGATGATGTAATCAGAATGCTGCTGTGCGTTGTACAGTTGGCACAGCTGCTGCTCGCTGCGAATGGACACCATGCTGCCATTGACGAGGTTAGAATGGGACATGGACATCGAGTCCTTGCCCATTAATTGCGATTTATTTATATGTCCTCCATGTGCCAGCCTAGCTGCTGGCTCTGGCAAATCCTGCACGGCAGGAAATGTCCGAGTTTCCAGTTCCGTTTCATGTTGCTGTAGCTTCTGTTCTTGTTGTTGTTCCTTGAACTGCTGCTTAATCCTGAACTGACTTTGTAGTGCATTTGCTATTTGCTGATGATCCGTTGCTATATCAAATCCACTTTCCAAACTCAGAGGCATTTTCCGAAAACTCGACTGTGGGAACTCCTCATATGCATTGAGAGTTGGTGCCGCTTTAAATACCGGCACATGGCTTGCCTTGGGCGAGCCGATGCAGATGCTGAGGGCAGTATAGGCATCTTGATCTAAATACAATTGTTGTTCAGATAATAGATAACAAATACATATGTACCATACATACAGATGTTGTCCTTTTAATTTTCGATATTGTTTAACGCATAAATTCCAATCAAAATTGTACTTTCTGTTGGAGCGCACTGACTTTACTCGCTGTAAGTGCTAAACTCCCGATAGGAAATATTTGTACAAACACATTTTCAATATAGATATGTATATTTAATTCATACATACATATATGCAAAGAAGTTATTGAATGCTCTTATTTATTTAGCGGACAGTTTCTAAAATACTATTTATTATATGCACTGATATAAATATATATATATATAAATAATAATTGAATTATTTGCCTAATTAAAATAGAACATTGAATGCAATTGTTTATGTTTTCATTGATCGCTATAATCACTACAATATCTTTATTTCTAACTGATAATTCCTATTGAAAGTAATAGGATATAGTTATCCGAGCTTAAAAGAAAAACTATACGTCGATTACTAACTGTATATCAGTAATAATTGAATTATTTCCCTAATTAAAATAGAACATTGAATCACATTGTTCATGTTTTCATTGATCGCTATAATCAATTCAAAATGTTAATTTCCAACTGATTGTTTCCATTAAAAGCAGTGGGATATAGTTATCATAGTTTAATAGAAGAACTATACATCGATGACTATCTTACTTTGATTAGTCTTTATACAAAAATCCTCATTTCATTGGTCTGGTGTTGATGAAACTTAATGTAGAATAAATTCAATTGCAATAAATTTAAAAATAACACAAATTGACCGATAGTTTACTTATTTACAGCATGCAGCAAAAATATGTGAAATACGGACATAGGGGCAGGATTCAATCGACTTCTATGTTACTGGTGATTGAGAATAGGATTAAATATATGGTTCAAACTGCTGGCCAAAATTAATAGAACCTATGCAAGAGTATAATTAACGTCTGTTTGTCATTTTATTTTTCATTAAGGAGCAGTATATAAAGCCGCTGAAGATTGCAGACTTATATACACTACGTGTGCATTTACAACATTTAAATTTTGTATTTAGGGGTCAGATTCTTCTTTGCTTCTTGCGACACACATTTCACATAACGCGTATTCACATGTATAAATGTATGTATGTATGTATATATATATATTGAAAATTGTGTGTACACATTCGCTTTTTGTTTCATTTTTGTTGAGCATAAGTTTGAAATAAACAGCGCGTTGAACACTTTATATATTATAAAACATTTGGAATACTTGAAATAAATGCAATTGTTTTACAGTATTTAACACTTTTGAACAACACACACAAAATGCAATTGGTGTGGCTTGAAAAACGCTGATAGGTATACTACATCTTTCCAACTATGCTTGCATGTATATGAACATACTTGGAAACATTCGCTCGCTCTCTTTCTTCGTATATCTCGTATTATATATATGTATGTATGAATTGGCTCCCTCAGAACTGTTTTACGCATTGACATGGTACGGAAAAGCTTCTCTACAGACAGAAAGCACACACCAAAGAGAGAGAGAATAATTTCGGAATCGGTGTTTAACTGCGCATGCTCAAAACAGCAAACTGGTGTTTTAATTGTTGCTTATGTTCCTACTTTCCAAAGTTGTAAAAAGCTTTTGATAACAAAGAAAAAGTTGCTTTTTGTTATACTCGTGCAGAGAGTATATTCATTCTGACAAGAAGTTTGCAACACACCGACCTTATTAAGTATATATATTGTATACTGAATTCGCATGAACAACAAAGTTGAAACAGCGATGTCTACCTATCCGTCCGTCAGTCTATTGCAACACAAACTAGTGTCTCTGTCTCCAAAATGCATATAAAATTTCATAGAAATCGAACTACTATAACATATATGCAGCGGCTATAGCACAAAGCTGCCGAAATGAGGGCCAGTTTAGTCGAAAGAACTTTAACATGTCAGTGCCAATTAAAAATAGACAGTAAGCGACGATAGATAGTAATAGCTAATATAGGAACAATCGGAAAAGAATGTTGATTAAGTCAATTTGATAATAAACAAGAGAAAATATGCCAGGTCAACAGATAACTTACAGATACAGAGAAATACAGAGAGTATATTAATTTTGGCGGGGAGTTAGCAACGCACCGACCCTATTATGATATCGATGTCTGTCTTTCTGTTCGTCTGTCTGTTGCAACACGAATTATTGAGTGTATCCGTCAATTTGATAATGAATGAGAGAACAATATACCAGGTCAATAGATAACTTATGGAGTTTTGTGGCTCAACGCAGAATGTTGAAGCACTAGCATGAATATGTAGTCGCACTGCACTGTATTGCTCTACACTGCTGTGCTATCGGCAAGACAATCAGGTATCAAGTATATCATCTCATGCAGCGATCCCTTAACTGCGTTTACGACCGGCCACAATATTTGATGGATCGCAAACAATCCTATATTTACTTAATAGACTTCGTCTTACACACGCAGCAGATATATAAATAGGTTTATAAGAAAAATTTTTTACCACCGCGGTTTCATCTAAGATCAGTTTAAATAAACTTATGAAAGTGTGAGGAAGGGTATATTTCTTTACAGTATATATTGTATACTGAATTCGCATGAACAGAAGAGTTGAAACAGCGATGTCGATCTGTCTATCCGTGCTTCCATAACATATGTGTAGCTGCCATAGCACAAAGCTCCCGAAATGAGGGCAAGTATAGTCGAAAGAACTTTAACTAGTCAGTGCCAATCAAAGATAGATAGTAATCGACGTCTGCAGCATTATATAGATACTATACGAACGATCGGAAGTGAATGTTTATGAAGTCAATTTGATAATAAACATGAGAACAATATGCCAGGTCAACACATAACTTACATTTGTCACCACACTATGGTGTTTGTATTTGAGCAGGCAGCTCAGTTTGCGTGTGCGTTCAGCAACCGAAGTGGAAGTCATTATTAACTTATTGTAGTTAAATTGTTTTTAAATTAAATTGTTTAAATTGTTTTTACTTATTGCAGTTGAGTTTTTTTTCAAATTAATTGCAGTATGTTTTTTTTGGGACATAGTCAATCAGAGCTACGTTCATACTCGTCTATGAATGCGATCAAACTGGAAAGGACAAACAGCTAACCCCGTCTTTATCATATATGTTAATTGTACAGAGAGAGCCTCAGTTCATTTTATTGTTTGTGCTATCTACAAGAGTATGGAATATCATTAACACACATAAGTAACTTGTGTGCACATTGTGCAATACTTATTATTGTGTATAAATAACAGAAAATGGGAACTCATTAAAAAATACCTTGCAAATAGCTATTTGCTAGCATACATACAGCGAACAGTGAATAATGTAGAACCAAATGTTCAGCCAATGTTAAGATGTTCATCAATAAGATATTCAATCAAAAATTTCGGCAGTGCACAATGAGAAAATGTAAATTTTTTTGGCATTTTTATACCCTTCGACCATTGTCAAAAAAGGGTATACTAACTTTGTGCAAATGTATGTAACAGGCAGAAGGAGGCGTGGGAGAACCCATAAAGTATATATATTCTTGCTCAGGATCACAAGCCGAGTTGATTGAGCCATGTCTGTCTGTCGGTCTGTCTGTCTGTCTGTCTGTCTGTCTGTCTGTCTGTCTGTGTGAACGCTCAGATCTCAGTTATTATAAAAGCTAGAGTTACCAAATTTGGCAGGAAGACTCCTGTGTAATATAAGCAGATCAAGTTTGTTTCAAATGTTAGGTACCACGCCCACCGCCCCCAAAAATCAACAATTTAATTTTTGAACTCAAATTGTAAGCGCTGTATAAAAGATATAACTTACTGACTTCAACATATACTAAGCTGAATGAAATATCTACGTAGTCCCCAAATTACAATCCGATCGGACATTAATCACAGAAGTTATTCAAGAAAGTATGAGCATAAAACCAAGTGCTTCTGTCAGCTAACAAGGGAGGCGGGCGAGCCCGAAGCGCGAGCGCCATCTGTCGGGATTAATTTCAAAGCATGTGCATATGCATATGTGTATGAATTTAACAAATTAAACTACGCTGGAACATAGGTCGAAGGGTATCCCACTGTCGCGTGCAGCGCGACTGTTGCTTTTCTTACTGGTTGCCTCCCTTGTTAGCTGACAGAAGCACTTGGTTTTATGCTCATACTTTCTTATATAACTTCTGTGATTATTGTCCGATCGGATAGTAATTTAGAGACTACGTAGATATTTCATTCAGCGTATATGTTAATGTCAGAAAGTTGTATATTTTATACAGCGCTTACAAATTCAGTTCAAAAATAATATTATTGATTTGTGGGGGCGGTGGGCGTGGTACCTAACATTTGAAATAAACTTGATCTGCTTGAAGTACACAAGAGTCTTCCTGCCAAATTTGGTAATTCTAGCTCTTATAATAGCTGAGATCTGTGCGTTCACACAGACGGACAGACAGACAGACATGGCTCAATCGACTCGGCTTGTGATATATATACTTTATGGGGTCTCCCACGCCTCCTTCTGTCTGTTACATACATTTGCACAAAGTTAGTATACCCTTTTTAGATCATTTTCAATGATCGAAGGGTATAAAAAGTTTCATGATCTGGGTAAGTGGCATATGCAGTTATATGTATTTTGGGTCGCTGAATCCGAATCCGAGGTCAGAATTTCGCCATCATGTGTGGACTTCGACATAACCTCACAAAACTGAATAACCTTAAATATCCCCCAAAAGATATAGAATCCTGATCTGAGCATGCGATATATGTTTTATCATGTACTTTGTCCTTCTCAGTCGGAATCCGAAGTTAAAATTTACGTAGGACATCTGAGTTTCGACTTAACCTCAAAAAACTCGAACAATTTTTGAAACCCCAAAAAATAATGGGGGGGTCATGATCGGGTCATGCGATATATGTTTTCATATGTTTTTAGATATTTAATTGGTAAGATTATATTATTTAGAAGCATCTTGACAACATAATTTAATAACACAAATTAGAGCAGCTTCGTCTTTACATTAAGCTAAAATTACCACAATAAGATACATTTTGGAGCACTTCAAGAAAATTAATAAACAATTGCTTGCGTCTCACATATCGATATAATAAATTTACTAGAAATAAAATGCATAAGAAAGATTGGAATACGATTGAGTTCTACGAATGGAGGGCCGCAACTCGAGCGAAAGAATATTAATAAATTATTGTTTTTATATTTATCACCGTAATGTAAACATACATAAATGTCTGAACGGACTTACTATATTATTTTAAATTTGTTTTGTGAATTGCAAGTAACACTGAGGCAGTTTGACAAACCTATTCGCCGTGCCTGTATTTCTGATACTGTCAGCAAGAGCTCAACAGAAGAGTCTTCTCTTCCTCAGCTGCAGTCTTCATGTTGTATACGTCATGCACGATGCATATGAAATGGTCAAACTAATCCCATTCTCATACTTATCATACCCTTTTTGGCATGTATAAACTGGTATACTTATATTATATGATAGAAATATATGTACATATATATAAATATTTAAAATAATTACAATAAATTAAAGCACTCACATTAATCTGTATGATGATTTTATTGTATGCCCAATGCCAACGTTGTTTGGCTGTTATTTCCGGTTTGCGCAATATTGGCATATGGCCGCCGACGACTTCCTCAGTTTCGCCGCGCATAAGAATCTTTTTCTTCTTGAGAGTTTTGGATTGCATGGACTCCAGGTCAGGCAGTTGATCGGTTTCGTCTGTCACCTGGTCTGGCGATAGCTCATCATCATCGCGGAAGTCATCCTCTTCTTCAATAATAATGCTATCCTGTTTCTTGATTTGCTGATGGGCCGCAGCCAATTGGAGCGATACACTAGCGTCGCCTTGATCCGCCGAGGATGCTGCAACAACCGTCATGCTGGAACAGCTGGCGGCAGCAATGGAGGTGGCACCTGGACCCTTGGGTAGAATGACGGGAATACTACCACTCGAACTCTCATCTAGATAATTGCCACAGTCTTCATCACTCGGATAGTTGGCGTCGGAGAATTCGACGTCGACGTCGTCGTCATCGTCATGTCGATCGTCCATATAGTCTCTGGAGGATTGCGTTTGGGTTAACATCTGTTGCCGTCGCTGCTGCTCAAGATATTTGTATTCATCCTCCTCGTTGAAAAAGTCTTCGCGATAATCATAACCTGTCCCAACGTGTTCATAATAAGCTTCTGCCCCTGCGCCTAGACTAGATGTTGTTGTTGTGGTCTGCTGATGATTTATATAGTAATCATTCCGCTCGCGATCGATATGATAGCCCGATAAGTCTTCCTCAATTATGGCAGCACTCTCATCCTCCTGACGTGTCTCATTGTCATAGATTTCAGTTGGCTGCTGCTTTATCAACATGCCCGATTTACCATTAATGGTGGGAAGCCTTTTGCCACTAGATCCTCCTGCTGGTAACAATTGTTGTTGCTGCTCTTCAGCAGTTATTATTATTGGTACAATATCGCCCAGACTATGATTACGATCGGAATAGTAAACAGCATATGTCTCATTATCATTGTCCAAACTGTAGCCTAAAGACAGATGTGTATTGCTATTCTCGTAATCATCGCCAGCAACTGAATACGGCCCGGACAATGGCTCCTCATTATGCGCCAGATCATTATAGTCGTTATCCATGGTCCCTTGATATATGTCACTTGATTCATTGCCGCATATAGGCTTATTTGGTGAGGAGTAGACAACAGCTGAGGCTGGATGGCTTAGCTTCGAGCCAGTGCCAGGTATGCTGGTGGCCTTTTGTGTCACAGCCGAGGCCACTGAGGAGGCACCCTGATTGACGGCATGCGTGGCCGACTGCACGGCTGCAGCTGCTTTGCCAAAGATGGAACCAAACATGCCACTCGATTTTGCCACAACGGGTGCTTGGCTTTCCACTGCAATTGTATGTGGCTCCTTAACTGCGCTACCTATATCGGTGCCTTGGGTCTTGTTTATTAAGTGCATGTTCCTTGCAGCATCTGCATAATCGAATACCTCCTCATACCCCAGACCTTCCATTATGCAATCGTCGGCATAGACAGGCTCCTCGTTGCCTAGACTATTATCAATTTGATATTCATAGTGTGGCGGGGTGGACTTGAGGTCGGGAAAAGTGTCCACACCATAACTGGCAACATCGGCATGCAAGTCCCGTGAATGACTAATGGGGTAATCTATCGCTGCATCAACTATTTCCGGATTATATTCATACACGTAGCCATAGCCAAAGGCCGTATTCTTCGAGGCAATCTCTTCGGCTTCAAAGGCAGCTTTCACAGTGGAAGTTGTTGTTGCCGCTACCGCTGCAGGCGCCATTGTTGCAGGCTGTTTGTTGCCACTGGAGAGTAATCCACCCACGCTGGGCACCAGTTTTGATGCCAAATTGAAGCTGAAACTCTTTTTATTGCTATTGCCGCCGCTGCTAACCAACTGTGAGCTACTACCAACACCACCGAGGACTCCATCTAGGCCACCTATTAGCCCTTTGGAAAGTCCACCCAATACACTGCTGGAGGTAGTTTTTAAGGGCGTTTCAATAACTGCAGATGATGGAATACTACTTGAAACATTTGGCTGTGGCTTATAGTATCTTTCTGGTTCATTGTCGGCTCCCAAAATGGATATTTGATTCAATTCGCTCGTATTATCAACATGTTGTATATTGTTGCAATCTGAATTTTGTCTTTTATCCTGCGTTATTATCGTTTCAGTGTCAATATGTGCCATTGTTGCTGTCAGAGCCGATAAATCAACATTGAAACTATCGTAGAAACTATCGTCGAAGGTTACAATTGTAGACAGTGGCGATACTGGCCTCTCTGCTAGCTCTACCGTAGCCGTTCTATTGAAATCTTTGTCCAAAGGAAGCGCAGATAATTTATTCTCTATATTATTTGCATATTCTATATATTGATAGCTTAGTAAGGGCTTTTCAACGGCTAGATTTCCGTCTAATGAAGGCAGGCATGAAAATGAAGTAATATTTCCGATGTCGGAATACGAAGTTATATTAAATTCACCGGAACAATGTACATTAACAGTTTCTGCTTCCGCTGTCTTTGCCATATATGCTATATTAGATATATTTTCTGAAACTGCATCTATTTTTGTATCTGCAGAGACAGCTGTATCCGGTAGCATATCTAGAATCACTGCTGGGCTCATGTCTGGTATGGGTGGCAGTTCTGGTAGCTCAAACTTCTTCATATAATCAATATAGGATAAAGATGGTGTCGATTCAAAGGTAATTGACGTATCCGTTGCTGTTGTTGTTGGTGTTGCAGCTGTGATACTATTAATATTATCAGCAGTTGCCGTTGATAGACAGGTTGCAAGATTGGTTGTTGTGAACACGTTGCTAAAACTGGAAACGGGTTCTGTGATTTGATCGCTGACGGACTTTTTATTGTCTTCAGCAATTGTTGAGGAGCTTATCAAGTTGATTGGCTCAGTTATCATTTTCGTAACAGAAAAAAATGAATCGTTTGATGGTGTTGACACGACGACGGCAACAGATGCACTATCTCTAGATACGATAGACGATTTAGTATCTGTATCAATATTAATGGGATCTTTCGAATAGGGCCAATGTGTATCCAAAGATGCTAATAGGTTTGTTGGCTCATTCTCTTTTGTGGAGGTGATGCTTGAGGTGGTTGATTGTGTGCTTATAACGGGTATGTAGTCGAGCTTATTATCTGTACTAAATTTACTAGAATCCAATGTATATGGCTTAAGATATTCAGATAAGTCGAATGATGATGATGATTCCGTCACTTGCAGTTCTCTCTCTGGCTTAACTGGTCTGCTCTCTAACTCTTTCACTTCCTCAATGGGACTTCCCAGAGTTCTCAAATATTCAGCTACAAATGATGAGGAATGAGGCGCTGGTGATGTTTCTGCTGCTGCCCATGAATGCAATTTATCGACGGAACTAGTATAATTCTTGTATGTCTGCTCTTCTTCTGCTGCTATCTCTTCAAAATGATTAGCAATATCCACATTAATCGGTGTCTTTGCTAGGCTTGATTCTGATTCTATATTATGATGATCGGTATGTGAATTTGTATCTGTTGGTAGCTGAGGTATCTCAATGTCACTCATTAAAGCCAAGTTCGCGCTGGAGGTTTCATTCGCACTCAAATCGGATATTGTATTCGATGTCATATCTAAATTGGAAATTGTATTTCGATTTGAATTTAATGTACTTTTTTGCGATGGGCAATTTTGGCAATTGTTTGCTACGATAACTTTTCTCGCTGAGTGTCTTAGATGGTAATGAAATAAAATTGAGATTCTTAGCAGAAACCACAGTATTTGCAGTCGTTGTCAATGTCGTCGCAGTCGTCGTATAGGCTGGTGGTGTCTTATAATGCGGTGACGGCAGACGTTTTGGCAATTTTCTAGTTGTAGCCGGAGGAATAGCCGGAATAGCCGGAGGTAGCGACCACTTCTCCGAGACAAAGTGAACGATGCTATCCCGATCCGAGATCTGAGCAGATGGATAATTGGCATTGCGCTGTATGGGGACCCTTGTCTCCCCCGATGCTATCACAGACGCTGTCGTCATAGCCATCATAAGCGAGATTTTGCGCTGCTGCTGCAGCTTGTGCTGCGCGTTGCTCATTGGCGGTGTATCACTGTAAGCCGACAAATTATCCGAATTAAAACCATACTCCGAATAGTCCGTGTACTCCAGCGGCAGCATAGAGGTGAAGGGTCGATCCATTTGACAGCCAGTCACATCAAAGTCCCGATTGCTTAGGCCTGCCCTGAAATCCGACTCCATGCTATTATCATCTCCATAAAGTCTTTGCTGCTGTGGATGTGGATGCGGATGCTGCTGTGGTTGTGGCAAGAGGCGCGTCGCTGTTGCTGACAAACAAATAAAACTTCCTATTCGCTCGTCTAAGGGGCCAACATGGGGAGCAGAGCCAACATGTCCGTTGAGATTACTGTGTGGACTACTCTTGCAGGTGACCGCTTGCGGCAACATCCGATATCTGGAGTTGTCCATGGGTGGAGCCGGCAAGCGGACGCCAAAGCGATTGCCTCTTCTGGCGTACATACCTTCCTCAGCGTAGACTCCTCTCTCCTTTCCGTTCTGTAGAACTGGAATCGCGGGTAGATGTTTTGCTCCGGATGATGCCATTGTTGTTGTTGTTGTCGAGCCATAGCCGTAGGCATTCTCATTTATCGTGCTGGCACTGGTATCCCAATAATCTTGCACTGCATTGCCATCATCATGCGCATAGTCAGTGTCTTGAAAGTCGTGTGTATAGTTTTGGTTGTAACTCTCGTTGCGTCTCCAATCCATATCCATATCCAAATCGAGGCCGGTGTACACATCCTCAGTATCATATAGTAGATCAGTTGGCGCTTCCTCCTCATCTGTGCAACTGTAAATGTTGCTACTGTTTTGGTTGATTGGTCGGCTGTCGGTTGATAAGGCCTCATTTTTATTGATATTATGTAAGCATTCTCTACGGTCATAGTGCTGCAATAAATATACATATATTCTTTCGATTAGTCTATCCAATTTCTTTAACAATCTCCTCTACTTACCGTCATATTTTGTGTGATAATTGCAGTCTTATTAAACGAATGCTGAGCCTGCATATATTTGATCTTTCGCTCGCATTGAAATCGACTCTTGAATGTTGTTTTACTTTTGAACTTAAATCATCAGGATGGTATGACATCTTATCGTTGTATTATCCTCGACATCTGAAGATTTCTGGCTGAATAGGAATAACACAAAGAAACCATTTGATTTATATATTATAATATTGCAAACATATTTATATAACAAAGTATTCGTACTTGGTGAAAATGATATGGGTAAAAGGTTCGTTGCAGTCTTCTGTAAATAGTTTAAATAAAAAATAAACTATCGATAAGAAACGGGCATTCGATATGGTCATCGATCGTGCAGGATCGAGGAAGTGCGATAACTCTCTCGAGAAAGCACCAGACGAACGGACGTGAATTAATGAATAAAGAGTAAAGAGTAAGTATAAGTTTTACACTTCAAAGGTTATTTACGTGAAAATTAAGCATGGACTTAGGGTTGCCGTAAGCTGTATATGACAACAAAATATGAACCTAACTGGGAGCATGGCAAAATAAGTTCTACTTAATAAATATATGGCTGGGGTAACTTTTACTAAAGACTTTAGCATAGATTAAGTGGCATTCACCGGGTGTACAATATAATGTAGCTACAAAATGAGCACCGATATTCTTGGCAGGGATTCAAGTGTACAGTATGTTGACTTCACTATCTTTGCCAAGAATAATGGTATTTAGTAGCTCAATTTCAAAGTGTTCTTATTATTTTAATCATGAGTGTATGTACACATAAGTTCCCTAACACATACATACAATATAATGTAGCTACAAAATGAGCACCGATATTCTTGGCAGGGATCGTAGGTACAATATGTTGACTTCACTATCTTTGCCAAGAATAATGGTATTTTGTAGCTCAATTTCAAAGTGTTCTTATTATTTTAATCATGAGTGTATGTACACATAAGTTCCCTAACACATACATACATATGTATGTGTGTACAAACGAGAATAGCACATATTCAACTTGCACATGACGATAAGCAACGTCCTTTTTCACTTGCACAATAGTGTAAACAATATATTTTCACATGTAAACAGTGTAGATAGATCTATAATTAACACACGACTTTTTCAACCGTTAAAATTAACATAAGCATACAGTGTATGCATACGTGTATAACTTGACAGTACATATGTATGTATGTATTTAGAAAGGCTTAAACACTTTATACGCGTTTCGATTTGTCGATAAACAAGTAACAAGTGTCAAAATGTTAGGTTTCAATTTGTTTTTATTACTTTTTGAATTTGTTAATAAAGCGACAACGCTTTTGTCGATTGGAAATTAATTTCAACGTGTGACCCTGATAGTAGATAGTCGTTAACTCTCCTTAGTCCTATAATATGTATGTATGTATATGAATCGTTTATATTCAGTTTTGTAAACTTCACTTTTTTTGCATTTAACTTTAATATAATTATTCCCTACAGTTAAAAATTACGTTAACTTCTTCTGATTGAGTTGATGAAAAAGGTTATTTTGTATTGTATAATTCGTACTGTATGAGTATGTAATGTAAGGCATGCGCATTGCGCGCTTCACAGAGAAACAATCCGATTTTGCAATATAACTTACAATTGACAGTTATTGCAGTGCTGCCAGATTGTTAACAGAAACAGTAGTAAAAATACAATTAATATATTTTTGTTTTTAACTCCTACAAAGCAAGACAACTTGTTGGTGACCTTTGGGCTCATATCCAGATGAAATAAATAATGCTGGACAAACTTTTTATAATGAAACCCTCCTAAAATAAATCATTTATGAAACCAGTATTTCAAAAATATCGTAATAAAAACTATCGATATTTCATTTAATCAGCTGTTCAACCTACGATAATACTGAAATGATTAGTGTGGCCATGTTTCGAAAAGTAAAATCATTCATATATCACTAAGCATCGAACATATAGAGTACTCAAAGGGCGGATTGTAATGTCTACATGTTCGATGCTTAGTGCTATAATTTGGGAGCTTAAAAACAGAAGACTTATTTTCGTGTTTCGTTCAGTTTGCTTACGAAAAGAACAACACATGCATACATTCTAATGCATTCTACCGCTTCTCGCGGTTTCTAACAAAAGAGAGCCGATCACTGACTCGTGAAACACTTCGTGTTGTGGGGTCCCAATCTCCGCATTGCATCAAATGAGTAGATTCCGCTGTTTGAGTACTCTATATGTTCGATGCTTAGTGATTCTACACAACAGTATCGGTGAATAAACCAATCCGCACTAAGCAATGAACACATAGAGACGTCAAACAGCCCTGATGCAGTTTGAGAGTGATTTTGCGGACCTAGTACCCCAGAGAAGAAGAACAGAAGCAGACTTCGGCTGAACGCCCGACCGGGGTACTACGCTGTTCGGCTCTCAGTACAAACAGTGCATAGCATCAAAACTGCTTCAGTCGCACAACGACAGCGGAACGATAAGCATGCGCGTACTTCTTTGCGCTATGCGATCGTTTCCATGTGTGCGTGTATGCATGCACGGCCCGCGTATGAATGTATGCGGTGCTTGTGAAGTTTGGCAATAGGCAAATGCTTCGGTCAGCGCGCTGGCACCCTGAAGTCAATTTTGTGTTTCGGCGTCGAGAGCCTAGAGACTGAGGCACAGGGCCGTAGTGAGGGTTTTACGGGCTCCTATGCAATACTTATCAGGGACTCCTACTTAAATTACCTTAATTAATAAATATATTTGTGATTACCAAAGGAATTAAATTGTACAAATATATCCCCATTAATAACATTTTTATGTTTGGTAACAGTGAGTCCCTGACTGTTGAGAGCCCTTCTGTACCGCACGCCCTGCGCACTTTTAGCTACGGGCCTGGCCAGCGTGAAATCAACTGTGTGTTTGTTTTTGTCTTTGTCATCGAGAGCTAAGAGACCGAATTACAGTGAGCCAAAACGGTTATTTGGCGGCAATTATTTTAGCATCTGAAAACATGTGTATTTATGTTTAATTTCTGAGAATATGGATTGAATATTCATATTTATATTATATTTTGTAGAGCAAAATTATAATATCAAAAATAAGTTTTGATAATTATAATTTTTTTGTATATGAGTTTACCAATATTGACAAAATTTGTGAATTAAAATAAAAAATTCGGAATACATAAATATGTAATTACTAAATAAAATTATCCTTATAGAACAAGCCACATGTTTTCGGAGGTTTTAACATTTTCGCCGCAAGATAACCATTTTTGCCCACTGTACCTGTCTCTAGGCTCTCGTCGCCGAAACACAAAATTGACTTCAGGCTGCCAGCGCGCTGGCCGAAGCATGTGCCTGTTGTCAAACTTCACAAATAAAGCATACATTCATACGCGGGGCGTGCATGCATACACGCACACATGGAAACGATCGCATAGCGCAAAGAAGTACGCGCATGCTTATCGTTCCGCTGTCGTTGTGCGACTGAAGCAGTTTTGATGCTATGCACTGTTTGTACTGAGAGCCGAACAGCGTAGTGCCCCGGTCGGGCGTTCAGCCGAAGTTTGCTTCTGTTCTTCTTCTTCTGGGGTACTAGGTCCGCAATCACTCTCAAACTGCGTCAGGGCTGTTTGACGTCTCTATGTGTTCATTGCTTAGTGCTATCCGGCAGAGCAAGCAGTGAAGCGGTAGATAAGTTCGCCCCACCTAGCGGTAGAAGGGAGAAATTTGTTTTTGAAACGAGTATTGAGAAACCATCGATAACTGCAGCTGAATACAGCTGGATTCTATTACAAATTTTCTATTTGTTTCATAGTATTTTCTCAAAAATATTGAAGAACACCCTGATATATCAATTGTTTTAAAATTATATCAAATGGTAACTATAAAAAATTCTTCGATCCGTCAAATGAAATATTTGTCTCTTTTTGCCCTTAGTCACACTACTCTGAGAAATATCAAAAAAACTTTAACTACTAAGCAATGAACACATAGAGACATCAAACAGCTCTGTCGCTGTTTGAGGCTGATTTTTTCGCACCTGCTGCCCCAGAGAAGAAGCAGAAAAAGAAGCATTGAGAATAATGACTTCGGCTGAACGTTCGACCGGGGCAGCTCGCTGTTCGGCTCTCAGTGCAAACAGTGCATAGCATCAAAACTGCTTCAGCCGCACAACGACAGCGGAACGATAAGCATGTTCGTACTTCTTTGCACTGTGCGATCGTTTCCATGTGTGAGTGTATGCATGCACGCCCCGCGTATGAATGTATGCGTTATTTGTGAAGTTTGACGACAGGCACATGCTTCGGCCACCGCGCTAGCAGCCTGAAGTCAATTTTGTGTTTCGGCGTCGAGAGCCTAGAGACTGATGCACATGGCCGCAATGAGGGCCCCTTTGCAATACTTATCAGGGACTCCTACTTGAATTACCTTAATTAATAAATATATTTGTGATTACCAAAGGAATTAAATTGTACAAATATATCCCCATTAATAGCATTTTTATGTTTGGTAACAGTGATCCCCTGACAGTTGAGAGCCCTTCTGTGCCGCACACCCTGCGCATTTTTAGCTACGGGCCTGGCCAGCGTGAAAACAACTGTGTGTTTGTTTTTGTCTTTGTCATCGAGAGCTAAGAGACCGATATACAGTGAGCCAAAATGGTTATTTGGCGGCAATAATTTTAGTATCACAAAACATGTGTATTTATGTTTAATTTTTGAGAAGATGGATTGAATATTCATAATTATATTATATTTTGTAGAGTAAAATTATAATATCAAAAAAAGTTGTGACAATTATAAAGTTTACCAATATTGACAAAATTTGTGAATTAAAATAAAAAATTCCGAATACATAAATATTTAATTACTAAATAAAACTATCCTCATAGAACAAGCCACATGTTTTCGAAAGTTTTAACATTTTCGCCGCAAGATAACCATTTTTACTCACTGTACCTGTCTCTGGGCTCTCGACGCCGAAACACAAAATTGACTTCAGGCTGCCAGCGCGCTGGCCGAAGCATTTGCCTGTTGTCAAACTTCACAAGCAACGCATACATTCATACGCGGGCCGTGCATGCATACACGCACACATGGAAACGATCGCACAGCGCACAGAAATACGCACAGCGAGCTGCCCCAGCCGAACAGTGAGCTGCCCCAGCCGAACAGCGAGCTACCCCGGTCGAACGTTCAGCCGAAGTCATTATTCTCAATGCTTCTGTTCTGCCACTAAGCAATGAACACATAGAGACGTCAAACAGCCCTGAAGCAGTTTGAGAGTCATTTTTCAAAACGGCTGCCCCACAGAAGAAGAAGAACAGAAGCAGACTTCGGCTGAACGCTCGACCGGGTCAGCTCGCTGTTCGGCTCTCAGTACAAACAGTGCATAGCATCAAAACTGCTTCAGTCGCACAACGACAGCGGAACGATAAGCATGCGCGTACTTCTTTGCGCTGTACGATCGTTTCCATGTGTGCGTGTATGTATGCACGGCCCGCGTATGAATTTATGCGGTGCTTGTGAAGTTTGGCAATAGGCAAATGCTTCGGCCAGCGCTCTGGCAGCCTGAAGTCAATTTTGTGTTTCGGCGTCGAGAGCCTAGAGACCGAGGCACAGGGCCGTAGTGAGGGTTTTACGGGCCCCTGTGCAATACTTATCAGGGACTTCTACTTAAATTACCTTAATTAATAAATATATTTGTGATTACCAAAGGAATTAAATTGTACAAATATATCCCCATTAATAACATTTTTATGTTTGGTAACAGTGAGCCCCTGACTGTTGAGTCCTTGAGTCCCTGAGTCCTTCTGTACCGCACACCCTGCGCACTTTTAGCTACGGGCCTGGCCAGCGTGAAATCAACTGTGTGTTTGTTTTTGTCTTTGTCATCGAGAGCTAAGAGACCGAATTACAGTGAGCTAAAATGGTTATTTGGCGGCAATTATTTTAGCATCTGAAAACATGTGTATTTATGTTTAATTTTTGAGAATATGGATTGAATATTCATATTTATATTATATTTTGTAGAGCAAAATTATAACATCAAAAATAAGTTTTGATAATTATAAATTTTTTGTATATGACTTTACCAATATTGACAAAATTTGTGAATTAAAATAAAAAATTCGGAATACATAAATATGTAATTACTAAATAAAATTATCCTTATAGAACAGAGGAGGTTTTAACATTTTCGCCGCAAGATAACCATTTTTGCCCATTGTACCTGTCTCTAGGCTCTCGACGCCGAAACACAAAATTGACTTCAGGCTGCCAGCGCGCTGGCCGAAGCATTTGCCTATTGCCAAACTTCACAAGCACCGCATACATTCATACGCGGGCCGTGCATGCATACACGCACACATGGAAACGATCGTACAGCGCAAAGAAGTACGCGCATGCTTATCGTTCCGCTGTCGTTGTGCGACTGAAGCAGTTTTGATGCTAAGCACTGTTTGTACTGAGAGCCGAACAGCGAGCTGACCCGGTCGAGCGTTCAGCCGAAGTCTGCTTCTGTTCTTCTTCTTCTGTGGGGCAGCCGTTTTGAAAAATGACTCTCAAACTGCTTCAGGGCTGTTTGACGTCTCTATGTGTTCATTGCTTAGTGGCAGAACAGAAGCATTGAGAATAATGACTTCGGCTGAACGTTCGACCGGGGTAGCTCGCTGTTCGGCTGGGGCAGCTCACTGTTCGGCTGGGGCAGCTCGCTGTGCGTATTTCTGTGCGCTGTGCGATCGTTTCCATGTGTGCGTGTATGCATGCACGGCCCGCGTATGAATGTATGCGTTGCTTGTGAAGTTTGACAACAGGCAAATGCTTCGGCCAGCGCGCTGGCAGCCTGAAGTCAATTTTGTGTTTCGGCGTCGAGAGCCCAGAGACAGGTACAGTGAGTAAAAATGGTTATCTTGCGGCGAAAATGTTAAAACTTTCGAAAACATGTGGCTTGTTCTATAAGGATAATTTTATTTAGTAATTACATATTTATGTATTCCGAATTTTTTATTTTAATTCACAAATTTTGTCAATATTGGTAAACTCATATACAAAAAAATTATAATTATCAAAACTTATTTTTGATATTATAATTTTGCTCTACAAAATATAATATAAATATGAATATTCAATCCATATTCTCAGAAATTAAACATAAATACACATGTTTTCAGATGCTAAAATAATTGCCGCCAAATAACCGTTTTGGCTCACTGTAATTCGGTCTCTTAGCTCTCGATGACAAAGACAAAAACAAACACACAGTTGATTTCACGCTGGCCAGGCCCGTAGCTAAAAGTGCGCAGGGCGTGCGGTACAGAAGGGCTCTCAACAGTCAGGGACTCACTGTTACCAAACATAAAAATGTTATTAATGGGGATATATTTGTACAATTTAATTCCTTTGGTAATCACAAATATATTTATTAATTAAGGTAATTTAAGTAGGAGTCCCTGATAAGTATAGCACAGGGGCTCGTAAAACCCTCACTACGGCCCTGTGCCTCAGTCTCTAGGCTCTCGACGCCGAAACACAAAATTGACTTCAGGGTGCCAGCGCGCTGACCGAAGCATTTGCCTATTGCCAAACTTCACAAGCACCGCATACATTCATACGCGGGCCGTGCATGCATACACGCACACATGGAAACGATCGTACAGCGCAAAGAAGTACGCGCATGCTTATCGTTCCGCTGTCGTTGTGCGACTGAAGCAGTTTTGATGCTAAGCACTGTTTGTACTGAGAGCCGAACAGCGAGCTGACCCGGTCGAGCGTTCAGCCGAAGTCTACTTCTGTTCTTCTTCTTCTGTGGGGCAGCCGTTTTGAAAAATGACTCTCAAACTGCTTCAGGGCTGTTTGACGTCTCTATGTGTTCATTGCTTAGTGGTTCTGCTCTTCTCTGGAGCAGCAGGTCCGAAAAATCAGCCTCAAACAGCGACAGAGCTGTTTGCCGTCTCTATGTGTTCATTGCTTAGCGCTTTAACTTTGCTTTAAAAATCACTTTTCCCTTACTTTCACTTGAATATGTACTGTTTATAAAACAAAAAGTATTGTATCATTTGAATTGCGCATAGAAATCAGAATAAATCGATATCAGCAATATAATCGTGTTGTAAATACCAAAAATACATATCAATTTTGCTCAAAATGAATGGTATATGTAAAAAAATCGATAAGTTGTATCGAAGTGGTAGGCAGTATATATAATGTAAGAAATTAGGTATTTTTTGAAATATGGTAACACATTTTTTACGGACGCAGGAAAACAAAACTTGATACATTTGGATTTATGGTGAATAATTCAATTTTAATTTTACAAAAAATATATATGCTCTTCATTTCATTTAAGTTATATATAAAATTAACTTGTACACATCTTTCCGCTGAAGTGTGTATGTGAGTGTAGATATGTAAATACACATGCATATGTGCAAGCAACAAAATTTTACGGATTAACAAATAAAACATTTAACTTAAATGAATTAAAAACAACATAAAAAAGATTTTTACTCATTAAATGTAATAAGTTGTTTCGGAAACGGGATGCGGAAAATTAATCAACTTGGCTTAGAATAAATTTAATGAACTATAAATAATTCAATTACAACTCGATGCAGTCCAGTTTGATGTAAATTTTTGCCGATTCTGTATTATTGAATATAACAAATATTACATATACAACATATCTATCTTTACAGAGTTGTGCCCATATGTTAGGGGACCACTACACTAAGGGTGCATCTCCCCCTCAACAAATAATAATAATAATTATTATACTAGATATTTGTTCCAAAGTAATTACCAAGTAAGCTAGTCGCAACTTCTGTAGTAACTCTTATCATTCCTCTATATAATCTTGTTTCATTTATTTATTTCAGCATCAAGAATGCCTGCTAAACAGAGTATATATGGATATTTTGCCAAACTAAATCCGATAGCTGAGAAAATCTCGACCGATATAAACGAGGTGAAACTGGCCTATGACCATGTGTGGCTCACATTAACCGTAATGGAGCAGGAGAAGATCCTTAATGACACTTTGATACGGCCAGAAATAAGTACGCAATACTTCAAGAGTTTAACACGTGTCAAGAAGGAAGATCTCCTTGTAGAGGGCAAGGAGTGTCAGACTCTTGAAAAGGAGAACACACATCATAGTAAAGCTAAGGCGCAGAAGACTCATGCAATCTACTCGATTGACGGACAGAGTCTGCTGACATTTATACGCCAAAATATTGGCTGGAAGTTGCTGCACGACGAACACCACATTGGGAACTTTGATGATGAGCATTCATTTCCATTTGGCCATAGAACAAAGTCCCAAATAAACCTGTTGGGCAGTGTGAGCATACCGGACGTAGCCACTACAGCAGGCAATGTGGCCTTAAGTAATCCTAAGCACATACGATTGGAGTCCAAATCTCCCTGTGAGCAGACAAATGTTCCAGTGTGCAATTTAGATGAGCCTGTCGAAGAGCAGGAAGTGGAACATTTATACGCCGTAGGCAGGCATGAGCTACTCTTCAACTCTAGCTGCATGTCAAGTGAATCGACAGACTCGGAAACAGATTATGGATCAGCACATTCTCAATTGTTGCCAGCTGAAGTGCAAATCCCTAAGGGTTTCGATTTCCTTAGCAATTGGTAACTCTCAATTTGAGGGAAGCTTCTCTTTTATATAAGCTAGAATAAAAACAAATATTGTAAAACAATGAACAGACAACGATCTTGACATTTTGAGCGCTAAATTTCTTCATTTCCTTATCAGAGACTTGGAAAAATTGAAAACTTACGTCCTAAACCTTAAATAAGGCAGAACTTATAAACATTAGAACATTATGTGTGTAATGAACTTGCGAAAAGAAAATGATTTTTCAACTTATTAATTATAAATAAATTACCTTAATTGCATACTTAAGGTTTGAAATGTAAACAATGTATTTACTTACCAAAGCACTTCAAATGAAATGAATCCCATAAGTAATAAGTAGATCAGGCTCTAGATTGGTCTCGTTGGAATATATAAGCAGAACCTTCCTTTAAAATTTAATAATACCTACCAAAAATAGAAATAAAAACAATTCAGTCTGAGCTGCTTGTCTTAACATAATACAAGTATATATAAAATAAGTATAGAAACAAAACTGCCACTGTAAACAGCTATTAAAGGTATTTAATTTAATATTTGGCTTTTGTATGAATCTCTCTATATATGTATAAATAATATACTTTGCAAATTACACTGTTTATAAATATACAGATAATGTTAAAAGACGTATACTAACATACATAGTAATCTAGAATGAACGAGACATACTTGAATCATTCAATAGGCATACTATCGTTGAGACTGTGATTCGTTTTGGGCTCCTCATGCACATGCACACTCCACCACCTGCATGTCGCTCCACGTCGATATCTTCAGCTTGTCCGTGTGCTCCTCGTCCACATGCAGTATCTCCAGCTGTGTCAGTTTGGAGGGCACACAGCAGGGACGCGGCACACGGCCGTGTTGCTGCTGCCACATCAGGCTCTGCAACAGGGCGTGATGATGCGCAGGATTGTGGCGTGGAGGACAGCGACCCTTGCAGAAGCCCGCATCGAACGTCTTGGGCTGTATTATAAACTCGAATCCCTTGAGGTCCTTGAAGGTAACATCCAACTGATGACGACAGCAGCGCTGGTGTGCCCTGTAGCAGCTGTTGGGCCACTTCTGCTTGCTCTGCTCGGGGTAGTCCAGAGTCAGGCGATGGTAAAAATAGTTCTGACTCTGATTTGCCCTCGCTGTGGATGCCGGGGTCTGCGTTGATTGATGGGGCCGAGCCACATGTCCAATTATGTTCAACACGGGCGTCAATTGAAACTGACTCTGTGCTTGCTCCTGGTTGTGATCGTGATGCGCGTGATCGCTTAAGATGCGAGCGCCAAAACGACGGCATCTGTCGCACTGTATCTCTATGCCAAGATTCTCGTAGGTTCTGTTCAACCAGCCGCGCACTGCTTCCGTGACATCGAACTCCAGCCATTGGCTGCGCGTCTCTTCGCCCTTGGCGCTCTCCAGCTCAATGCGACGTACATCCAACTGCAGACGTCGGTTCTTGTGCAACAGCTGAAAGATCTTTAGATGCACAGCATGAGTGCGCGATCTTTGTGCAGAGAAAGAGGGAGACGCAGAAGAGGGAGGCATCTTTTTGTTTAGTTTGTTGCAGTTCTTTCTGTTCTTCTTCATGGCTAGCTTGCTGGCGGCATTGGGGGCGTTGGGCACAGACAGGGAGGGATTGTAGAGCATCATGAGCCTGACGTTAGCCTCGTCTATGCGCTCGTAGTTGACTTGCGATCCATTCACAGTTAAGGGGAAGTGCAGCAGAATATTTGTCCGTTCATTTTGAGCTATACTTGCTGGCCTATGGTGACTGCATCCTGCTCCTCCCCTAGATCGTTCGCAGATCTTTGCTGCCCTTATGGCACGCTTGTGGTGCCACTGTTTGGAAGTGAGCTCACTGAATCGATTGGTGACAATCGATAATAGCTGCAGACTGGCCTGCAGCTGATTGGGGCTTTCTTCTTTCGTGCTGCTTCTCCACATTTCTTCTAATTCGCTGTAAGTATTCGATGTATTTGCTAGAGTATTCTAATTGACTAATGTTTGCCTGCAAAGAGAAGGAGATTGTAATAACTGTAGAAAGTAGAGATTCTTCTCTTGTCTGAAGTGTGAAGCCTACGCACCTTCTTCATGTCCGGCAGCTTCTTCAGGCCGAGTCCGCTTACAATTAGTTCGGCAAGTTTGGCCTTATCTATATCGTTGTACATCATTGCATTATGTGCTTGAATACTTTGGTATTTATCTAACTCCCCCAGCCAGTTCCTTGTGCTTACGGCCGCGACTTCGTAGAATGTCGCGCTTGCTACGCGCGTTCAGTTGGGGAAAGTGGGATAAATTATAGGCAGATTGACTTAAAACTATCAGACTATAATTGTTATAGCCCCGACGAGGCTTTCTACTTGGTTCTATGGCGCTACTTTTGTTGTGATTAAACACTTTACGGAATTGTAATTGATAATGCCGTAGGTCCAGCTCCGGCTGTATGTTTGGTATCTTCGCTATGGAATTTGCAACACCTTCGACACCTTCTCCGCTGGCCTGCTGTATCAGCGTGTTGTAGGTTATTAGAAATGGAAATAGCAGCACAACAACCAGACATAGCTGCGTTATTTTGCACAACAAATACTGCACGGGGGGGTGCCCCCGCGTGAGCCCCTCTTGTCTCGAGTACATTTCACTGCCAACAGCTCCAGTACCATACAATATTTGCTAGGGTCTGCTCCAATCTTTGATAGTTTTGAAGCTGGTGCAGCTGTGATCTCGCAGAAGCGACACTGTTCCTCTTGGTTGGCCCTTATGATGTGTATTCGTATATCATTTCGATTCCGATTCCCATTCCGTTTGCGAGTGCGTTTCCGTTTGAAGATACTTGTTGGAAATGTTTCTGAATCATTGCATATTGTCATCGTGATACCACATGGCCTCGACTCGCAGTAGGCAGAAAATAATAAACAAATCTGTACTGATCAATCTCAGAGCTGCTTCTGAGCCATTCTCGACAGATCTACAGATCTTCACACAACTATTTCGCCATGCACACATACATACATATCTTCCCATATGTCTATTGTGTGTGTGTGTGTGTTGCTATATTTGTATTTTGTTTCACATTAACCAAAAGAAATTCCACAAACTAATATATATTTTACGTGTTTGTTTTCTTCGCGCAGCGGAAACCTGTTCGGTCTTCTCGGCGCTTTAGAGTCGACTGAAATAGCCAACAGCGTATGCTTACTCAGGCAACGGAGGTAAATAGACAAATAGCCATGCCCGTAGCTAGGCGTGTGCAGGGAAGAGGCCCCTACCTGCCAGGGCACAACTAACGAAAGATATAGTCAATCATATTTATAATTGCCAATGGTGTTGTGAAAATATAGGTTTTTAATACCGAATCGATGATTTATTTCATTTTAAAAATATATCAAAATATTAGCAATATAATATCGATATACTTCATATTTTTGATGTTTATTAACCAGGAATTGCTGGCAGGGGAAAGTGCCGATCTGATGATTAATTCCTATAGATCTCGACGAGATAAAACGTAAATAATAAGTAAAAATTTTCTGTTTTTGGTTTAATTTAGAAGATATAGCCTCCAATAACTTCTGATTTCCCATATAAAAGGCAAAAATATATGACAAAATATCGAGTGATTTTTGTTCAACAATTTTGCATCTGCAGCGCATTATTTCTCAACTTTTCGAATTGGGTTAGGCTGAAACATGAGGAACCACATAATATGGTTCGTTTTCGTAGGCAAACTAAACGAAAATTAAATGCCTTGTTTAATTTCAAATACAAACTTTTAGTAAACACAGATGTTGATTTTTCTTTTTGAAATCTGGTCACACTTATTAATGCAGTGAGTTATGATTGTGATTGCGACTTATTACGATGCTCGATAACGCTAGTTATGTTTGATCTTAATCGAACAAGGTTGCCAGCAAATTATAATATCGTAGAACAATCTATGCGTGTATATGTTACTCACTCTGTTACTGTTACTACATTTAAAACAAGGCAATTACACTAGGGCCTGCCGAGCAGAGCCTCCCCCAAGACTGTCGCTCCGGCCCTGCGTATAGCCCTCTCGCTCTCGCACACACAGAGAGAGGCACACCCACACAGCAAAGCGCGAGACATATACGGTCAGTTGAATATGTTCACTGCGTAGGTTGTGGCCCTTTCGAAATTGTGAAATCATTTCAATATTTATTAAGCAGAATTTCTCTAGTTTCAATCCTTAAACTAGCAAATTAAATGCATAAATCTAAATGTACATATGCACATACATATATTTATGTATGTACGCAAGTGTGGTCAAGGCATACATACATTATTACATGTGTACATATGTTAATTGTTATAATTGTTTTCATCTCTAACCCCAGTCAGCATCCCCCACGCATCCTGCAGTTGAGTTGTTTATGAATATACACAGATGATTGTGCTCTCTATCACACAGTCGAATGTACACAGATACATGCACACATCTATATGAATATGTATGTACACATGTGTGTATGTTTGTATCAAATGGTTTATCAAAAGAAAAGCTAATGAATTTTCAATGTAAAAGAATTTTGATGGCACTCAAGAAAGAATGTAAACACTCTTTGTGTGAGACATATATTCATGCAGACATACGTACATTCATGTACACATACATACGTAAATACGTCATACACTAACTTTGCCAGTCCACGTGACACACATACGCACACATGCATGCACATGCGTATGTGTAGAGCGCTGCATGAACACATTCAAAAAGGCAAGTGAATCATTCATCAAGAATTTGGTACATTTTTTGATTTTAGTTTTTAATAATTATGTATAAATGTTGCAATTTGTGTACTTTGCAAGCTAGTGTACTCATTCATTGCAAACTTGTGCAGTTATAAATGAGTACAATATTTTTGGGGGGTAGTAAACCCTCGTGTAGTACAAAATGAGTGTATAAATGCAAGTCTATAATATGTATGTATGAACACACAGATCTCAGCTATTATAAAAGCTAGAGACACGAAATTTGAAATGAAGGTTCCTATATACCCTGCGCAGATCAAGTTTATATGAAATGTTAAATGCCACGCCGACCGCCCCGCAAATAAATAATTTAATTTTAAAGTGGATTTGTAAAAGATACAACTCTAAATTAAACATAGAGTTAGCTTACTATAATATCTATATATTCTAAAAATTTCAATTCGATCTAAAAATAAACACAGTAGTTATTAAAGCAAGTATGAGAATAATATAATGTTTTTGTGCCAGCTAAAAAGGAAGGAATATTTACCTCGATAACCCATATTTCATTTTTAGAATAAATAGTTTTATATGTATATATTTATTTATACAAAATTTGGTTTTGTGCTTTCCTAACAATTACATTCTTTTTTTTCTTTTGTAGATTTGAAAGTTTAATTACACTTGCATTTACATAAAACGCATTGACTTCTCTTATACCTAATGAGTACGAATACAAGTTCCAGTTCGATGTAAACGCGAGTTATTAAAAGTACCTAAAAGTACGGAATAAGTAAATCGTATGTATCGATATTGGAACTTAAAATCAATTTCATATTAAATGATATATGTATCTCAATCTAACATATTAAGGATATTTGTCAATTTTTATAAGATGTCGCATTTACTTTTCGAAATATACATTCATATATTCATGTACCTATTATTCGAATACAAGATCGGCTGGCTCAGATACAAGTTGTATATCACTGGATCACCGCCCTTACATAGCTATATAGGTTCTATATTTTTTTTAATTATATACACTTTAAGCCTTGATTTAAATAAATATAGTTAGAAGTTTTTTAAAAACTTGCAAGCATTAATTTTTTGGTTGAGTTTTCCTTAACGGACAATTTGGTTTCATTCGTAATTCGTATATATATATATCTATCATTAATACTATTTACGTTAAACTTAGGTTATATTTTTAATAAAGAGGGAGTTTCTTTGTTCTCTGCTATTGAGATATTAAGCAGTTTTGTATTTTCCTTGTTTCTTCGCCCAAATTCAAAAATGTTTAACATTCGGTATGCCGAAGATCCTAACTTTGCACGTCTTTCTATGTATAATATCGATATAAATATCGATAAACATACTCAATTTTCAGACAATCTTTCTTATGGCAGGCAATGTTAAGGGAAGGTTCTTTTTTTTAGCCGAACATTTTAAAACAAACAAATTAAAAACGGTTCTAAAAATCCAAATTTTAGTCTAGATTAACAAGTTTGTAGACGGACAAGCGGACTTGGGAGCCTCTTTGAAGAAAACTTACTTTATGGGAACATCTTCTACAAGGGTACAAGGGTATAAAAATGCAATTCCGCCAAACTAAATAGCGCGCTTACCGAATTACAAGTCGATTTTAAATGCAAATGAAATTATATTGTGTATTGAGAATTGTTCTCATTGAGTTCAGTTCATCGTTGTTGCTGCTGTTGTTTTTGTTAACCCCTAGACTAAAAATATATCCGAAGTCTCCGATTTGGTACAGGCGCTGCCTGTGGGCGATGCAGCAGATGCCAGCGAATTGGCGCGCGTTGCAGCCAAGGGAGAGCGCAGGTCCTGGTTAATGCTGGTCTGATTCTGACCGCCCTCATAGTAGTATGACGAACCTGCAAATACATCATTTGTGTTAGTTAAATAAAGGTTAAGCAGTGCTGCCAATTTAGCTATTTTCCCACTACATCTAAAGTGTTGCAATTGACAAACAGTAGTGCCAGATTTTTGGATGGAAACTTAGAAAATTATATAAAAAAGCTGAATTTTAAGAAGTTGCAATCAAAAAAGTGCTGATTGTATGCAGTTTTATGTATTAAAAAGGCTGGATAGAGCAATATTTTTTTTTATAACAAAAACCGTAATTCAATTAAGTTATTAGTAATTAACCACGAAAGCTTCAAGTTCTTATCATTAAAATTTAAGTTGGTGTCGAACAAACGAATTTTTGCCAACTGTGCACTGGTCAAAGGCAATACTTAATGTTGCGCAACGAATAAGTTGGCTATCGATAGTTAGATAAGTAGTTTGTCACCGATAGAGGGCACTTAGTATTTTAGTATTTTATTGCATGCGTTTTTATCGTTGTTCTAATTGGGCACACCGATTTAACTAAGAATGAAGGTATACTTGGCGCGTCAGATCAGTTTGTCTGGCGATATCTAAGAGTGAGGGAAGAAAAACTGCGATATGTAGACTTGGGACTAGATTTAAAGTTAAAATCTTATAATGCCTTGCAAATTGTATTATTTCCCTACAGAATAAAACATCATCATTCAGCCCTTCATTTGTTCGATATACATTTGCCAACGGCGGTTGATTGTTTAAGGCATTTCCTGCATATTGTCGGCGGCTCGACACTTAATATTATAATAAACAGTAAACAAGGAATATACTAAATATACGTACTTATTAAGCCGCTGCTGGAGCCGTAACTGTAAGAGCCATAGGCTCCGCCATATTGGGTGTAGGCGGGATTGTAGGCATAATCGGAGCTGGGGACTACGGTGCCACAAGCTGAAAGAGGACAAAAAGATTATTGACTATGCTACTATATAATATATACCATATATAATATATACAATATATACTATGTACTTTATATAATATATATGCCATATAATATAAGAATAATATACACACAGTTATGTATGCAAATGTTAAAAAGTTAAATAAATTGATAAGAAATGAAAGCATACTGGGAACATTATTCCCAATTTAACCAGTATTTCTTTTTAAAACCCAGGACCGTATATATATATCCTATGTTACAAAAAGTGCCATCACCAAGAATTGTGCGATAGTTAAACAATCGAAAAAGTGTCTGAACCAGCGACGAGTTGAGTTGAGTGCAAGTTGAGTTGAGGTGTGTTTACTTGAGATAGATTGAGTTGAGTTGAGTAGAGTTTGCGTTGAGTTGAGTTGAGATGACTTGAAAGACTGGACTTGCCTGCAGAGTAGTGGCTAAAACTGGGTAGCATAGGGGGCGTGGCATATATAGCCGTGCCAGATGTATTCTCGATATCGGGCTGTTGCGCCGGCGCTGAGTTAGCCGAGTGCAAGAGTATTAACGAAGTGGTACTGAGATTTTCTTGCTGTTGTTGCTGCTGTTGATTCTCAACCGGTTCTGGCATCAGATGAGACAGGGGCACATGATGTTGTACTTGGGCAATGCTGGTGCGTGCTTTGCTCTTATGATGGTGATCATCCCGGGCCAATTCATCAACAGACTCTTTCAGCTCTTGACTGCTTCTGGCATCTGTCGACTGATCAGCAGCAGCCTGGCTCGGCGAAGCCCGCACCCCGCCGATTCCCGTATGGTTATCAGTGTTATCCAGGGCAATTGTCTGGTAATTACCATTTTCAATGGCAACTGCTGATTTTGGAGCATTTGTAGAATGTGTAAAAAGCTTAGATTTCATATACATGTTTATATATCTCTATGTATGCATATGTTATCTGTCTATATCTCATAGTGGGCATCTTTATATCTGAATATTTATGAATTATAATCGACTTGCTTAAATGCAATAAATTATGGAAACGTTCAAGTTCCTTTCGACCCATCTACAACCTATAATCTATAAGAGTTTGCTCGAAAACTTCACAAGTTTTTAACCCTCTGTACATTTTGATAGACCATTTTCAGGCTGATGGAAATTCATTATATCTTACCTGAATAGAAGGGTGAAATGGTCTGATCCTGCATATTTGCACTAAATTTCATATCTTGTATACTTATAGGTACTAACGGCGTCAACGAACTGCTCCCTATTGGTGATAAGTGTACACGATTTTATGTGGAAACAAAACCAAAAAATATAAATTATAACTCAAATCAAATAAGAAATAATAAGAATATGCCTAATTTCGGCATGCCGAAGGTTTTATACCCCTGCAGATTTTTACTTTTATCTTCTCCGATTGTTCCTACACTATATTTTATACAATCCAGTATAAGAATAACAATGCAGTACAGAATTTTAAACCTTTGTTCATTCGATTCCGGCTAAAATAACTCAAATGGGATATATATAGATAAATATCTGTATTTTTAACTGATTGTTACAATAGAAAGTATTCCAATTTCTATAATATTGAAACAAGGACGTATGTTACGATGTTACCTTAATTGACACTGATAATATAACCATAATAAACTCTTATAAACTCCTGATAAATTTCTATACCTTTAAAAACAACAAAAATCATTTACTAGATTTTATGGCAGCTATATGATATACTGGATCGATTCGGCTAATTTACAGCATAGGTAATAAGCAGCAAGTGTGCTGCTGAATCAGAATTTTTATACTTCATGAAAGATTTGTTTACAATATACGGAATGACAGATTGACTTGCTATATGTATGTATGTATATACATGATAGAGTCGAATTTGTCTGGCTAAAGTTAATTATACCTTCTGCAAGGGCAAAAATATTACTAATAAAATAAACTGTAAATGAAACTCACCGATAGACGGTCCAATTGGTGGGGTATACAGCGAGCTTTGGCCTTGGGATATCGTGGAAATGCTATCGTAGAGCATTGCCGAGTCGTTGCCAACTACTCCACTACTACCAGCCATACCGCCGACACCTGAGCAGGAGACAGAGCTGCTGGGAAAGCCATTGGGTGCCTCGTAGTAAGTTGGTGCATTGCCATTGCTTGTCGTCAGGTTTCCCAGCTCGGAGAGAAGTTTGTGCTCATCCTTGATACACCACTTGCCAGACCAGATCTGTAAATATTTATTTATATAGTATAAGCATTATATTTTATATTTCACTTATATATTATGTAGCCCCAAACAAAATACGAATATAGTTTGTGGAAATGTAGAAGGCAGAAAGCAGTTCAAAAGTAAAGTGTTCGCCTGTCTATCCGGCTATATCGACTAGGTTCATAATGCTGATAATACATATAAAGTTGTACTTACATTTGAATATAACTGGTCGCCGCTGTAAGTTAGGCGTTGGCGCTTTACATCATCCTCGGAATGCATATTAACGTCGCGGTTCTCATCTGAAATAATTAAAAAAAGTATGAATATTTTTTGATATATTGTAAATTGGTTTTAAGTGTGCTTAATGGTATTCCCTGAGCTCTGGTTCTGAAAGTCAACCCAATCTGACTTATTTGAATGTTAATTCAATTACCATTGTTATATTGCGACATCAACATGGCGCATGCCACAGACCACATGCGCCACCTCACACCCCTTCTTCTTGGCCTGTGGCACGTGGCAGTTAAGTGCATTTGCGGATTGCGAGCTGCCATTAAAGTAATAATATCTGTGTCCTAAAAGGCCTGCCTTATCAACTTATTATGACATTCACAAGTATTATCAACGAATTATCGTAATTGCGTTGACATTCAGTTTTCAACACTTCCAATGCATGTGTGTGTGAGTTTCTATATACACACTTAACACAGTTGTCAACTATTCAAATCCTTCCACTTGATAGAAAAGGTGTAAGTTGATAGATAGGTTAATTATGAAACGTTTTAAATATTAGAGCAAACATTTGATGAATTTATCAAAATCAGTCCACTAAAACATATAGCTAGCATATGAACAATCGTGCTTAGCTGACTTAGGAACCCACTGCTTAACATTGCCTACACAGTACATACTTCATGTTACGAACACTACAGGCAAAACATACTCTTCGCTAATTTAAACACTTTGAACAGATATAAGGAACACTTATAAGTATGTATCTACAGCTACTTCTGTACAAATTCAGTTAGATATCTAGCTATAGATATCAAAGTTATAATTAATATTATTGATGATGCAATAAGTCTAGCAAGAAATTGACTTTGTAGCCTGTTTTTTTAAGATAAACTCTGATGGAAGTGCTTAGTTAGTGTATAGAAAATAAAGGCTAAGTGCAAAACAAAGGGTTGACATACTTCGATTTGACGGCTCATCGCAGGTTCAAATGTGCGCAGATTTCGTTGCCCGACGGGTTGAAATTGCGTCGCAATAGATATTTTTTTTTAAATTACATTTGGGCGGAGCTTGAAGCACACGCCCACTTTTACGGCAGCCTGTAAGGGCAGATATGCTTGTTCGCTTTGCTTGCTGTACATCGATTAAAGAAGGGGGGAGAGCTGAACAAATTTAGCACAAATTCAAGCCTAAGCACTTGCTACACTCACGATTTATACCCGAGGGAATCGATAAGCAATCTAGAGAAAATGGACAAAGGGATGGAAGGTCTTCGGTGGATGTTGATTATGGCATCAGAGTTTGGAATCGGAGTCGGATTGGGGTTCAGGTTTTTGGTTTCAGATTCATTTTTATTGCTGTTTTATTGCCCCAATGGTGACTCTCTAAAGAAGCATCAGTAGAATTATCTGTTGAATTTCGACTCGGAATCGGACTTGGATTTGGACAATTGTCACAGTGTGGGCACGCGGGGATTGGCTTTTCTCTGTTGCCGGTTGCCATTAGCGCACGATTATTGAAAATGACAAGTGCGAGAGGCACTTGTCTCCCTTCGCATCCAGTTGCCATCCCTTCTGGCTTCGGATATTACTTAATGAAGTTCTCCCCTCGCTTGCTCGCTGTATCTTTATCTAAATCTGTATCTTTGTACATATCTGCTTTCAGCACCGCGTAATTGAGATGTTATTTCTCGCACCAGCTTTATTCGCCAGCTTGTTACAGCTGCCGACATTTGCGGTCGAATGATAACCCCGATATGGCCACAAAGCAATTCTTTACAGCCCGGCACAGAGCACGCCCGCAGTCTGTAATCTGTTGCGGCGCGATATGCAAATCAAGCAATTCAGCAAGAGAGTTGATGTAAACAGAGAGAGAGTGTATACACATATACTAAAGAAGGAGCAGGACCACCAACGGAGTGAGACAAAAACATCAGCAACTAACAGTTTAAATGACAGGCATCTGTCATTAGGGTGGCCCACATAGATTTAACAAGTATCCTGGCATTAATTATGCAGGAGATATATTTTCTACTACATTAAGTTTATATATTCTCAGTCAAATTGCTAACGATACTAGGTCTGCTACCCTATAAAGTAAGAAATGCCTTTGCCTGGCAGTAATTAGCAATCGTTGTGCTGAACCCTCTGACTAAACCAAAACTATGCCACTTTATAATCACAATACAAGTATATCGTAAAGTAATCCAAGAAGTAATATAAGAAGCTTTAAAGCGGGAATGATCTCGTCGACCCTCCGACGTCTGATGGAATCCATTTCAATAAACTCTTTACCCGTAGGATATCAAATGCCCTCAATTTGTGCATTTGTATATACTGTTCTTTAGTCACATTATGCACAATATTCTTTTTAAGCTACACATTAGGTTAAGTTTAGCAAAAACTGAACGATTCCTGCTGATTATAATAAATTCCAGCTTTGAAGTATGCAACACAATTCTTTAAACGCTGAAACGCCTCAATACTCTGTGCATAAGGACCGCATTGAATCTGTACAAAATAGCTTTCTAATCTTTGCCTTACGTGGCCTTAATTGGAAGGTAAATGCTAGACTACCTTTCTATATTGTTAGGCTTAAGTTACTTAATCTACCATTTTTATCTAACCGTAGAACCATGCTTGGCATAGTCTTTATTCATAACCTTATACAAGGTGCTGTTGATAGTGATTAGCTGGTTAGCCAGTTACACTTCACTGTCCCTAGTAGAATTAGTCGTCAATTTTTAGCACAAACTCTTCCGTTTTGAACATCGAATTGTGCACGAGCCTTACAGGTTGTGTTGTGTTCGGACTATAAGAAACTCTACTGTATTGTATTTAATACTAACTCTGTAAACTTTGAATCCTATCTCACTTATATAGCACCTAAACTAACTTTCCTCGAAACACCTTGATAACACTATCCATACTATTCATCTGTTTTCTTCTCGCGTATTTGTTTCGTTATTTAATTTGCTAATAATTACTAACTCTACTAGTACCTAACTTTCTGCATTTTCCTCAATCCCTGACAGAAAATACTGGATCAGTTAATTCTTGTTTACCCCCAGTTTTCTTTTGAATTAATTTATGACTAAATAACATGTAAAGTTTGTCATGCTTACCGTGAATTTCAATTCTTTTTCTCTTGCTTGTTTCTGATGAACTGTTGTTGTTGTTATTAGTGCTAATACTGTTGTTATTATTGCTGCTGTTCTGCAGATGATGGCTTTGTTGTAGACCCAGTATACCATTTATGCTATATCCGGAACCAGATCCTACACTTGAACTCGCAACGGCACCAGGACCCGGACCTGCACCTGGACCAGGACCCGAAACAGGAGATCTCTGCTCGGCAGTCAGTTGCATGGATGAAGTCAGACTACTTCCATTGCCTTCATTGTTGTTGTTGTTAGTGGGGTTGTCAGTGCTGGGGCCCAATTCCTGAACGCTGTTGGAGCTGGTGGTGCCTCCTGTCGGCGTATGCGTAATAACCGACGACGTTGCCAGATTGGTATTACTTTTGCCAACGCTTGGGCCCTGATGCTCGCTGCTGGCACCTGTGCTACTGTCCAGGCTCTCGCTGGTGTTGTGGCCCTGCGGCCCTAGTTGATGGTGATGTTGGTGCACGTGTTTCGCCTTCTCCGCCGCCTTGTTTCGCACAATACTGCAAAGATATCAATAGTAAAAGGAAAGTTAGTTTAGTTGCTAGATAAGTAAGATAGGATTAAGGCACCTACAGAGTTAGTGTTAAATACGATACAGTAGACTTTGTTATAGTTCGAGCTCAACATACCCTGAAAGGCTCGTGCAGGGCATAGTGCGAACTACATAACGGAAGAGTTAGTGCTGAAAAATTACGATTAATTCTAAAGGCACAGAGAAGTGTAACTGGCTAACCAGGTCATCACTATCAATAGCACCTTGTTAAGGGATATGAATAAAGACTACGCCAAGCATGGTTCTAAGGTTAGATAAAAATTGTAGGTAGATTTAGTAACTTAAGCTTACCAATTTACTTCCCAATTGAGGCCACGTAAGGCAAAGATTAGAAAGTTCTTTTGTACAACAATTCAATACGGCCCTTATGAACATTTTCAGCTATCAACGAGCTAGGAAAGAACAGCACCTCAACAATACATACATACACTCAACAATACATACTAGAAATAGATGATTAAGCTTATAGAATAGCTAAAGCGGAACACTATCAGGGAGTACCTAAGTATCTTAAGCTCAGAGCAGGCAAAGATCCACGCATTATACTGGAAACAAACAGCAGGCTTGTTGTAATCAAAGTCCTTCTTCGGTTGCTACAACCTTAAGAGTTTTAAAAAGATAAAAAAACTCAGTTAGAACTAGAGGTGGGCGCGGGCCGTGCTTTTTTCGTGGCCCGCGGGCTTTTGCCAAAAAAACGTGCTCGTGCCTAAAAATCGAGTTTCGTTCGTGTTCGTGCGGGCCCCGGGCCTAAGAAAAAAGCCCGGAGGCCCGCAAAAGCCCGAAGGCCCGCAAAAGTCCGGAGGCCCGCAAAATCGAACCGCACAATCGGTAGGACTCAAGATAAAAAATTTTCCAAAAAACCAAAGTTACAATTAAATTCTTTTGATATTGAAATCGAAAAATATTTAAATGGCTGTGCAGCCATTTCAGACCAAAATGTGTTAGAATTTTGGAAATGTAGTGACCTCAAATTAATGAAAAGACTTGCCCGTTACATTTTAGCCATTCCGGCAAGCTCAGCTACGAGCGAAAGATTATTTTCTACCTCTGGAATAATATTAAATGAGCGTCGTACACGTTTAAAAAGTTCAAACTTAGAAAAAATTTTATTTTTAAATAAGAACTTGCCATAAGTTATGTTTAAAAACCTGTATATTATAACACTGTTATTATTAATAAGTATTGGACTTAACTAAATTTCTTTGTATATTACATACTATAAATTAAAAAAATTGCATGGGTTTTTTTTTTTTGAAATTTTCGTGTTTGGCTTGGGCCGGGCCGTGCTTTTTCAAAAAAAAATCGTGCGGGCCTCGTGCTTTTTTTTGGGACTAGGTTTCGTGCTCGTGCCGGGCCGGGCCTCAAAAAAGTAGGCCCGCGCCCACCTCTAGTTAGAACCCAGGGCTTCTTAGAGGTCACTGAGCACCCCTTAGCAAAATAGGAACAGCGAGTAATGCGCTCTGCAGATACTGCTAACTAGAGCCCAAGACACCCACAGCACGTGTTTAAAGTATGTCGAGCGTAGGCTCATACCATCCAGGCGAACGGTATAAGGTCGATCAGTCCAGGTAGAATTACGGATTCTTCTAGACTCGCTAGAAGAGGAGGTACCAAAATTTCTACAAGGTCGGAGTACATCTTCTCAAACCATATAATAGTAATAATTATCAAGACACCGGAGCACGTATTTACAGTTTGTCCAGCGTAAGCTCTTACAAGAAAAAAGGCAAGTACCTTCTCCACACAAATGAGATAAGGTTGATCAGTCCAGTTAAAATTACGGATCTCCTTAGAATGACTACTCTGGCTAGACAGGAGGAGGTTCTAAGCTCAGAAGAGGTACAAAAGGTCTACAAAGTCGCAGTACATCTTTCCAAACCATAACTAGTATTAACAATACAAATCATAAACAAAAACTTGCAACTAATTTATTCTTTCACAATTGTTTCAATTTCAAATATATTCAGTACTCGTATAGTACACAGTTTAAATTTGTTAATAGTAAAAACTACTGAAGGCCCTATAAGGGATATAGTATATATTTTGAATCAGCTTCAATACGTACTTTAGAACGGGGACTCAACTTACATGTAACCACAGACTCGATTAGTGTTAAAGCTATCCAATCTAATTTCTGTTTCATGCCTAAATTATTGACATTTGACTGGGTTAAATAACAGTCGTCAATACCATGATTTATAGTGACACCTGTTTGATAAACCTTCAGTTTAGGTTAGCCTTGGTTGGGTTAGGTGAGAAAATAAATATTGAGATTTGAGCACCTCAAGAGCACAGCGACGCCAGTGAGCCTTAATCAAAACTTGCAAGTGAATAAGCTAGATATAACTGCTGAAAATACCCAAGAGTAGATTGTCTTTATGCTCAGCTTAGGGTACAGAGGGTTGAAGCAGACCTCAACAAGAGAACTCAACCGGAATCAAATCAAATTATGTACTGCATTACCAAAACAAAAAAGCACAATCCCTCCAATGTGCGAGCTGAGAGAGAGAATATTTTCTTTTATTCCAACTGAGTTCTGGGTAGTTGGGCAATGCACACAATTGAGACATATGTTTGGGATGCTCTGTTTGCGATTTTCGATTTGCTTTTTCCAAATAGAAAGGGGCTGTAGATTGGCTTAGCTTGAATTGGACGTAGCGGCGCCAGCTACTGCTGCTGCGAAAGTCACTTTATAAGTGTCAATTCTCCAGGGAACATCAACGAGGACTGGTCTACTGAGTATACACTGCACTAATGCCTCAATTGGGGATGTGAAGGGGGGTAGGGGAAAGTACCTCCAGTACTTACTACAAGCACTTGTAGATTCGCTCACACATTGTCGCATTAGGGCGTGGGTTGACAACAGGGTCGCACGCTGATGATCCCTGGAATTACATCTTTGCAGCGGTCTGACGTTTTGCATAGCCATCGTTGCGAATTGATTCCGTATGGTTGCACGTGCCGCCTTTGGTTGCAACCGTCAATCGAGCACCACCAACCAACACCCATCCTCTTCTCTCTCTCTCCCCAACTGTAAATGAGTGTTGGTCCTGTGTGAACAAGTGCAGCACTAAAGCTACCGGCAGCAGCATCTTGCTTAGGGCCACGAATAAAATGAATTATGGTTGGCAAAGGCAGCTCGTTCATTACAAACGGGACGGAGAGGGTATGGGGGAAATGGCACTGGGGACATGGGGGGAAGTCCGGTCTAACCGTCTAACGGAATAATAATGATGATGGTTGAATTTTTTGGCACCGGAACACGCAGAGGAAACTGGCTTTTGTGGTGGTCGTGTGTCAAGCATTGTGCCGCAATTATGAACGCTAAAAACTACTTAGATATTTTTATTACATAGTCATGCGTTTGGAACGTAGTTCTCTCTGCGCTGTCAACGACGGAAATCTGCACGGAAAAGGAAGTGAGCAGCATGACAGCAAACAACACCGCCATCATGTGGCGCAGTATGCCAATGCGTACTGTACTGTAGAGTAATTTACTGTACTGCACTGTAGTGTATTGTATTGTAGTGTACTCTGATATACTGCGCATTTGTTGCGTGTTTGCAGAAACTAAATAATTGAAGGAGACTTAGTATTAAGAGTGTATTGTAAACTTGTTTTGACTACTAACTCTATTCGGAACAGGAATGTGGCAGACCAAGGAGCTTAACAATTTCTTCGGTAACGAAGACTCTGTTTGCAATACAGGAAGCGATCTTAGCTTTCTGTTTGGCTTCTTTAATGGTGAACAAACGCTACAGTCAGGAGCTGACTGTCGAAGGTCATGGATTACACAACCCCACAAAAAAAAAATTGTCATGATCTGGGTATGTGGCATATGCAGTTATATGTATTTTGGGGCGCTGAATCCGAATCCGGGGTCAGAAATTCTCCATCACGTCTGGATTTCGACCTACCCGCAAAAAACTGAAAAACCCTTGGATATCTGCCAAAAGATATAGAATCGTGATCTGGGCATGCGATATATGTTTTAACATGTATTTTGTCCTTCTAAGTCCGAATTCGAAGTCAAAATTTATATAGCACGTCTGAATTTCGACTTAACCTCAAAAAACTCTAAAAATTTTTAAAGTCCCAAAAAATAATGGGGGGTCATGATCGGGTCATGCGATATATGTTTCTATATGTTTTTGGACCTTCCGAATCCGAATCCCAACTTCACATAACGCCCGTGGCAAGGTATTTGTCATGTAAGATATACAACTTTGGTTGTTGAGTTAATATTGTGGGTTTTAAGTTGTTATTTCTGATTTACAGAGGAGGGAAGGGGCGTGTCCAAATTTTAAAAAACTTTGAGACACTGCAATATATACGTATGTTATCACAAAATTTGATGACTCTAGCTCTTATAGTTATAGCTTTTATAGTTATAGTTTCTAAGATCCAGATGTTCATACAGACAGACAGACAGACAGACAGACAGACAGACAGACAGACGGACAGACGGACGGACAGACAGACGGACAGACAGACGGACAGACGGACAGACAGACGGACAGACGGACAGACAGACATGGCTCAATCGACTCGGCTACTGACACTGATTCAGAATATATATAGTTTATGGGGTCGAAGATGCCTCCTTCTGCCTGTTACGCACATTTCCGTTCCGACAAACACAATAGACCATGAATTTTTTTAAAAATCCATGGCCTAACTATTACTTAGTTAAGCTGCGTCTATCTTGGAATACAGAGTGTAAAAACTGCAAAGAAGTCTATGACGAAACTAGAACATTCTCTGCGATTGTCCAGCCTTGTTATGGATGGGGAGGAAACATCCGCACATGGATACGTTAACTCCTTGAAGAAGGAACTGTTTCTGTTATATTAGGGAATGCAGAAAAACTTTTGCCAGGTTGGGGGCAGTGACTATCAGGTAGAAGTGACACTCTGGTTGCAGTACCTTTTTCTTCTGCGTAAGACTCCTTTTAATAATAATTGATTCTTAAAATAAGTATGTGTGTGTGTCTGGCAGTTAAGGAGATAAGGTCGAGTAGTCCAGGCAAAATTATTGATATGCGTAGAACAACTCGACTGTATAGGTCATCAACAAGGTCTCAGTACAGCTCCCTATATAGGTATAGAGTAACTGCGAATTGGACTACTGCAATGTTCCACCTCTATGAAGCTCAACTCAATTCATCCACAATTCATTCATCATTTTATAAGTAAACTTTAAAAGCTACACAAATACTTACCGGTTTATTGATGATACGCTTGGCACATTATCCTGGGAGCATATACCTTCAGCCAGCAATCTATCTCGGATCTCCCATGCAAACATAGTCGGGTTTTCACGTTTATAGTTCGCAATGGCGTCGACAACCGGCGGCGTGGCTACTTTCGGCTTAGACCCACCGATTACTCCAGCCTTAAAGCTACCAGTCTCGTAGTATCTAGAATTAAAAATGAATTGAATGTATAAATAAAATATAAATTTAATATTATTTGCATTTTCTATGAAAGAATACAAGCACCTTTACGGGGAATAGTTGCCGAGAGCTTAAAGTAAAGTGTGATTTTTTAGCTATTATCTCTTTGGCAACATTGGTTTAAACAGCTGACGCACGTTTCATGTTTTGTATTACTGTCAAACATCTTCAGTTTTGTCTATAATTTAACTATGAATCGTCTTACAAACGAACAACGCTCTGCAAATTATTGCATTTTATTGTCAAAATGCGTACTGTCAAGAAAGTTCATCTTACTTCTTCAAAGATGATGCGAATCGTAACGTAACTGTGAACGATCAGCGCTACCGTGAGATGATATCAATCTTATTCTTTGCCAAAATACAAGAGGTTGACTTGCATGTGGTTGCAACAAGATGGTGCCACATGCCACACAACACGCGTAACATTGGACTTATTAAGAGGCGAGTGAGGTGAACATTTTTTATCACGTTCGGGACTAGATCGTGCAATTTAAGGCTTTAAATGTAATGTCTATACAGACAAGCCCGCTTAAAATTGACGCATTGGAGGACAACATTGAAGCTTTTATTTGTGAGATAGGAAGTGTTGGAAAGAGTATGCTATAATTGGACTAATTGGCGGGCGGAGCATTTAAAGCGCAGTCACGCTCAACATTTGCATGGAATAATCTTCAAACATTCAATTATATGGACCGCACTATCGATTCGAATAAAAATTTCATACATTTCTCTAAATTTTATGTATTTTTTTTTTTTGAAAAACTTTCCTATAGCTCTTAGAAAATCAGCCTTTATTTAAGCAGACAAACGGACAGTGATCATCATATCTCTTCTTTCCACAAAATCAGTTACTTTAAGAGACATCTCCCTATATAGTATATATTGTATAAATTGGATAAGCATCACCAGACATGATTCCTATTTCTTTCCAACTATATATTATAATAATATATCTTCTCAATTTCCTCAAAACCCGCACAATCTGTTGAAAAGTATAGTTTTAAAACAACATATTTTTCTTCTGCTTTTTAAAATTGAAAGCTCACTGTCTAGCTTTGTCAATACTTCTGATATAGACTGCAACGATATAAATGCTCTCAAATTCTCTTTCGCATATTTCCTATATCGACGCTTTAACTTTGATTAATGCAGCCATTTTACAACGGAACCAGCGTTTTAACATATCAATTAAAAACAATTGACTGCCTTGTGCAGAGCACGTTGAAGGATGCAAAGATTTATTGTCCTGTTTGCATTGGAGGCCGTGTTGGTAAGCTACAGCCCCCATTGTTTACAGTCCAACTGTCTAAGAAAGAGAGACTACCTTTGGTATACCGCAGGTTTCATTCCCTAACATGTTTTGACATGAATCTTCTCTAATTCTTCCTACACTATATAATGTTATAGTACTTTGGACATATTCGATTCTTAATTGCATTTCTATATTTCTGACTTGTGGTTCTTATTAAAGCTATTCCATATAGCCGTAGAAAGAAAGTAAAGAAATGGCTTGTACCACTTGATTACATTACATTCATTGTATCAACCTCCATAGCTTATTAAATGTTGGTTTTGTCAGAGTCTGTCTTGACACATCTGCAGCCTTATTGGGTAGCAGATGATCGGTTTTATCCCAAGAGCATCTTTTAATAATTGACCATGTATTAGTTACATTAGAAAAGTGTGCAGCAGACGCGCAAATTTAAATTCATCATTTGTCATCAAGACTTCGTCCGAACCGAATAATACGAGGTGTGTTCAAAAAGTAAGGTGACTTTGTATTTAAAAAAAAAAATATATTATTTATTTATCAATATGTTTATGTTGTCCCTTCAAAGTAAGCCCCCTCAGATACAATACACTTATGCCAACGGTTTTTCCAATCTTCAAAGCACTTCTCATAAACACTTTTCGGTATAGCCTTGAGCTCTTCCAGCGATGCAGTCTTTTTTCGGTCTTGCCTCACCTGGGCTCTTCCATTGGGACGATTAGGTTTTGGTTTTGATATCATAACCATATACCCATGATTCGCCACCAGTTATGACCCTTTTGAGTAAATCTGGGTCATCGTTGACGTCATTCAACAGCTCTTGAGCGATGCACATGCGACGGTTCTTTTGGTCAAAATTTAGCAATTTTTGAGCAAAAATTCCCGAGCACGCAAAACACTTACATATAACCTTTACGTGTCTCACAAACAAACAAAAAATGCTATGCCCTTGAAGCTTGGTACAGATTTTCGGGAAGAGTGTACCAACATAACAAAACAAAACCAGTAAGAAAAGCAACAGTCGCGCAGCACGCGACAGTGGGATACCCTTCGACCTATGTTCCCGTATAGTTTAATTTGTTAAATTCATACACATATGTATGCACATGCACATGCTTTGAAATTAATCCCGACAGATGGCGCTCGCGCTCGCCCGCCTCCCTTGTTAGCTGACAGAAGCACTTGGTTTTATGTTCATACATTCTGAAATAACTTCTGTGTTTATTGTCCGATCGGATTGTAATTTGGAGACTACGTAGATATTTCATTCAGCTTAGTATATGTTAAAGTCAGAAAGTTGTATCTTTTATACAGCGCTTACAAATTGAGTTCAAAAAATTAAATTATTGATTTGTGGGGGCGGTGGGCGTGGCACCTAACATTTGAAATAAACTTGATCTGCTTGTAGTACACAGGAGTCTTCCTGCCAAATTTGGTAACTCTAGCTTTTATAATAGATGAGATCTGGCGTTCACACAGACGGACAGACGGTCAGACGGACAGACAGACATGGCTCAATCGACTCGGCTTGTGATCCTGAGCAAGAATATATATACTTTATGGGGTCTGCCACGCCTCCTTCTGCCTGTTACATACATTTGCACAAAGTTGGTATACCCTTTTTGACCATTTTCAATGGTCGAAAGGTATAAAAATCGATAATCGAAAGTACACGAAATTTGAAAAGTCACCTTACTTTTTGAACACACCTCGTATATATTTGTATATATGTATAATATATCACTATCTATCGCACTCACCTTGATAGTATTTTTGAAACGCAGCCATGGCTCACTCGTAGTTGTCGTGATATATCACAAGGACGAACGCCGTTGTGGGCCAGCTCGACGATTCTCTGTCGCACGACATCGGGCAGGGGCCGGCCGTTGACAAACACGCCTCCGAGTTGATTGACGCCCCCATGACCTGAGTGAAATAATAAGGTAAAAAAAATGGATTAGTAAGCAGTTAGTAAAGAAGTATTTAGCCGAGATGCATTTCTATGTATAGGATAATTAAATTAACTATATTATTATTATGTCTCCGAAGTAAGGCTTGGCCCTGTGTGCTGCGTTGTCGGTATTTGCCGGGTGAGCCCCTTTTACTAAGTTAATAGCCAAATAACACAAAGAAGACTTCTCCGTACCTCTAAAATGTATATACATACAAATATATTAAATATATGTATATTATTGTACGAAATTCTTATTTGTTTTCAATTGTTCAATAGTTTTATTTCCTTTTTAAATTACACAGGCGCACAAAAATAAGTTTCATGATCTGGGTAAGCGGCATATGCAGTTATACATATGTACACGTATTTTGGGTCGCTGAATCCGAATCCGAGGTCAGAATTTAGCTATCACGTCTCTATCATGTATTTTGTCCTTAAAAGTCCGAATCCGAAGTCAAAATTTAGCCTGCACGTCTAAGTTTCGACGTAACCTCAAAAAATTTTAAAAGTTGTGGAAGCCCCAATAAATAATGGAGGGTCACGACCGGGACATGCGATATATGTTTCTATATGTTTTTTGGCCTTCTAAATTTGAATCCGAAGTCAAAACCAGCCTATAACCTCTGAAATTAAACCTAACCTAAACAATTTTGCAAAACTCCCAAAATTTTTAACTTCTTTTTAATATTAGATTAGGGTATATTCAAATTTAATATAATAAAGCTTTTCTTTTGGTTTGACCATTATTTTATCAGTATTAGGAATCGTTTCATATGAGTAATGATTTTTTGCTTCAAAACTGTATTTTAAATAATAAGAAATATAAATTAAATACGTAATTCTATGTATTTGCACAAATGCAGTTATAAATAAATTAAAAGTTTTGGAAGTTTTTTTAACATTTTTAGGTTAGGTTGAAATTTAGACGTGATTGGCTGATTTTGATATTGGATTTGAACTCAGAAGGTCTAAAAACATTTAGAAACATATATCCCATGACCCTATCATGACCCCCCATTATTTTTTGGGGCTTTACAAATTTGTCTAGTTTTTTGAGGTTAAGTCGAAACTCAGATGTACTACCTAAATTTTGACTTCGGATTCGGACTTAGACGGACAAAATATTGTTAAAACATAAAACCTTTTTTTTTGTGGGCCTGTGTTATCTTTTAATGCGCGTCGTCCTATTTCACAAGCCTTCATAGTAATGTTTTCCTATCTTAGATAACGATTACCTTAACTGTTGTTCTATTGTTCTAATTACACGATGATTTCAAAGCATAAGAACAACTATCGGAACTTCACAACTTATCATCTAACATCGATTAATTGTTGTTAACTGCGATTAAGCTTATTCGAATGTAATATAAATACAACACAATAATAAAGATATAATTATTTATTTATTTAATTTAAAATCAATACAGGCGACTAAATTAGAAAAGATATTGATACAAATGCTACAATATTTATACCAGAAGCTTGCAATGCACTTAGGAGACATCTCCGTCAGTGCCAATCAAAGTTAGACATAACATTCTGCACCATTATATATCACTTGTAACGGAACGATCGAAAGATATATGAAAGGGTATAGAACCTTTGTCCTCATTTTTATGTGTAGAATATATTGTATGTGGGAAAGTTATGTAGAATATATAGTATAAAACTATATATGGGCTGGGATAAATCATGGTGCAAATGCCTACAAATGTACACACACACATGTTATAATAGACAAAAATAGTAAACATTCAAGCACGTCGAGAAACAACAATACTATTCTACTCAACCTCAGCTCCGCCCCGGGCCCGCAGCACATGAACACACATATGATCTGCAAGAACTAATGATGCACCCTAATGATAAACATACTGCAGTGCAGAACGTCTTAACACACATCATTTAGTACTTTGCAGTTCATTCCTTTGGTCTCTGGCGTGGTAATTAAAGCGCTAATTTGCAAGACCCACTAAGATGTGTCATTTTTAGCATGCTACCATCGCTCTTAATCCACAAGCTGACACCCCCTTGCGAGTACCTTTATCTTGCACTTCATCAAATTGTCTTTCATCAATCTGACAAAAGGGAAATAACGAGTCAAATATTTTAGTCGCTTAGTTAATACTCTTGCCAAGTTATAAACAGCGTTTTTAGTTTATTACACAACACTGAACGACTAGGAATTATCATTGCTATACTAACTGAAGGATGACATAGAAAGGGTCGCATATATATGCCGAGATTAGTGTCTCTAGATATTTGAATACCCTTTCGAGGGTACATTATAAAGTAAAAGTAAATATATACATACATACATATGTGTATATACAACCAGATCTCAGACATTATTAAAGAACTGTCGCTCTAAAAGAGTTTTAATACCTTCCCAATAGCTATTTGATTGATATTTGATTTACATTGAAGTATAATTTTGCATTAAAAAAGGAAACAAAACTAAGAAAGAAGACATGGCAAAAATACAGAAAATACAGATAATACGATATACTATACGATATATTAATTATATTAGCCTTACGGGGTAAATATATATATGTATATACATCGAGATCTCATTCCTTATTATAGATATATATCTTACAGTGGCTCTACAAAAGTTTTAATACTTTTCCATTCCTTAGATTGATATTTGATTAAATAAATATACAATTTTGCATTAAAAAGGAAACAAAATACATAAAATACAGATAATAAAAATATTTAAAGTATCAGTAACAATAAAAGTAAGAGTAACATGACAGTAAAGGACACCCTAGAATTGTTTTGAATAGTGAAATACAATGGAAACAGCGGGAGACAACATCCTATTGATAGCATGTACAATCAGACCCTCAATGCTAGGGAACTGAAGAATGGCAAATGGCAATGCGATTGTCATGTAATAAACTATCCATTGACTCTCTATTGAGAAGAATCGAATGTCTAATGTCTCGCGCCGACTGTGTAGGGCTGGTCCCTGGTCTGAAATTGGTTTTGCCTGACCGTTCTAACCCTCTTTCATGCAATTCTATTATCATTATCTATTTCGATTTCCCTTTGTTTTCTGACTATTTTCTATTTCGAATTTCCAGCATGCTGTACGAGTGTTTTTGGCATCTGTAACACGAGGGTTCTTGAGATATTCATAATAAAACAATAATAACCTTTCTTACCAACGATTCTTCTATAATATATATACTATTTCCATAGATTATTATATCGAATACATATACAGAAATACAGTATATATAAAATAAAGATATCTGTCCGATCTATCGACTGATTTTCTAATAATTTGTACATCTAGTCTAATGATCAGGAATATATACGTACAGTGGAACAGTGTCAAAATATCGACAAATCGATCGTTCGACCCGGGTAATATAAAGGGTGATTTTTTAGCTATTATCTTTTTGGCAACACCGGTTTAAACAGCTGACGGACGTTTCGCGTTTTGTATCACTGTCAAACATCTTCAGTTTGGTCTATAATTTATAATTTATCCATGAATCGTCTTACAAACGAACAAAGCGCTGCAAATGATTGAATTTTATTATCAAATTAACATTGTTGGACATTAAACTAGTAACACGCTTACATAGAGTGCGAACTGAAGAATATATCGCAGCTGTATCGGACAGTGTTAATGATGACCATCATTGGATCGTACTTCTTCAAAGATGTTGCGAATGGTAAAGTAACTGTTAACTGTGAGCGCTATTGTGAGATGATATTAATCTTATTCTTTGCCAAAATGCAAGAGCTTAAATTGCATGGTATGTGTTTTCAACAAGACGATGCCACATGCACATTCTATTTCACTTTCGGGACTAGATCGTGCGATTTAACGTCTTTAGACTATTTTGTTGTGGGGCTATGTTAAATGTAATGTCTATACAAACAAGCCCGCTTTAATTGACGCATTGGAGGACAACATTGAAGCCTTTATTTGTGAGATAGGAAGTGTTGGAAAGAGTATGCCAAAATTGAAACAAGCGGATGGACCATTTTATGTGTTTTTCATTGAATAAGTTTCCTATAACTCTTAAAAAATCAACATTTATAATACGCCAGGTAGTTAGCCCAATACAAAAACTGATACCCTGTTTTTGAAACGAACAATAGGTTAGGTTGAATAAGAATTCAAATTTCCATGCAACACACACTTCTTATTGGGGCCACAACACATACTCACAGTATGGCCGGCGTTGGCACTCTCTCGAAATGAAAGAGATTAGTTCAATCAGATCAGCAAAGATCTTAGAATTCATAAAAATCACTGTACTGATAATGGAGCTATAAGATACAGATGTACAATAGATCGTATACAGATCTGTCTTTTCAATAATAATAAATTAATATATTGTAGCATTATATCTATATTATTGTATTTATATTTATATTCGAATAAGCTTTATCGCATTTAACAATTAATCGATGTTAGATGATAAGTTATGAAGTTCCGATAGTTCTTATATTTTGAAATCATCGTGTAATAAGAACAATAGAACAATAGTTAAGATAATCGTTATCGAAGATCGGAATACATTAAAACGAAGGGTTGTGAAATTGGACGACGCGCATGAAAAGATAATTTAAAAAGGAAATAAAACTGTTGAACAAATAAGAATTTCGTGCAACAATATGTATGTATATACAACGTCTTAGTATATGACTTGCAATTTGATTTGATTTACATGTGTAATATTCCATCATGTTCTGGTTGTAACGATATGCTGTCGATAGATCCATAGTGGAAGGTCTGCGTAGATTATAGATAGTGTAGATTATCCTTGGCTAGATATATAGATTTGCACATATATGTATGTTAGGGTATAATAGTATTAGGGATGAGAGGTCTTTGGCTAGATTTATATTTGCACATATATATTAATTAGGGATGAGCGGACGACGCACTTGACAAGACTCGACGAATACGAAGCGAACCAAACCGAACCAAACCGAAACGCACTTTAACTTATCGAATAATATCGAATTTATTCGGCTATAGGCAATATCGGCGCTATCTTGCATAGATTGCGAGCTCACGTTCCGCGATTCCGGCTATGGCGAGGCATTTGCCGTTAGGGTCTGCTACGTCTGCTATGCGCTCAGTCGTTGGCGGCGTCGCTGGTGACTCCGTGCCCGTGTCCGTGTCCGTGCCCGTGTATCTGTGTCTCTCTATGTCTATTCTTCGCGCACCGAAGCAGCTTCCTGCTTTATCTGACTGTTACTTTTTTTTGTTGCTTTTCTTATCACCGTTGTTTCACTTATTATAATTTTTGTTGTTGTTGTTTGCACTGCCGTATAATAATTCTAGCCATTTTTTCCGGACTGTTTGCTGTCAAGCAACGTAGGGATCCTGCGCACGGCTTCTTTCCTTATCTCTCTAACAGCTTGCGCGTGTAAGTGTGTGTGTGTGTGTGAGTAAGTCGTGCGTCTAAATCTCTCAGTGTCTCTCTGTGTTTCTGTGTGCGTGTGTGTGTGTGTGAGGGTCTTCTGCGCGCGTCATTGCTTCACCACCGCCCAACCACAACGGCCTGCGCACACTACACGACTGTAGCAGGCTGTGTGCTGCCCGACTAGGACCACGCCGACGTCGTTTGCCAAAGCGGTGAACCAATGAAGACGAATCAAAAACCGAGAGACAACCACAGAGCAGAGCAGAGAGCGTGCAGGGTGGAGAGTGCAGGAGGTTGCAGAAAAGTGGATGCCACTGTGATGCTGCCTCTGGGCTAGCCTGAAGGCGGTGGCCTAGTGGCCTCTAGCCAGTTAACGTTGCCCTTCCTTGGATTGGCTTGGCTTGCATAGCTTGCTTAGGTACCATGATACGATGATGCGATATATGTATGTGTTATCGATAAGTATGTAGTATGATTATCTGTATTGATAGTTATAATTCGATCGAAGACAGCATATCTTTTAAGTTGTTAATTAATACATAAATAATCTAGTTATATAGCGATCAGCTTGTTGCTCTGACCACAGCAGATGCTCAAGTGAGAGCGAGAGGTAGAAGCACAGGCACAAGCACAGGCAAAGGCAGAGTGAGTGAGAGCGGTTCATCACGCACAGCGATTTCCGCCAATCAGCATCAAGACGTATCGTTGCCACGCACCAATCACAACGACGTTGTGCGCGCGCTTCTCCGACTTCAACACTTAGACATTTTTATGACACTGCTGCTCAGGCTGTCTCTTTTACCCTCGCCATCACACACATGATGCTTTCTTAGTAGTAGTCTGCCTCTGCTCGCTCTCTCTCTCGCACACATGCGTACTCTATTTCCGTTCTTGTTGTTGTTGTTGGGCATTCTATGTATGACGATGACAACAGAATGTTGCTATCGCATAAAGACAAAGTAATTATGCTAGCGACAAAATTATTAATAACCGAGTTTTTTTGCACACACACATAAATGCATACATGCATACACACACATACGTATATATTGCAGAGCAAGGGAAGAGAACACACTCAGAGACAAACACAGGGCCGTAGCGACGGTCGGTTAATCTTGGGCACAACTTTTTGCGGGGCACCTAGTGTAATTGCCTTGTTTTCAAATGTATAGTTTATTATAGTAAGTACACAATAATATATATACTATAACTATAATATATATTGTTCACAATTTATTTCACAACATAAAGAAATTAATTATGAATAACATTTTACTTTTTCTCGATATCATTAATATTATTATACAACTCATTATACAACTCACAAAACATACTATTGATTTGTTCTTGATCTTGAGTTATTGTAAATCGAAGTCGAATGCATTCCCATTCTCTGCCTAGACATTAATATGAAGCAATGTACTTGAAGATCTATTGAGATCTTATTATCCATTATTTGTCCAGTATTTCCTATAAATTTTAAGATTTTTTCTGTTATTTTTTATTGTTATTATTTTTATTTTTTATTGTTAATTGATTCAATCATTCTTGCCCCATTTTATTATTATTATAACTTGTCACGCACATAAACATACACACTCTGCAGTGAAAGCATCTGTATTTTGCTTTCAAATTCTAGACATTGCCAACAATATATCTGAGTCAAGTGGTATCTTCTACTTCTTCGATAGGTTAGCTCATCTACAGACAAATCGATAACAACATACGGCCGAAATGAATGAAGGAACGAACCATTAGTCGAAAATTATGATGTCCCTACTAAATATAAAAATTCTATAATATGATAATAATATCCCATAATACAATATAATATAATATAATAATATAATATAATAGGCAATGGCTTTTGCTATAATTAAGAAACTTTCGGCCCCTTGACGGAGAACATTTGCAAAAGAATAAAGTTCATTATTGTATATTCTCTTGGAATTACTTATGCAAATTATGCAAATTATCCATGTGATTTAAATGACAGCACGAAGTGCACGATTTTGTGTGTTTTTATACCCTTCGACCATTGAAAATGGTCAAAAAAGGGTATACTAACTTTGTGCAAATGTATGTAACAGGCAGAAGGAGGCGTCGGAGACCCCATAAAGTATATATATTCTTGCTCAGGATCACAAGCCGAGTCGATTGAGCCATGTCTGTCTGTCTGTCCGTCTGTGTGAACGCACAGATCTCATCTATTATAAAAGCTAGAGTTACCAAATTTGGCAGGAAGACTCCTGTGTGGATCAAGCAGATCAAGTTTATTTCAAATGTTAGGTGCCACGCCCACCGCCCCCACAAATCAATAATTTAATTTTTGAACTCAATTTGTAAGCGCTGTTTAAAAGATAGAACTTTCTGACTTAACATATACTAAGCTTAATGAAATATCTACGTAGTCTCCAAATTTCAGTCCGATCGGACAATAAACACAAAAGTTATTTAAGAAAGTATGAGCATAAAACCAAGTGCTTCTGTCAGCTAACAAGGGAGGCGGGCGAGCGCGTAGCACGAGCGCCATCTGTCGGGATTAATTTCAAAGCATGTGCATATGCATATGTGTATGAATTTAAAAAATTAAACTACACGGGAACATACTAGGTCGAAGGGTATCCCACTGTCGCGTTTTGCGCGACTGTTGCTTTTCTTACTGGTTTTATTATGCTCCATAAAGGTATGGTCCATACAGACCCATAATAATTAAAACAAACCCCAAAGGAGATGGCTTGAAAAGTCAAAACATAAGTTACAAGTGATTTGTCAAATTATATTTAACAGTAAAGTACAAGAGAGAGAGTACAAGAGACACAGAAGGCAGGGGAGAGGGCATGCCAGAGAGAGAGAGGTAGGGGTGGAAAAAAAGACAGCACCCTGCACAACTGCCGCAATTGTGGGGCTTTTAGCAACAGATGAAAATCGAATTGGGAATTAAGAAATGTTAATGGAAATGGAAATGGTTTTTATGCCCAATATACATAAAATAGGAGGTTCTTATAACCTGACACAAAGTATTTATAAGTATATGTTCCTGATCCGAGTAGATATAGCCTGGACTCTTTAGATTTTAGAGATTATAAGAGAGACGATACGTGCCCAAGCGCCTCCGTTAATCGATATAAATCGAATTACAAGCATAATTTTAATGCTAGAATTTTCATTTATTATTTATTATATTGTACAAATGATTTCTAATCGAATAAGTCTTATGTAAATAATTCCTGGGCAACAATTTGTCAAATAATTCAATTGAAAAGAGCATTAATGCTTACCTCTGTAAAGAATCAAATTATTTAATATTATTCAAAGGGAAAATCGAAGTATACTAAATAAATAAGCGAATAATTAACATAGAACTTATTTGAGTAATAATTTAAGGGCTCTGACGAGCACAAGTATGCCATACAAAATCATATGAGTTGAATGCGAGGGTATTTATCAGTCGAGCACACAACTGTAACTGTAGCTTGCATGCTTGGCTATACACTTACAGAGGGTATATTAGCATCTCCAACCCCATAAAGTATATATATTCGGCATCAGCATCAACAGAAGCATAGAATAAGCCCTGTCCGCCTGTCCGTGTGTCTGTATATCCGTGTGTCCGTCTGTTACAACGGAAACAAGTCTCTCAGTTAAAAAGCTACCTTTTTTAAAGTTGATATATTCTGTCTCGACAACACCAATAGAATCCTTCGGTCCGCCTATCCGTTATTTTGTGTGTCAGACTGTTGCAACGCAAACTAATCGCTTAGTTTAAAAGCTTTCTTGATGAAATTTGCTTCACATGCTTCTTATTGCTGCACGCTGTATATAAGTCGGAACGAGCTGGATCGAAAGAATATATCGTATAGCTGCCGTACAAACTATTGGCCGATTTTAGTTATTTGTTAAGATAGTATTACCAAATTTACTACATGGCATTTTATCTATATAATTTATATATAAAAATATAATTTCATCAAAATCGAATATCAAATAGCTGCCATAGGAACAATCTGCCGAAATGAAGACCAGTTCTGATTTTATAAATAACTTAACTTATCAGTGTCAATCAAAGTGAGACAAAATATTAAACATACACAATACACATTGAATTCTGCTACATTACATACATATAATTAGTATTGGAACAAACAGAGAATATAAGAAGCTGCTGGGGTATAGAACCTTCTTCATGCCCAAGGTAGCGTTCTTTCTCGTTTTCTATATATACAAATATTTATATTTATATCAGGCATAGAAACTCAAGGATGTAAGGACTCATTAGAAGTGTCTTTCAGCAATTTGAACTGAACTGAAAGTAAGACGAGCAGCAGAGAATTTGCATTGTTTGATACAGTCGAATGAATGTAATGAATACTCCTTGGAAACACACACAGAGAGAGAAGATGAAGAGAGAGAGAGAGTAGCTGTAAGATTCTCACGCTTCCGGCTGACAACAAATTGGCCGCGTCAAGTGTTTTCCATTTGCGTGTGGTTATCAAATTGGTTTCCGTGCCATGTAACAGATTGAATTGCACACCACGATAATGATCCGGTAGATAGTGCACAGTGGACAGTGCACAGTGGACATTGAGAAGGCCGGAGAATACAGTAGAGTGTAGAGACAGTGCAGTCAGATATCATCACTGTGAGTCTTGACCAAGAAACAGATCAGCGCACACAAACAGACTGAGAGAGAGAAGCAGCAACAGGGAGTTGCGGTTTAGCCTGGCTTTTTTATTCAATTAAACACAAGGCTATCTGAGACTGCGAACAAACCACAGACAAACTAATTCCCCGATCGTAGACCCAGAATTGTCACACGGATCTGAGCTTGCTTGGGAACTAAACATATTCAACTCTACTCACCATCGCCAGAAATGCTGCCCTGTGAGCTGTGCGAGTCTTCTAAAAGTAGAGAGAAAATTGGAAAAAGTTTAACAATTTAAATATATTTGCAGTTTCTTTGGATTAGATTGCCTTGCTGCCTTACCAGCGTTGTTTTGGGTATCGTTCATGGCTGCCAACCACTCAACAGTGCCCTGCGACTGTCCCAGATAACTGTGTGCGCCTCCTTCCTGCACGGTCGGGGTAGACGATATGCCTCGCAGACTGCCATTGGTGTAGTCCTCAAACTTGATTGCTGCAAGTAGATGAATACAGCGTATATTATAAAAAGGAACTTCTTTACGTCACTGGTTTGATTAATTACACAGGCCCACAAAAAACGAGAGCAACAGTCGCGCAAAACGCGACAGTGGGATACCCTTCGACCTATGTTCCTGTGTAGTTTAATTTGTTAAATTCATACACATATGCATAAGCACATGCTTTGAAATTAATCCCGACAGATGGCGCTCGCGCTCCGCGCTCGCCCGCCTCCCTTGTTAGCTGACAGAAGCACTTGGTTTTATGCCCATACTTTCTTAAATAACTTCTGTGTTTATTGTTCGATCGGATAGTAATTTGGAGACTACGTAGATATTTCATTCAGCTTGGTATATGTTAAAGTCAGAAAGTTGTAGCTTTTATACAGCGCTTACAAATTTAGTTCAAAAATTAAATTATTGATTTGCGGGGGCGGTGGGCGTGTCATCCAACATTTGAAATAAACTTGATCTGCGCCGAATACATAGGAACCTTCACTCCAGCTGAGATCTGTGTGTTCGTCTGGTCAGACGGACATCCGGACAGACAGACGGACATAGCTCAGTGCCGAGTGGACGGCTAGTAATCCTGAGTAAGAATATATATACTTTATAGGGTCTCCCACGCCTCCTTCTGCCTGTTACATACATTTGCACAAAGTTAGTATACCCTTTTTGACCATTTTCAATGGTCGAAGGGTATAATAAAACATATATCGCATGCTCAGATCAGGATTCTATATCTGTTGGGGGATATTTTAAGATTTTTTAGTTTTATGAGGTTATGTCAAAGTCAAGACGTGATGGCGAAATTCTGACCTCGCATTCGGTTTCAGCGACCCAAAATACATATGTATAACTGCATATGCCGCTTACTTTCTTCTACTTTCTTCTACTTCCCTTCGACCATTGAAAATGGTCAAAAAAGGGTATACTAACTTTGTGCAAATGTATGTAACAGGCAGCAGGAGGCGTGGGAGACCCCATAAAGTATATATATTCTTGCTCAGGATCACAAGCCGAGACGATTGAGCCATGTCTGTCTGTCTGTCCGTCTGTGTGAACGCACAGATCTCAGCTATTATAAAAGCTAGAGTTACCAAATTTGGCAGGAAGACTCCTGTGTGGATCAAGCAGATCAAGTTTATTTCAAATGTTAGGTGCCACGCCCACCGCCCCCACAAATCAATAATTAAATTTTTAAACTCAATTTGTAAGCGCTGTATAAAAGATACAACTTTCTGACTTTAACATATACTAAGCTGAATGAAATATCTACGTAGTCTCCAAATTACAATCCGATCGGACAATAAACACAGAAGTTATTGAAGAAAGTATGAACATAAAACCAAGTGCTTCAGTCAGCTAACAAGGGAGGCGGGCGAGCGCGAAGCGCGAACGCCATCTGTCGGGATTAATTTCAAAGCATGTGAATATGCATATGAATTTAACAAATTAAACTACACGGGAACATAGGTCGAAGGGTATCCCACTGTCGCGTGCTGCTCGACTGTTGCTTTTCTTACTGGTTTTTTGTGGTCCTGTGTTATTGAGTACGGATGGGTGTCCTCAATATACATAGTTTGAAAGGATATTCAAGGATATTCATATATTCAACGATATTCATATATATTCAATCCCGTTACAACTATAATATAACATACAATCTTCTTTCGAAACGTCTCTTTCCTGTTTATTTATCTATTTGCACCGGGGATTAAGATTAAGATGAAAACTAGCACGAAAGCACAATTTGTATACATATTACATACCCTCTAGCCTACAACAAATGATTTCCTAAATAACTTATATGTTTAATATGTTTTATGTAATCATTTGGCGTTGATTATTATTGTGTTTAGCAAGAATGAACTGTCCTCCATTATGCTTAAAATTGTGTGCAATAATAACATTTATTGACAATAAATTGGGTAGCCTTAGTTATTATAGTCTACGAGATTTAAGTTTTCATACAGACGGACAGACATGGCTATATCTGTTGTTACTGACTAAGAATATATGTATGTATATACAATAGTTTGTGGGATCTGCCACGCTTCCTGCTGCCTGTTAAATACTTTTTCGGTTGGCACAAAGTTATTTTACCCTTCTTCCTTACTTCAATACAAATAAAATCGAAACGAGTGCAACAGTCGAGCGGCAGTGGAATACCCTTCGACCTATGTTTCGGTGTAGTTTATTTTGTTAAATTCATGCACATATGCATATACATATATATATATATGCAAATTATTCTCCTCCCTTGTTGCCTGAAACAAGCAGTTGGTTTTCTATGCTTATACTTTCTTGAATAACTTCTGTGTTTATTGTCCAATCGGATTGTAATTTAGAGAATACGTAGATATTCTAATCAGCTTAGTTCGAGGGCTGCTATATATATTTCTGGCCTAATAGTGAAAATACGAAATTTTATCAACGAAAATGTTTTTATTGTTTTTCAACATATTCTCCATCAAGATTTATACACTTTTGCATGCGCTCAAACCAATTTTGGAAGCACTTTTTCCACTCCGATTGAGACACCTCCAAAACATGGTTTTTGAATGCTTCAACAGCATCTTCTGGCGTCGAAAATCGTTGACCACGCATTATTTTCTTGATGTGTGGCAATAAAAAAAGTGATTGGGTGCCAAGTCAGGGCTGACCTAGGGATGACCCATCAATTCGACGTTTTGGCCGGTCAAAAAGGCGCTGGTTTGAGCCGATGTCTGAGAGCTAGCATTGTCATGATGCACAAGGATTCTTCTTCTCTTGTTCGTTTTTCGAATTTCTGCGAAGACCTCAGGAAAACAAATGGTGGTGTACCACTCAGAATTGACCGTCCTACGTTGCTCAAGCGGAACAGTCGCCACATGACCAGTTTTGCCGAAGAAACAGGCGACCATTTGCTTCGAAGTGCTTCTGCCACGAACAACTTTCGTTGGATTCGGCTCGTCTTGGAAGACCCACACGATGGATTGCTGTTTTGTTTCGGGCTCATACGCATAGATCCATGATTCGTCACCTGTGACGATCTTATAAACGTCTTTTAAAGCACCGCGATCGTATTTTTTCAGCATTTTTTTACACCAATCCACACGAGCCTTTTTTTGAGCGATTGTCAAATTGTGCGGGATCCAACGAGAACAAACCTTTTTTACGGCCAGGTGTTCATGCAATATCGAATGTACGCTGGTAGGAGAATTGCATAGGCTTGCCTCTATCTGATGGTATGTTACATGACGGTCTTGCATTATCAGTTCACGTAAGGCATCGATGTTTTCTGGCACAACGGCTGTTTTTGGAGGACCTCACGGAATTCGTCCTTGAGCAACCGTCGGCCACGATTGAATTTGTTGTACCAGTTTTTCACAAATGCTATAGGATGGTGCTTCATACCCATATAAAGATTTTAGTTCATCGATGCACTCTTGACGTGATAATCCACGTCGAAAGTTGTGAAAAATGATCCCACGAAAATTATCACGAGTTAATTCCATTTTTTGGCCGAGATGAATTTTTTAATTCCCAGTAAATAAAACAATTCACGATTAAATGACAAAACGTTCTGAGTGATGTTATGCTAAAAAATGTCAAACTTTCCAATGGAAATGTCAGATTGCACCTGGCAACACATAGTGTTGCCTAGGCCAGAAATATATATAGCAGCCCTCGTATATGTCAAAGTATGTTTTATCTTTTATACAGCGCTTACAAATTGAGTTCAATTATTAAAGTAGTGATTTACGGGGGCGGTGGGCGTGGCATCCAATATTTGAAATAAACTTGATCAGCGTATAATATAATCTTGAATCTTGCTGCCAAATTTGGTATTTCTAGCTGTTATAATAGCTGAGATCTCTGTGTTCACAAAGACAGACAGACAGACATCGACTCAGCTAGCAGTGCTGAGCAAGAATATACTTTTATGGTGTCTAAAACGCCTCCTTCTGCCTGTTCAAAACATTTACACGAAGTTAGCCTTTTTGACCAACTTCAATAGTCGAAGGGCAGTTTTATTAAAAATGTATTAAAACTGTTTTATTTGAGCACTAAAAACAGGACAGACTTGCTTTGATAATAAGTTTTAGAGATTTTTTCAGACTAATGAAAAAGGCTGAGTTGGCAGCCCTCATTTGCCTGATCGCGTATTCGTTTCAGGTTTTTGAGTCGAACTAAGTTAAGCGACAGTGCGGTTGGTGTACTTGCATAAACCACTTGACTCTACATTCATTGTAACATATTGAACATAGAACAGATAGAAGTTATTTAGAAGTGCACTAAGAAAAGTCACAATTTGTTCTTGAAGAAATTGTTAGTTGTAATTCGAATCTAATCCAAATTTCTGGAGTGAAATAAACTGAATTTTACATCAGTTTATAATAGTAATTACACTTTAAAGCAGAGCAAGTTCATAAGTAAAAAAGAGCTAAAAGAGACTTTGCATTAACACACAGTCTTTAACACATAAGATATATATATAAAATATATATAATATCTTGAAGATACATGAATGTTCACATGGGTCATATATAAAGTATGTCAAGAAAACCTTACACATATGTACATAACATTAACATGTACATATGTGTAAAGAGGTCCTCGACTAACTGTACCATATATAGATTTGTTTACACACATACAAAGTTCACAGACCCTGTCGAAGCATCAATTGCTCTGTTGATTTAGTTGTTATTATGCAGTAGTGTACTACGACCTATAAAGTCTGTTGAGTACTTCATTATTAGTACAGTATATGATATGAACTTAATGATTTTCTATTCAGTGATTGATCCCATCTCTTTAATTTAGAGAATGTGCATTCCTAGTGTACCACATCGTCAGATTTACGAATTGCCGAACTGTAAACGCCGTAGACATTCCTACAAATTAATACTATTGACATTCAACAGTTTCAACAAACTGCTGCGACATATTAACACAAATATGTATCTATAGTTGTGTATAAAATGAAAGTCTGACAACAACAAGTGTAGCCTGTGTTATTCCCTTATACCCTTTGATGAAAGGTTGTGCGAACTTTGTGTAATTGAATGTTACAGGCAGAGGAAGGACCCCAATAACTTTATACATGCGTGAACAACATTAATACTCGATTCAATTCAACATCTAAACAGAATTTTCTGTTGGGAATTATAATAAAATTGGGCGAAGCATCACGTTCGTATGTCTACTGCTGGCCGTCTATATGACACCTGCAATTCTAAGTATACAAATTTGAAAGAGGCATGCCATGAATATATAAAAGATATTCAAAGATTCATGCATGCCATGTACGAGTATATAGAAGATATTGAAAGATATTGCACTTCTTGTGCAAGTAGTTCTAAATTGAAGTCTGACATTATACATTTAACATACCCTGCGAAAGACTATAATAATTTAGCTACTAAAAACTGAATAATGATGTGCGCTGCTGAGCTGCCGATAAGAACAGAAGACTAAAGAGGGAAAGTGGAAGGGGGTGGAAGGCTGGCAAGCCGAGATTCCAGCAATTTCAGCTATTGTTCTTGAGCCAAGTGTTCACGAGACGCCAGACTATGCTCTCCTTGCAAACTATTCAAGCCGATGTCTTCCGGTTTGCTAGATGTAAATGTTAAATTTTTGGCTTGTAGGTATCTCTCATCGATGTGTACACTGGCAGAAAATAACTAACTTCATGCTAACTGAGCATTAATGAACCAAAGAAAGTTAGAAGGTATATGTATCCGAGTCTGTATGCATAAGAATCGTTTGTTTGATAAAATTTCGAATTTACCTTTAGGCTTAATATCCGATTGGGGTGATAAATACACCAGGCTAGCGACACTATGATGGGGATGATGATGTTGCTGTGGCGATGAGAGATGCTCACCAGCTGATGCGGACCCTTGGAGTGAGTGCAGTGCCTCCAACTCCTGTGATTGCTGTGAATGCTGTAGATGCTGTTGATGCGAATGCAGATGCTGTAGCTGATGGTGTGACTGTGCCTGCGTTTGCGGTGCATTTGTATGTATAATGTGTTGTGGCTGTTGCTGTGCCTGAGTCTGGGGCTGCGGCTGGTGTAAATGTTGATGCTGATGTACTAGAGCGGGCGATAGTGTCACTAGCCCATGACCAAGATGTGGAGACGTCTGCATTTCCATTGTAAGCATATCATCAACAACCTGAAACGAGCACATAGTTTGCCTTGTCAATAACGTTTGTGACCCACAAAAATATATACCAGCTTAGAGCAAATCAAAAGCATCTTTAGTTGGCTGCAGGCTTCAAGCTGAGATACTCCATAATTATAGTAGCTAAATAGCTTAAAGTGTGATACTTCTAGCGACTAGATAGAGAGTTAGATTGCACTAGAGATTGAGACTAAGAAGCGGACGATATGGCTCGTGCCAGTCAGGTCCCGAAGGGGTAAAGAGACGGGGTTCTGTTAGTTTCGCTGCAATCTCAGCTGCAAGCACGTATTTGCAAGCACCTGATCGAGGCTAGTTGAATAACAAGTTCATGAAGAAGCAAAGCAAGCCACGGAGGCACTAACGAAACCACAATGCGACAATGCTGCACATGCCACATACCCCCTGATTTCTGAAAGGTAGTATAAATACGTATACATACACATGAATTAGACATAGAAATCTATTTGATTTAGACCTGACATACTGTAAAGTTGTTGATTATATATGTGTACATTTCTATAATTAAAAATAACATATGCACAACTTTTATAGTGCCGTAGTACAGGGTATATCAATAGAATTACCTCCCCATTGACTACCAATAAGAAGAGTTAGTTAGGGACAGGCCAAGTAAAGCAGTAGCTAACGAAATATTTATCCAAAAAGAATAAAACCACGATGAGGACAATGATGACGCGAACGAGACTCAGAAACGAGAGCAACAGTCGAGCGGCATGCGACATTAGGATACCCTTCGACCTGCCGCTGTAAACACATGTATGCTTACTTATTATACTCACCAGATGGTGCTCGAGCTTCACGTTCGCCTACCTTCCTTATTAGCTGAGACAAGCACTTGGAGTTATGCTCATACAACACTTTCTTGCATAACTTTTGGGTTTTTTTGTCCGATCAAATTGAAATTTGAAGAATACGTAGATAATTTATTCAGCTTAGTATATGTCAAAGTAAGAAAGTTATATCTTTTATACGTCGCTTACAAATTGAGTTCAAATATTAAATTACTGATTTGCGAGGGCGGTGGGCGTGGCACCTAACATTTGAAATAAACTAGATCTGCGTTTAGTATACAAGAATCTTCCTGCAAAATTTGGTAACTCTAGCTTATAATAGCTGAGATCTGTGTGTGGTCACACAGACAGACAGGTCGAAGGGTATACAAAAATTAACTTCGACGTGCCCAAGAAGTTATATGCTTAGGACTTTATCGATTTTCTTATGACAATTATACAAACAGTCAAGTATTTCTTTAGACATATGTACATACATAACATTAACATTTTATTTAATTAGTTTATAGTCGGACTAAGGTCAGTCGACTGTTTAAAAGTAAAAAGAAAACAATTAATAGTTATAATTAATAATTATAAATTAAATGTAAAATCTTGACTGTGTGAAAGGAAAGAAAAATAAATTAATTGAATAAAATTTGACTTTTGACTCTGGGATAAAAAAAATTAAAGATCCGATCTAACATTTGTTGCAGAGGATTGGGTGTGTGTGATAAGTGTGTATTTAACTAGTTACTAGAAAGGTAGGTGAGGATTAGTGATTTTAAGCAAGATACAGAATTATTGTTGTTGTTAGATACAATGTAATATAGTTTATTATAGTCCGAACATAATACCCTGAAAGGCTCATGCAGGGCATAATTCGAGCTACAATAGGAAAGATTTAGAGGAAGATAGTTACGGGTGATTCTACCAGGGACAGAAAAGTGTAGTCGACTAAGCAAGTCCTTACTATCTATGTCCCCTTGTATAAGGTTATGCCGGCAGGCCCCAAGTGGGGATCTCACATAGATCAGTATGATCCTTAGTGTCCCCTTGTATAAGGTTATTAATAAATATTACACCAAGCATAGTTCTACGATTGGCTAGGGAAGGCAGATTTAGTAACAAGAGTCTACTAGGATAGGAAGGAAGTCTTGAATTTACAGTTAAGGCCGCGCAAGGCAAATATTAAAAGTTTTTCTGTACGGATTCAATGCGATCCTTGTGAGTACTTGTGAGTACTGAGGACTCCAGGAGGATCCGTACTACAGAATTGGATCGCCAAACTCCTTAGACCATCTCTTAATAAAGCCGACCACACCCATAGCTTTATTAACCATTGATGATATATGTTCGCAAAACTTGAGTTTGCGGTCCAAACGGACCCCTAGATCATCAACCAGGGAAATTCTTTCCAGGGTACAACCACAAAGAGAGTAAGATACGTACTTATGGCTTCCCTGGGGAACACCAGATGTGGCATGGACGGGGTAAGAAAGATTATTCTTAAAGAGGACTCGTTGGGTTCTGTCACCCAAATAACTCACAATCCAACTAAGAAGTTTTGGTGAGAAACCGAGGAGATTCAGTTTATGTGCAAGAAGAGAATGGTTGACTGAGTCAAATGCCTTACTGAAATCAGTATAAATGACATCGGTTTAAAGATTTTTCTGAAATCCTTTTACCACAAAGGATGTCGCCTCAAGCAAATTTGTCGTGGTAAAACGACGTTTCACGAATCCGTGTTGAAAAGGGGATATAACGGATCTACTAAAATGTTGCAAGTGAGGAGTTATAACATTCTCGAAGAATTTCGGTATAGCCGATAATTTAGAGATAACTCTGGATAAGAATGAATGCTCGGCGTAGAAGAAGAATAAGTTGTTTGCAAAAACTTAGCAAACATAGCGGCCATGGCCTGATCTGTGTCTGCCTCAGCGTTATTAAACAAAAGTTTAGAAGGAAAGATCGCTGACCTACGCTTCATGCTAACAAAACTATAGAACTTTTTAGGATTCTGAAAAAACTGAAACCTACATCTGCTCAAATAGTTTTTATAACATTTCGCGTTAAGCACGGTAAAATTTGCCCCAGCAGATAGTGGGAAAAGACAAGCGGTGAGTTTTTTTGCTTATATTTCTTAAATAAGCTATTCTTTAAGTTTTTTAAGCGAGACAGCTCTTTTGTAAACCAAGGGGGTTTGCTTGAGCATATCGGATAGGATAACGGAACACAGATATCAAAAGCAGAGTTTAGGGTGTTAAAGCAGCGCACGCTATTACACGGCCTTTTATTTTTATCCACAATACTAATACCCAAGTCGAAATTCACTTCGAAAGTGGGATGATAAGGATCTTCCGGAAGGATGTACATACATATGTGTAAAGCGTTACTTGACTCACTGAATATTATGGAATTATAGAATTATAGTATGGAATTCTGTAAGGCCTTTCCAACATTTATCGATGGCTCAACAATTATACCATGTCTTCTGGAGGCATACATATGATTATACCCTTCGACCATTGAAAATGGTCAAAAAGGGTATACTAACTTTGTGCAAATGTATGTAACAGGCAGAAGGAGGCGTGGCAGACCCCATAAAGTATATATATTCTTACTCAGGATTACTAGCCGAGTGGACTGAGCTACATATGTCCGTGTGTCTGTCCGGAAGTCCGTCTGACCAGAAGAACACACAGATCTCAGCTGGAGTGAAGGTTCCTATGTATTCGGCGCAGAACAAGTTTATTTCAAATGTTGGGTGCTACGCCCACCGTTCCCACAAATCAATAATTTAATTTTTGAAATCAATTTGTAAGCGCTGTATAATAGGTACAACTTTCTGAATTTAACATATACTAAGCTGAATGAATAATCTACGTATTCTTCAAATTACAGTCCGATCAGACAATAAACACAGAAGTTATTCAAGAAATATATAATGTGAGTATATATGTTTTTCAGTACAGTTTAAACAATTGAAGAGTGCAGTATTTGAACTAATTCAGATCATTAAACAGAATATACATTTATGATAGACTAAAGCGATTTGCATACTAAATGAACCGATAGTTTTGATGATAAATATGCGAAATAATAATAAATAATAAATACAAAATACTTGCAAGGTTAGTTACCCGAAATTTACAAATACATAGTATATGCCCGATTTAAGTCAAGACGTACTTGTTTAAATCTAACATATATATTTGTAATTGAAAATGTCATATATTTTTAATTGAAATGGTATTTGCTTTATAGTTGACGCACTTGGAAAGCAACAACAATATTCGTCTTAAAATTATGCCAACAAATCGTAAGGGTTTGCAGACAATAATAAATACGATAAATAATTAGAAATGCCTTTGATTAGAATAACGGGCAGGTAACAGCTGAAGTACTATGCGCAGTTCGAGGGCAGTTAAGGTTTATAAAAGTTCACAAATTGCTTAAACGATAGTACATGCGATAGTTTTGCAGTTATTAACAATAGAAACTGATGCTGTTGATAGTTTCTGAACGAGATGAACGATAGTTTAACAGTTCTAGTGCTAAGTAAGTAAGAAAAAGCGTGTCAAATGGGATTAGTCTCTCTCTTCTGCTGTTGTTAGCAGTTCAAGTGCAGATAGTTTCCTCTCTGACTAGACGATAGTATTTGCAATAGTTTGCAACTGTCAGCAATAAGAACTAACTCACTGAAGCAAGTTTTAAGTAAGTTTGTTCCTTCTTTGCTTGAACTGCATGTGCGCTAGTCTGGCAGCAATCTACAGTTCAATTGCCAGTTAAGTTGACAGTACGATAGTTCCCTCCTCACATTACCGATGGTACTGCCGATAGCTCTGCAGCTTCCTCTTCTTTAATATCAATATATTATATAACATACCTTCGCAACTGTAAGTAGTTAATATTTGTAAGTGTGTTTCTTCGGCTTGGCTTCGCATCAGGTTGCGTAGATCAAGTGCACACACACAATTTTCAGGTAACCTGAACAGTTTCCCGCCCTTTTTCCGCACGACACTCACGCCGTCTGTCGCTTTGTCCTTTTGGCCGCACGAACCACGCAATAACGCGCGCGCGCTCGTTCTCATTCACCTGTTGTTAATTGACCTTAGTAAAAGGTACCCCCGCTCTCAACTTCCTTCTTCCCTCTTTTGGGTTCAATCGATGAGTCAAGGAATGCATGGTGTGGCATGATGTGGCAGGGTGTGGCGGGGTGTTGCATGCTGCTCTTGCTGCATAGTGCATGGTGGAAGGTTCTTTTTTTTTGTGTGTTAGGGGTGTGCGGCGTCTCCTAGTCGACGCGGGCTATAGACCATCTGTTTTTCCCCGCATAGCAACCTATTTAAACGTCCTTAGGCCTTAGCTCTTAATATCTACTACACATAGGGTAGCAGGCTATAACAACCAAAAATGTATGTGTGAGGCAGAAGGCAGCGTGGTAAATCCCACAAACTATACAAATATATTCTTAATCAGTATCAACAGTTGAGTCGATATAGCTATGTCCGTCTGTCTGTACGTCTGTATGAGAACCTAAATCTCATAGACTATAATAACTAAGGCTACCCAATTAATTGTCAATAAGTATTATTATTGCACGTAATTTTAAGCAGAATGCACGACAGTTCATTCTTGCTAAACACAATAACAAGCAACGCCAAAATGTTTACTCAAATTATTATTAACATAGAAATTATTTAGTAAATAATTTGTAGTAGCCTAGAGGGTATGTATTATGCTTTCGTGCTTGTTTTCATCTTAATCTAAATCCCCGGTGCAAAAAGATAAATGAACAGGAAAGAGAGGTTTCGAAAAGAAGATTGTATATTTTAGATGAGGATTAAAAGTTTTGTTTATGAACTATGTGTATTGAGGACACCCATCCGTACTCAATAATTAGACAAACCAGTGACTTAAAGGTCCTTTTTAAATAATATACATAATATACGCTGTATTCTGCTACTTGCAGCACCCAAGTTTGAGGACTATACGAATAGCAGTCTTATCTAGGACAGTCGCAGGGCACTGTCGAGTGGTTGGCAGCCATGAACGATGCTCAAAACAACGCGGGTAAGGCAGCAAGGCAATCCAAATAAACTCCAAATATATTTTAATCGAAAAGCATATTAACATTGTATATAAACATTGTGTTTTAGTTGTTGCTCGCTTTCCATGCTGGGGGAACATCGACTCTCTCGCAACAAAAGATTCAGATCAGGATAATCGTTTTGGTGAGCTGGGTGGCGGGTATATCACAGTCGAGCCCCCATTTTTTTACTTACAATCTATTTGGTGCAGAATTGAGAAATATTGCATGTATCACACAGCCCCACAACAAAAAAAAGATTTATGATCTGGGTAAGCGGCATATGTAGTTATATGTATTTTGGGTCGCTGAATCCGAGGTCAGAATTTCGCCATCCCGTTTGGACATCGACATAACCTCACAAAACTGAAAAACCTTACAATATCGTCCAAAAGATATAGAATCCTGATCTGATCATGCGATATATGTTATAAAATGTATATTCTCCTCCTAAGTCCGAATCCAAGGTCGAAATATACGTAGCACATCTGAGTTTTGACTTAACCTCAAAAAACTCGACAAATTTTTGAAGCCCCAAAAAATAATGGGGGGTGAATAGCCAATATTAATGTACCCTTTGCAAAGCTACAGTCGAGTGTGCTCGACTTTGATATACCTATCGTATGCTAATATATGTCAGCTATATGTTTAAGTAATCTAATGTTAAACAGATCAAACAGTCTGACGAAATGATCCCTACAAGTTGATCCGTATAATCGTTGATTGTTTTATACATTAATTATATATATTATATTGAAGTAACATATATAGTGCAATTGTTGCAGTTAAACTTCAAAATATACGTAACAAAAATTAACATAAGTGTCTGAAAATTATTTTGGGGCAATAGGGCTTTTCTTTAGTTTTCCCGCAGTTGTGTTACATACAGATGTTTGTATGTCTGCGTATAGATGAAAGTGCCACCTGTTCCCACGTCTTTGGCCTCTCTTCGAAAGAACCAACAGTCTGAGTCGCAACCACCATTACAACCTGTACCCGGTACCCCTTGAAGACTACACCCGGAGAACTTGTGCTCTAATGTGGCGGGAAAACAGAGAGACAGAGAGGAGGGAGAGAGAAGAGCTAAATGTTATAAAGTTAAAGAATGATCCGTAGCTAAGTCGCAGACGGTCATAGCCAAGGAGCCGGGTTGAAGCCAAGGCCCCTCTCAGAGGAGAGAACGATTCTCTCGCGTATGCTCTTCTAACTCCGCGCTAACCTCGCGTAATCATACATTCAATTTGAAAATAAAAGTGGGAAAATCAAAACGTATTTTCACACACTTACGCTGAATATAATGGAAGACGTCACGAAAACGGGAAAATAGGCCCAAGGTCAGTAGCGTGGGAAGACTTAAGGCAAAGCATACCAGACGAATACATACAAAAGCCACTGTCTTGAGTCTTGATCTTCACTTTGAATGCAGACCAGGCTAGACATTGTACTATATAACACACATTTGAAATTAATTGAAGAGTCTTCCTGGTGTCTAAGAGTGTCTCCTTTGCTGATCATTAAGTTTTTAAGTATTCATGTTCTTTTGAAATAGAATTGTAGACTCACCGTTAACTTGTTGGTCAGTGTACAAGAAGTTTAATCACTCATGGTTATAGCATATTCGATAAATGATACACGCACTGAACTCTATTAGTATTTTTATTGAAAACTTTGTTGATCGCTCATTATTTGTTGTATTTTAACTCATCATATGATAATCACTGTTTTACTGAGCATACATATATGTATGTACAATATTTTTCGCGCTAATATGTACCGTGTACAGCACTTGCTATATCAGAGATTGCTATATCGTTTACTACAGGTAGGTCTCCCTCGGCAACTGGCAAGAGGATAAGTGAACCGTACTCAGAGAATTCTTGAACGAAACTGTTTCGTTCCGTCGCTGCAGCGTTGCTCCACAAGCTACGCTCAAAACCAGGTTTGAGCTCAACGATCAAGAGAGAACTTCGTATTCAATGTCAGCTTCGGCTCGGGCTTCGCAACTCGTTACGGTTGGTCGATTGCCTTTGCACTCAAACGAAGCGACTAATCGGCTCTACGCGTGACTCTCTCACTCACACACTTACGCAAGTGCTCTCTACCTGACGCGATCATGAACTGAGAGAGAGACAGAGAGACAAACTCTTTGCGTGTGTGTGGGTGTGTGTAGGAACTCGTTCATATGAGTAAAGCTATTTACAATGTGTGTGCATATAACACAATGAGAGTTACTCGTATAGATTCAGCTACGCACACACCTACATACATACATGTACACTTATATAAGGCATGCAATGGTACATACAATGTATGTATACGTATGGTACGTACCTACTTTAGAGTGTAAGCTCGGTACACTCATCTATGTATGTCTGGGTCGTTGATTTCTTCTTCATATGTGGCTTATGACTTTTGTCTCCCCAACTTCTGTGGACTAATATACTATATACATATGCATGTATGTATATGTACATGCATGTACAATATATATGTGCATATGTATATGTAAATCTTTACTTGTTGAAGTAATAATAAAACTCATTTCCCGCCCTCAACCCTCAACCAACAGTTTTCATTTTTTATTTACTTTTCGCTCTACAGGTTGACACATTGAGCGCTACACACACACACAAATGTGTAATAAATATACATACATACATATATGCACAAGTCTAGTCTGTGTGTACACTTCTTGTATGCTTTATCATAATTGGTACACAAGCACATATACTTTGTACTTATTATGTGCTTTTCAAAATTCAAAAATCGGTACAGTACAGCTAATGGCGTCTTTGAGATTTTGTATAATATATTTATATATATATATATGTATATATAGATGAGTGTATATATACTGAATGTATTGGGCCGAAGGTAACTTAATTAATGCAATGTAAAATAAAAGAGTTGATGAAGAAAATTGTGGTAGAGTATTAAAATTAGACAAATCACTTATTGAACACCTTAAAATATTACATTTCAAGTTGCGTAATAATAAATAAATAATAAATAAACATTATATACATAATTATAATACAACAATTGGTAATAGTATTTAATAGTGAAACATAACGGGAGCAACAGTCGAGCGGCACGCGCAGTTGGATACCCTTTGACCTAAGTTCCTAAGTATGTACACATATACATATTCACATGCTTCCAAATTATTCTCGACAGATGGCATTCGAGCTTCGCGCTCGCTTGCCTTGTTAGCTCGTTAGCTGACACAAGCACTTGGTGTTATGCTCGTACAACACTTTCTTGCATAACTTCTGTGTTTATTATTCGATCGGATTGTTATTTGGAGAATACGTAGACAATTCATTCAGCTTAGTATATATTAAAGCCAGAAATCTGTATCTTTTATACAACACTTACAAATTGAGTTTAAAAATTCAATTATGGAGCGGTGGGCGTGGCACCCAACATTTGAAATAAACTTGATCAGCGTATAGTTCAGGAATCTTGCTGCATTTGGTAACTCTAGTTTTTATAATAGCTGAGATCTGTGCGTTCACATAGACAGACAGACAGACACACACATCGACTGGACTAGCGATGCTGAACAAGATATATACACTTTATGTGGTCTGCCACGCCTTTCTGCCTGTTACATACATTTGCACAAAGTTAGTATACCCTTTTATATCTATATCTATATCTATATCTATATCTATATCTATATCTATATCTATATCTATATCTATATCTATATCTATATCTATATCTATATCTATATCTATATCTATATCTATATCTATATCTATATCTATATCTATATCTATATCTATATCTATATCTATATCTATATCTATATCTATATCTATATCTATATCTATATCTATATCTATATCTATATCTATATCTATATCTATATCTATATCTATATCTATATCTATATCTATATCTATATCTATATCTATATCTATATCTATATCTATATCTATATCTATATCTATATCTATATATATGTATATTTATATCTACATATGTATATATAAATACTATACATGATCATAGCAAGGTACAAGTTAGCACTGCTATAATGACGCAGTATTACACTCATACATAACTATAAGTAAGTAATCATAGAGCGGACAGTGCACTCACTCATTCTGTCAGATCTTCAACTATCCCTGGCTTACCAGTATACATGTGTACCTAGCTTGCCTGTGCAGGTGTCTTAGCTGATAGACGATGGCGCGTGCCAAGCAAACGGAGCAACGACTACCGTTGCAAACCACAGTATAGTACAACGCAGAAGCCGATGGCAACTTGCTTGGAGTGGGGAAGAGGGCTGGAGGAGAGAGAGAGATAGAGAGGCAGAGCAGATCACTGAACCGTCACCGAATCTCACTCGTAGCACAGTATGCTCACAGTGTGTCTAACGAGTTGTCGGAAACACAATATGCTGTATATTTTAAGTACCCTGTGCCCCTTTTGATTCACGTTCGAATTTGTTCAACTCTATTTATACCCTGCAAAAAGGCTTTAAAAATGGACGGACTGTTTAAATGTATGTAAACTGCCGTACTGTCTGTCCATCTCTCTGTGTGAACGTCCAGATCTCAGCGAGAGAGACAAAATTTGGCATAGAAGTCCCTGCATTTGTTGAACAGATCATGTGTATTTAAACATAAATAAAATAACAGCATATTCGGCTAAAAAATTAAAGCAAACTCTGCTCTTCTATATTATACATTAAACCCTGAGACTAATTCTGCAAAATCAAAAGGAGTCCGATTAGTTTAAGCTAAAGAAATAGTAAAACAAACTAAGCCCATAGCAAATAAAATAATTAAAAATCATAAATTAATTTGATAATAATAAAAATAAATTAAATGATAATTTCTAATTAAAAAAATAAATGATAATAAAATTAATGCTAATCTAACTTTATAAGAAATAGTTTGAGCTACAGCTCGTAAACCCCCTAATAGAGCATAATTAGAATTAGAAGATCAACCTGCCAGTATTACAGTACATTAATTGCAGCCAGAATCATCCCCGAATCATTTTGGTGTATATATATATACATATATATATTCTTGGTGCGCATCAACAGAGTTGAGCCATGTCCGTCTGTCCGTTCGCCTACTAAATACAAACTTGTGTTTCAGTTTCAAAGCTACTTTGATGAAACTAATCACACATGCTTCTTATTGCTTCAGTTTTATATATCGTAAAGCTGCCATACAACTTATCGGCTAATTTTAGTTATTTTAATAATAAAATTTATATACATATATGTATAATATATATATGTATAATATATATATGTATAATATATATGTATATGTATAATATATAATATAATATAAAATATATATAAAAATATAGGATTTTGCATTGTTTTTCGATATAACTTAATTTATCGGTGTCAATCATAGATAGACTGCAAACAACGTATATTTCCATTTTATTAAAATACATTCATCAGTTCCAAATAAAGCCCATAAAAAGGTTGTGTATGACCAGCGAATAGAGTAATAATAGCTGTCAAAGAATACATGAACAAAGTTGTCTATCTATAGAATGATCGGAGAAGATAAAGAACCTGCAAGGGTATACAACTTTCTGCATGCCCATACTAGTGTGTCTTGCTGGTAATTTTTCAGATATCGCAATCAAACTAATCAAGTTTATTTTTAATTTTGGATGCCACTAAATATTTCGAAATAAAGATCTTTTTACATGGCATGGTCAGTCTAACAATTCAACTACCCCTATATGTATATACTTTCAAATTTGACTTAAGGAAGAAGTTCATATAAAAAAACAGCAAGGTAATCGACTTTTACTCGGGGTAAGTTTGTAATGGTTTCGGGCCTGAAACGCGCTGTTTTTTATATAACATAAATTAGTTTCAACGCCAACTTGGTATATAATAAGTTTTCTATGATCATACCTTTCTTAGCATATCCCGCGCTTTATATACAGAACACCTGTTTGTCGCTTGCAACCGTGACGCGAGCGATACAAGTATAATAAAAAAACCACCCCAATATGCGTTAGTTTGTTTTCATTTCTTACCTTTTTTATTCTCTTCTCCCTCCTCCTTCTTGTTAGTCAGCCTGCCTGCCTTCGTTCCTTCCTTCCTGCCTTCCTTAGTTTATGCCATCCATGCATCGTTCCTTGGGAATGTGGGCCGAAATAGCTCAAACAAAATAAGGGCCAGAAGATCGGGGGTTCAACGATCTGTTCTGCAAGTACACTCGACAACGAGGAAAGGAGGCATGCCGAAAGTTTTATACCCTTGCAGGTTTGTATCTCCTCCGATCGTTTTGATATTTTGGGCATCTTGCGATAATGGGAGTGACACCCGTTTGAGCTGGAAAATACAATAGAAATAAGCCACTGCACCGCGTAATTTTTGGCATTTTTTTCTATAAAAAGGTATGCATTCAATACGTCCAGCTAATTTTAGTTAAAAATAGCCAATTTTGTAAATATATTTTATTAAATTCAGCTGTTACACAATGAATGGATCACGGAGCTCATTGCACATATGTATGTAGCGCGAAATATTGTCTAAGTTCTTCCTTATCTTTGGATTTAATGGGTCCAACTAAACTTAGTGCTCTATCGGATTTAAGTGTGTGAATGCGACTGGCTACTCAAATATGGCGTCATGTTTGGCGTCATTGGTGAAATTTTATATGCATATTGTTTACATATCTTATTAAATATATACGATACGTTCCGCAACAAGTGTTACTTCGAAATTATATTCTTCCTAGAAACCAAGAGGCGCACTTCTAATTGTTTAATATAACTCCCTTTTCACATACCACATTCTTTACATTTACATATAAAATTGTATCTAAGATTCCAGGGTGCTATGGCGCAACATAACTTTACCAATCAGAGAAGTATGAACGATAAGATCGAATTCATATCGATAATAATTAATGACAGCTAATTCAAATAATTTTAACGATGCCTTAATCGATATTGATGCGTTCTGCAACAGGGGGTAAGTTGGAATTAACAATCTTTCTAAAAACCAAGAAGTACATTTCTATTTGTTGCATTTAAACTTTCTATTTACATACCATATTCTTCATATGAAATATAATATTGTATCATACATGTATTTATATATCGTATATAGGTATGTGTATAAATGCATTTGAACCGGGAAAGATCGTGCTTGAACACATATATACATACAAATAAAACCTACAGAGAGCGGGAGAAAAACAGAGAGAGAGAGAGAGCGAATGCATGCCTGTATTTGTATCTGTATTAAATCTTTATGTATGTATGTGTTGAAGATAGCGCTTGCTCTTTATTTGAACAATTGGAATTCATATGTTTTCAGTATGAAATTCGGTATTTCAATCGTGGCTCGTGGCTTTTCACGGTCCGCAAGCCAACCGAGACTCCGTTTCTTTTTTTGCTTCTCGACTGTTGCTTTTGCTGTAGTTTTAGCTGTTGCCATTATAAGCCACTGTCTTGTTGTTTTTTTGTTGCTTTTATCGTCATTATTGCTGCCACTACATACATACATATTTACATATGTACAAACCCATACATACATACCCATTCATACGAGTCCCGCACAGGGGAATTAAAACTTTGTCATGAACAGTTCTGCCAACGCTTCAGGTCATAAAAAAGCTAAGCTGCTCTTTGAAAAAAGCTAGAAAAGGACAAAAAATATTGGTCTATGAATATGGCAATATATGTTATGAAATATAAATAAATAAACTATAAATATTTATTTACGTTAAGCATTTTTAACGAACATTTGCGCTCGATTTATAAATTCTAAAATATCCCATTAGTGTCGGTATAAAACACGATTCGGTGATAAAATATTGTATTTATCAAGAATTTAGGTAATTTTTTTTATTGAATTTTGAAATAAAATAAAATTTAATTCCGGCTAGACGATATTTTAGAGCTAATGCCGTGGAGATTGCAACACGAGAGATCTAGTTAGAAAATAGCTAAATTGGCAGCACTGGTTATGATACGTGCAGCACGAAAATGTCTGTAAGTTCTGCTTTTTCGTCTGATTTCTAACTTACATACATATGTATGTACCTTATGTCTTGTTCGTTATGTCAAGTAAAAAGAAAGATCTTTGTATACATTTTCACTGCTTATACCTATTACAATTTTACATACATTTATATATTTATACATACATACAAATTCCGATTTGGATCATACAACAAAAAAGTAGAAATATTGATATTTATTCCTTACACTGATCAAGAGTACGCCTTACTTTCGGCAAGATCCTTCGATATTCGATTAGATTAATATTCGATTAAAAAAATATTGATTTAATCGAACAAATATGTTTTCAAATACATTTTTATTTTTCGGCTGTTTCGCCTATCGATAAGCTATATCGATTCGTCCCAAAAATAATAAAATGAGAAACGATTTATTGCTTTGATTTTGATACGATAAAAAACGATTTTTTTCATTCACCAATAACCAAATTTATGAAATAATCGTTATTTGGTAAAGGTTAAATAGCTGCATACAGATTTTACTTCAATTTTGATAGTCAACATTATTAATTAGTCAACAGCATATACATCTGTATATATATGTTAATTTTATTATTACTTCCATGTCGGATTTTAAAGAGTATTAAAACTTCAGCGTAGCAAAGGAATCGTTTTGTACTCCAAATTTCGGTACAGCTGGCTAAATGTATGTATATGTGTAGGAAAATACATGCGTATGCTTAGCGTCATTTATGAACATATATGTATGTATGTGCATACATATGCATATGCAGCACTGAATGCATAAACACCAACAGACATATTCATGTACGTGTGTATGTTGTACATACATATATGTATACACTTGCAGGTGAGTATGTGTATAGGAAATGAGGCAACGAACCGTAATTCCTCAAACCAACTAATACAATCTAAAACTCAGTGGCACACTATGGACCCTTGGCTTCAAAGCTGTAAACTCTCCACTTTATTTATAGAACTTTTATGGAACTATGGGAATTTCATTAATAAAGAATCAAAAATGATGTACATGCACACATTCATATGTATGTATGTACATATTAACATATGTAAATATGTATAGATAATGTTGTTATGATTTTGTGTACATATGCACGTAGATTAACGTATTTTATATTTATAAAACCATTCATAATTATTTTTTAATATAAACATATAAATATTTTGCATACGTACATACAACAAATGTTAATACGTATGTACTATTTACATACATTTGTACATTGTATATTCTATATGAGTAGATAATATACAGTTATGTAAATGTACAGACATTTATATATATACGTATGTATGTATATTTATATATAATTATGTTTATACAGATTATGTTTATATGTGCAAATATGAACGTATTGTTGTGTTATACAGCATTGACTACGTGACGTCACAGCGTGATCGACTTTTGAATTTGACGCACAACCTTTTTATTTGATTGGTGCATGCGCAGCTACCAGGGCTACATTAAATACTTCAAAATGCTAAAGCATCCGATAAATTATTAATAATTGCTATTGAAATAACATAATAATGAATACTTATTAGTCTATAATTTTTTATTATAAGCAAACAATTTATGTTTTTAATCCACACGTAATTTTTAATTTTTATTAAATCATTTTGCCCTGTTTCAGAGTGACCAATTATTTTCATTTTTCATAGCATTGAGCTTCTGTCATGCATATTAGACCCCCTAAAGTATGCAAACACAAAAATTATTTCAATTTTAATATCGTAATATTTCTAAAACATTTATAAAAATTCGTGGTAATTACCAATTGATTTCTTTATTATGCAACTGTTATTTTTTTACTGTATGTCTTTAAAGACTTATGTTGCACTACTGGGAGTGCTCACTGTACCAGCTGTTCGCGACGACTGCGCTAACTCGTTCGCAATTCGTATTCGTTCGTTATTCAATTTTTATTTAGTCCGTTAACATCAAGCTGGATAAACGTTTTTTTGGCATAGTAACTACAAAAATGCGACAACCCAATTAATGCATAAAATAAAAGTAACGTGTTATTTATAAATCCAATAATGTGCAAGGGTAATGATAAGTGTTTATAATGTTAATCAAATTAACAAAATCAATCAACGATCTTAAATAAACGTATGAAAATAACTAATTTAATGTAAGTAACTGTTATTACTCATAGCTACTTTTACATATGTATGTGTGTACAAATGTACTGTATATGCCTGCTGCATTTGGCAAACTAAATTCCCTCAATAAATATTATGACTACAACAACAACAACAACAAAAACAAATTTACTGTCAGAACAGCTCCAGACAAAGTGTCTCCAATGCTGTGTCTTTGTGTGTGTTGATATTCCCCTGTATGTGTGTGTGTGTCGTGCTAGTGTTCTTCAGTGTTGCCACGTCGGCTTTTTTCCCGTCAAATGTGACTTTTTCAAAATCGAATAGCGGCACAAACTTGAAAAAAAGCGGGGAGAGAAATTTAAGTTGTTTAATCAACGAAATTAAAACCGATTTTATTTTTTGTTAATACTAGTAAAAACCCTTTTTATTTTCGACTTTTTTATAATTTCAGCTTTCTTTTTTTAATCGATCTAGCATTTCTTCGCTCAAAAAATGCTGGCGAAAATGCTGGCAAATGCTGGAGTGTTCTTAGTGTGCGTGAGTCTGTGTACACTGTACATTTGCCTGTACTTCTATGGCATCGGTATTGATGACAAGCAAAGTGTGCAAGCAAAAAAAATAAAGTTATTTCTACTAGTTAATTCTTTACATTTATTTAACTGCAGTGAACCCAAAAATTTAAAGTATATTGCTACAGTTCTAGTATTTAAATTATTTCACAAGAGATAACACTCATACACATACACATACATATGTATATGCACATAAGCAGCTGTAATTTAAAAGATTCGATTGTGTCATCCTCTCTTTAAACACGCACTCTCATGCATACACATACACATGTACACATACCATAGTGTCTCACTGTGGTTTTCCCTTCCCGCATTACAGCGCTGGGCACTTAAATTGGCGTCGTCTGGTCGCATCCTTTAGTCTGGCAGTCGTTACAAATGGTTTGTCTGTATGAAAGGGTAATTATGTCTGTTTGCTTACTATGTATTTATTTTACATACATACATGAGTACATAGATACATACATATACAGTTGGAAAAGTTTGTTGTGTGGCAGAACAACCTTTCAGTGATACCCGATGCGCATTAGTCTGAGTCTGAAACATAGAAAGTTAGCCAAGAACATAGACAGTTAGTCAAGTAACTCTTTACACATATGTATGTAAATAACATTAAAGAAAGTAAAGAGTTACTTGACTGTAAGTTCGTAGCTATAATACCGCGCGATCTTATGACTCTTAAGGACGACATAAGTTCGCCAAGATAAAAACGACATTATTCCGCGGCAGGTGAACTTATGTCGTCCTTAAGTTTCATAAGATTGCGCGAACTTATAGCTGCAATAGGAACAATCGTCTGAAATGATTGGGACTATTCCTAATATTCGAAATAACTTAACTTATTATTACTATTTAATTCTGCACATATAACTTTTTATTTATTTAATTAGTTTATAGTCGGACTAAGGTCAGTCGACTGTTTAAAAGTAACGAGAGCAACAGTCGCGCAAAAACGCGACAGTGGGATACCCTTCGACCTATGTTCCCGTGTAGTTTAATTTCTTAAATTCATACACATACATATGCATATGCACATGCTTTGAAATTAATCCCGACATATGGCGCTCGCGCTTTTTATGCTCATACTTTCTTAAATAACTTCTGTGATTATTGTCCGATCGGATTGTAATTTGGAGACTACGTAGATATTTCATTCTGCTTAGTACTCGTATATGTTAATGTCAGAAAGTTGTATCTGTTATACAGCGCTTACAAATTGAGTTCAAAAATTAAATTATTGATTTGTGGGGGCGGTGGGCGTGGCACCTAACATTTGAAATAAACTTGATCTGCTTGAAGTACACAGGAGTCTTCCTGCCAAATTTGGTAACTCTAGCTTTTATAATAGCTGAGATCTGTGCGTTCACACAGACGGACAGACGACTCGGCTTGTGATCCTGAGCAAGAATATATAAGAAGAGAGAAGAATATATAAGAATATATATATTATGGGGTCTCCGACGCCTCCTTATGCCTGTTACATACATTTGCACAAAGTTAGTATATCCTTTTTTGACCATTTTCAATGGTCGAAGGGTATAAAAAAAACAATTCATAGTTATAATTAATAATTTTAAATGAAAAGTAAAATCTTGACTTGAGAAAAGAAAGAAAAAGAAATTAATTAAATTAAATTTGGCTCTGGGATAAAGAAAAAGTAAAGAGCCGATCCAACATTTGTTGCAGAGGATTGGGGAAAACCCAGAAAACCCCAATCAGATCGGGGAGAGTTAGTGTTAGTAAGCAAAGCCTAATCAAAATAGCGATTAGAATGTTCTAAGCATGCAGTTAGGTAAAAAGTGCTACTGTTACTAGAAAGGAGATAAGTGTGAATTTAACTAGTTACTAGAAAGGTAGGTGAGGATTAGTGATTTTAAGCAAGATACAGAATTATAGTCCGAACATAATACCCTGAAAGGCTCATGCAGGGCATAATTCGAGCTACAATAGGAAAGTTTTAGAGGAAGATAGTTACGGATGATTCTACCAAGGACAGAGAAGTGTAGTCGACTAAGCAAGTCGTTACTATCTATGTCCCCTTGTATAAGATTATTAATAAATACAACACCAAGCATATTTCTACGATTTGCTAGGGAAGGCAGATTTAGTAACAAGAGTCTACTAGGATAGGAAGGAAGTCTTGAATCCCAGTTAAGGCCTCGCAAGGCAAATATTAAAAAGTTTTTCTGTACGGATTCAATGCGATCTTTGTGAACTGTGTACTGAGGACTCCAGACACATGATCCGTACTCCAGAATTAGACGAACAAGCGAGGTGAAAAGAGTCTTAGTTAGGTAAGGATCGCCAAACTCCTTAGACCATTTCTTAATAAAGCCGAGCACACCCATAGCTTTATTAACCATTGATTATATATGTTCGCAAAACTTGAGTTTGCGGTCCAAACGGACCCCTAGATCATCAACCAGGGAAATTCTTTCCAGGGTACAACCACAAAGATAGTAAGATACGTACTTAGGACAGGCTCGTGAGAATGTCATCAGCTTGCATTTGGAGCTGTTCAGATTAAGAAGATTTGCACGACACCAAGAATAGAAACAGTCTAAGTCAGATTGAAGGCGAGAATGACAGGAGTCATCTTTAAATTGAAAACATAGCTTGACATCATCAGCATACATGAGAGTACGGGAGTTAAGTATGACCGTTGGGAGGTCATTGATGAAAAGTGTAAAAAGCAGACCTAAATGGCTTCCCTGGGGAACATTAGATGTGGCATGAACGGGGTAAGAAAGATTATTCTTAAAGAGGACTCGTTGGGTTCTGTCACCCAAATAACTCACAATCCAACTAAGAAGTTTTGGTGAGAAACCGAGGAGATTCAGTTTAGTAGAACGACGTTTCACGAATCCGTGTTGAAAAGGGGATATAACAGATCTACTAAAATGTTCCAAGTGAGGAGTTATAACATTCTCGAAGAATTTCGGTATAGCCGATAATTTAGAGATAGCTCTATGATTACTTGCTTCAGCTTTGCTGCCCTTTTGAGTAAAGGGATAATGAATGATTCCTTCCATATGGAAGGAAAGGAGGCGGTGTCTAAGGACAGCGAAAATAATTTGTGCAGTGGCTTACATAAGGAGTTGGCACAATATCTAAGTACACAGGCGGGAATACCATCGGGACCTGGTGAAAAGACTGGTTTAACTAAGCTAAGATCCTTAAAAAGTGAACTTTCGTTCAGTAACGGTGTGAAGATGCCCTTTGAACTTGGTACACTATATGGATAAGAATGAATGCTCGGCCTAGAAGAAGAATAAGTTGTTTGAAAAAACTTAGCAAACATATCGGCCATGGCCTGATCTGTGTCCGCCTCAGCGTTATTAAACAAAAGTTTAGAAGGAAAGATCGCTGACCTACGCTTCATGCTAACAAAACTATAGAACTTTTTAGGATTCTGAAAAAACTGAAACCTACATCTGCTCAAATAGTTTTTATAACATTTCGCGTTAAGCACGGTAAAATTTGCCCGACCAGTTAGGTAACGGGAAAAGACAAGCGGTGAGTTTTTTTGCTTATATTTCTTAAATAAGCTACTCTTTAAGTTTTTTAAACGAGACAGCTCTTTTGTAAACCAAAGGGGTTTGCTTGAGCATATCGGATAGGATAACGGAACACAGATATCAAAAGCAGAGTTTAGGGTGTTATAAAATATATTAGTTGCAACTGACATATCAGTTGATGCATATATAATGATATATAATGTGGAGATAATCCTTTAATGTTTTTATTATTTATAAAGCTCTTTTGAACTTTTATAATGGTCTCTCTTAGTTCTCTTAAACGATATTGACGCTCTCCTGCTCCCCTTGCGTTATACAACACTATCCAATCGATAGGGTTTACGATAACTAAATAAACTCACGATAATATAGCGACTAAGGTCACACTTAGCAACATAAGACTTACCATAATAGAGTATAACTTAACAATAACAAGTAAAGAATATAGTTTTCTGACCATACTGAGTATTTCTGACCATTGTGAAGTTGCACAAAGTTTGGTATATTGAATTGTTTAATTCTGGTATTTGTTGTTTTATTACTTGTTTAGCAAACAGTGAGATGAAGGAGATGCCTTGCAATTACCACAATCAAAGATTTTACAGAAGGAACAGCTACGAAGGGTAAAGATGATATTTGATTTGGAGAAACAACCGCAAGCGGCGGCATCCACAGAGTTCTCTATCGGCAGCAGATGCTTCTACAATTGTAGCTGCTTCTGCTGCCTTCAAGGATGCTGTGTTGATGTCTGCTGCTGTTGTTGTTGCTGTGGCTTCTATCAGTCAAAGGCGCAAACCAGCACAGCCGTGACAATCGATGATGATCGAGCCGATATCGTGAGTGGCTCAAAAGTGTTGGCAAACAACAGCAACAGTGGAAGCAGAAAGTTTCTGTTGGCCCTGGTCATTTCTCTGAGCTGTCGTTGGGTGACCACACTGGGCACGCTGCTCAGCAATTATTTGATCCTGCACCAGAACCGTCTGGCCGGTAGCATGGCCAAGGTCAGTGTAGAGACTCCGTCGGGCAGCATGGCAACAGCAACAGGCACGGCAGATAACAGCAGCAGCAGCAACTGTAGTGGTAAAATCAGCAATACTTCCTATGACATTACAATTGATCAACAACTGAAGAACAATCTATGCAAAATGTTGTGCAATAATCGCAAGGGGAAGCGCAGACGACGTCGACGCCGTCGTCGCCGACGACGCCGGCATAACAATAATAACAATAACAACAACAACAATCGGCAGCAGCGAGCCCAGCAGCAGCAGGTCGCCTTAAAGCAGCATAACATCTACACATGTGTATCGACAGATCTCCATAGCATTACGCTGAAGAAAGGCTGCGTCTCATCATCCTCCACAACTCCCGCCTTGCGTAGCCCTTTTGTTTCAAGCCAATCAAACGAGGTCGAGCTAATCTTGTATGGCTGCTAATCGGACTCTTCTGGCTGGAGGTGAAGCTTATCAATTGCAATGCAATCGCTAACAGCGGTGGCTATGTATCAAACCTGATCATGCCAAAGGGTTGCACGTTGTGCCAAGTTGAAGAAGGCGATCTCTACACCGTTAAAGGTAAGCCGCGGTTTGAATTCAAAGTAGAAATCTAACAACTAGATTGATTGTCAGTTGAAGAAGAAAACACAGTTACTCTATGTTACAATGGGGAGAACGAGGAAGCTATGGCGATCTGGCAACCCTCTTAGGCTGACGGCAGAGTGCGCGCGAGAAGCGAAGCGATAATATGGGGCGAGAACAAGCGATAAACCACTGCATGCATTTTTAAGTGCAATCGCTCGAAAGAAGCGAGTTGCGAGCACAAGCGATAAAGCGAGAGAGCAACCTGCTTTATTGCTTCAACTCGCTCAGAGCGTACGATTGTTTTGTTGTATTCTGTGCTGTTTTGTTATATTCTGTGGTGTAGCTCGTTTCTCGTAAAGCTCTCACTCTGCCATCTTCTCGCTTTGCTCATAGCTTCTCGCTCCGGTTTGTTTCGCTTCTCGCGCGCATTCTGCCGTCAGCCTTAGATTTATTTAAGCATTCACTTTCAATAGATATCGATATCCTTTTAATCATCGCTAAATCCTTCTTTTTCGATATCTAACTGTCGAATATTCACTTTCAATAGATATTATCACTAAGCAATGAACACATAGAGACGTCAAACAGCCCTGAAGCAGTTTGAGAGTCATTTTTCAAAACGGCTGCCCCACAGAAGAAGAAGAACAGAAGCAGACTTCGGCTGAACGCTCGACCGGGTCAGCTCGCTGTTCGGCTCTCAGTACAAACAGTGCATAGCATCAAAACTGCTTCAGTCGCACAACGACAGCGGAACGATAAGCATGCGCGTACTTCTTTGCTTTGTACGATCGTTTCCATGTGTGCGTGTATGCATGCACGGCCCGCGTATGAATGTATGCGGTGCTTGTGAAGTTTGGCAATAGGCAAATGCTTCGGCCAGCGCGCTGGCAGCCTGAAGTCAATTTTGTGTTTCGGCGTCGAGAGCCTAGAGACAGGTACAATGGGCAAAAATGGTTATCTTGCGGCGAAAATGTTAAAACCTTCTCTGTTCTATAAGGATAATTTTATTTAGTAATTACATATTTATGTATTCCGAATTTTTTATTTTAATTCACAAATTTTGTCAATATTGGTAAAGTCATATACAAAAAATTTATAATTATCAAAACTTATTTTTGATGTTATAATTTTGCTCTACAAAATATAATATAAATATGAATATTCAATCCATATTCTCAAAAATTAAACATAAATACACATGTTTTCAGATGCTAAAATAATTGCCGCCAAATAACCATTTTAGCTCACTGTAATTCGGTCTCTTAGCTCTCGATGACAAAAACAAACACACAGTTGATTTCACGCTGGCCAGGCCCGTAGCTAAAATGGCGCAGGGTGTGCGGTACAGAAGGACTCTCAACAGTCAGGGGCTCACTGTTACCAAACATAAAAATGTTATTAATGGGGATATATTTGTACAATTTAATTCCTTTGGTAATCACAAATATATTTATTAATTAAGGTAATTTAAGTAGAAGTCCCTGATAAGTATTGCACAGGGGCCCGTAAAACTAGCAGAAAATTTACAATATACTAATTTTAATATCTATTATTTTTATTATTACTCCCCTTGAACATATAGAGAAACAAAATAAATCATTAAAATCAAATGAAATGCATTTTTATTTATTTCAGTAATTTTGTATTTATATAATGATACAAAAGCTAATTTTGAAACCTGTTAGCAGGTTGCAATTTACAACTTGTCTTATCAAATTATTTGTTTTGGTTTTGGGGTAGGTTTCGCTGCTGATATGCGTTTATGTGTATTATATATATTAGCTTTTGTATCATTATATAAATACAAAATTACTGAAATAAATAAAAATGCATTTCATTTGATTTTAATGATTTATTTTGTTTCTCTATATGTTCAAGGGGAGTAATAATAAAAATAATAGATATTAAAATTAGTATATTGTAAATTTTCTGCTAGTAATAAAACAATAAAAAAAATATTTAATATGAAATAAGGTAATCAGCAAATAATTAACAAATACGCTAGAAGATGCGCGACATGAATCAAAACAAAGGACAAACAAGCAATCAAAAACAAAACAATTAATGGGCGCGTGCCTACCACTGCTTCGGCAACAACAAAGCACTCCCTTGCCAACATGCACACACACACACACATGCGAAGTCTCGAAGTCTCTCTAGGCTGCTTGGTCTCGATGCTGAAAGACAAAATTGACTTCTCGCAGGCCATGCAATAATGAGTTGCCAAACTTCACTATTCACACATACATTCACACGCCAGCATGTGCATACATAAACACACACATTGAAACGATCGCATAGCGCAAAGAAGTACGCGCATGCTTATCGTTCCGCTATCGTTGTGCGACTGAAGCAGTTTTGATGCTATGCACTGTGCAGTACCCCGGTCGGGCATTCAGCCCGAACAGCTGACGTCTGCTTCTGTTCTTCTTCTTCTCTGGGGTACTCGGACCGCAAAATCACTCTCAAACTGCGCCAGGGCTGTTTGACGTCTCTATGTGTTCATTGCTTAGTGCTTATACATTTAATCAGAATAAATGTTAAGCATCAAAGACCATCCATTCCATTTGATTCCATAAAGTGTCTTACAAAACTCTTGTTTACCACAAAGCTAATATACTGGCGAAAGCAGAAGAGTATTTCTATCCGCGAAATAGAAATTAAAGTTCCTTTAACCATATAAGTTCGATCAGTTCAGGCAAAATTATGGATTTACTTAGCATAACTATACTGGACACACTGGAACAAAAACTAATAACAATTTGTAGTAAACATATTAATATGAGTACAATACTTAAATATATAACACTTTACATTTACACAGATAGCCCACATACAGACTACAAAAACAGCAACAACAACAACAACAATAATAACAACAACAAGAAGAACAATAACAACTACTTCTACAAAATTAAAGCAAATCGCAATCAAAACAATAACAATAAGTATAATTATTATAATAGTAATAATAATAATAATAATAAAAATAAAAACAATAATATTAATATTAATAATAATAATAATAATTTCAATAACGACAAAAATCAATATAATAATAATTTTAATAATAATAACTACAATAGTAATAATAATAAATTTAATAATTATATAATGCTTAGTGATCAGATCCGTTTGGAGTCGATAAAACGACAAATTCTGACGAAACTGGGTCTCACACACAAGCCAAATGTGTCGCAGCCAATGCCAAAGCAGTTCATCTGGGAGACCCTCTACCGTGCGGAGGGTGGCTGGATGGTGGGCGGGGGAGAAGGCTCTTTTTGCGAACGTTGTCAGTCCGACATATTCGTATGCAATTGGCAGCAACAGCAATCTAACTAACACCTCGGCTGCCAGCGACTCAAAACAGAGACAGCGACAACAGGAGATACACCGAAAGAATAAGTCGAGTGCATACAGAAAATCAACATATCTTATCGATATCAATCGGAGTAACGTCTACCTAAGCAACCATAGTGTCCAGACAAAGAGTCTCAAGTCAACAACAACCAACACAGGGGAGAGAAAAGACACAACTGATGAACTGTCCCCGCCCCTGCCCCCGCCCCCGGATAGAACGCCGCATGAGACTGTAGCTGGGCCGGAATCCAATGACATCGAGCGTGAAGAGTTCTTTGGTAACACCCAGGAGATAATCACTTTTGCAGAAGAAGGTAAGACTGACGCACGGTAAATACACAATTTATATATTTATATTAAACTAACTGAACTTAATTATGTGTAAAACGCAGAAGGACTCTATAAAACATTTACAGTTAAGAGTCAAGAAGTTTTCATTTGCTGTAAATACACACCTTTTTTGCAAAATTCCATGAGTTTTTATAAGAATTTAAAAAGATGCAGTTAAGCGCAGCGGAAAAGTTTCTAATTACTAATTCTCATGATTTTAAATAGAAATTGCAATTAGGTCCCATTATTTTCATTTAAACTGTTTGCTTCCTCTCTTTGTTGAGCGAAATAATTGAATTGACTAATTTAATTATAAGTTTAATATTTAAAAATTTCAATAAATTTTTGGACTCGACTGTAGAGAATCTATAGCGATGTTATTTGACATTGATTCTCGTGTTATTAAGTTTAAATTACCCTTAAATTATAATATGAATGCCAGCAAATCGGTATTCAATCCAATGAACTGCGTGTATCTTGAATTAAATACAAATAACGAAAGCAACCATCGGCATGCCGAAGGTTCTATACCCTAGCAGGTTCTTATATTCTCCGTTTGTTCCAATACTAGTTATATATAATGTTACAGAATTGAATATATATTGTGTATATCCAATATTTTGATTCAGTTTGATTGGCACTGATAAGTGTAGTTATTTTTAAAATCAGAACTGGTCTTCATTTCGGCAGATTATGGCGGCTATATGATATATGTATGAGTGGCTTGATTTTGATGAAATAATATTTTTATATAGATAAAATGCGATGTAGTAAATTTTAAGACAATATCTTGACAAATATCAAAAATCGGCCGATAGTTTGTATGGCAGCTATACTATATATGGGTGCGATCCAGATCGTTCTGACTTATATACAGCGTGCACCAATAAGAATCATATGTAGCAAGTTTCATCTATGTAAATGGCTTTAAAACTGAGAGATTAGTTTGTGTTGCAACAGACGGACACACGGATTTACGGACAGGGCTAGTTCGATTCTTATGGTGTTGAAATATATATATAGAATATATATACTTTATAGAGTCGAAGATATCTACTAAGCTTGCAAATCCTGGCCAAAAACAAGATATACCCTCTGCAAGGGTATAAAAATTGCAAAGATCTGCTTGCAGAACACCCTGCATGCTTTATAAATACTTAGGATATGATAATCAGCTTTATGTGATTTGCTTTTATTATTTAGTATGCAGGAAAAGTAAAAAGATGAAAGATTAAGATAATTTCAGATAGCAAACAAAGTGTTGTGCATTCACAACGATATTGACTTTAGGCAAAGTATCAATCTAAAGTATTATACGCTAAAATTGAGAACTTATCATCAGAGCTTGGTACAGGGTATCGAATAGTCGATCTATATGTTGTTTACCTTTTGCCGTAAGCAAGACTAGCTCAGCCGTATAATCGTCAAGTCTGGCACCTAGCCTAATCCAACCCTCGCAACAACTCACACCAGCGTGAGGGCTGTGTGTGAAGTACTATGCTGTCACTTGAGTGCCTAGCGGTTATTGCAGACTGTTAAAGTGCGTTGAAGTACTTTTGTATTGTTTGAAAAGTGTGAAACAAGAGCATAAGACGGAGCAAACAATTAAAAATTCAAGCAAAGGCGTTGTGCATAAAGATACGTAACATGTCTGTATGTATGTATGTATGTGTATAGTACATACATGTGTGTCTATACTGTGTCTGGAGCATTCAGGACAATCTCATATTGTATGATGCTGTTGCATGTCAAGTTCTTAGATTCATTTGTATGCATGTGTCAAAAATGGGTGTCAGGGTATACATATGTATTCAGAGTATGTATACTGTATAAGGTCCTCTGCGAGAATATAAGTATATATACCATATAATAAGAAAGTATTAATAGTTTGTGCCTACCGATAATGTACAGCAAGAAGGTGGCCCCCGCAATGTGCGGTTTTAGCCAAGTCAGTCTGTCTGTTTATCCGTCTGTATGATAAACTAGATGTCATATATTATAAAAGCTAGAACTACCAAATTTAGTAAATAGCGGGTATATATATGAATGTTAGGAACGCTCGACTGTAGCCTTTGTTCTTGCTGTACTCTGCGACCATTGGAAATGGTAAGAAAAAGGATATACTGTTAAGTTATACTCTATTATGTTAAGTCCTATGTTGTTGACCTTAGTCGATACACTATATAAAGTATATATTATTATTTCCCAAATTTGATCGGATAATGATCCCAGAAGTTAGTTAAGTTTTTATTTCTGTAAAAATTCCAAAGGGAAACTTACTTTGTTTTGGCATCATCGATTAAAACACTTTAAGGCATCCACGAACGCATTAAACGAACAACAGGAAGCAGAAGAGTTCTGATGTTGGTATTTGTTTTGTTTTATGTAACGCATTCTGAAGGATATATATCTTGCTTGATCCTAAATACAGCAGCTCTTGTCGTTGTTGTTTCATATAACTTAGTTAGGATATTGTAATATTTTTTGTTTCAGGAACACAGTATCAGCAGTACCGCATTATAGAGTTCGCGCCACAAAAGTCCGGCATGCCAAAACAGAAGCTATCGATTCGCAGTGCGGAGATGCACATACGCGTTGAGAAGCGGATGAAGAAGAGGAACACAGATTGGGAATGGGCCCGACCAGATGAGCCAAGTGTGCAAATCCAACCCTTAATAGATAGCAAGCGCAAAAATAGCAATAGTTTTAGCTCGAATTTGCCACGAAAGAGAATTAAAATTTGGGTCTTTCGCATGACACATGGAGTGAACATAACGAGTGAAAAGGTAATCGTACTTCAAAGTGTCTAAATTTAATTAAAACATTGATTCATTTGCCAGGCTGTGGATCAGGCGTTTCTATTTCGTGCCTCATTTGAAGTGGATACGGATCATCTGGGCTGGCAGAAATTCGACTTGACGGAAACCACGAGGGAATGGTATAGTGATCTCAGTGGTGGAAGTCTACGTCTGCTGATCGATTGCACGGGCTGCGGCACACAGTACTCTCTTCATTTGTTTCAGTGGAAGATAAAGGGCAGCGGTGCAGAGCAGCATATCAATCCGAATCGTCCGTTTCTCGTGCTCCACACTGAGTCGATAAAGCCACGAAGAGTGCGTAGGCGTGCGGTGGATTGTGGTGGCGCATTAAATGGACAATGCTGCAAGGAATCGTTTTATGTATCGTTCAAGGCGTTAGGCTGGGACGATTGGATTATAGCGCCGAGGGGATACTTTGCCAACTACTGCAGGGGCGAGTGCACGGGGCCATTTCGCACGCCGGATACCTTTCAAACCTTTCACGCGCATTTCATCGAAGAGTACCGTAAAATGGGATTACTCAATGGCATGCGACCCTGTTGTGCTCCGGTCAAGTTCTCGAGCATGTCCCTAATCTACTACGGCGACGATGGTATCATCAAACGTGACTTGCCCAAAATGGTCGTTGACGAATGTGGCTGTCCGTAATGTAAGTCCTTCTATCATTACAGTTGTTTAATCTAACTCTAGAAGTGTTGATAGACCTCATAACTAATCAAAACTAACACAGCTAACTCAGTTAATCACAGCTAACTTGTGCGATTCTCCTCTTTTTAAGTCCTTTTATCATTACTTTTGTTTAATCTAACTCTAGAATTATAAATAGACCTCATAACTAATCACAACTAACACAGCTAACACAGTTAATCAACTGTGTGATTCTCCTCTTTTGAACGGCATTTCTCCTTTTGCCCGTGTCTAATAAGATTCTTAATAGCATAGAAGGAACTTCGATTGCCGTTAAGTAGTCTAGTATTTTGGGTCTATAAATGCTGACCACCTTATTTGAAGAAACGATATATGATTTAACATATACATATGTATGTACAAGGTGCGTTCCAAAGTAAACAGGACTTTTAAAAAATAGACAGAACAAATGGTTTTATCGGCAAAATCAATTTATTTTATTCAAAATTGTCTCATTTTGCTTTAATACAGATTTTTGCACGGTCCAAAAGCATGTCGAACGAGTGTTTTAGCTCGTTGCTCGGTATGGCCGCCAGTATGCCGGTGTAAGGCTTTTGAATGGCCTCCAAGTCTGCATAACGCTTTACTTTTATCGGCAAAGGCATTTTTTCGAAAATGTAGAAGTCGCATGGTGCCCTATCTGGTGAACACGGGGAGTGGTTGATCCTTAAAATGTGATTTTTGGTCAAATAATCGGTCACAAGCGTCGATCGATGAGACGGCGCATTATCGTGCAACAAACGCCAACTTCCATCTTCGCGATATTCGGGCCGAACACGTCGAATACGGCGCACCAAACGCTTCAAAACTCCAAGGTAGAATACCGCATTAACGTTTTGTCCGGGTGGAACAAATTCTTTGTGGACAATACCCTTGGAATCATAAAAACAAATCAGCATTGTCTTCACTTTTGACTTCTCCAGGCGCGATTTTTTGGGTTTCGGCTCATCGTCATTTATTTCCTCATGACCACTTTGAAAACGTTGAAATCACTCGTGCACTCTGCTACGGGATAAGCAATCATCGCCATAAACTTGTTTCATCAATTGAAACGTTTCAGTAAAAGTTTTACCAATTTTTAAACAAAATTTAATGTTAAACGAAGCTCATTTCGCACCGATGACAAAAAAGTACTGACACTTAAAACGCAATAACTTCACTTCTAATAGATGGAATGTTATGAATGTTATGTTACGGGAAGTCAATGAAGGATAGCAGATTCTAACGCAGTCGACATATGGATGACGCCACTAGAGGGCGCTAGATTCATAAAGTCCTGTTTACTTTGGAACGCACCTTGTATATGTCGCAGCTAGGCTAGATAGAATATACAAAATTTAACTGTAACAGAATTATGAAAAGTAATACAATGTTGGAGGAATGAATTCTGTTATATAACGAGAGCATCTTTCGAATAGCAAGTGGAATGAGCATTGCGCCTGTAGATGTTCTATGTGGTATGTTCCAATGTGCAGGCAAAAAGAATAAACGGGATGGAATTATTTGACGAATGAACCCGATGAAATACTTGGTAGAAGAACAAAAGAGAAAAGAAACGACGCCACGAGGTGGAACAGTCAGTCAGAGTTGAGTTTGGTAAAAGAGAGAGGGATTAGAAAAACTTTTTGCAGGCGACTTGCTGTGCTCTTAGAGTTAACGAGAAAATATAAAAGAAATGCAAGGAGATCAGCCAATACCTTTTTCCCCGACATACATATATGTATTTGACATGCTTAGCCAGAATCCTAAGTCAAAATGTTCACTGTACGTCCATGTTTCATTCTCGTGCAGGTTTCACCATCAATATTCCAATACAATAACAACTATAATTCATATACTATACTTTGTTTATGTTCTCGGTAAGAGCGTATATAACTCTCATCTCTAAACATATACAATTCTTCAAATCTGACGGATTATTCCAATAACCTTTCGATTCAGAAGACAGGGAACAATATAATTAATGTAGACTACAGTACTACAACTGTGATTGGTAATGATAAGTTGACTTATTTCGAGAATACTAGGTTTCAGTAATTAACGAGAGCAACAGTCGCGCAAAACGCAACAGTGGGATACCCTTCGACGTATGTTCCCGTGTAGTTTAATTTGTTAAATTCATATACATATGCATATGCACATGCTTTGAATTTAATCCCGAAAGATGGCGCTCGCCCGCCTCCATTGTTAGCTGACAGAAGCACTTGGTTTTATGCTCATACTTTCCTAAATAACTTCTGTGATTATTGTCCGATCGGATTGTAATTTGGAGACTACGTAGATATTTCATTTAGCTTATTATATGTTAATGTTAAAAAGTTGTATCTTCTACAAACGCTTACAAATTGAGCTCAAAAATTAAATTATTGATTTGTGGGGGCGGTGGGCGTGGTTAACATTTGAAATAAACTTGATCTGCTTATAGTCCACAGGAGTCTTCCTGCTAAATTTGGTAACTCGAGCTTTTATAATAGCTGAGATCTGTGCGTTCACACAGACAGACAGACGGACAGACAGACAGACATGGCTCAATCGTCTCGGCTTGTGATCCTGACCAAGAATATATATACTTTATGGGGTCTCCCACGCCTCCTTCGGCCTGTTACATACATTTGCACAAACTTAGTATACCCTTTTTGACCATTTTCAATGGTCGAAGGGTATAAAAATTGTAAATGTTATAAGATAATTGCAAATTTGTTAATGTATTGTTAAATTTTATTGTATCCTTTCAGAGTTGGCACATCTCTAAAGTCTTTGGGAGAATAGTGTATTTAACAAACTAAGCTTAACTTTTCTCCGTCCTTGAAACCATCAGATAATAAACTTATAATACCAAAAAATGCGATCGCATGTTAAGAACACTTTGAAAGTTATGTATTTACGATTAACCTATATAGTATTATATTAATTGCCTATTACTTTCGTCTTAACTGGAAGGGGTCTATTTGTATTTACATATGTATTTGTGTATATCTTATAACGTCTTCGCAAGTGCCTACATTAGCAACAAAAATACCATTAATAAAATCAAAAGAAATATTTCGTAAGAATAATAGAATATAGTAATTCTTATAAATAAATAAATAATTACAACGTTTGCTATATAGGATTTACAGAATATCTACAAATAAATATTTATATGATAATAAGTACAAAATACTGAACACCAAGTACCAAGGATACCCTGCGACCTGTGTTCCAGTGTAAACATACATATGTAAATGATATCTTAGTCCTCTGTCGACGGCGCGGCAGGTATGCTCCCAGGCTGGGAGAGTTTACCACTGTCACTACCGGAATTTGCCACCAATGGGGCACTGAAGGTGTCGGGTCTTTGCTGCAATGAAGACCACGCGGACCACGCATGGACTTGCAGTGTTTTTATTTATTGATTGCTATTATGCTCATATTTTCTTGAATAACCTCGTGTGTTTATTGTTCGATAGGATTGAAATTTCGAGAAAATATAGATGTCGCCGTCAGAAAGTGTATCTTTTATAAGTCGCCTACAAATCGAGCTGAAAAATTAATTTGAGTGGGAACCAACATTTGAAATAAACTTGATCTGCGCAGAGTATATGTAATGTTGAAAATATTATGTATGGAAAATCGTGTGAATCCTACGATGCGCGATTGATTAATATAATGTTAAATAATGCCTATATATTTATAGCAACATACATATTTAATTTAATTTAAAATCAGATAAGACAACTATTATTCTACCTTCCATATAACACTTCTATTTACTCATAATAATAACACTTCCCTATTCCTTTTATCAATTTATTATATCGCCCTTTTGTCCCACAGCAATTTTCTTCAGAATAAACCATAAAGACAGGCATACACCGCAGACCTCCTGCATTGTCTTTAAATAAACTAGGTATCGTGTGGAACATAATAATTTTGGAATGAATCTATAAATATTTAAACACGGTATTAGACTCGAACGCGAAAATCCTGATTCTTAGACAGCATAGAGATAGATAGATGTCTACATCATTTGTAAATGTAATTTTCAACATTATATAAACATTTTATATTCGAAGAATACCCTAGTACCTCATGGGTAGGAGGTAGCGGGTATAAATCGACAAATTCGTCCGGGAACAACCTGCCGTGCCAATGGGCAAGCATACACAGATGATAAGGAACAATACGACGAAACCCGCGATGCCTTTAATAATATTTGTTGGTATATTCTTGAGCAACGTTAACAGTAGAAACGAACTAACCATATTACCATATTGTTGATAGGTCAGCAGATCGGAACAGGATGCAAACTGTTCTTGTAAACAAAAACTGAACAATCGTGTTAAATATGATGTCTGGCCATTTTAAATGAGATACCAATAATGTTTTGCACTAATTTTAATATTCATATATAGATAAAGATAGAGTAGACTATTAAATGAGATGAAATAAGACAATATATACAGCAAGATGGCTTTTTCACAGCCATGAAAATAATATTCTTTATTAAGTTGTATGCTAAATAAAGATAAAGTAAATAACTCAGCATTTGGCATACACTAGATGTGCGTTTGGTTTAGTAGATATATAAATAAACATTCCATGGAGAACACCAGCATGCCGTATTGAATCTATGCAGCTTCGAAAATAAGTACGGCAGGCAGATAGACGGGCTTATCAGACGAAAGCACAATCAACTTGACAAGTATTCATACACACTTATGTATACATATGTATATGATGTGTATATACACTACACAACGACAGGGGCGCTCAAACAATAAAAGATACTCATGTACCCACTCCTAAAGTTCGTTGAGTGCAGTGCAAAGGTTAGAATCACTTGAAATTGTTCAAAAGTGTATAACATTTTTTATCTGAAATCGAACCTATGCCGATCATAGTAACGGATTAAATGGTCATTGATCTGAATACCATTATAGATATATTATAGATATATTATAGATATATTATAGATATATTATATATATATTTATATTTATTTGTGGCAAAACTTTGCAACGCACCTAGACATCTCGGAGACCTTTTAATTTATATGTATATATTCTGAGCCAGCATTAACAGTGGAGTCGAACTAGCCAAGTCCGTCTGTCTGTCTGTCTTTTGCAACTAGGATAGTCTCTCTATCTTGTTAAATCTAAACGATCCGAATAATACCGATATATTGTATAGCTGCCATACAAACCTATCGGCACTTTTTATACCCTTTGATCATTGAAAATGGTCAAAAAAGGGTATACTAACTTTGTGCAAATGTATGTAACAGGCAGAAGGAGGCGTGACAGACCCCACAAAGTATATGTATATATTCTTGCTCAGGATCACTAGCCGAGTCGATTGAGCTATGTCTGTCTGTCTGGATGTCCGGATGTCCGTCTGACCAGATGAACACACAGATCTCAGCTATTATAAATGCTAGAGACACCAAATTTGGAATGAAGGTTCCTATGTACTCGGCGCAGATCAAGTTTATTACAAATGTTAGGTGCCAAGCCCACCGCCCCCCACAAATCAATAATTAAATTTTTGAACTCAATTTGTAAGCACTGTATAAAAGATACAACTTTCTGACTTCAACATATACTAAGCTGAATGAAATATCTACGTAGTCTCCAAATTACAATCCGATCGAACAATAATCACAGAAGTTATTGAAGAAAGTATGAACATAAAACCAAGTGCATCAGTCAGCTAACAAGGGAGGCGGGCAAGCGCGAAGCGCAAGCGCCATCTGTCGGGATTAATTTCAAAGCATGTGGCTATGCATATGTGTATGAATTTAACAAATTAAACTACACGGGAACATAGGTCGAAGGTTATCCCACTGTCGCGTGCCGCGCGACTGTTGCTTTTCTTACTGGTTTATTTTTTTCAAGGTAATGAAACCAAATTTAAATTACTTTCTATGTATATATAGTAAATATTATGTTTGTAAGACTTCATTAAAATCAGATTACTATAACATATAAATGCCATAGGAATGGCAAGAGTATTAAACTATCGGCATGTCGCAGGTACCCTGTCTTCTAGCACAGTTCTAAAACAAAGTGATATTGCTTAAATTTAAATGATTTTATCAATTAGGAAATCGTTAATGTATAGGTATCCGTTTGCTAGAACTTTAGAGAATATAGAGAATATATATATATATTCTCTATATTCTCTATATATATATATATATATATATATATATATATACATTTAAATGATTTTATCAATTAGGATATCAATATATATATATCAATATATCAATATATATCTATATATATATATATCAATATATATATATATATATATATACATATATATATATTGATATCCTAATTGATAAAATCATTTAAATGTAACCAAAATATATATATATATATCCCTTAAGTGCTCGTGTTGTTAAGGAAATATGCACTATATAATATTTACATAAAAGATTGAGTTTACTTAAGATTCTGCAAAGAAGCATATTTAATTATTAATTCTGCCTTTGAACTGTAATTTTTTCTGTTAAGTATGAAACGGCAATTTTATTTTGTCGCTGCTTATCGAGCCGTCGTTTTTGCTTTCAAGCAAATTTTAATTCAAGATTAAAGTTCTTATCAGGCTTAAGTGCAATACAGTGTAGAAAATACATAAATTCATATATGTATGTATATGAAAATAGATAACAAAAAATACTAAGTGTATATATTTGATATACTCGTATACTGTTTTCAAACCATATTTAATATACTGGCAGATGCCTTAACAGATGTTAAGGCCGTCAATTTGTGCTCTCCACATTTGCTGAGTCAATTAAAAGTTCGATTTGCTGCTGAAAATCAGAGATAATTCCCTTACTAATAGATTTTGATGCCGTTTTCATACACCTTATCATGCGTATACAGATATATACTAAATAGCTCGATCTGCCTGTCTGTATTATCGATATAAATCTTGATCACAACTAAAGCAACAAAATACTTTATTATTTTATCGGATAAATGCATATAGACATATAATTATCTATATATCATTACTATATCGCCAAGAACTCAAGTTGAATGATTAAGTTAATAAACTTGAATAAAATAATAAACTTGCATGCCAAATGGGTGTGACTAATGACTTAGAATCTGTATACATGATATTTATGGGATCGCCTCTTAAAATTTGCGAAATAAGTGGATATAGTATTCATTAATAATTCATGGATATAGTATTGCTTAATAATTGCAAATTACCGATTTGCGAAGGCGCTGGACCAAATGAAGTGTCTCTAGATTATATATTAGCTGATATCTCAAGGTTCAACCAGTAAGAAAAGCAACAGTCGCGCAAAACGCGACAGTGGGATACCCTTCGACCTATGTTCCCGTGTAGTTTAATTTGTTAAATTCATACACATATGCATATGCACATGGTTTGAAATTAATCCCGACAGATGGCGCTAGCGCTTCGCGCTCGCCCGCCTTCCTTGTTAGCTGACAGAAGCACTTGGTTTTATGATCATACTTTCTTAAATAACTTCTGTGATTATTGTCCGATCGGATTGTAATTTGGAGACTACGTAGATATTTCATTCAGCTTAGTATATGTTAAAGTCAGAAAGTTGTATCTTTTATACAATGCTTACAAATTAAGTTCAAAAATTAAATTATTGATTTGTGGGGGGCGGTGGGCGTGGCACCTAACATTTGAAATAAACTTGATCTGCTTATAGTACACAGGAGTATTCCTGCCAAATTTGGTAACTCTAGCTTTTCTAATAGCTGAGATCTGTGCGTTCACACAGACAGACGGACAGACGAACAGACAGACAGACAGACAGACATGGCTCAATCGACTCGGCTTCTGATCCTAAGCAAGAATATATATACTTTATGGGGTCTCCCACGCCTCCTTCGGCCTGTTACATACATTTGCACAAAGTTAGTATACCCTTTTTTGTCCATTTTCAATGGTCGAAGGGTATAAAAGACAGCCAGTAGAGGGATATGGAACAATCGATTTGTCTTGTACTCCTGATCAAGAACATATATACTTTGTACCACGCCTGTTAAACGGCATATAGTCTTATTTGTTCATTCTATTCGAAGGGTATAAAAATAGTTTTCCTAAAATTTGTTTTAGTGTAAACAATGAGATAAAGAAAGCAAGCTGAGATCTCGAGCGTGTTCTAGCTCAGCTCTAAATAAAGAAAAGAACCCTGAGCACCCTGAGTTCGATGTCGAGCACTGATATTTCAATGCATGAGAGCAAAGCTTCAACGTGTGAGAGCAGAGACTCATCCAGAAAAAGAAAATATGACTCCCATAATCACACACACACACAGTCGCACTTAATCACAAATCCACTCAAGTATACGGATTCTGTACATACATGTATATGATTGTATATACTTTTCCCCTGCACAGACCCATCTGGAGCGTATTTAAATTGTGTTCTTGTGGGAAATCCGGCTTAATTTGAAGTCAGTTGTCGTCGGATTCGTATCGAGTGTGTTCGTTTTATGAAATTTCCTAAAGTGAAAGGAATTCTGTAGTGTAAACTTCCGCCGAATACTAAAGTAAATTAGTTGAATCCTTAGTACAGAAAAACGAATTTAAACGGCACAATAACACTTACAATAACTAATAATATATAATACAATATTGAATTGAAAGTGAAATCGTGTTTAAATTTCGTGTTTTCTAGAAATACCTTACAATGAACGCATACTTATGTTAGCAACTGTGTTTCTATCCACAGGCTAAGGTGACAAAAGGAGACTTCAAACACCTTTGAGGATGGCGAGTTCAGCAGTCGTGCGGGGGGTTTTCACCTGCCTGCTACTACTGGCTGCAGTAAATGCAGGTATGTAGTCGTTTAAAAACTCAAATTGATAAAATAAGTGTATTATTAATAAGACATTGAATGATGCGCCATGCATCGTTTATGAATTCCGAGAATACTTAGTGATGTAACTGATCGTAAACGATGTTAAACGAAAGTAAACAGAAATCGATAAGAAAATCGATAAAAACAATTAGATAAATATCTATGCAAGTGAATATTTAAATAATGTGTGCTGTCAGTTTTCCATGAATATGTGTTAGAATATAGCATGAATACTTTCATTTATTCAAGTGATTATTGCCAACTCGTTCAAAAGTTAAAAGTTATTGCCGCCAAATTATCATTTTTGCCCACTGTATTTCAGTCTCTTGGCTCTCGAGGCCGAAACACAAAATTGACTTCAGCCTGCCAGCCCGCTGTCCGAAGCATTTGCCTGTTGTCAAACTTCACAAGCAACGCATACATTCATATGCGAGCTTGTGCATACATAGCACACATACATTGAAACGATGGATAGCGCAAAGAAATATGCCCATGCTGATCGTTTTGCTGTTGTTCTGCGACTGACTTGATGCCGCTGTTTGCTGCCAAAGAGAGCCAAACGCTCACTCGTGAAACACTTCGGGCCGGGGGGTCATAATAAACCGAAGACCACTGGGCCACTACTTTTCGCTGTTTGAGTACTACGAACATATAGAGTACTCAAACAGCGGAATTCCATACGGATGCTATGCTGAGATGGGTACCCCAGAACACGAAGTGTTTCATGAGTGAGCGATCGGCTCTGTTCGCACATCGGCAGAGAGAGAAGCGCACATCGGCATTAAGTCAGTCGCACAACGACAGCGGAACGATGAGCACGGGTATATTTCTTTGCTCTAGCCAGAGAGAGAATCTCTGCCGATGTGCGAACAGAGCCGATCGCTCACTCATGAAACACTTCGTGTTCTGGGGTACCCATCTCAGCATAGCATCCGTATGAGTAAATTCCGCTGTTTGAGTACTCTATATGTTCGATGCTTAGTGGTTCTATGCTTAGTGGATAAATCAAATTTATATTGATATCAATGGAAGGCAACTTATTCAATTCATTTAGAAATGTGGGACAAGTGCAATTTCGATTACGATTCTTATATATCTCAACGAGATAAGACGAAAATATTAAGTAAAAATGTTTCGTTTTTGGCTTAGTTTAGAAGATATAGCCTCTGAATAGTCCCGATTTCCCATACAACAAGTTGAAAACAAGTTTCGATATTTTTGATGCATGACTATGGTTTCACTGTGTTTACCTACAGTTTGCATTTGCATTGGGATAACGCATTTAATGTTCGTTTAGTTTGATTGAAAACTGCACTCTCCCCCAATGTTTATTAATGCATTCGGAAAAAAAGTATTAATATACAGTTGATTGAAATTTAAATTCAGTGTTATCAATTATAATAAAAGGTTCTAAAAAGCGGATAGAAAACTGAAATAATAATATATGTATGTATGTATATAATTTAGTTTATATAGTAGTTTAGTGCATACATGTACATACACAAACACCCTCTGCAACCCAAACACAATGTAAACACAAAGATTTTTGAAAGCAAGTGACTTCCCTTTATTAAATGAAATAACTTTATTGAATTAAAACGGTTCGTCCGTTGGTCGGTCTCTTTTCTTCTAAATATTACACATGTCTATACCATACATACATACAAACAGAGCTCACAAATAACAATTTGCGCTCGGACAACACCAAATTTGTATACCCTTCCTCTTTTCAAAGTCCAATAGCGCAACAAAACAGAAAATATTGCTTCATTTAGTTTTTTCTAATACCTGAGACCCCAAACAATAAGTTTTTTTGCAACTCCACACAATTTAGTGTGGCTATTCTTCGCTTTGTTTTATACCCTTCGACCATTAAAAATTGTAAAAAAAAGGCATGGCATGAGAGAACCCATAAAGTATATACATATTTACATATATTCTTGCTAGCCGAGTCGTTTGAGCCATGTCTGTCTGTGTGAACACACATAAAAGCTAGAGTTACCAACAGGTAGACTCCTGACAGGAAGACTCCTGTATACTATACGCTGATCAAGTTTATTTCAAATGTTGGATGCCACGCCCACTGCCCCCGCAAATCAATAATTTAAATTTTAAAGTCAATTTGTAAGCGACGTATAAAAGATACAACATTCTGACTTTAACATATATTAACCTGAATAAAATATCTACGAATCCTCCCAAATACAATCCGATCGAACACGAAAAGCAGAAATTATCAAGAAAGTTTGAGAATATTGAGGTATGGCGATGTATGTTTCGCTATTAAGTTTATTCAAGCATAGTATGTATCAAGATATAGCTTTGGTTACAGTGATATGAAGAAAAGGCACAGAATGTGAGACGTGTGCATGTGCTTCGAACTTGCACATGCACACGTCGCACATGACGCTTAATAAATTAAGTGTTGCCGTATCTCTTATATGTATATAGTATTATTTAGAATTGCCAGATGTAGGTGACGCTGCCGATCTGATCGGTTCCGCCACAAAGGGGACAGGCGAGCGCTATCTGTCTACAATAATTTGAAAGCATGTATGTGTATGTGTGCGTATGAATTTAACAAAATAAAATATCTAGGAACATAGGTGGAAGGGGGTATCCCACTGTCGCGACTGTTGCTCTCGTTCAAACAATAATTTTGATGGGTTCAACAACGATTCCGATTCTTGTTTTACTTCTATTCAGATATTCTGATAGTATAGGCGAGATATATCAATTTATGGCGGATATATTTATTTATTTTTTTCCTGGCATTCCTGTTGAGCAGGTTATACTGCATACTATTAAGTTATCATTTATCTGACGATCGTATTAAACCTATTCTATTGTTACACTTTCAGATGGCACTTGTAATAGTGGATGTCCACGATGTAAGTGTAAATAAACAAATCGAAATGTATGTAACAGGCAGAAGGAGGCAAACCTTCATTGTATATATTTGTCCTTTCGTTGTCGTTGTCGTCGTGACCGTTCAGTATTATAAAATAGATCAAATTTGGGGAAGATCTGTGTGGTCAAGCGATCAAGTTTTTTCAATGGTTTCAAATTTCAGTCCGATCGGACAATAAACACAAAAGTTATTTAGAAAGTATCCGGGGGTTCCCACTGTTTTATTATGTTAAACCAAATATATATATATTTTCCTCAGCTGACAACAGTCTATTAAAATACGCACCTGGCAGCTTCTACGAATACGGATTCGACAGCATTTTGACGGTGGGCATAAGTGCGGGCGCAGTGAGCGAGGCAGATGACACCAGTTTGAAAGTGAGCGGCACGGCGAAAGTCTTCGCCAGCGGCAACTGTGGATACACTCTGCAGGTGGGCGGAGTGAAGGTGATCAACACAAAGGAGTCGGTGGACAAGACACTTATAACGAACATACAGAAGCCGGTCAAGTTCACCTGGACCAGTGGACAGCTGGAGCCAGAGGTATGTGCTGATCCAAATGATTCCGCCTACTCGCTGAACATAAAACGCGCCATCATCTCGCTGCTGCAAGTGGGAGAGTCAGCCAACGATGTTGAGACCGATGTGTTTGGCCAGTGCAGCACACACACATCTAGTTCCAAGTTGGCCAATGGAGAGGTTGTCACCAAGGTGCGCAACTTGAATAGCTGCGTCCACCGCGAGCAAATCATCAGCGGCTTACTGTCTGGCGTTGTCAATGAGCAATCCGGCGTCAGGTCCAGTGGACTGATCCAATCCGAATACAGCAAGGAGGCACGCGTAGAACAGGGTCTCGTTCAGCTCGTCCAGCTAGTGGAGCTTTACAAGTTCTCCGCGTCATCGCTGACAGCCAACAGTAATTCTGATGTTAGTGCTAAAATTGTTACTACACTCAAGTTGAAGAATCCCAGTGGAACACCGGGCGCTGCACCTACCACAAGTGGCCGTAAGGTTAGCCTTATCTTCCAGAGGCCCAACACGTATTCCTCCAAAAACATTGTGGCCCTGAAGGCGGCGCTAAGCGAACTGGTCAGCTACACCGAGGACTATGTGAAGAAGGACAGCGCCAAGAAGTTCGTTGAGTTCATACGACTGTTGCGTCAGGCTGATACGGAAACCCTTCTCGAATTGGCCGCATACCCACACCCGAACAAGGAGCAGGCACGCAAGGTCTACCTAGATGCATTATTCCGTACAAACACTGCGGAATCGGCTAGAGCGATACTGAAGCAACTGTCTAAGTTCCAAGGCAAAGAGAAACTCTTCGCTATTCTATCTCTCAACCTGATTGAGTCCGTAGACAAGGAGACCCTCAACCAGGCGGCTGCCCAGGCACTGCCCGATTTGCCCAAGGAAATCTACCTGGTGCTGGGCAATCTGGTTGCCAAGTACTGTGCCCGCAACGCCTGCCAAGCACCCGAAATCGATCAGATCTCAAAGAAGTTCGTAGACGAACTTAAGCACTGTAAATCTGAGACGCGCCAGAAAGAGGAGCGTATTGTCTACGTACTGAAGGGCATCGGGAATGCTCAGAACTTGGCCAGAAATGTGGAAGCAGCTCTAATTGAATGCTCCTCGCCTGGACGTTCCAACCGCATTCGAGTCGCCGCCTTGCAGGCAATTTCTTCCTCCAGTTGCAGTGCGTCCACTAGCGCCAGAGCTTTGGCACTGCTCAAGGATACAAACGAGGACTCTGAGCTAAGAATCGAAGCATATCTTGCTGCCATACAATGTCCTAGCGAGGAGTTGGGCAATCAAATTGCAGAATTGGTAAACTCCGAGCATGTTAACCAGGTTGGAGGCTTCATTGTCTCCAATTTGCGAACATTGCGCGACTCTACTGATGTCGCACGGGCCGAGCAACGCAAGCACCTGGGAAACATTCAGGTGACCAAGCAGTTCCCACAGAACTACCGCCGCTACAGCTACAACTCGGAGGTCTCCTACAAGCTGGACGCCTTGGGACTCAGCGCCAGCAGCGACTACAAACTGATCTACTCCCAGCATGGCTTCCTGCCACGCTCGGCGCGACTGAACGTAACCTCCGAGATTTTCGGCACCAACTTCAATGTCTTCGAAGCAAGTGTGCGACAGGAGAATCTAGAGAATGTGCTGGAACACTATGTCGGTCCCAAGGGTCTGCTGAACAAGGACTTCGATGAGATTGTCAAAATTATTGAAGGCGGAGGCGGCGATGTCACTGGTGACCCAGGTCGCACCCGTCGTTCCATAGCTGATGATGCAGCAAAGATTTCCAAGAAATACAAAACATATGGCAGTAAAACCAATGAGGATATTAACTTGGATCTATCTCTTAAGCTCTTTGGCTCTGAATTAGCCTTCCTCAGTCTGGGTGATAACGTACCAAACACTCTGCCCGAAATTGTAAGCTATTTCTCGGCGGCCTTCGACAAGACCAAGAAGGAGCTGTCAACATTTAACAAGCAATTCAACAGCCATCAACTCTTCCTCGATGCCGAACTCAGCTACCCGACTGGTGTGGGCGTGGCCCTTGAACTGACAGCACAAGGATTTGTCGCTAATAAGGTGGATCTTGCTGTCAATATCGATCTTAATGATGTTCTTGAGCAGAACTGGCAGCGTGCCAAATACCGTTTCAAGCTTGTGCCCAGCATCGATGTAACTGGAACAGTTCAACTGGGTTTCAATGCCCAAGTGCTCTCTACAGGATTACGAGTACAGTCTAGCGCTCACTCGGCCACAGGCAGCGACTTAAGCGTTTCTTTAATCAATAATGGAGAGGGCTTCAATCTAGACGTTCAGCTGCCACGTGAAAAGTTGGAGCTTATTGATGTGCAGGTCAACACGGAGTTCTTTGTCGCCGAGCAGGACAAACAGCTCAAGGTGGTGCCTCTGAAGGCAGCTAAGAAACAGAAGCCCTCGTCAAACAACAACGAGTTCTGTTTCAATCAACTCGAAATTGTTGGTGTCAACTTGTGTGTGGCGAGCTCAACCGATTTGGGTGAAATAAACGGAGGGGAATACCAACAGCAGCTGCATCTCTCCAAGCCATTTGCCTTCTCCATCTACGCCACAACGGAACGTAACTTTAACCTCAAAGGCACCGTTAGCTCCCTCAATTCCGGCACCCAACAATGGAAACTGGCATACAGCACTCCCGGATCGAAGGTTAGCCACGACACAAGCCTCATCTTTGAGCTGGGCACCAAGCCACGTACCTACGGTCGCCTCGCTCTCGACAATCCCCATTACCATTTGGCACTGGAGGCCGGCATAACGAACAATAACCAGGAGCTGGTTGTCTACGTCCAGCACGAGCAGGACAGCGATGTTAAGAAGAGCAAGCTTGGATTCGCCAAGTCGAACAATGAATACCGTCCATTAATTGAGATTCAAGACAAGACTGGCGTCGTAAACAACATAAATGGCTACCAGGCTGATGGCAAAATCATTGTACAAAAAACTGGTGACAAACAGACGCGCTATAATTTCCAGAATTTCCAAGTTCTAAACCCGAAAAATGAACGAATTGTGGTGAATGGTTGGGCAGACGTTGGAGCCAGCTCTTTAAGCACTGAGCTCCACTTCGCACCAGGACAGCAGTCGTATATGGTGAAGAGCAACTTCAAGCTCGACAATGGACAGTACGCGCTGGGATTGTTCGTTAACGACGAGCATGTGCCCAACCAAGTCTTCGGGGGTTCCATTGATCTGGCCGCAAGGCCGCAAGAATATTTGCTGAAGCTTGTGGGCAAAGCAGCCTCGTGGTCGGTGGCAAGTACCTCCGAATTGGCGTATGTCAAGGCAGAAAACAAGGAGGTACTCAGCTCCTATAAGTTCTCACACGATCTGTCGGTTGAGCAAAAGAACAAGCCTGTCGGTTCACTTCACATCAAGTCAAATTCCGACGCAAACAAATTTACACTGGAGGCAACGGCACAGCGTGACCAAAAGACATCCGCATCGGTTAGTGTCAAGTATCTGTCGAATCAGAGAACTGTGAACGACTACGAGCTGGTGGCTCAAGGTAGGGTTAACCAGCGGACAATCGATATCAACGCTAAGGGCGATGCCAATGGCAATCTCTTTGCGATCGATAATAGTCTTATCACTTCTGGCGGCCTTCAATTGACGTTGAAGGGAAATTTGGGACAGCATTATACACCACATGATATACATGTTGATGTTCAAAGCAGTGCCAAGTTTTTTGCAACGGACAAACCGATACAATGGACTGCTAAGGTTCTGGGCACACCTGAGAAAACCACAAGTGATTTCCGACTCAATAAGGAAAACGTTGAACAAGTGAAGTTGACAACAGAATCTCAGCATCCGCAGAATAAAATCTCTGCTGCTAAAGTTGTTCTAACGGTGCGCAATTTGCTGATTGCCAAAGGTGATTTCAAGGTAGCCAAGACTGGAAAGGGTGAACTGATCGCTACAGTTGAGAGTCAAAAGACAGATCTTAAACATAAACTGGAAATTGATACCAAGTTCCATATTCAAGCTCCAAAATACGATGTAGACTCAAGCATTGTGCTTGATGGCAAACAGAAACTGAAGCTGAAAACCGAAAACATTGTGGACAAAACGAAAGTAACAACGAAAAACACACTGGAAGTGGCTGAGAAGAAATGGGACTTCGAGGCGAACGGTAATGTCAAAGGGGACTGGCGTACGAATGGGGATATGCAGGGTAATTTTGTCTTAACCATTCCGGACGGACGTGTAGTTGATGGAAGTATCAAGCGTCATTTAACCCTGAATCCCAAAACACACGTGTCACAAGGTACAGTGGAATTGCAAATCAATGATCAGGAGCCAGGTACTCAAAAGAAACGATCGGTCAGCCTTAAGGGAAAACTGGAGCGTCTTAACCAGAAGTCAAAGGAACTGTCGGCAAATGCACAACTGGTATATACCGCCTTCAATGGACAGCAGGCCGAGGCCAATTGGCATGTGAAGCACCTTCTGAAGGGCCAGAACAAGGGTCTCGATGTTGGCCTGAACCTACAAGGCAACTTACTCCCTGTTCAACCCGTGGAGGTTGCCGTGGTAATCGATGAGTACAACGAACGTCATGCCGTGGGCCGCGTTAGCGGCAGATATGGCAGCAGCATCCAAGGTACCTTCAATGGCAACTACCAGCTGGGCCAGGGTACCGTGCCGAACACGTACGAGGTGAAGCTCAATTTGAATATACCCGAGTCGAAGCTGAGGAGCTTGGAGGTGAGCAGCCATGGCAAGATATTGAAACCCGTTGAAAACACTGGAGGTGCCTACAACCTGGAGCTCGTGTTGGATTCCAAGACCGGCGACGGACAGTTTGCGTATTTGAATACCCTGTGGAAGGGTACAGCCCAGCAGGGTAGCTATAATTTTGATGCGAAACACTACAACTTGGCATCTCCATTGAAATTTGATGGAAGCTACCAGAACTCCGAAGCCGACAATAAAAAGGAATACACTTTTAATGGCAGCTACGGCGAAAAGTATCTAAAGAGTAGCGGCAAGCTTAGCCTTGCAGAAACAGATTTGGCAGTGCTTAACCTAAAGTTAGACACAAGCGCTCAATCATTGAAGGATATTGAACTCAATATACGCAGTCAGAAGTCTACTGAAGATAGCTATAATATAGTCGTACAGGCCAAGCAATCAGGTAAGGTTTACGGCGTGGAAACGAAGCTCTATGGTTCGAGTTACAAGAAAGGTTTTGATCTTCATGCTACACTACCCGACACTAAACCTATTGTGTTGATTGCAATTGTGGAGGTGAAGGGAGAACGCAAAGCTAAACTGACTTTGAATATCGATAACTTGAACGAAGTGGATCTGAAACTGAATGTGGAGGCTGCGTACAATAGCATTGATGACTTCTATGTGCTGGGAGATTGGAACTCCAAGAAACTCAACCTGAACAATTATGTACTGGACGTGAAGGCGCAGGTGAAGAGCATAAAGGTGCTGTTGAAACAGGCACAGAACGTCGTTGTCTCTGGCACAGCCAACTACAGCCTAAAGAAGGAGCAGAACAGGGCCATCATCGAGGGACAGGGTCAGCTACAGTACAGTGGAAAACTCATGCTGGTAACTTCAAGCTGATTCGCCAGAACTTCGAACTGGCCAGCGAAAAGGAAGTCGGCTTTGCCTACACATTTAATGGCAATTTTGGTCCAAAGAACGCCGTATCCACTCTTAAGCTGACGAACAAGGAGTTCAATACAAAACTCTCCATCTGCGAGGAGAAGAAACAATGCATTAACATCCAGGTGCAGTCGACAATCGCGATTGATGAACAGCAATTGGATGGAGAGCAACTGGGAGTCCTGCTGCTTGTGGATCTGCGCGAGCTTGGATATCCCTACGAGCTTGAATGGAAGTCCAAGACAGTCCGTCAAGGCCTTAGGTACCAATACAATCTGGACGGTAGGGTCTCTGGCAACAATGTGAAGTACCAGCTAACGGCAAAGGTGCTGCCAACGGGCTCAACGGTTCAGCTGAATCTGCCGAGACGCGAGATATTGTTTGAGGTGGCGCAGCAGGTGCCAAGCGATGGCAAGGTCTTCGGACATTACGAGCAATCTGTTGCCTTCTATATTGACAAGCTGCAACGTCCCAATGATGTGGCACGTGTTTCCGCTGTGCTCGACTTGTCCGGCGCCGAACGGGTTGCCCTCAATGCCCGTGGACACCTTAAGCTGGAGCATCCTTCGATTAGACCCCTGAGCATCACCGGCAACCTGGAAGCAAACCGCGAGCAACGCATTGTCAATACTGAAGTCGTGCTTGACATTTTCCGCACTGCAGACCAAAAGGTAATTGGCTCCAGCCAGTTGAGGAGATCCGAGACGCAGAACGGCTTCAACGTGACCTCACAGCAGCAGCTGCGCTCGACGGGACTGCAGTTCCAGTACGAGATCAACTCGCACGCGGCCCTCAACAGCGAGACAAAGGACTTCAGCGCTGGTGCCGATCTGCAGAGCAGCACAAGTGACCTGCGTGGTTCAGCTTTCCTCTCTGGCAACAAGGAACGTGTTGAACTCTCGGTTAACGGACTTAACGAGCAGTTGGTTCATGTCACGGCCAATTTGGATTGGCAGAAGCGTAGCGCCAAGATCAATTCGAACATACAGGCTTTCAGCCAGAAGCCGCTGCAGATTGTCACTGAAATTCAGCCGACTTGGGCCAAAATCGAACTGAAGCGTCAGAATCTGATTGAGGCCAATGCGGAAATCAAACTGGGTAAGGAGTTTAAGTTCGATATTGTTGGCAGCGGCAAACGTTTGTTGGACGGACGCGTTGCCTTGGACTCGGCCAATTTCCTGCAGACCAACTACAAGTCAAACGATGATGACATCAAGGCTTTCCTGGTAAGAACATTAATACTTTTGTAGAGACAAATGAGAAATGCACTAAAGTCTTTTAAATTGTTCATAGGACTCTGTCGATACGGAGATAAAAAAGAAACGGATGCCGTAACGGAAAAGGTTAAAAAAGCACTTTTCCAAGATACAACAAGACATCAATGAGAAGGTGAAGTTAGTTCATGAAAGTACACCCGATTTTACGAAGCTTAAGAATGGATATAGCGCTCAGTTGAAGACTATTGTTAAAGAGCTCGAAAGTGATCCTGCGTTGGCAAACATCATTGCGTCCATGTAAGCAAATATATATTCTTTACTTGATGTCATAAGAAAATTATTCAACTTGATTTCATATACCATTGTCAAAGCTGTAATTAATGTTTTTATTTGTTTTATTTCAGTCGTACGCTGCTTGATAAAATCCATAACTTTACTGAAGAAATAACTAAGGTTACATCAGATTATATTGAACAGTTGAACAAATCATTTGGCGAGATCAATGAGAGGCTACAGGATCTTTGGAAGAACTCAGTGCTGAAGGCCTGGGAACAGTTGGTGGTGTCGGCAACAAAACTGATTGGCCAGATTCGAGTAGAACTTGTTAATGCGTACACCAAGGGTTTCAAGGAGTTGCTTGTATGGATTGAAAAATACGGTCCGATACTGAAGAACTACGGCAAGGGAATCAACGATGCATTGAAGCCTGTTAACGAAGCGGTACAGGAACTTATAAAGTTCGTTGTGCACACCGCAGACGAACTGGTTGACGAACTTCGAGTATATGTTGCCAAGCTGCCAACGTTCGACACGCTGCGCAACGATATTGTGAAGAAGATTGAAGAGCTCAAGCTGGCGGAGAAGACAGTCGAGCTGCTAAACAACATCTTCACACAGTTGCACATTCTGCTGCAGACCCCAGAGAGCAATGAGCTGTTGCAAAAGCTGCAGGACTACTTGGATGCCAAGCTGCTGCAGAAACCCATCAACGATGAGAAGTCTCTAGAGGAGCTGTCGAAGCTGTTGGTCAAGGCACTGCGTTCCCTTTGGGCATCGCTCGAAAAGAACAACCTAGTTGGAGCCGGATTTGTTGGTACTCCTGGTAATGAGCTACAATCGTGGATTGGTGCATGGCCCGAATCGTTGGAGGCATTGAAAAATCTACCCGCATTGCTATCGTTCCGTTCGAGCACAATTAACTTTTTGCTAAATGAGAATTGGGAAGGATTCTTCAAAAGAGATTGGTTCAAGTCGTGGATCTTCTTCCAGAACTTTGAGCTCCACGGACAACTTGTTGACGGTCAACATGTCTTTAGTTTCGACGGACAAACCTTCTTATATCCAGGCAACTGCAGATACATCCTGGCCCAGGACAGTGTGAACAACAATTTCACTGTTATTGGTCAACTGAATGACGGTAAACTGAAGAGCATTACTCTAGTCGACCGGGATGGAAACTTCTTGGAGGTTAGCGATACGGTAGCCCTCAAAATCAATGGCAAACCCGTAGAGTACCCACAGCATCTTCCAGGCATTCATGCCTGGCGTCGCTACTACACGGTCCACTTGCATTCTGAATACGGTGTCTCTGTTGTCTGCACAACCGATCTGAAGGTGTGCCATGTGATTGTGAATGGATTCTATACGGGAAAAACGCGAGGTCTCTTGGGCAATGGCAATGCTGAGCCATATGATGATCAAATTCTAATCGATGGAAAAATAGCTGCCGATTCTGCCTCCTTTGGTAATGATTATGGCGTTGGTAAGTGCTCTCCCGTGGCCTTCAACAAAGCGCAAGTCGAGAGTCAGGCACACCAGGATATCTGCAGTGAGATATTTGGATTAGAATCATCGCTGGCACTCAATTATCTGGTGCAGGATGTGAGACCCTATCGCAAAGCATGCGATATTGCACTGCAGAGTACAGCTGAGAAGGATAAAGAATCAGTGGCCTGTACCTTTGCCCTAAGCTATGGATCATCGCTGAAACTTCAGAATAAATGGGTACTACTCCCTCCGCGCTGTCTACGTTGCGCTGGAGCTCAGGGTCAACGTGAACTGTATGAGGAGTTCACTCTTAAAGTGCCGACCAACAAGGCCGATGTTGTTTTTGTGGTCGATGTTAATGTGACGCCACGCGTCCTCGACAGTCTCGTTGCGCCGGCTATCACGGAGATCCGTGAATCGCTCAAGAGCCGTGGGTTTACAGATGTGCAAGTCGGTGTGGTAGCTTTCGATGAATCAAAGCGTTATCCCGCACTCCTAACAAGCGACAATGGCAAACTCAACTATAAAGGAAACGTAGCCGGCATTCAGCTAAGCGGTCCCAAGAAACTCTGCGACAATTGCATTGAGCAAATCATTTCGGAGAAACGCATTCTTGATCTATACAAGCTACTGGATCAATTCATTAAGACTATCATACCACAGTCAGACGAGAAGGCCTTCAACTTGGCCCTGGACTATCCCTTCCGCGCTGGTGCAGCCAAGACCATCATTGGAGTTCGTAGCGATTCACTTGAGTACAAAAATTGGGTAAGTACTCTCGAGATATTACAATATTAATATATAATACCCATGCAGAAGATATGTATATTCATTTTGGCAGTACCATTCTGCATCAACAGAGTCAAATAATCAACGTATGCTTTTTCCATTTTATTAATGTCGGAGAACTATATCCTTATTCTTTCATAGGAACAATCACCTAAAAAATTATAGTATATAATAGCGGGAAGTTAAATCGATTCCATTTTCTCCGATGCATCGATTTAATTTTTAAGAATCGCTTTAATCGAAAATTTGAAATAAGTACTAAATTACTACAACTAAATAAGTAAACTTGTCTTGTGCTGGTTGAAAATTTGGTAAAGGTTAAATATGTGCCCTTATCACGGATTTTTAAAATTTTTTTACAGCTAGGGCTATATTTATGATGAATTTAGATGAAAGAATTATGTCTCGGACTCTTCTGAGCAATCCTGACGGGTTGTTTGTGCAGCTGCTGAGACATTTCAATAACGCTTCGGCATGCCGTGCGCCAAGGCAACAATGTGCACAGACATTTCTCAGAGTAAGAGGAAATGGTGGGAAAGGGTGAAGAGCCTCAAGTATTTGCCTGCAAGTCTGTTGAATTTTCATCAAAAAAACTTAACGACATCGTTTCATTAGAAAGTGCCTGCGAAACACACATTTGTCTGTTAAACAACTATTTGAGTGGAATTCCTTTTCCATTCCCCATCGTACATATGCAGCAAATAAAATTAATAATTAATTAAGAAGCCGAAAAGAATGCAACATGCTTTGCTAGGCTGCTTGAGATTTTGCAAAGATATTCGTTACGAAGTCAATTATACCAGGCGAACAGCAACAGCACCAGGCAAAAAATAATTGAGAGTAAGTAAATCAAAGAGAGCGCAAGGAGAGTGGATTAGAAGACGCGCAATTCTGCTCTCTTTTTTTCAACCAATCAGTAAAATTCACACTGTCTTTGCTTTGATCGAGTTTGACACGTGACACCTGCGCTCTTCCTCTCTCACTCCCTCTCTCTTTCGTCTGTTCACTTAGTAGTGTCTGTCTGCTGTTTTCTCTGTTCGCCTGGTGAAATTTGTTGTGCTAAACCCAACAAAACACTCAAGGCTGCCTACGTTTGCCCTCTCTCACTATGCGCACTTCCATTATCTTTCTCTGTGCCCGTCTCTTCCATACTTCTCTCTCATCTTGCTAATTCTTATTATTATTATTAGCGTAAGCTGTTTATAATTTAACATAAAAAATTAATAAATCAAAAGGGGAGATTGCAGTTTCCAAGTCGCCAAGATCTGACGATTGATTCTTATTAATCTCAACAAGATATGATGAAAATACTAAGCAAAAATTATTTGTTTTCAGCTTAGTTTAGAAGATATAGCCTTAGAAAAGTCCTGATTTCCCATATAAAATTCTCAGTTTAACATCGAACATCGATATTTTCAAAATTTAGAAAACATCGATATATCGATACATCGTCGTTGTTCTTTCCAATTCTAATACATACAGTATTATTTAATTTGTCAACATAATATTTACAATTACTATAGGTACGATCAGAGAAAATAAAACCTGTCAGGGTATTTAAACCATTATAAACAACTATAAACATTCGTTCTGTTTTATAATATAAATATTCTACATTTTTTACTTAAATTACAGTGGAAGTTCGTTCGAGCTCAAATAACGGGAAGTGTTACAAACTTTGATGGAGCCCTTCTGCATTTGATTGCTCCAATTAAGGGACTCGCATTGGAAGGCGTTCCAGCTGAAAAACTTGTCGGTTAGTATATTCAAATGATATACCCTATAAATGCACATGTATACTTACCTAAATATTTAATTGTTAGGCTTTAACGCACGTTTGGTCGCAACTTTGGATGGTAAGGATAACAAAAAAGCGATCAAAACTGCAATTTGAAAATGATATGGGCATCGACTTTTGTGCTGAACAACGGAGGTTGGGTATTTGCCACACAGAACTTTGACAAGCTAAAGCCTGGCGATCAGAAGAAGGCTCTCAATCAAGTGACATCATCCATAGCCGACACCCTATTCAAGACTGAAATCGTTACCGATTGCCGCTGCCTGCCAGTCCACGGACTGCACGGACAGCACAAGTGCACGATTAAGTCGAGCAGCTTCGTGCCAAACAAGAAACCGAAAGCTGCGTGAAATTTAATGGAATCCAACAACAATCCCAATATTATTTCATAACTACAAAGTTAATTTTATACAAACAAGCGAAACTCCCATTCTATTAAAGTCTTTTAATATTAAACAATTGTGTTCATATTCCTGCTTTCACTTTCTATCTATTCTTCCGCAATTTTAATATGTTGAAACATTTCTAGTTCCCCTACATTACGAACAGGATGTTACGTTCGGTCCGTCATTAAAGATTCCAGCCTTTTTCAGATTACGATTATCTTTGAGGAACGTGAAAATAATGTTTCCAGTTTAATTTGCTTGAAAATATAAATAGCACGCATTTATTATGTATATTGAGTATTTATTATTGGTTATATTGAGTGTTGACAAAGTAAAAACGATTAGGGATTACATATTATATATTAAAAGAGACAGCCACTAAACTTTCCCCGTTCTTCAAGATACCTTATTTAACATTCAGAACTTTTTGCAAGCTTATGTAACTAAAGAACATTTAATAATAAATGCATATTCCTTACACATTATTTTAGATATAAATTCAATAATTTGGAATGTTTATTTTGAGTGTATAGAGATTCCAAACAATACCTTTGCATGATTAATGCGACGTAGACTCTTAGGTCATGCAATCTGTTAAGACTTGTACGCGCTTAGCATTACAACTCTTACACAAAACATGATCGTCGAGGGGATAACATCCGCGACCATCCGCTTCCGAAGACAGTAAAAGTCCACAGTCCTGTGCAAGGAGTAAAAGATTAAACAACAATGTTTACATTATGCATATACTTGATTTTTCATTAAACAAAACAAAGCAGAGAGTTATGCTCTTCCTAATATCTTACTTCTAATTTGAAAATTAATGGCATAAATAAATTTTAATACGTTTGATAAAGATATCGTGATATTGTTGAATACCCAGGCCGTGATAAAGACATTGATTAACTGCAGGATCAAATTAAAACTAGTATTAGATGTTAACTTAACTGCACACATGCTAGGAAAGAATAATACAATCAAAATATGGTGGATATCGGCACATGAGAAAGCAGATATACTGGCGAAAGCGGGAGCAGCCGCGCCGAAAGCATATTGTGGCATTAGCAAAATCATTATCAACGAATTCCTAAGAACTTAGCTGACAAAAGAACGAACCGAAATCAACACCAGATCTGCACCAATCAAAGTCCCTCTTAGGCTACTACAAACCGAGGCAAAGAAATGTTGTGATAAAGCTGGCTACACGCGAATCACAAAGAAAACAAAGACCATCTTCCGCCTAACCGCACTACTCAAAAAGAGGCAAACATTCAGATGAATAACAGGGGTTACAAGGAAAGTATGACTAATTTCTAGATGGGTAAAACAGAACTCAAATTTTTAAATAGGACATTTAGTTAGTGTTAGGAACAATTAAGTAGAGTTTATTGCAGTCCGCACACAATAAGGCTTCGCTTAATTGATTGAGCTGATTGTGGTCAAATTGGACGAACAAGTGAACAACTTGTTGGACCATGGCTTTATCAAGCTGATATATATGTATATATGTTTAGTTTAGGATGGAGTAAAGATCTCCCTTTCCAAATAATAAAAAATAAAATCACTCGTAGGTTGAATCGATAAAGGAGCTTTTTATAATAATGCCATAAGTGTATTAATTGATATATGCTACCACATACCTCACATTTATAGCACTCCAAGTGAAAGCTGCGATCGAGGGCAACAACCCGCACTGTCTCATCCTGACCTGGCTCGGGCATAATTGGATCCTTGCAGACACAACATCGAGGTGCAAATTTTCTATACGATATAGAAAAGTTGATATAGTAATGTAAATTAGCTTAGTATATAAAGCTTAATATAAAACCGATTGAACCCACTTGTGAAAATCTTCAATGCAGTAATTTTGATTTGTTGCATCAACAGTAAATGGAATGGCTGCAATAAATGAATAGTTATTTAATTATTAAAAACGGACAACATATTGATGTACTAACCATCCAGACTGCTGCCACAAACAACACAAGTAAAGCATTGCGGATGATACGGCTTGCCGGTGGCTCTCAGAATTCTCTCCAAAATTGGCATCAAGCAAACCGAACATTTCTCGAGTGTCTGCAAATAGTCATACTCGCAAAAAGGTTTACCTTCTAGCGCATAAAAGGGTTTGCCTTGCAGATTTACTTGGCACTCAGTGCAGGTAAAACATGAGATATGATAAATCTGATCCATTGCCGTGCAGCCGCTGTTCTCGCCAAGCACGCGCTCTCCGCACTTATTGCATATTCCTAGTAAAGTGAAAAATATACATAAATGAAAATACACACACAGAGACCCTTCACTAACCATAGCTCTCCACTTCCCCGGCATCAATGGAATTCAAATGGTATTGGCCAACGTTCCCATCCACTTGCAATCCCTTCGAGTAGTCAACAGTCTCTGTAGCTGGCAATCCGCTGGGGTACACTGTATAATCTTCGCTGCTGGGCATTAAACTATTCCCTGTTTGGTTTACATACGATGCGTACATATTATTAAGGTTTGCCCGTGAGGCAATGTCATTGGGTGGCCGTGGATTGATTGGCTCGTAGATCGAATCATATGTGGACGAACTCTGTACAGTACACAATAAATAAAATACAGTGAAATTTCATTTGAAATAAGCATACAATATTACAACCTGCGATAGCCCGCCATATCCATAATAGTCTGCGCATCCTTTACTTTTAGGTTCCTTTTAGTAAATAAATTGAGATTATTATTAATATAATTGAAAAGAGGAGTCTGTACTGCTATTGTACCTCTCCAGTGCAGTTATTCTAAAGCCTTGCGTAACTATGTGCTCCGATGTCGCGGACTCTAACACACAGAATCTGCAGAACGAATTACTTACTATTCCTAGTTTTCTAAGGTTGCTTTAAGCGTGCAGTGGCCTGTAGGTAGCCCTGTGAGGATTCCCACTGCATTCGTACTCAGCTTTATTAACTGCTTAAACCACTTGAGGTTATGGCGCTTCGAGGGCCTAAAGCCTGTTCGAATGCGCGGATCTTTATCTCTTCTGATATCATGAATCTACATGCTATATTCAACTTCAGCAGTTTAGTTTCTTGACACTCATTTAAATTATACTAGATTACATACCTTTATATTATGAGCATAATGATTTACATAGTTGCTATGAAAAATAGATGCTGTTGTTGCAGTCTGTGGAGTACATATATCGGAATCCTTTTTGAAGACATTACTGGCCCGGCGTAGCTCGCTGTACGAAGAGCTAACCGGACTGGGAGGTTGGGGTAAGTCATCTTCGAATTCCTTCTCTGCGAGAGACTGGCTGGTGTAAATGGCAAGCTGCTTAGTAGCTGAAAAAAATAATAAAAATATGTTAATGATAACAATAATAAGATAAACCAGTAAGAAAAGTAAGATAAACTAGTAAGAAAAACCACAGTCGCGCGGCACGCGACAGGGGGATACCCTTCGACCTATGTTTCGGTATTGTTTCATTTGTTAAATTCATACACATGCACATGCTTTAAAATTATTTCCGACAGATGGCGCTCGCCCGCTTTCTTTGTTAGCTGACACAAGCACTTGGTTTTTATGCTCATACTTTCTTGACTAACTTCTGTGTTTGTTGTCCGATCGGATTGCAACTTGGAGAATACGCAGATATATATTCAGCCTAGTATGTGGTAAAGTATCTTTTATACAGCGCTTAAAAATTGAGTTTAAAAATTAAATTATTGATTTGCGGTGGCGGTGGGCGTGGTACCCAACATTTAAAATAAACTCGATGTGCTCCAGATACACAGAAACCTTCATGCCATATTTGGTGTCTCTAGGTTTATAATAGCTGAGATCTGTGTGTTCATCTGGTCAGACGGACATCCGGACATCCAGACAGACAGACATGGCTCAATCGACTCGGCTAGTAATGCTGAGCAAGAATATATATACTTTGTCTGCCACGCCTCCTTCTGCCTGTTACATACATTTGCACAAAGTTAGTATACCCTTTTTTGACCATTTTCAATGGTCGAAGGGTATAAAAAGTAGTCGACATTACCTATTTGTGGACTTGACTGTTGGACATTCGAGTAGAGCTTATTGAGATTATCTGCGCGCATTGGCTGTTGGGCCTTCATGGGTTTATCGGTAAAATAGCTAGGAAGATTGTGTCCTCCGAGTGATGCGGAGGATAGGTTGGGAATGCTTTGGATTGGATTCGTCGGCCTAATACTGAGAAGGCCCTTCTTTTCCATTTGTAGCTTATGGTAGGCCAATGCTTCCAATTGATGTTCCAAAACGGCGGGATTGTCCAGCGTCGATTTACTATTCTCCGTTTGTCCCGAATATAGTGTCTGCTTTCGTAGAAAACTGCAGGCAGATCCAGCAGAGCCCGCTGCTGTCGCTTGCAGTGGCTGGGAATAGAGTGGTTCCCTGGTGTCTGTTACCAGTTTGCTGAGTGGCACCTAATGATTATTATCAATCAATATAATCACAACAAACATTATTGAAATGCAAGTAGGAAGCATTTCGTTTCACCTGGGGCATTTCATTCGGTTTTTTGCTTGGCTTCGGTGGTATCCATGGCGCAGTCTTTGACCGACTGTAAGTCTCGTTCTTTTCCTCATTCTTCTGTAGATTATCCACCAAGGCAGCCACCGTCCCAGTCCTTACGTATCCATCGTTGCAGCCTCCTCCATTCCCAATGGTCAGCTGCCGTAGTTCCTCTTGCAAGGAATTCATTTTGCAGCCACTCTAAGCACACACTTCAGCTTGTATGACACGTCTTCGGTAAATTGTTTTGATAATTATTATTAATCTATTATTTCAGAAATCAATTTATTGATTTATATTACTTATGTACGCCACACTTAGGCACATATTAGCGATGACAATAAAGAACACAACAATAATTTTTCAGTCCTGAAAGTATCGAAACTATAAAATCGATTAGTTTCGTCAAAAAACACCAGAGCTGCATGTAATGTTACAGCTGACTTCTTAATAGCGCGCGTGATTTATTTTCAAAAGATTATTAATATATTATTTATTCATCCATCCATATATTTATTTATCTTTTTTATTTACGCACGCCATACTAAGGTGCAATATTAATTTTGAAAGAATCGAAAGTATAAACTCGATAAGTTTCGTCAAAACATTCCAAGGCTGCACGTAATTTAACAGCTAACTTTTCCAATAGGCGCGTTATTCATCATTTAATTATGTTCTTCAAAAATTGTTTTAATTAATGAAGATTAACTAACGCGAACATAAAATAGTAATAGTTGCTTTAAACCCTTTGCTCGTTCGTGGCGTCCTTGCGAAACCGAACCTCAAATTCATTGATTGCTTTGTCAAATGCGATTTGTATGTGCATTGTCAAAATAGAGATGATAGTTAGCAGTATGGTGGTATGAAAACCAATAATTGTTATAGATTTTGTATGGCAAATCATAAAAAAGGAGAAAAGCCAACTTAATTTCTACAAAATCTAGAACTCAAGCTTCCTGCAATTCTTCAACTTTTTCCGCAGTTGACCTTACAAACAATCAGATTTGACGGAAAAAAGCGAACTTGGCAGCACTGGTTATTTGTCTTATATCTTCTGTGTTTCTTGTGTTCACATCGTCCGTTGATATCGATGAATGTGGTGCATACATAAGGACACAAAAAAAGCAGTTGGCTTGATATGAAAAAGGTTTGCCGGTCATGCGCGCTTAACGGGAATATACTCTCTCCCTCTTTCTCTCTCTCGATTCTGTATTCTATTCTCATTCTCGGACTCACAAAAGAGACCTGGGATACAGAAATGTAAAGCACAAAATTGTAGATATGCATTTCTACGGCACACTCCTGATGCTGCTCAGTATTGAATTCACTTCGTTAACCAACGGACGTTGTGCGTAGTACAGTTATACATATATACATACACACATACATATATATGTCTATCTGTATTTGTTAAATTCGCGTGTCGCCTGTCTCCCGTAAACCATATAACATATACATACTATATATACATATATAATAGTGGAACACACAAAAATACAATATAAAATTTGATGTACACATAATTTCAGTATTCATGAGATATACATACATACATATGTAGGTACATATTTACGAATGTATGAAGGGATTTCCACGCATACGTATCTACATACATATGTATGTATGTATGTGCATTCATTTAAGCTTTTATATAAAATTGAACAAACGTTGATACAAGTGTACACACATACATAGTATGCATATAGTTTGATAGTTTATGAATATGAATATACCTTCTTTTATATATTATCTAGACATGTACGCATTTAATTATAAATATATCTATGCATGTGTATATGTTTGTATGTATGTATACATATGTAAGAATATAAATACATACATATGAATATGTATTTAGATTTAAGGATTTTTTTTTCAGTCACCAATTAAATTCAAAATAACGGCCCATAATTTTTAATTATATGTAAATACACATGTTCGCAGATTTAGACATGCATATTTAATATGCATACACATGTATGTATGTATTTATGAAATTAAACATGGAGTGTGTATAAGTGTATACCTGTTTTAAAAACTAATACACACATACTGTGCCGTATATACATATGTTTGTATGTATTCATATACATATGTTCATGTTTATGTATTTAGCACAGTGCTTTTTCCAGACGTTCCTTTTCGTCGCCTCACCCAATTTTACATTAACACACTTTCTTAGTCGCATATATACATTCTTATAACATATGTATGTACATATATAATGTGTATTTTGATTTGATTTTAACACTTTTGTGTATATGTATATGTATTTACATGCATACATACCTATTTCATACATATATATATATATATATATATATATATATATATATATATATATATATAAATATATATATATATATATATACATATATAAATATATATATATATATATATACGCATATATACATATTTATATGTACATTTACATTATTGTTACATATTAACATAAAAGTAAAATATATTGGCATAAATCTACCAAGTATTTAACTTACAAATCTGTATATAAATAATCATATTGTTATCAAAGTAATTCGTATCCCATTACTGAACGTATTCACTATGCTGCTTTACATACATACATATGTGCATCCATCTGTATCTTTAAGCAAGGTAACGACCAGTGCTGCCACATTTTTGAGTGAAGAAAGTCAAATTGTTTGATTAACTAAATATTACAAATTTAAGCATGTGGAATTGCAATAAAAAAAAGCTTTTATGGAGTTTTCGGTGTTGAATCCGAATCCGTATGTGGAAAAGTCGAAAGTTAAATGGTTTTAAAGATATTAATAAAAAACGAAAACATATACATATGTAAAACAGGGGCTGACACTGTGCGAACATTGGGTTGACACTTTATTAAAACAACACTTTTTACTAATACAACAAACACTAAACTCACATATGTGTGTGCAGTTTCGTAAATTTTAATTATGCAGAATTTCAAATAGATTAATTTTTGTAATTCAAAAAACAAAGCAATCAGCTTTTGTATGCTAGCTTTTTGTATGCTAAGTGCCTTGATCTTTTACTGTTATACCATTGAAGTTTGCCAATTGCGCATAAGCAGATTAAAATGATGGCTAGGAGGCAACAAAAGCGCGCCGCTAGCGAAAAAGTTGAAAAAAAACTGCGCAAATTTTCTGCATGCGTCTAAGCTGACTGCTATTTCTTTTTAATTGCAGAGTTTAATTTGAAATTATATAATACAATCAATTTGATAGCGAGGAAAAAGAAATTGACAGCACACACACATAAAATGCATGTTAAAAGTGTTTGTTGTATTAGTAAAAAGTGTTGTTCAATGAAGTGTTGTCACAGAGTCAGCCACTGTTTTATGGATTTTTATTAATATCTTTTAAACCATTAAACTTACCACTTTTCCGGATTCCTATTTAGGGAATTTATTACATTTTTAAACTCAACCGCAAGTCGCGATAAGCCCTTTTTCTAGACAATTAACTAAAGGCTATATTTAGCAATATTTTCGTTTCTGTCCCGCAATTGAGCTGTGAAAAAAGCCAGACTTGACAGCCAAATCGGCAACACTGGAAACCACACTCGGGCTCCGCGAAGTGTGCTCTACTGCCCCCAAAAACGTCGACAATGCCCTGCCATGTATGTATGTATGTACATATGTACGTATTAACATATTTTTATTCATATGTACATACATACATATAATGCAAATATAAAAACTTACTTTAATGTGTGCATTGCTAATTTACTCGTATATAAACAAATGACAAAAATATTATTAACATACATATGTACATATATCCACAAAAGTGTTCGTATGTGCATACATATGTATGTATGTACATTTAAATACATATGTATATGCCGTCGATGTTACTATGAATAATTGGAAGTGCGGAAAATACATGCGCAGCGAAATGGAATGTGGAAGGAAGAGATTAACAAGTAAAAAATATGTATTTATGTATGTATGTACATTGACATACAACGCATACATAGGTATGTATGTATGTATGGACTTCACTAATATGCATATGTATGTACATATGTATGTCATGTCATGCAACGATACCCATGTACCCATGTACCATGAGCCTATGTACATAATTGTTATATGTACTTTTATATGTTAATATGTATGTATATACATACATATTATGTACATATGTGTGTATATAAACATAAATTATACTCTTGTAATATATGTACATATGTATGTATGTACTGATACATGTTAATGTAATGTGAAAAGAGTTACTTGACATACAGCCAGTCAAGTAACTCTTTACATACATACATATGTATATGAACAATACATTAACATGTACATACTTATGTACATATCTGTTGAATATTATATAAGGCCCGATAAATTGCAACAAGTTTATTTCAACATTCTTATCCCCTTTTCTTTATTGAAACTTTGTTGTATTCCCAGTATATGTATATACATATACATATGAATGTACATGTGAATCAAACATGTTGTATGGATATGAACATATGTATGTACATAAGTTTCTATATATGTACGTAAGTTTGTATGTATATTCTATTATGTTATATACATAAAAGACTGGGGGCATACTTCCAGTCAAAACTTTAACTGGAAAACTTTTTTTTGAGAACCTTTTCTACAATTTGATGTTAAATGTATTTACCAATTGCCGTTAATAATAATTAATTCGATTTATTGAATATATTGTTATGTATGTAAGAATGTAAACATGTAAACAATATACGTTGCAGCCACTGTAACCTGTTGAGGTGAGGAGTGGTATTTATTATAGGTATTACTTTTATAACAATGTCTGCTATCGATTATTACTAGTGCTGCCACATAGTCTTTATATAACAATGTTACCAGCTTATTACAATATGATAGAATAATGTATGTGTGTGTGCTATTTAAAGTAACTACCGCAAGAGTAAATTTATTTATTAAGCGATATGTATAATTTACCTGCATGATTGATCCGTCGTGTCGTTAAATGCCTGATCATGCAGACTGACCATACATGGGAACTGACTTGTTTCTTATTTGCATGCATGTATGTTTGTATATACATACATATGTAGCGGATATTGTTTTTGTAAAATGTATAAAAAAGATTGCTTGTTATGGTTTCTTAGAACTAGATGAAAAACAGATTTTATAAATATCGAAACTGTTTTCCTTATGTACATATTTGTATGTAGTTAGTTATATATAAATGAGCGTTTTAATCAAAAGCAGATAAAAAAGAAATCAATCCAACGACAAGTGAGAACTCAAATCTAAAACGATACTAAGATTTGTTATAAACTTAAAACAAAAAAACGATTAACAGTGTCTGATTAAATTAAATTCAACATACAATCCGTAAAAAGTTACGATCGAGTGTACGGTTTAGACAGACTCACACACAATAGATTTTCTTAAGTGTGCAATCGCGATGGCTGCTCCAGCAGCCTGTACGCGTTTCTCGGACAATTATGATATTAAAGAGGAACTCGGAAAGTAAGTTAACATTATACAAGTCAATTTAAAGTCAATATAATACAGCTAATTCTCTCTTTTTTAGGGGCGCCTTTTCAATCGTCAAAAGATGTGTCCAAAAATCAACAGGCTTTGAGTTTGCGGCAAAGATTATAAATACCAAGAAACTCACAGCAAGGGGTGAGATGTTCGTCATATTTATTATATTATACACATACACAACTGTTAGTTATTTTATATAATCAATACAGGAATTGAACTAGCCATGTCCGTCTGTCTGTATCTGTATGTCCGTATCTCAGTTTGAAAACTATCTTTAAGAAACTTGCTTTTTATTGCTGCACGCTGTAAATAAGTTCGAACGAGCCTGTTCAGACCGATATATCTTATGAAATCTAAAACCTAAACAATATGCATATAAAATTTCATAAAAATCGGATCAATATAACTACAAAACAAATCCCGAACTATTGTTTTTCGAAATAACTTGGCTTACAAGTCTAAATTAAAGTTCGACAGTAATTGTCGAACCTGGAAGGGAATAAAACCTTCGGCATGCTGAAGGTAGCCTTTTTCTGATTCTATTTAGTATTTTAACGTGAAGAAAGGGTTTTCTAAATGTCCTAAAACTTTTGTATATACATACATATGTATGTATGTATTTTATTCATTTGCCAATTTTAACTAAATATACTTTTTATTTTAGATTTTCAAAAGTTGGAGCGAGAAGCACGGATCTGTAGAAAACTACATCATCCTAACATTGGTATGATGATAATGTTCAGACAAATATATTTATGATATTTAAAGCATCGTTTCGTAACTAATATATGTATATGTATATCTATCTATCAATCTACGTGTCTACCCACCTATCTATCCATCTAACTCTCCCTCTATCTCTTCATCTTCTATCCATCAATATATCAATAAATATATATCTATCTAACAATCTACGCATCTGCCTTTATTTACCCACCTATCTATCTACCTATCTTTCCCTCTATCTATCCATCTTCTATCCATTAATATAACAATAAATATATGGATATATATTCATCTGTTTATCAGTCTATCTACTTAACTATTTACTATTGTGTACTTACGACTTGAATTCTTATATTTTTCAGTTCGGTTGCATGACAGCATACAGGAGGAGAACTATCATTATTTAGTCTTTGATCTGTAAGTAGAGATGGTATTTTGATTAATACAACGTGTTAAAGAGAAAGTATGTACACATATTTAGAGGATAAAACCGTTTTAGTATTATCTTAATATTATATATATATATTATCTTATATATATATATATATTATCTTATATATATATATATATATATATATATATATATAATTTTTATATATATATAATTTATATATATATATAATTTATTAATTTTAATATATATATATATATATATTATATATATATATATATATATATATATATATTGTAAATGAACGAGCCAATGACTTGACTATTGTTTATTGAGCTTCATAGTTCATCCTTTCCCCGCCCAATATGAAAATAAAAATGTACCACTATTAATACTGATAGTAGAAAACTAGAAAACTATGCGAAACAAATTGATAAGAATTAAAATTCAAAATGCAATTACAGTGTCACTGGCGGTGAACTTTTCGAAGATATTGTTGCACGCGAATTTTATTCAGAGGCTGATGCATCACATTGTATTCAACAAATATTGGAGTCGGTCAATCACTGTCATCAGAATGGTGTGGTGCATCGAGATCTCAAGCCCGAGAATTTACTATTAGCTAGTAAGGCGAAGGGTGCAGCTGTGAAACTCGCTGACTTTGGTCTAGCCATTGAAGTGCAAGGGGATCATCAAGCATGGTTCGGATTTGCTGGCACTCCTGGTTATCTCTCACCTGAGGTATTGAAAAAGGAGCCGTATGGAAAATCGGTTGATATTTGGGCGTGTGGTAAGCATTTTCGACTATACATACCTCCAAGTTAACCTTGTCAAGTTCCTTAACTATATATCATATGTTTCATGTCTAAATATACATTTCTTATTATAATACACAGGAGTTATACTCTATATACTGCTGGTTGGCTACCCTCCATTTTGGGATGAGGATCAACACCGTTTGTACTCCCAGATCAAGGCAGGAGCCTACGATGTACGAAGTTCTAATAATATATTAATATACATATATTACTACTATCACTTTCAATTTAAAAGTAATTGAACTATTTAGTTAGGTTTGAAAATGAATAGAAAAGAATCAACCAGGAGTGAAAGTTTGCAATAAATTGCATAATACTATGTTCTTGTTACATTTATATACTTATTTATGTATAATATCCAATTTTGTTAAGCTAATATCATAGTATAGTAGTAATAGTATAGGGTATAATAACTTTGTGTCAACCAAAAATGTATGTAACAGGCAGAAGAAGGCTTGGCAGACGCCACAAACTCTATATATATTCTGAGTAAGCATCAACAGCCGAGTCGATATAGCCATGTCCGTCTGTCCGTCATAAGATCCTAGACTATAACACTTGGGCTTCCAAATTTGTTGTCAATGTGTGTTATTAAGATCAGATCAAGTTTATTTTAGATTCTCGCTTGTTTTAATATTGTTAAGTTAAGTTATAACTATGAACGTTGATTTAATGAATGCATATTCACAGTGTGCTTATATATTGTTTAGAAAGAGTTAGTGCTGAAAAGTGACGAGTAATTCTAAAAGAAACAGAGAAGTGTAATCGGCTAACCAGGTCATTACTATTAATTTTCCCTTGGATTATGTTATCACGAACCGCTTAACACATTTTTTCCTTTTTTTTGAGAGCTTTCAGAATATTGTTTACAACTACAACTGCGGTACTCAGTAGTCTTAATTCTAATTCTAGAATAGGCTCTTCAAGTAAATGCAATTCACTCTGTTACTGATTATTGACTTTGGCTCAGTTGCCAAAAGAAACAAGTGCAACAGTCGAGCGCACTCGACAGTGGCATAGACTTTGAGCTATATTGCCGTAAAGAGTTTCTAACTGTACACTGTACCGTGTACCTTCTCTAACTCTACCGTTTAATAATTCGACTATAGTTCTTCCTTTGGCATTTAATATTAGAGCCTGCCAGTTTACAACAACCTTTATGTCTCTAGCTCTTATAAAAGCCGATATCTTGACTTTCAAACAGACGGACAGACAGAAGGATATGACCTAATTGACTTAGCAAGTCATCTTGAGCAAGAATATATATATTTTATAGGGTCTCCTGCGCCTCCGTCTGTTACATACCTTTGCACAAAGTTAATACCATAACTTTTTTAACATTTTGAATGGTCAAGGGGTATAAAATGAGTAAATTACAGTCAAGTACGTTTCGTTATTATCTAAGCATTGAAAAAGTTATACTGCTTATTTATATTTTTCTAAAAAATCTTTTTGTTTTTCAGTATCCTTCTCCAGAATGGGATACTGTAACGCCAGAAGCAAAGAATTTAATTAATCAAATGCTCACTGTAAACCCAAACAAGCGGATAACAGCAGCCGAAGCCCTGAAACATCCGTGGATTTGTGTTAGTACCCAGATATATATTAACAATGTAATCTAAATATATTGATAATTGAATTTTGATTGCAATTTAGCAAAGGGAACGTGTGGCTTCTGTAGTACACCGTCAGGAAACAGTTGACTGTCTCAAGAAATTCAATGCTCGTCGCAAGCTTAAAGGTGCTATATTGACCACCATGCTCGCCACAAGAAACTTTTCAAGTAAGTGTATGCATGAATAATTTATACCCACAGATTATATACGATATATTGACCAGAAGTTTGCAATGCACTTTGGTAATCATCATTCCACCCTATTGAGTATAAATATTCTGAATCAAGCATCAATAAGCATCAATAAGCGAGTCGTACAATGTCTGTCTGTCCGTCTGTCTGTCTGTCTGTCTGTTTTTCTGTTGCATCCCAAACTAGTTTCTCAATCTAAGAAACTATCGCGATGAAATTTGGAAATTTCTTTTCTGCATGCCACAAACAAGTTGGAACGAGCTGGATCTGATCGATATATCATATAGCTGCCACATAACCTATTTGATGATTTCATATTATTAAAGTCGCACAACTATATACTAAAAAGAATAGCTATCAGTGAATACATACACCAAAACATAAATGGTAAAGGAAAGAAAGAAAGGTAAAGGAGGAGAAGGCATGTTGAAACAAATACAAATAGAGGGCGTGTCCTCCAACATTATTAATGAGCTTAAGATTACAGAAACCTTACATTTGGTATCTATAGCATTTGGTATCTATAGCATTTACCATAGCTGTGCTCAAACACACATAAACATAGGTCAACTCGACTCGGATAATGAGCAAGAATATATATATTTTGTGGGGTCTGCCACGCCTTCTTGTTACATACATTTCCACCAAGTAAGGTATTTAATTCCACTTTTATATTGATTATTCCGTTTTAAGGTAGAAGCATGATCACTAAAAAAGGTGACGGTTCGCAGGTGAAGGAATCAACTGACTCATCTAGTACAACACTGGAGGACGACGATGTGAAGGGTAAATATTTCCTTCAAATATGTGCTAAACTGAATGAATCGATTTTCGATTTGAACGCGAATTTCAGTAACAAGTTGATAACTAATAAGAAAAACTGTCGATTGCATTCGATACTCTTAAAAACCTTTACAAATATCATACACTACCCGACATTGAATAATCGGACATTTCATTACTTTATTAGTTACACTTGTTGCAATAAAAGAACGTTTCAAAACCAAAAAGAAAACGATAGTTGCGCTCGAATCTAAAAAAAAAATCATTTCTTTCTCAATTAATATGAGATTGTCAATATTAGAAAAGCACCTTCTCGAAATTATCATTCAGGTTATGCTTATTCGCTAGAGCTTTTCTTATTGCTGATGATGGCATCATTTTAATTAAAAACTGCATCGAGACAATATATAGAAAGCACAACAATGTCCTATATAAGAAGTAGGTCAGTCTGTTGATATATATATGTATATTCCTTCTTACTTCTCATAAGCACACATACAAACATTAAGCATTCTTTGAAGAGCTGTTAAGAGCTGTTTTATTATCTTTCATTTTCTTATTTATGAATATATATGCGACATATACATACATATACTCATATATATTGCAACATATACATATACTCATATATATTGATATATTTATATATGTATAACGCCAACATATATGTATTCATTATATACATAACACAACATATTATATGTGTGAGTTTTAAAAAATCATTCTATGAAAAAAATGCATAATTCATATTTTATGGAATTAGCTCGAAAATAGGTTTATAGACTGAGAGTTTATACTGTTGCTAAATGTGGACCCTAGTCCTACCACCTGTATTAAAGAAATCCGAATAGAAATTTCTGGATGAAAACTTAACGTTAGAAAGTAGATGGGAAATTTTGTTTCAGTATCACAAGCGAAAACTTTTTTAATGACCTAAAAAGTCAAAAAAATTTCAACGTGTTCCAAAAACATTATTAACGACCCGACATGTATATTTATTTGTTTGTTATTCTTCTCCATCATCAGTTAAAAATTATATAAATAGAAAATAGAGCAATATTAAAGATTGAACATATTTTTGACAAGTAGCAAGGCTAATTGTTTAGCAGAGTTGAACATTCTTTTTGAAATCATTTAACTAGTAATGCTGATGTTGAAGGTGCAGATCGGGTGATAAAGTATGTTCGTCCAGCCAATCTGTTTTATGTTAATTTGTCCTAGACAGAGTTATAGATTCTCATTTAATTATGTTTTGAGCAATTGTTATGTATGCAATTGTTATTAATACTTAATGTATTTGATTAAAAATATAAATCACTTAATTTGTTAGATTGCAAATTCAAAACGGAATCCATGTCGTTTTTGCTTTTGTATTTTATTTTATATTTTTTAATGTTAGATCGATACATCGATTGGCAGCAACAGCATCTTTTCAAGTGGTCCCAATTATCTATGTAGATAACGCGCCTGTAATAATTGCATGTAAAATAAAACAGACACAAGGCGAATATATTATAGTATAATTCACAACTTTTTTTTTTATTTTGCAACTTCCATTTAATAAATCGTCCGTATTGGACAGCACGTTTAATATCTATTGTACTTTGTTGTATTTGCCTGCCTTTTCTATGATTTATTCATTTGACAAATGTGAAAATAAGCAGATTTGCTCATCATTTTTATTGTGGCTTCAAAGCTTCCACTGAATCTGAAATTTAAAAACAAATAAAATTCGATTGCAACAAATCACTTTATTATCGATAAATACTAATCGATAAATAACTTATTTAAAACTACTCGGCCTTGCTTTAACAGACTTAACGAAATTATTCGTTTTTTTTTCATATATCCATTTAAGAAAATTCAAAGGAATAAACAATTTTCATATTAATGCACAATTTTGTTAAGAACTTTCCTAGAATAATTAAGAAAAAAAGAACAAGAAAGAAAATCTATTTTCGGCTTGCCGAAGCTTTTATATCCTTGCAGTCTTTATCAATTATTCATATTCTAAAAGTTTTCATAAAGTTTTCAAAAATAATTAACTGTTGTAATGTCTCGTTAAATGCGAATGATGATGTTTTATTCTATAGGGTAATAATACAGGAATTACAAATCTATTCCCAACTCTACGTACCGCAGTCTCTCTTCCCTCACTCTTCGATTTCGGCAGACGAACTGATCTGACGCTCTAAGCATAGCTTAATTCATAGTTAAATGAGTGTGACCAATTACAACAACAATAAAAACGCATACAGTAAAATACTAAATCTAAGTGTTCCCTCTATCGGCGACAAATTACTTAACTAACTATCGATAACCAAGCGGAGCAACAAGCTGCAAATACTATAATTCAACTAGTTTTCACTGATTCTTCTTATGAAAAATATAGAATAAATCGATATGATATTAATGAAATCAGAAAAAATAGGCAAATGTTTCCAAAAAGAGAAGTGACTATCAATATATAAATATGTATCTAAAGTATCTAGGAAAAAATGACATGCGAGGGTATAAAAATTGTGTCCGAAACCCCCCCGCCCTGTCCTTATGTATTTTGCATGTGAATGAGGTCAAAATTTGTATGATCTGATAAATATGCGAAGCGAGCCTTCTTCACATGCAACTTGCAGCAGTTTTTAAGTATTAAAAATTAAGACACCGTTTCATTTTTGAATTATATAAAATTTGTTCTTTTTTAGAAGATAAAAAAGGAATCGTTGATCGCAGTACCACAGTCATATCAAAAGAACCAGAAGGTAACCGATGATTTGCATTTCGCAGATTGTTTTTGCTTTGTTTTTTTACTTTAACACATATTATCATATCACATGCTAATCAACAAAACAAGCATAAGTCAACGGATTTTTATCAATATTCCTTTGAATGAGTGAATGATTAATAATTGAAAACAAACATCTCTATACGGAAGTGGCTTCCTTTATTGCTTTATTGCCTTTTTCAAATCGATTCGAGTTACCAAGCTTAAAGCTTTTTATTTACTAATAATTCAATTGCTACTCTTTTTAAAAATCGGATTAAATGAGTTTGAGGTTAATTGTACTAACATTGGAATATTGCATTGAAAATAGGTTAAATATTTTGAATGATGAAAACTATCTGATGTGATCGCTCGTACCAATTTCAAAATATTAGGCATCCAGACTTATCCACTGAGTTGCTACACCACAACTAAGGTGTCACATTTGCCCTCTCCTGTTCAGTTCGACTTTGGCTTTGCCACTTCGTATCCCACCAACGACCTAGTTGGAGGCGGCATAGACCAATCCAAGACCTGCCTGTGTGGTGAGTATGGTCTACAAATGCTTAGAGACATTTGCTTTCCCAACAATGAATTATGTCAAGTGCCAAGTGTACCATGATTGAGTGAGCAATAAAGTGATACAAGAATAATAGTATAATACTTTAATGTAATTCACTTTACCGTGCATGCACTGATTGAGTGCAAACTATACGACTATATATTTTCTCTCACTCTTTCTCTTTGATCACTTGCAGATCGCATTCTAAGTTTTTGCTGTTTGTCCAATAAGGGAAACCAATAAGTTCCACTGCGTGTATGTATAGTGAGAAACGGCAGATATATATATATATATATAGAAAAATCTGTAACTTTTATTTTAATAAATCAATTTGAAAACTCTTCCACAAGAGAGCTCATCGAATTCCCTATCATTCAGGTTATGCTTATTCGCTAGAGCTTTTCTTATTGCTGATGATGGCATCATTTTAATTCAAAACTGCATCGAGACAATATATAGCAAGCACATTAATGTCCTATAGGTAGTAGGTCAGTCTGTTGATATTCATATATTCCTTCTTACTTCTCATAAGCACACATACAAACATTAAACATTCTTTGAAGAGCTGTTAAAACAAAACTGTTTTATTATCTTTCATTTTCTTATTTATGAATATATATGCGACATATACATATACATATTGATATATTTATATATATTTATGTATGTATAACGTCAACATATATGTATTCATTATATAAATAACACAACATATTATATGTGTGTGTTTTAGAATTAAGGATTGTGTGTCCTGCTAAAACTTGCCAGCAAATCTCAGGAAACTCACAATGTTCGTCAGGTATGTATGATCATCCATTGACAGTTGCTTGCGCACTCACACAACATAACATTAAATACTACTACAATCTGGATCATCCCTACTACCTTTAAGCATATGAAACAGTTCATAATTTCACCGCATGGCTATTTTTTGTATATAATAATATATCTACACCTATTGATAAATGTTATGCTATGCATTCTATTCCTTATAATAAAATAATATAAAGCATTCATACAAACACTCGTTGCACTTACATTGAAGTCATTATTCGATGTTCTGTAGTTAGTGTTCTGTTGATAGTAGTACTATGTACATATTATCTGCTTAAGGATTGATCTTGAGGTTATGTGCTCTTTAATATAACCATGTATATGTTAATATATATACGTATGTACATTTCTGTTCTGAATCTGAATATATCTTTATGGCTGTAAAGCATTACCATTAATATTAAAGAGAACCTGCTTTACTAATATAGTGTTTATACACTTTCTATCATACCAGTTGTGAACAGTAATAACTAATAACTATGAATTTGATTTTTTTAAATGAACAGTATAGCATTTATGCATTATTTATTTAGTGAAATGTGTTCTAATAATATTTTCATGTAAATTATGAGATATTTTTGAAAAGAGAGAAAACACATGATATGAATATTTAGTGCAGGTCCAAAAAGAATAATAATCGTAAAACATTTCAATATTGAAAAACATGTTTTTTAATAGAGTCTATGTTTGTTGTTCCGATCGTATTGGGTCTTGGAGGAAAGCTGTTTATGTAGATGTATTCATCTATGTATTTGAAAAGGAAATACTCTCGGTATGATATTCAAGAACTTCTATACGCAATTAGGTGTCTCTAGCTTTTCTTTACAGTTTCATTAAATGTTTAAACAATTCTTCTAATTTACATTAATATACTCTGTATTAGAACGTGGCAAGAATATTATTTCTGGGCAAGATTTTGATAAAACTCTCTTATACTGATTATACAAAAAAGCCATATTAATTGTATATTTATTTTATTGGCCTTGTGGTTACATATATATAGACGTACAAAATCCGTACGGCTATTTAGAATACTCATGTCAACATTGGACAAAATTCCAACATGTTTAGCTAATACAGCATCGATCCATTTAAATTAAAGATTAGATTTCTTACAAGTGATTCAAAAATAACATTGGGTACAACAAAAGTTGTAGTATTTATATACTATATGTGTGTGCCAAAGTGACTTTAATATTTTCAGTTATAATCCCAAATTAACGATTTGCGCGGTTTGTGGCATACAACTCTTGATATACTGTTTATCAGCTGATGATATACAAGAAGCTTTATGCAATCTATTTGGTGTGCCTAGCTTTAAAAATATATAAGATCTCCATGTTCAACCCTACAGAAAAAGAGACGCAGAGACGTGATCCTGATCCTGAACAACAAAAATAACAAAAATACTTTATGGGGTCTGCCTCAGCTTTTTTGTGCATCTCAGTTAGTATACTCTTTTTGATTATTTTAATTGGTATTAGTATAAAATAATATGGTTATAAGATTGTGTTACAACGGTGTCGAATATCGACAAGTATAAAGTTATATATTTAGTTTAAAGAATATTAAATATTGAAATTTAAAAAAAGGGAAAAATTTGGTTCGGGAATTTCGACTGTTTGACGAAGTCGAATCGAAATAAATATGTGGGTTCATTTGTTGGAAAGAAATTCTGATAATGTATCTACATACTATACGTATCTATGTGTATCATAATGTATGTATGTCTGTAGGATCTGTCGCCCTCTGCTTTACTGTTTGAAGAGTTTGCTGGAAAATTCAAATCTATTAAACAATGTCTTCCATTGACTTTACGTTGCGTTATTCTATTTTTTGGTTTTGTGATTAATCTGTTCTGCTATTTAATATTGGATAATTGATTCGTTGGATCGTTGGATCATTGAAATGTATTTATCATTCTATATTATTGTAATCGCAATCGAAATCGAATAAATTCATCCTTTGTAATATCAGCGAAACACAACATTCCACTGAAAATATATTTCTAGCATTATTAATTATTGAAATATATATTCGATTTCATTAACATATACACTATACAAAGCAGCCAGACGTCAAGAAATAATCAAGATCACAGAACAGTTAATTGAGGCCATCAATAGCGGTGACTTCGACGGATATACGTAAGTTGAACATCTCATTATGTCAAATAAGGTACTTTATTTATGCTTTAAAATGTTCTATATCCATTAAATATTCTCTTCATACCCAAAGCTAATTATTTCAATAAAATCATAAAGGGTATTTCGATTGTATTCCACTGAACTTCCCTTCTTTTCCTCCTACTCTTAAATCATGTATTAAATAATTTTGTATGTTTACTATATTATTGTAACTTCAGATATCATTTGGTTGGTAATAACTATTGCAGATATCAAAGAAGAACGTTTTAGCTTAAATATTATGCTTTTCTAACGTAATCTACGTGCAATAAGATATATTACTATCAAATTTGGTATCTTCTTAGCTATCTAGGCTATGATATGGACAAGTCGCTAAAGAATATCCATACATACATACGTACTTTGTGTGGTCGAATATACCATCTTCTATCTATTAGAGACATAGGTGTTTTCATTTTCTGTTCAAGGCCTTTCGATAAATTCAATGTTGTAAAGTTGTCTCCTTATTAAAGTTCCTTCTACTCATGCTAAATTTCATTCAGACATCATATTAGTCGAGAAAAAATCGTGGCTATTTTTTGTTGACCTTTTATATTCATAAATATTCTAATCTCTTTACTTAGTACACGTTTTCTAAATTATAAATTATATATGCATTACTCATTCTGTACTATATAAAATTTGCAGTAAAATATGTGATCCACATCTCACTGCTTTTGAGCCTGAAGCATTAGGAAATTTAGTCGAAGGAATTGACTTTCACAAATTCTATTTTGAAAACGGTAAGTTGCATTTGTTATGTTTATGTTTCCTGCAGATAATATCATTCTGTTCTCATTTCAAAGTGCTTGGCAAGAATTGTAAGGCCATCAATACAACAATATTGAATCCTCATGTTCATTTGCTGGGAGAAGAAGCCGCATGCATTGCCTACGTACGGCTAACGCAGTACATTGATAAGTGAGTAATATTTGTATGTATTTACATACACATACATTATATAGTCAAATAAATGGATTAATTTTCGTTCAAAAGTTGATTAGCACATTGCATTAGATGATTATACTACAATATAAAGGGAGAAAAGGTTAAGAATTGGCACTTCCATTATTTAAGATGAATAAAAAATGATTATTATATTGACTTTTGCCTTAGAAAACTCCATAATTATTAGAGATATGCTTTCATATGCTTGTATTATACAAACGTGGACAAAAGTATTTCGACAACGCAAAGCAAGATCAACCACCGCTTCTGACACCTAACTGAGAGTAGTAAAAGTTACTGATTTAATTTTTACAACAACAAAAGCATTAATCGAGCAAAAGCTTGCATTGATAACTGTGCATATTTATTTTCTATTATTTTTTTACGCCAGCTTACGATTCTTTGGCTGGACAAAAGTATTTCGACAATTCAGAGTTTCTTGAACATTGTTAGAAAAAGTATAAATTGGTGATGGTTACAAAGTTATTAATAAAAAAACAAACGTTCTTTTTACATCATTGACCTTTTGCAAGCGTCCAGGAATAGATTTTACCAAATTTTGTAATGTTTCCAATGAGATATCCTGTCAAAGTCCTTGAACCTTAGTAATCGTCTCATCTCACGTTCTTGATAAATCTGAGCTTCGTTTTCTTTTTTATATAAGCTCATATTATAATATTGAAATCGGGACTTTGAGGGACCTCTCAAAAGTGCAGTAATCATATGGGCCTTGTGGCATGGAGCGTTGTCCTGCTGCAGTACAAATGATTGTCCAATGAGCGGGTCACCAGAATTAAATGCGTGGTCATTTAAGACACGTAAATCGTCCCTGTTCATTGTGTCATCAATTGGTATCAAATCACCCAGCCATTGAAACACACGCAACCTTAGAACATTACCGTTCCTCCACCATGTGGTACCCGCTCGCACACCGCACGGTGGTTCCAAAAGCCAAAAACGTGGCCAAAAGCCGGAAAAAAAAGTTTAAATTGGGGACTTAAAATACCTGAAATAGTTGGTTTGGAATGTCTACTGTTGGAAACGACCCTTTTTGAGGGTCTATTGTGCACATCTGGCCGTTAGAAGCCGTTCTGGTCTAAGCGTCCGGTGTGTCACGTCGAGTGAGTATTTTAAACGCAAGGAAACGCAATCTTCAAACTTGTCTCATTTCTCGAAATTTTCGAGAATTCAAGATTTGTGACATGGAATCGTCAGCTACAAATAAGTTTATTGAAAGTATACTAAAGACATAAATTAAAATTTGTTGATAATTTGTTTACGAAACATTTGTAATATTGCTTTTAAGAGGTTAAATTTTTTCAAAGACTAAAAATTAGAAAGTGAATAAGTCAAAAGTCCCACGACATCCCACTCTGAAATATTTTTTCTCGTATTCTAGATACATTTTCAAAAAAAGAAAATTTGCCCCAACTTGCCCCATTTTTTTTTAAAATGAATTTTTTTAAAAACCGATAAAAAAACTAAAATCTTTGGAAACTGATGCGACTAAATTGCTGAAAGCGCCAGTTTATGATAATAAAAGTTTAAATACCGATTCACCATTAACTTCTGAAGATGAATCTGTACACTCCTCAGATGACGAATATTAATTTCTATTGTTAAATGATTTTATAGTTTGTATTATTTAATATTGAATAATAAATTTCATTGAAACTCAAATTTTTTTGTACTTCATCTCCAGCAATCTAAATTCACCATTTTTTTCAAGAAATAAGATTAGATTCGTAATCAGCGACCTCGAAAACCCCCGAGCAACGATTTTTGTTAAAATTAAAGTACTTCATAGATTTTATGTCCGCCATATTGGATCCGCCATTTTGTTTTTAAAAAAATAAATATCAGATTCGTAATCAGCGACCTCGAAAACCCCCGAGTAACAATTTTTTCAATCATTTAATTATTTTTACGAGTTTTGGCCACGTTTTTGGCTTTTGGAACCACCGTGCACCGGCCTAATTTTTTTAACGACCATTCTTTGGCAATCAGCAGTAAATCTTTTTCTTATATCCGTGGTATTCGAAAAAGCTTTCATCTGTCCATAACACTTGTTCCTAGAACGATTGGTGCTTGTTTAAATAGGACTTAGCAAACGAAACCGTTACAACTTGTGTTTTGCTGAGATGGACGGGCTACATAAGTATGCAAATCTCATTCTTTTAAACGTCTTTCCACAGTTTTTCGACTAACTGATATTTTATGATGCTCTTTAAGCTCAATCGTCTGTCTGTCTGTATGAACACCTGGATCTCAGAAACTATAAGAGCTAGAGTCATCAAATTTTGTGACAACATACGTATATATTGCAGTGTCTCAAAGTTTTTTTAAAATTTGGACACGCCCCTTCCCCACCTCTGTAAATCAGTAATAACTATTTAAAAAGTACAATATTAGCTCAAAAACCAAAGTTGTATATCTTATATGACAAATACCTTGCCACGGGCGTTATGTGAAAATTAATCATTTCAATCATTTAAATCGGTCTATAAATAAGTGAGATATGATACGAATTAAACTCACTTTGAACATATACTTGTATACTTAAGCAGACCTAATTTACGCAAGCATACCGAAGTTCAAATCTAGCGTCGGACACACAGCATTTTATTAAACTTTTTATTTGCATTGTATGGTAACAGAATTGGTTCACAATGCTGCTTTGCCGGTGGGCGAAGGAGTGAGGCAATGGCCGAGTGGTTAGAGTGGCGGACGGCTGCGAGATAGTGCGTGAGTCCAACTCCCGGTTGAAGCGGGTGCGCGGACTTTTTTTTTTTTGTTTATTTATTTTATTCTAATAAACTAAAAGAATAGTTACAGTCAAACAAATTAAATTATTTTATTTTGTCTGTTATGACTTTGCATGTTCAGTAAGATTCCAATCTTTTGCAATTAGAATGGTAGAAAATAACAGAGATCATAAGCCCTTGTAAAGTTATGAATTGCGAGTGGGATGCCCATACATACATGTCTGCATATCCACATGTATGTATTGGCCTCCCACTTCAACATACATTATTGCACGATTGTATATGGATAAATATGTACAATTAGTTTTGCAGTTGCTGTTGTGTACCGACGAAAGAAAACTAAGTTCTAATTACATATATTGCGTAACTAAAACTTAAAAATCGCCTACCGCCGCCGCCCCTTATTAATGTTTTTGAGTTTTTAATTTATTTAAAAAAAAATTATGAAATACAAAAGAATTTCACATGTTGATCGCGGCAGCAATCGAACCTCGAACACACTCAATATCATTGGTCTTAGAGTCCGGGACATACTCCACTCAGCCACTGAACATCTCTCGCAGCCGTCGAAAATGGAGAAAAATTAGACAAAACCGCCAAAAAAATCAAAAAGAAGCACATGTAATGAAATTTGGCACGCGCTAGAAATGCATATGTTACATTGCACCTATTGCCTACGGTATACTTTGATAATCCATGGCCTTATACAGTCAGCTACTGACTGTAGCGTTTGTATTTTTTTCATTCATTCTTTTAAACGTCTTTCCACAGTTTTTCGACTAACTGATATTTTATGATGCTCTTCAAGCTCAATCGACACTGCTTTGAGTGTAATCAAAACATTTTCTTTAAATTTTCTCAGTATTATGCGGTATTTAATAGTCGTTGTATTGCTTGGTCTTTCCGATCTGTTCATATTTAAAAATGAATTATTCTTTTTTATACCCTTCGACCATTGCAAATGGTCAAAAAAGGGTATACTAACTTTGCGCAAATGTATGTAACAGGCAGAAGGAGGCGTGGGAGACCCCATAAAGTATATATGTATATTCTTGCTCAGGATCACAAGCCAAGTCGATTGAGCCATGTCTGTCTGTCTGTCCGTCTGTCCGTCTGTGTGAACGCACAGATCTCAGCTATTATAAAATCTAGAGTTACCAAATTTGGCAGGAAGACTCCTGTGTAGATCAAGCAGATCAAGTTTATTTCAAATGTTAGGTGCCACGCCCACCGCCCCCCCAAATCAATAATTTAATTTTAAAACTCAATTTGTAAGCGCTGTATAAAAGATACAACTTTCTGACAACATATACTAAGCTGAATGAAATATCTACGTAGTCTCCAAATTACAATCCGATCGGACAATAAACACAGAAGTTATTGAAGAAAGTATGAACATAAAACCAAGTGCTTCAGTCAGCTAACGAGGGTGGCGGGCGAGTGCGAAGCGCGAGCGCCATCTGTCGGGATTAATTTCAATGCATGTGCATATGCTTATGTTTAAGAATTTAACAAATTAAACTACGCGGGATCATAGGTCGAAGGGTATCCCACGGTCGCGTGCTGCGCGACTGTTGCTTTTCTTACTGGTTTTTTTGTATATTTGGTAATACATTGTTTGTGTTAGCACTTTGTATATTTTTAAGGTATTTTACAGAAATACATGCATTATACAATACTTACTAACCATTTTATGTCTTTAAAAATATTTAAAAAAATTCAAAATAACTTAAGAAATCAAAGCATGTGTTTTGCACAGCAAGTAAATCAACGAAATTGATTCTGAAAGGCATCCTCAATATATTTTTGTCCAGCCAAAGAATTCTAGGCTGGCATACAAAAAAATAATAGAAAATAAATATGTACCGTTAGCAATGCAAGCTTTTGTTCGATTAATGCTTTTATCGTTGTCTCTCTCATAAAATTAAATTAGTTACCTTTACTACTCTCAGTTTAGAATCAGAAGCGGTGGTTGATCTTGCTTTGCGCTGTCAAAATACTTTTGTCCACGTTTGTCGCGCGGTACATGACAGTGGGATAACCTTCGACCTATGTTTCGGCGACGTTTAATTTGTTTAATTCATACACATATTCATATGAACATACTTTCAAATTATCTTCGACAGATCCCTTGTTAGCTGACACAAGCACTTGATTTTATACACATACTTTCTTAAATAACTTCTGTATTTATTTTCCGATCCGATTGAAATTTCGAGAGTAAAGAGAAATAACTATAACTTTAGTATATATTAAAGTTAGAAAGTTATATATTTCTTACGAAGCTTACAAATCGTGTTTAAAAACTAAATTAGTGATTTGCGGGGGCGGTGGGCGCGGCGTCCAACATTTGATATAAACTTGATCGCGGCGTCCAACATTTGATATAAACTTGATCGCCGCCGAGTATATAGGAACCTTCATTCCAAATTTGGTGTCTCTAGCGTTTATAATATATAGCTAGTTTATAATAGCTAAGATGTGTGTGTTCATCTGGTCAAACGGATATCCGGACAGACAGACGGACATGGCTCAATCGACTCGGCTAGTGATACTGAGTAGGAATATATATACTTTGTGGAGTCTGCCACGCTTCCTTCTGCCTGTTACATACATTTGCACAAAGTTAATATACATTTTTTGGCAATTTTCAATAGTCGAAGGGTATAAAAAATATATCATCAATACGATACAAAAACATATAAGCAACTATTCTAAGGACCTTAATAATAAGGACCTTAATAAATTAATTGGCTCGGCTACCTATTTGTGTAAAATGAGTATTTGTAGCTAAATCGACGTAATTATTTTGCATTGTCTTACAGGCAAGGTCACGCACACACTCATCAATCAGAGGAGACACGCGTCTGGCACCGACGCGATAACAAATGGCAGAATGTCCATTTCCATAGGAGCGCATCCGGCAAGATCAGCGGGGCAACGACTTTTGATTTTATATCGCAGAAGTAGATGAAGATGACACACGCTTAATTTAGCCATGAGGAGGAGGAGGAGGAGAATGATTACCGCTAGAAATATAAAAAAAAGAAAATATTCGATCGTTAGTTTATATAAAATATGAACTGTGTGAAATGAACGAAGCATAATCAGGTAAACTAAAGCACACAAAGAACAAGGAAAATATATGCTATCGCCACATTATCTACATTTTCCGTGTTAGCACCACAAAACCTGCCCCGCCTCTAGTGTTGTAATTATTATATTATTGATATAAATGTGAACAGGATTCAATATTTTCTTTATTCATTTAATTAACTGCAAGTGAAATATTTTAATATCAGAAACCAACTCATCACACACAACAAAAAGAAATGGATTATTCAATAATATTAAGATGTGGATAAATTCTGAGCTTATTGTCCGATTGAAATTCAACTAATTTAATTTAATTTAATTTAATTAAACCAAAAATCAAAGAACTAGCAGGTTGAGTCGGTTTTCTCTCTGTCTCTGTGGCTACCTATGTACTTATCTTAAGGAAACGTTCTCTTACTTTCAAACAAATGTTATTTTTCTTGCTATATATTTGTAGAGTATGTGTGCAAAGGAATAGTTTGTTTATTTGTTTCTCCAGCACTAAAACAAGACTAGAGCCTGGTCTAGGTTTAGAAAGTCTTACAAATAAAAAAGGGGAAAATGGAAATAAATAAAAGAAAACGATAACGAACATTTTTAAGATCTCGATCATTACATAACTATTATGTAGATATGTGGGAATAACTTGGAAATAGCTGATAATAATCTATACAGCTAATATAGTTAATAAGTCATCTATGGCGACTAAATCGAAATATATAAAAATGTCCTTTTTTTTGATATTTTTGATTCTATTGTACTACGAGTACTATCGAGAGAGTCCGAACAGGAGTAATGCCTCTACCTAAGAAGATCTTTTGAATATACCGCACACATATTTATGATGTTCCAAAAACAAAAAACACAATTTAAAAAGTTACATTTAAAACATAAACATGCATACGCGGATATAAAAAGGTTTTCTATTATTAATATATAACTTCACGCGTCAATAAAAAAACAAGCTAGCATTTACAAATTTAACTAATACCGAAGATGATGAAACAAAGGAATGTCACTAAATAAATGATAAATCAGTGTAAACTTTAGCTAATTGTTATGCAAAAATTAAAGAATGTAATGTATAGCTAACATCAATTGGCAACTTAATTAGTTAATTCATTAAATTCGTAAGTGACACAAAGGTTGGCAAGATGTTGGGAATACGAAGAAATTAATCTATTCAAAAAAATGTGTACAATTTCTGTACTAAGAGTTCTATAGAACCAAGAAGAGAACGAGAATGAGAATGTGAGGAAGAAATTTAGATCATTTCATTGGGTATACGTCATTATTCATATACTTCATTATTCTTGAATAGTTGAAATGAGATCAGATCACTTTCGTTCCTACACATCGTTGGTGAGATCTTCAAACGAACATCAAAGTACACACACCCAAAGACAAAGGATACATAAAAACAATAAAAAAGAGAAATATCACGATCAAGAAGATTGTTTTGTATAATTATAATGAATTATTAATGTATGTTTATTTGTAATAGTTTATTTATAAATATATTTTAACATCAAATTTATAAATATATTATAACATCTACGATAAAGTGATGGCAAAAAGGCAAAAAGGGATCGGCTTATCGTTTTTAAATCTAAATCAATTATATCACACATCACTGAAATCTCTCTTAACTTGTGCAATATTGTTGAAATCGAGAATCGCTAGAATGTTTAAAATTAAGAAACCGCTATAGTAACAGTACAAGTTCAAACTAAAACTGATATTTAAGTGTGTATACGTGTATGCTTAGCTCTTGCAACAATCAACAATAAAAAACAACATAAAGATAAAGAACAAGATGGAAAAAAAGATTCGAAAAAGGTAGGATTAACGGACACTAACAGACTTTAACTGACATTAACGGACATTAACAGCGAATAGCGGACAAGCACGAACGTTAACGGACCTTAACGGAAGGTAATGTACATTAACGGACATTAACGAACGGTAATGGTGCTACCTTTATAGAGTATTTATTTATTTTGTTGAGCATCAATTTGTCTAAGCAGACATATTTTTGCATTTGAATATTCTTTACTAATTTCCCTTTTTTAAATAAAAGAAGAACAACAACAAAAGAAGACTTTAGAAACATTTATTCACGATGAGAACTACAATTGGTAGTTAGTGGTTATACCATGACACATTGTAAGTGAAATAAACCCTTATGTACACTACACCACACTACCCAGGCATTATAAATGATATGATATGATGAAAGAAGAGCTCTTTAAAACAAATTAATACTACTGTTGAATGTCGTGTATGCATTTTTAATTAATCTAAAACAAAGGAAGAATACATGAAACAACAATTATTACACATTTACTAGAACTTTAAATGTTTTCTTACATTACATTCTAAATACATATTTATGAGATGGCGATAAAGAACATTATAAGAACATCTATTATTGAAAATGAAAGTTTGATAACCTATAATCAATAAAGCACAGAATCAGACAGTATTGTTTTCTAAATATCCCAAAAGAAAGCAACAAGCATAAAGAAAAACGAAAAGACCAAAAAAAAACAAAAAAGAAGAAAGAACAAAGCAAAAGAACATAACGAATGCCTATAAATAACTTTCTGTAGAGATACTGAAATATATAAATACAATATAAATATTTAAAATTGGCGAATATTAACGCAAAACACTTTACAAATTAATATTTATTATTCCATATTTATGATTTATGTAATACAGCGTACTTAATAAAAATTATAAAAGCTACGAGGCCCGTATTTTATAACGAATGGATAATCAACAGGTTACGGTATGGTAGAGTCAGTTCTATAACCTTTCAATTACAAAAATATATCGCAGTCCTTCTGAATGGTGTGCTGAGGATACTAAACACATGAATTGGACGAACATGGTATTCAGGGTCATTGTGGAGCCGCCAACAATATCCAGGGAATGCCTTAAACAATCATTGACCGCCGTTGATGTACATCAAACAAATTAAGGGCTGAATGATGATGTTTTATTCTAGGGAAATATAATGCCCCAAGTGAGATCCCCTGGCTGCAGCTCCTGCTCCTGCTCCGTCTCCAACTCTCGGCCTGTTGTGCTAATATGCAAATCAAATTTATTGCACTCTCCTTGGCCCTGGGCGAGGGTCGCCACGAATCCTTGCGTATAAATCTTGTATGTATAAGTTGTCATTCCTTGCAGTCAATATGCTAAATTAGTAGATTTCCTATTCCCCATCGTATGTACGTACTAGAGGTGGGCGCGGGCCGTGCTTTTTTCGTGGCCCGCGGGCTTTTGCCAAAAAAACGTGCTCGTGCCTAAAAATCGAGTTTCGTTCGTGTTCGTGCGGGCCCCGGGCCTAAGAAAAAAGCCCGGAGGCCCGCAAAAGCCCGAAGGCCCGCAAAAGTCCGGAGGCCCGCAAAATCGAACCGCACAATCGGTAGGACTCAAGATAAACCAGTAAGAAAAGCAACAGTCGCGCAGCACGCGACAGTGGGATACCCTTCGACCTATGTATGTATGTTCCTATGTATGTACCCACATGCTTTGAAATTAATCCCGACAGATGGCGCTCGCGCTTTGCGCTCGCCCGCCTCCCTTGTTAGCTGACAGAAGCACTTGGTTTTATGCTCATACTTTCTTAAATAACTTCTGTGTTTATTGTCCGATCGGATTGTAATTTGGAGACTACGTAGATATTTCATTCAGCTTAGTATATGTTAAAGTCAGAAAGTTGTATCTTTTATACAGCGCTTACAAATTGAGTTCAAAAATTAATTTATTGATTTGCGGGGGCGGTGGGCGTGGCACTTAACATTTGAAATAAACTTGATCTGCGCCGAGTACATAGGAACCTTCATTCCAAATTTGGTGTCTCTAGCATTTATAATAGCTGAGATCTGTGTGTTCATCTGGTCAGACGGACATCCGGACATCCGGACATCCGGACATCCGGACAGACAGACAGACATGGCTCAATCGACTCGGCTAGTGATCCTGAGCAAGAATATATATACTTTGTGGGGTCTGCCACGCCTCCTTCTGCCTGTTACATACATTTGCATTTTTGCACAAAGTTAGTATACCCTTTTTGACCATTTTCAATGGTCGAAGGGTATAAAAATTTTTCCAAAAAACCAAAGTTACAATTAAATTCTTTTGATATTGAAATCGAAAAATATTTAAATAGCTGTGCAGCCATTTCAGACCAAATTGTGTTAGAATTTTGGAAATGTAGTGACCTCAAATTAATGAAAAGACTTGCCCATTACATTTTAGCCATTCCGGCAAGCTCAGCTACGAACGAAAGATTATTTTCTACCTCTGGAATAATATTAAATGAGCGTCGTACACGTTTAAAAAGTTCAAACTTAGAAAAAATTTTATTTTTAAATAAGAACTTGCCATAAGTTATGTTTAAAAACCTGTATATTATAACACTGTTATTATTAATAAGTATTGGACTTAACTAAATTTCTTTGTATATTACATACTATAAATTAAAAAAATTGCATGGGTTTTTTTTTGTTGAAATTTTCGTGTTTGGCTTGGGCCGGGCCGTGCTTTTTCAAAAAAAAATCGTGCGGGCCTCGTGCTTTTTTTGGGACTAGGTTTCGTGCTCGTGCCGGGCCGGGCCTCAAAAAGTAGGCCCGCGCCCACCTCTAGTACGTACGCAGCAAATAATCATTAAAAAGCCGAAAAGTATGCAACATGTTTTGTTAGGCTGCTTGAGATTTTGCGAAGTCAGTTTACACCAGGCGAACAGCAACAGCAGCAGGCAATAAATAATTAAGAGTAGATAAATCGAAGAGAGCGCAAGGAGAGTGGATAAGAAGACGCGCAATTCTGCTCTCATTGTTTTCAACCAATCAGTACAGTTCACACTGTCTTTGATTTGATCGAGTTTGACACCAGCGCCCTCTCTGCGCTCGACCTCTCACACTCCCTCTCACTATCGCTCTCTCTTCGTCTGTTCATTTAGTGTTGCCTGTTTCTCTGCTGTTTTCTCTGTTCGCCTGGTGTAATTTGTTGTGCTGTGCTCTTCTCTTCCTTACTTCTCTCTCTTGCTAATTCTCTGTATATTTATTTTTCTTTTAGCATATCTTTATATTTTTTCTAATTGCGTGATATTTTTTCATTGCCGTTATTTGTTTTGATCGAGTTAAGCTGCGGCACCCTGTGTACTCCTACTTCATTTTGTGATACATCTCCTTGGGTGGTCTACTTTTGCGCGCCTCTTGTAATTTCTGCTCGCTTGGTCCTTTTCGATCTCCATGAGCTGTACAGCTAAGCGTGACCTTTGCTTTGATCGACAACTCTCTCACACGTTGCTCTTCATCTCTTTATCCATCATCATGCAAATTTAATTATTTTTAAAATTCAATAAAAGAAAACTAGAAGAGTCCGAAACATAATTCTTTCACCTAAATTCATAATAAATATAGCCGTACCACCTCTAGCTAGTAGTACTATATATATGATGAGATCGATGTTTCGCATACCAAGATAATGATATATATTTGTAATTTTTAGGATAAGTAAGGTTTTATTATTTCTTCAAGGTTCGGAAATTTACAATTTCGCAGAAAACTTTAATGCTTAATTCAATTGAATATTATGAAGTTTAGGCAGCCTCCTTGGCAAGACGGTCTGCCTTTTCAACGACTTCTTCAATGGGGCCCACCATGTAAAACGCAACCTCTGGCAAATGATCGTATTCGCCGGCCAAAATCTGTGAGAAGCCCTTGATGGTCTGTTCCAATGGCACCAGTTTACCGGCATGACCAGTGAAGACCTCGGCGACTTGGAATGGCTGCGACAAGAAACGTTGGATCTTGCGGGCACGAGCCACAGTCAACTTGTCCTCCTCAGACAACTCATCCATACCCAGGATGGCAATAATATCCTGGAGAGACTTGTAATCCTGCAAGATTTTTTGCACTCCACGGGCAACATTGTAGTGCTCCGTGCCAATGATATTGGGATCCATAATACGGGATGTGGAATCCAGGGGATCGACAGCCGGGTAGATGCCCAGTTCGGCAATGGCACGCGACAATACAGTGGTGGCGTCCAAATGGGCAAAGGTTGTTGCTGGAGCTGGATCAGTTAAATCATCAGCTGGCACATAAATAGCTTGCACCGATGTGATCGATCCCTTCTTTGTTGTGGTAATACGCTCCTGCATAGAACCCATGTCAGTGGCCAAAGTTGGCTGATAACCGACAGCAGATGGGATACGACCCAGCAGGGCAGACACTTCGGAACCAGCCTGGGTGAAACGGAAAATGTTGTCAATGAACAGCAGCACATCCTGTCCCTCCTGGTCACGGAAATATTCGGCAACGGTCAAGCCAGTTAAAGCGACACGAGCACGAGCACCTGGGGGGTTCGTTCATCTGACCGTATACAAGAGCCACCTTCGAAGTCTTGTCCTTGAGGGAAATAACTCCACCCTCAATCATCTCGTTGTACAGATCATTGCCCTCACGGGTACGTTCACCCACACCGGCAAAAACAGAGTATCCACCATGGGCCTTGGCAACATTGTTGATCAGTTCCATGATGAGCACAGTTTTGCCTACGCCAGCACCGCCAAAGAGACCAATTTTACCACCCTTAGCATAGGGGGCCAAGAGATCGACAACCTTGATGCCAGTAACAAGAATCTCTTGCTCCACAGACATCTGAACGAACTCAGGAGCCTCGGCGTGAATCGCAGCCGTTTTATCGGTCTCAATGGGACCGCGTTCATCGATGGGTTCACCTTTTAGATTGAACAATATTGAATGATATTATATATGTATATACAATAATATATAGCTTTATGGAGAAGCATATTACCAATGACATTAATAATACGTCCCAAAGTCTCAGCGCCCACTGGAATACGAATGGGGTAGCCAGTATCGAGAACCTTTTGTCCACGTACCAAACCCTCAGTACCATCCATGGCAATGGTGCGCACAGTATTCTCTCCCAAATGCTGGGCAACCTCGAGCACCAGACGGGGGAACGGTTGTCTACCTCCAGGGCGTTCAGAATTGGTGGCAAGTTATCATCGAACTGCACGTCCACAACGGCACCAATTACGGCAACGATTTTTCCATTGGCTGCAGCGGCTGCCTTAGCAGCTGCCTTGGCGGCATGGCCACGAGCTGCAAGCAACAGACAATTTAATTTATATATATATCATTATATGTATACATATTCCTAAACATTACGTCACACTGGAATTTTGGGAAACAAATAGTTATCATCAGTGCTACCAGAATAGCCAAAATATATATAAAAAATCGGATTTGTATGGAGTTACAACTAAAATAAAACTATATAGCAATATTTGGGTTGATCAATTAAACTTTGAATAGCTAGACTTGACGGTAAAACGGCTAAATTGGCAGCACTAATTATGAAGTTATGTAATGTTGGGTGCAAATAACATTAGCAATTCATTTGATAAAATGTGAACAGAGCTGTGCAGCTATATATTATTAAATCATATAGAATTCTGCATTATGCTTAAAAAAATAATTATGCAATCATCGCACTTTTCGCTTACAACCACACGATTAAGGTTATGTTCGATTTTCATGAAATTGTTTTACGTTGTTTTGTAAAAAAGCAAAGCCCACATTTATTTACTTTGTAAGTGTTTCTCACGTTTTAACAAAACATAAAATGACTTTAAACAATTTTTTTTTTTACTTACACAATTGCCCCAAAAAAGGCAGCAAATTTTTATCTGCTTTAGCTGCGGTACGTAGCGCGAACATTTTTCAGACCAACTGACGGCGAATGGTAGAACTTACGTATACTCCCTGCGGCATACATAACTTTTCAACATGGTTGCAATATAAGATTTTTCGAAGGGTGGCATTTCTAGAATATATCGATAGTATCGTATACTTTTTTTTTTAATCGCATTTTGTACGTTCACAATATACATGTAGCTCCATTTACTACAAAAATTCCCTTGCATTATATACATACATACATGTGTTCTATGTTATGGGAAACTTATGCAGTCCACAGCCAAGTCGTCCATATATATGTATGTATGTATATAAACTACAGCATGCATACCAATGAAACAGATACATACATAGATGGATGCTACATATACATACGTATGTACATATGTATGTATATTACCACCTTATACACATTTGTGGCGTGTATAAGCTCGTATTACTATAGTTAATACTAAGTACTCATTTTTAATCTCAAATATGCCAATTCCACGTGTATAAGACGGCTTTAGAGAATGAATGGACCGAGTCAATTCGGACTTTGAGAAGTAGCTGGCAATTGTGCTTTTTTCCCTCTCAAATCTGGTTCTTTTAAGACCAATTTGACGAAAATTTTAAAATTGCGGAAAACGGGACGTTTTAGAAAACTATCATCGCTATTCTAAAATTGCACGTAAATCGCACTATGCCTAATAAATATAAAAAATAACGCCAAGGATGCCATGAACGAGTAAAGGGTACTATATCAAGTCGCCATCACGGCCAAACTGTGTTTTGTGTCCTCATGAAAGAAAACTAGTACAGCAAACATTTTGATGGGGAATCTGTAGGTCGCATCAAACTTCAGAGAACTAAATGCAGTAGCAATATCAAATACTCCTTCAGCTTCAAATTCTCCAATCATTTTTATGCATGATTGGTACAAACAAGTCGTAGGGATCAGAATCTGATCCATCAGAACTGGGTAACTTCATTAAAATGCTCTAAAAAAGTTAAAAAATTTTTAACCTAGTTTTTCAAAAAAAGTTCAGCTTTGTTCCCTTTACTTCGCGTGAAAAACAGTTTTCTTCTTAAAAAATTTGAAAGCATTGGTGACAAGATGTACGTATGCTGAAAACTGCATATATGTACATATGGGTATGAAAAGATATACATGACAAAAACAACAGAAGTTTATATTGTTGAATCGTTTAATTGATATTGTTTTATATCATTACTATCGTTTAGAATCAGGCTGATGAATGTTGAATTCTGTCGAATCACCCTATTTATCCAAAGCAGAATTGGTTTTGATGGCAATAACAGACTCTTCATTGCACGCCTTCATCACGGTGCACAATAAGTCCTTGCCATTATCAAATTCAGCGCGCAGTTGATTTCCCAATTCTCCCTCGGGTACTTTCAGATCTTCACGAATGTCTCCAGATTCAAGCATCAGACTCAAAAAGCCATCGTCACTTATCTCTACAAGCTGAAGGTCCTCTCGTTTTACGTGAGGTACATCCATATTGTGTGTAGAAGGACAGATATCCTCATACTTCTTCTGGTTAAATATATCGATACCAACGAGATGGACATTGGCGTGACCATGCTTGCCTGTCTTCGAAGTAGACATGTCCACAATTTTGCATGGACGACTCTTAATAATTACATATCCATTTTTGCGCAGTGCTGAGCATTGCATTGGGAAAGTTTCTGCTGCACCAGAATTTCCAGTATCAAAATGGTCTTCATCAAATGTACTAGTATCTCCCATTTTAAAAATTAAGTAAGTAATTAAAACTTTACACGCGGCACGGTCCGGAAGAAAAAGAACTGGAAAAGCGGTCACACTATAGGGATGGTGAAAAATGATGGAAACACTGCTGTGTTTTAATAAATATCGATGTATTATGCTTATCGGCTCATGTGTGTGCGATCGATTGTACGTTATATTTTGTTATCCATAAAATATATTTAAAATAATTTGTGCAAACAAATATATTAAGAAAAAATTGGTTCATTTTAAATCTTACAGATGTTCTTGTTTATTTCTTAATAAATATCGATGTATTATACTTAACGGACCATCGGATGTTTAATTGGTTTTAGGAAATATGTGCAATTGATCGAACATTGAAATTTTAATGGAAATAATTTGTGCTATCAGTTTATTTATAAAGAAGTTATTCATTTTAAAATAGATATTTAAATTCATTTAATAAATATCGATGTATCAATGGACCTTCGTTTTCTGTTGCTCAACACTGAAATATGTGCGGTCAAATGGTACGTTAAAATTGCAATTATTAAAGTACATCAGAAATAGTGTGTACAAATAAGTATAATAAACAACATATTAAAGATACCTTCTTGTTTGTATATTTAAGGTGGCAGCACTATTAATTGAATTAATTTGTTTATATCGATATTTTCTAAAATTTGAACATTATCGATACGAATTAATGAAAATCCTAGGGTTGCATTCTGTGTACTTGATGTGTGTGTACTGGCTTTACATGAGCCTGATGAGTCGTATGTGTTCGTTTGTATTGTGAGAAAAAAACTTGTATCTAGTGTTTTACAGAGTTAGATAGAACAAGAACAATATATAAAACAGATTGCATATTGCAAATAATGTAATGTAAAATGTACTTAAACGTCGATAACAAGTGTAAGTGTATTTCAATTAATGCTATAAAGCCGTTAAGCAGACAATTGAAATTAAGTGTGCATTCCTCATATGCATTTTTCCCTAAACACACATATTTTTTTAATTTTATTTATTTGTTAACAATTACACACTGAATATGTAAATTTAATAAATAATGCTATATAATATTAAGATATGTGTTATAATGTGCATGTATCATATAGACCTCACATTAACACTTGTAACTCTTGCGTTGGGCGTCGGCGTGGGCGTGGTGGAAATCAAGTTACCGCCTTCATATATATATATATATATACGTATGTGTGTATGTATGTGCATACACATACAATGTATGTGCCTTTGAACTTGCTGTGGAAAAGCTTATTGTGATAAAATATGTAACTCATATGCATACATATGTATGTACACACATGCACTTAAACATATGTACTCGAATGCCTATGCCTACATCTGTAATCTATACACTTTTAAGAAAATACATATATAATATATTTAATATATGCAAACAGGAGAGGGTTCTTAGACACTACACAACACTATTTTTGTTGTAATTTTCATTTACAATTGCACTTACAAGTGCAATAATGAAACAATACTAACATGTGCCAGGGTAAAAATCAATTTTTATGAAATATAAATTGATATATATATGTATATATATATAGTTCATCTTTGTTCACAACTTTATCAGGTTATTTCATAAAAATTGATATATATATATATATATATATATAGGAATGCAAATTCTTGATATTAAATAGATAAGGTTAATCAGTGCAGGAAGATTTTAATAAGAACTGGACTTACAATGGAACTCTAAACTAAACAGGGGTACCACAGATCTTAGTTTCAATACAGTTGTAAATAATTTGAACTTTTAAATATTGAGTTGCGCATCAAAATAATGAGAAAACTCTCATTGAATATACCGAAGATTCCTTATTAAATTTATTGGTTCCAAAAGATAAACATTTCAAGGGAGAGATAGATGTACATACTTACATATATGCCTAAGCTGAACTAAGTTAAGTTTTTATAATTGCTAAGATCTTTATGGAAATCTCCTCACCATCATCACAGATCATATACTAATCGCGGTAGATACTTTGGAGTTTCTGGTGTTTCAATTATTGATCGACATAATAATACAAAATAACAAATAATAATAATTATACAATAAACAATTTGAATAAAATTCTTGTAACACCTAACACCTTCATTTTATTGAATATAAAAAAAGAGTACAAGAGTAAATATATACGGTGGGCAATTAGAAAATTGCACAGATTAAGTACACATACATATATATAGTATAGTAAACTATAATAGTATATATTGTAGTAAACTATATAGATTATGTTAACACAAAAGTATTCGTTTTTTTGCAGATAATGAGGCAGCTATTAACTGAAAGTGGATGTTGATTGAAAGCCGACTTTATTAATATATAGAGCGTGTTTTAATAGCTAGAGCTTGTTTAAACACTTGGGAGAACACTTGGAACACAAGCGAGACTCCAGGAGGAGATCCTAAAAGAACGTTCGGTTCCGAACTGATCGCCTTTTGTAGGGCGATTAGCCTGGTGATTGTGGAAATGAATATTAAATGTTTCATTCTGTCATTATATATAAGCCAAATACTAGCATCCGAATTGACTCACCATTATAATGCAGCAGAGAAGGAGGAGCCTTTGGTGTTATCCCTCAGAGTCGATCGGGTGGGACGCAATGCAGCAGCAAAGGTGAAATTTAATTTAACCGAAGCTCTTCCGGATAATTCCGGCAACAACAGAAATGCCAGCAACATTATTACAAATGTGATCAAGTTTGATACGAATCTAAATCATCTGCTGGTTGACACTATCACAGGACGTGTCTTTGTTGGAGGGGTTAATCGATTATATCAGCTGTCCCCAGATTTGGAACTGCATGAGACGGTTAAAACGGGTCCACAAAATGATTCTGTCGAGTGCACAATACTTGATTGCCCGATGAATGCTGTTCGCAAGCCGACAGACAATTACAATAAGGTGCTATTGATAGACCGAGCCACATCCCGGCTTATTGCCTGCGGCTCTTTGTTCCAAGGCACATGTACCGTACGTAATTTACAGAATGTTAGCATTGTCGAGCATGAAGTGCCTGATGCAGTCGTTTCCAACGATGCCAACTCCTCAACGGTGGCATTTATTGCGCCCGGACCTCCACAGCATCCGGTGACAAATGTAATGTATGTCGGTGTCACATATACCAACAATTCACCATATCGCAGCGAGATTCCTGCCGTCGCATCGCGTTCCCTTGAAAAGACCAAAATGTTTCAGATCGCCTCATCCGCCGTCACAACGGGCACCAGGACCTTTATCAATTCCTATGCACGAGAATCGTATTTGGTTAACTACGTGTATGGGTTTAGTTCGGAACGCTTCTCGTACTTCCTGACGACACAGCTAAAGCACAGCCATCATTCGTCGCCCAAGGAGTATATTACTAAGCTGGTGCGGATTTGCCAGGAGGATTCCAATTATTATTCATACACTGAAATCCCTGTGGAGTGTATTAGCGAGGCCCAAGGCGGCACTAAATTTAATCTAGTCCAGGCTGGATTCCTCGGTAAACCCAGCTCAGATTTAGCCCAGAGCCTTGGCATATCCATACAGGACGATGTTCTCTTCGCGGTATTCTCCAAAGGTGAAAATAATGTACCCACAAACAATTCGGCTCTTTGTATATTCTCGCTTAAGTCGATTCGTCGAAAGTTTATGCAGAATATAAAGTTCTGTTTCAATGGAAATGGTATGCGAGGTCTGGACTTCATATCGCCAAGTATGCCGTGTGTTTTAACGGTACGTGTAAAACATTTCTACCGACACCTACACACATGTACAAATGCTCATATATATTTAATTAGATCTAGTATCCATTGACAGGGATTTGCAAGAGTATATGTATATAGGTTGTGAACCTAGAACCTAGTTAGAACCCGTAATACACCAGCTTATTTCAAGATGAAGTAGGGAGAAGTGGGAAGTGCGTGAAGTTGAGAATTTGAGCCGAAAATACTTAAAAGATATCGTAATACTGTTTGATAGCCAGGCAGTAATTAAGCCACTCAACTTATGGATCAAAACGAAATTAGTATTAGACAATAGTACTAAACTCGACATGCAAGGGAAGAATAACAGCTTCACAATAAGGTGAATACCGCTGCACAATATTATATCAGGAAATGAGAAGGCAGAAAAATAATACCTATGAAATAAGGAGATCAAGATAAGGGATAACAGACTGCGATCTAACACGCAAGGCTGTACCAATTGAAGTTAACTAAGTGTGTTACTGGACAAGAATCGATCAATAAAACCAGTGCAGGCAAATTTATGGACTATCTTTGAATAACTAGACTGGCTATAAAGCTCGAAGTTTAGCAGGCGGTACAATAGATCTACTAGTTTGCAGTACATCTCCCCCCAACAATTAAAAATATTGTAATAATGCACGTCTTTCGTAGTCGAGTTATATGCAAATACTGAATTCAGAGAGCTTTAGAACGAATTATTTATTGTAATATTTTTGGGGAAAAAGATGTTAAGGAACCGCAATTGATTGTATTCCATTAATTATTAATGTTTTGAAATATACTTTACAGAAACTGCAAACCATTGGAGAGGACTTTTGTGGTCTGGATGTGAACTCGCCGTTGGGAGGCGAGCAACCCATTACGGCCGTACCGGTTGCCATGTTCAACACTCGATTGACGGCAGTGGCAGCGACGAGTATGAGTGGCTATACGGTGGTGTTCATTGGTACAGCGGACGGGTACATCAAGAAAGTTGTGGTGGAGTCTTCGATAGTGGCTAACGAGTATGCCAGCATGCCTGTAGACGTGGGATCTGCCATTAATCAGGATATGCAGTTTGATAATCAGAACTTGTACATTTATGCGATGTCCAAACGAACGGTATCGAAAGTGAAAGTGTATGATTGCTCCGACTTTCGTACGTGTAACGAGTGTCTTGGTGCCAAGGATCCGTATTGTGGCTGGTGCTCATTGGAAAATAAGTGCAGCCCACGTTCCAATTGTCAGGACGATGCCAACGATCCGCTCTACTGGGTTAGCTACAAGACGGGCAAGTGTACGACAATAACGAGCGTTGTGCCCCACCAATTGCAGCGAACCACGGCGAGGACCTTGGAGCTAATCATAGATCACTTACCCCAGTTGAAGGAGAACTTAATTTGTGCTTTCACTACGGAGGACAAAGCTTTGTTCACCAATGCCACAAAGAAACGGAATGGCGTGAACTGCACGACACCACGGACAGATATGCTACCTCAAATCGAACAGGGCAAGCATCATTTTACGGCCAAACTGTCGGTACGCACGCGCAACGGACCCGATCTAGTCTCTACGGACTTCACCTTCTTTGACTGCAGCACACACTCGTCGTGCACTCGCTGCGTATCCTCGGAGTTCCCCTGCGATTGGTGCGTGGAGGCACATCGTTGCACCCACGACACCGCTGAGAATTGTCGCAATGATATATTGGTAACGGGTGTCAGTCGCATCGGTCCCAGCTATCGCTCTGGCCCCGGTTTCTGTCCGACCATTAATGCCACTGGCGATGGCAGCGAGGTTCTTGTCGCTGCTGGCACCAGCAAGTCGATCAAAGTCAAGGTTCACATTATTGGACAGTTTATCGTGCAGACACGCTTTGTCTGTCAGTTTAATATCGAGGGACGTGTCACAAGCTTGAATGCCCAGCTCCTGGGCGATACCATATACTGTGATAGCATGGAGTTCCAGTACACATCCCGATCTCCCAACTTGACTGCCACTTTTGCTGTTATTTGGGGCGGATCTAAGCCATTGGACAATCCACATAATATACACGGTAAGTGTTAAGTAGTTAAGTGTAGTATGAAAAGTAGTTTATTCAAAGATTGCTTAATTGCTCAGTTTCAATTCAGATTCAAAACTTTCACTAAACCTTTCACTTCAAGAAGTCCAATTAATTTCTTCATATACATTTGAATGAATGAAGAATTTGTTTAACATTATATTCTACTATTTTTTCTCATTGTTTTACATTTTGGCTTAATAACTTGAACCCGGTGAACTCCATGTTCCCCCCTTCATTAGACCCTAATATTATTATTATTACTAGTAAATGGGAGACCAGAGTGTGTCGTTAGTACCTTAAAGTCCCTTACCGGACAAAATCTACACTGCTTCCCTAATAAAACAGAGCAGATCTATCGTCGTGGTGCGGTATTCATGTGCATATATTTGCTCCCATCCATACCTAGGCTGCACAGTGGCAGAATATGTTAGCAAGTTTCTTCGTTGTGCCTTGCAGAGTCTACAATCCAAATCCCTAGAAAGATGCATCCTAACTTGGTGATAGTTTACCGTATAGTTCAAGGAGTTGAAAATCCCGCATAGCTAAGGGATTGTTAATCTCCTTCGCCTGCCGCATCCTTGATCTGCAAAGGCGGTAGCCCTCGGTCATAATATCAGTGCAATCATCACTACAAGCAAAGACAAGATACCTGCAATAGATCTTAAATTAACTTTGAGTAATGCGCTTTAATCACACTATTTTAATTATGATTTTATTATTTAACAGTTGTGATATATCGTTGCCGAGATATGGCGGACAGCTGTGGTATTTGCTTGGCTTTGGCCGAAAAATACAACTGTGGATGGTGCTCATCGACAAATACTTGCGAGGTGGTGGAGCAGTGCAATAAAAATAACGAGGGAAAGACTGATTGGCTGAATCGTAGTGAAATTTGTCCAAATCCGGAAATACATACGTTCGGTCCGAAGACTGGACCTTGGGAGGGTGGAACCAACATAACCATACAGGGTATCAATCTGGGCAAGAGCTACAACGACATATACTCTGGAGTTCGCATCGCTGGAATTAACTGCATGCCCTTCCCACAGTTCTACATTGATACGAAACAAATTGTCTGCACTGTGGACAGTCCCGGCGAGCAAATGTATCGCAATGGACGTATTGTGGTGCAAATTGGAGACTACCGTGGCGAATCGAAAGAGGACTATGAGTTCGTCGACCCCAAAATATCAAGCTTCTATCCACGCTTCGGCCCAACTTCGGGAGGAACGCAGATTCGTATAATTGGCAAGCATCTGAATGCGGGTTCGCGTATTCAGGCGTTTATTAACGATCACCTGCCTTGCCGCATCCTGAGCACAGACTCATCGCAAGCAATTTGCCGCACTGCACCATCACCGGGGATTATTGAGGGTCGCCTGAAGATGTCATTCGACAATGGACCACGTGAATTCAACGACTACAATTTCAAGTACGTTCTCGATCCGACTGTGGATCAAGTTAGCTCCGGCCCCAGCGGCCAGATCAAGGTGCCAAAGGGTATACCCGCTGGCGGCATCCGTATAGTAGTCTCCGGCACCCAATTCACAAGCATCCAGGCACCCAGCATATATGTCTACTACAAGGATCAAATGTATGTCAGTCAGTGTCGCGTGCATTCGGACACGGACATGGAGTGTCCCTCCCCTGTCATTGAGACAGATAGTAGGGTACTAGACCCAGAGAATCCTATGCTACTTGAATACGGTTTCCTCATGGACAATGTGCTGCGTGTGCAGAATCTTTCTAAGAAGCACAACAATCATTTTGAGCTCTATCCAAATCCTGAATACTTTACATTCGAAGAACGCGTCAAGTACTTTAAAAGCGAATATCTAACTATAAATGGACGTAATCTTGATCGGGCATGCAAGGAGAGCGATGTGGAGGTTAAGATCGGCAATGGCTTCTGCAACATTACCTCGCTCTCCCGCCAACAGCTTACTTGTCGTCCGCCAACAGAGGCAGCGGCAGCCAGCAACAGCCCGAGCGGACCAGAAGTTATCGTTCGCATCGGATCGGCATTGGAATATAAGATCGGTATACTCAGCTACGAGTCCTCAAACATTATCATGGATTGGGGCGACAATGTAGTCTTCGGCGTCATTGCCGGCAGTGTCATATTCCTTCTGATATTTGTCGCGCTTCTCGTTGCGTATCGCAAGAAGACCTCGGAATCGAATCGTGTACTGCGGAATATGCAGGAGCAAATGGATATATTGGAGTTGCGTGTGGCTGCCGAGTGCAAAGAAGCCTTCGCCGAACTGCAGACGGAGATGACAGATCTTACCGGGGACCTAACTTCGGGCGGAATACCATTTTTGGATTATCGCTCGTATGCCATGAAGATTCTGTTCCCTAATCACGAGGATCATATTGTACTGCAATGGGAAAGACCCGAATTGCTGCGAAAGGAGAAGGGCCTACGTTTGTTCGCCCAACTTATTATGAACAAGACCTTTCTGCTGCTATTCATTCGCACCTTGGAGTCCAATCGATATTTCTCAATGCGCGAACGCGTCAACGTCGCGTCCCTTATAATGGTTACCCTACAATCGAAGCTTGAGTATTGCACGGATATATTGAAGACCCTCTTGGGTGACTTGATAGAGAAGTGCATCGAGGGGAAGAGTCATCCAAAACTGCTGCTGCGACGAACGGAAAGCGTTGCTGAAAAGATGCTTAGCGCGTGGTTTACATTTTTGCTCTATAAATTCCTTAAGGAGTGTGCCGGCGAGCCACTGTACATGCTCTTCCGTGCCGTTAAGGGACAGGTGGACAAGGGTCCAGTCGATGCATGCACCCACGAGGCACGCTATTCGCTGAGCGAAGAGAAGCTCATCAGGCAGTCTATTGATTTCCGTGCCATGACTGTCAATGCAAGCATCATTCAGCAGCCGATATTCTGCAACAATCTAGACATGCTGCCCACCCACACAGAGAACGTGTCCGTTAAAGTGCTCGACTGCGACACCATTGGTCAGGTGAAGGACAAGTGCTTGGAGACCATATACAAGAATATACCCTCCACTCAAAGGCCACGCAGGGATGACCTAGACTTGGGTAAGTGTTACAAATGCCAAATTCAAATAAATAACATCAATGATAATTGTAATTATTCAGAATCTTATAGATTAATCCAAGTATCTAGTATAATAAATTGAACAAATCTAAAGAAACTTTGTTAGCTACTATTTAAATAAAAGTTAAGTAAGGGTGGTTTTACTGGTTATGACGGCTAAGTAGTGTTCTGGCATCAATAAAATAAGGCCTCTAAAAATATTTGGCTTGCTAATTACAACTCCCACAGCATATATTTATATATTAATTTGGATCAGAAGTTTGCTACGCACCTTTGGAGACATCTTCGACCCTATAAAGTATAAATATTCTCAATCAAAATTAATTAAATTAACAGAGGAGCCGTACTATCCATGTCTGTCTGTAGCAACATAAACTAGCAACTTTTCTTGATGAAACTTGTTTTTTACACGCAATTAATAAATTTGAATAATCCAGATTAGACTGACTAACTGTCATACAACTATTTTGTTTGTTTGCAAGTCTAAGCTATATAGTTGTAGAAAATGAGTGCAAAAGTATATTCTGGTGCGATGCACAGTTAAAAATTCATAGTTCATAGTTACAAATTGATACTTTCTAAACACTTTAAACAGGGTTATCTCGGACGTACTAATACAAGATTACGGCCTGATTTTCTGATTCAATTTACTTCATTCAAAGTGCTTTGGAAAGAAATACTTTTTTATACCCTTTGACCATTGAAAATGGCCAAAAAAGGGTATACTAACTTTGTGCAAATGTATGTAACAGGCAGAAGGAGGCGTGGGACACCACATAAAGTATATATATTCTTGCTCAGGATCACAAGCCTAGTCGATTGAGCCATGTCTGTCTGTCTGTCTGTCTGTCTGTCTGTCTGTCTGTCCGTCTGTCTGTGTGAACGCACAGATCTCAGCTATTATAAAAGCTAGAGTTACCAAATTTGACAGGAAGACTCCTGTGTACTATAAGCTGATCAAGTTTATTTCAAATGTTAGGTGCCACGCCTACTGCCGCCGTAAATCAAAAAATTTAGTTTTTGAACTCAAATTGTAAGCGCTGTATAAAAGCTACAAATTTCTGACTTTAACATACAATATACTAAGCTGACTGAATTATCTACGTATTCTCCAAATTGCAATCCTATCGATCAATAATTGCAGAAGTTATTTAAGAAAGTATGAGCAGCTGTCAGCTAACAAGAGAGGTGGGCGAACGTAAAGCGCCATCTGTTGAGAATAATTCTAAAGCATGTGCATATGCATATGTGTATGAATTTAACAAATTAAACTACACGGGAACATAGGGCGAAGGGTATTCCACTGTCGCGTGCTTCGCGACTGTTGCTTTTCTTACTGGTTTTAACCTAACAAACTAACAAAGTTAGCAACTAAAGTAATTTATTTAAAATTATTGAGTAAGGGTCAACGTTAGAGTTGCTAAAAAATCACTTTTTTGTTTGGTACACAAGGAATCTTATTGCCTTTCTGTAATGATCAGAATTTATCAAATCGGTTCACTACAAGGCTAACCAGTAAGAAAAGCAACAGTCGCGCAGCACGCGACAGTTGGATACCCTTCGACCTATGTATGTATGTATGTTCCTATGTATATACACATATACATACATATGCACATGCTTTGAAATTAATCCCGACAGATGGCGCTCGCGCTTCGCGCTCGCCCGCCTCCTCCGCCCCTCAGCTGACAGAAGCACTTGGTTTTATGGTCATACTTTCTTAAATAACTTCTGTGATTATTGTCCGATCGGATTGTAATTTGGAGACTACGTAGATATTTCATTCAGCTTAGTATATGTTAATGTCAGAAAGTTGTATTTTTTATACAGCGCTTACAAATTGAGTTTAAAAAATTAAATTATTGATTTGTGGGGGCGGTGGGCGTGGCACCTAACATTTGAAATAAACTTGATCTGCTTGAAGTACACAGGAGTCTTCCTGCCAAATTTGGTAACTCTAGCTTTTATAATAGCTGAGATCTGTGCGTTCACACAGACGGACTGACGGACAGACAGACAGACATGGCTCAATCGACCCGGCTTGTGATCCTGAGCAAGAATATATATACTTCGTGGGGTCTGCCACGCCTCCTTCTGCCTGTTACATACATTTGCACAAAGTTAGTATACCCTTTTTTGACCATTTTCAATGGTTGAAGGGTATAAAAATGTATGATTATTTGAGCACAGAGCTTTTTGCAAGACGCCATCTTTAAGTCGCCACCTTGAATCTTTTCCAGGTCTAGTATAAAGAGGATATTTAGCCCTTTAATCGGTTAAATGGGAAAATCGTATGTCTATTCATTGTTTTTAATATTTATTTTAACCTGGCTGATTTACGGCTTAAACTGAAAGAACCTTCCCTTTACTCTGTCAACATGAATATATATACATATATATGTATATATTTATATTAATGAATTTAATCTCTTTAAAGAATGGCGCACTGGAGCAACGGGACGGGTAATATTGTACGATGAGGACGCAACTTCTAAAACAGAAAGCGAGTGGAAAAAATTAAACACCTTGCAGCACTACAACGTACCGGATGGTGCTGGTCTTAGTTTGGTGCCCAAGCAAAGTTCCATATATAACTTTAGCATTTTATCTGATAAAAACGAAAAGTCGCACAAGTAAGTTCAAATTCAAATTTTTACATTTCAACATACTAGATTGATAAAATATATAGCAATAAAATATAGTAAGATCTGCATTCCCCTCTGTCTATCCGTACGTATGACAAGCCAGATTTCACAGGCAATTTTCTGATTTGAAGTATACGTGTAGTTATCTGGCATTTATTATAGTTATTTTTGATCACACACACATGATAAATACCCTTGCACAGTCGTTTTGTGATCAGGATCGGACAATAAATAAGGATATATAACAGTAAAAGTTGGTTAGATACTAAAAAGATTTAAAGTCAATATAATAGTGAATCAGCATAAACTGAGGATTTTAACTAGCCAACTCTTTGTGTCCATTAACTATTAATGAATATATACTATACCATTCAACGCTGCACCTTTATTATATAACTAGAAACTTTCGGAGGAGATAAGAACCTACAAAGACATAAGACTTTCGGCATGCCGATGGTAGGCTCTCTTTTTTGGGTTTTCCTAAATAATAACATTTGTTAATTTTGCCCATGATATAGGTATGAAACGTTGAATATATCAAAGTACACTTCCTCCTCCCCCGACATTTAGTCGCGCTGGTAGTCCCCTTAACAACGATATGCACGACAACGGCTTGAAGTACTGGCACTTGGTGAAGCACCACGACAGTGACATACAGAAGGAAGGGGAGCGTGTGAATAAATTAGTATCGGAGATATACTTGACACGACTGCTGGCTACCAAGGGTACGCTGCAGAAGTTTGTGGATGATCTATTTGAGACCATATTCAGTACGGCACATCGAGGATCGGCGCTTCCCTTGGCCATTAAGTATATGTTTGATTTCTTGGACGATCAGGCACTTTTGCATGGAATCACCGATCCTGAAGTCGTCCATACATGGAAGAGTAACAGTTTACCCTTGCGGTAAGTATCTTATCTTCTTCTCTTCTCTCTCTTTATATTTTTTTCTCCTAACACAACCTTTGTTTTTGTTTTTTTAGCTTTTGGGTAAACCTAATAAAAAATCCAAATTTCGTATTTGACATACATAAATCGAATATCGTGGACTCCTGTCTATCGGTTGTGGCTCAGACATTTATGGATTCTTGCTCGACATCGGACCATCGGTTGGGTTAGTGCTATTCATTATTTTATTCATTGAGTCATTTGTATTCTTAATATTTAACTTATTTATATAGGCAAGGACTCGCCCAGCTCAAAGCTATTGTATGCTAAAGATATACCCGGAATATCGTAAGTGGGTTGACCGATATTACAGGGATATTCGCGATATGTCGTCCATATCTGATCAGGACATGAATGCTATGCTTGCTGAAGAATCTCGGGTAAGAACAAATCTCTGCGCCCAACAATTTCACTTTGTTCAAATCTGAAAACGTGGAATAATTTATAAAAACTTTCCGAAACTCGGAAAAACTCATCGATAAAAATTATCGATAATAATTGATGGAATTGAATCCAAATCTAAATTATTGTGATTTTTATACCAGCAACCCATAGGGTAGAAGGGTAGTAAAACTTTGTGCCAACCGAAAATGTATGTAACAGGCAGAAGAAAGCGTGGCATACCCCACAAACAATATATATTCGAAATCAGTATTAAACGCCGTGTCGATATAGCCATGTCCGGCTGTCTGTCATAGTATATTATATTTGTTTAGGAATTAGCAAAGGAGATTAAAACTTGCTATAGAATAAAATCTTAGACATGCCTACGGTAGCCTTGCTTTATTGTTTTAAACATATATATATTTCTAAGTATTTAATTTTATAAAAATAAACAAAATGATTAGACAAACCAAATTAAAATGAAATTAGTCTCAACAGTTTAGTTTTTAATGTCAAAAGTGATGCAGTTTTCTGGGCATCGAGTTACAAAAGTGGTTCCCTTCCTTTTAAACGTATTCGTTTCTTAAATATCAGACACCTTTAAATGAATTGAACCTTCAAAAATAGCAACTTTCTTATTGATAGACTTTTTCGTCCTTGCTGAGCTAGGGATTCACTTTAGACTACTGTTTTGTCCAGTATTCCTTATAATAATACCTGTAGATGCTATTTATACCCTTCGACCATTGAAAATGGTCAAAAAAGGGTATACTAACTTTGTGCAAATGTATGTAACAGGCAGAAGGAGGCGTGGCAGACCCCACAAAGTATATATATTCTTGCTCAGGATCACTAGCCGAGTCGATTGAGCTATGTCTGTCTGTCTGTCCGGATGTCCGGATGTCCGGGTGTCCGGATGTCAGTCTGACCAGATGAACACACAGATCTCAGCTATTATAAATGCTAGAGACACAACATTTGGAATGAAGGTTCCTATGTACTCGGCGCAGATCAAGTTTATTACAAATGTTAGGTGCCACGCCCACCGCCCCCACAAATCAATAATTTAATTTTTGAACTCAATTTGTAAGCGCTGTATAATAGATACAACTTTCTGACTTTAACATATACTAAGCTGAATGAAATATCTACGTAGTCTCCAAATTACAATCCGATCGGACAATAATCACAGAAGTTATTTAAGAAAGTATGAGCATAAAACCAAGAGTTTCTGTCAGCTAACAAGGGGAGGCGGGCGAGCGCAAAGCGCGAGCGCCATCTGTCGGGATTAATTTCAAAGCATATGCATATGTATATGGGTACATACATAGGAATATACATACATAGGTCGAAGGGTATCCCACTGTCGCGTGCTGCGCGACTGTTGCTTTTCTTACTGGTTTTAAACTAACTTTATCATGTATAGTTTCAAAACTAAAGTTTTTCCAACACATACATTTCATTTTTGATGTCAAATGAACTTAGTTTCCTTTAACGACAAGAATATCTTGACAGTAAAATAAGGCAGGCAGTGGGATACTCTTCAACCTATGTTCCGGCAAGAATATACCCTATGCCCTGTTAAATACATTTGCACAAAGTTAGTATGCCCTTTTTTGGGTAGAAAATAATCAAACTGATATGAACCATGTTATAACTTTAATAATATATAATGTCTATTTGCAGTTACACACAACGGAGTTTAATACCAATTGCGCCCTACACGAGCTTTACACATACGCAGTAAAGTATAATGAGCAGCTAACAGTCACATTAGAGGAGGATGAATTCTCGCAGAAGCAGAGACTCGCATTTAAACTGGAGCAAGTGCACAATATCATGTCGGCTGAATAAGAGAGAGAACACTAATGAAACAAACAACGGATAAAACATATGTATTGTATAATTGTAATATGTGTGGATGGCCCTACGATTTGTTACCATTTTCTATGCTTATCAGTGTGTGTATATTAGATATATATTAGAGCAGGAACAAAATACTGCCGGAAAAGAACAAAGCTAAGGAAATAAGAAAAATCAATACACTCATTAACCAAAAACAAAAACATGTAAACAGCATTCCATTTGAATGGATATATATCAGCTCTTAGGCATACCATATATATTTTTCCTTTTTTCACTTTGCTCATTATGATTATTATGTGTATGTAAATGTATTTGTATTGTATGTAATGCACGTAAGTAAAATTAAATATATAGTGTATGCATATACATATGTATATGTCTGTGTATCTGTATGTGTATGTGTAGATATAAATCTTTTGTATACAAAAGTTTTGTGACACCATCGTCATTAATGTTTTGTGTAATTCGCAGTTGGTTGTCCTCAATTATACATAATATATACATAGATATATAGATTAATTAATACTTTATTATTTAATCCAAACGCAAATGCTACAATTGACTGATTTTTATAAATATATATGTGTTAAATAAATGATGTATGTAAAATGTCAGTAAACAATATTGATATTGATAGAATGATCGCATATGCATCGCAACTACTATATAGTAACATTGGTAGTAAAAGGGACGGAATTTTGTATTGCTTTGAATTATCTATATACTATGTTACCTGGTAACCACCCTGCGGAAACAGTAAATTCGAAATTATTTCCGAAATGCATTTAAAACAGTATATTAATATATATTTCAACACATCTCAATATCATCAAGAAATGAAAATAGTTACTAAGACAAAGGGTCTCAAAGTTGAATCAAAGTGGATTACTCATCAGTAAAAATACTCGAGATGCGCCTGACGCTAAAGATCTTTTTCAAAAAATCCAATGCAAGACGGACACTAAAGCAATGCAATAACACAACCCAACAAAAAATTGTTTTGATCGTGATTTAGCTACTTTCTATATGCATATAAAATAGTGTGTTTGACAGTACTCTACAAGTGTTTACTGCCTACAAACCAACTGTACTCATATCTTACTGTTAAACATTGAACTAGCTCTCAAAACAGCAAAACTACAACTACAACATTCATTAATTCAAAAACTGTAGCCTAAAATGGCAGCCATTTGTTTAAAGCATGATTCATTTGGTCTTTTGAATGCATTTACGGATGCTGAATTAAAATGTAAAATCATGTCTTATTCTCCCACAACCTACCTATATTTATTTGGTAATAATTTTGATCTTGCTTTGTATTGCAATATCTTGTGAACTACAGCTAAAAGAACAGTTTGGGCAGATATACATACATATGGTAAGATATACATCTTGTTTATCTACATGAACTATCTAACATATGTTTTGTGTACGTAAACCTAAACTTTCATTTCAATTCGATTTCAGTATCAAAATATGCATGGGAATACATTATCATAATTGGTTTAATTTACCACCACAATTATAAATGATTAAAACGACGGCTGCTTTGATTTTAATATGATTTATAGTTTTATAAATTGTTCATTTAATGATTTTTTAATGAATTCATTGTTTAAATACGACTGCTACTTGGGATAAAACAGCAGACCCCTGCAAGAATGCATCCAAAACTGCAAATAAATAACAATTAAGTTTTTTATGAGTGTGTTTAAATGTTGGTAGTTTTGCATGTGTTGACAGTTACAGTACAGTATTACTGGACGAAGTAAAAACTTGTCAGCATACTAATACAGTTAAAAATGGATGTATTTATGCAGGACTCTCTAAAACACTTGATGCGATATCACCCCGTTGTCGTAAGAATATTTAATTAAAAACAATTTTTTTTTTTATACTCATAATTAAGTAAATTTTTAATTTAATCATTGCACAAGTGTAATATTTAAAATTCATTGTCTAGAATAAATGTGTAAATTATTTATTTGTTTCTTTTCAATTTTATACTCATTGTAGCTGGCTCGAGATCAAGGTTGAAAAAATTTTTTTTATAATAAAAACAATTTGTTTTTTATAATTTATATTTTTCCGATATATTTCGGTTACACTTCGGTAACCGTCTTCAGGGATTAATTTGACACGTCTGCTCTTGCGGGCGCGGAGTTCCTAACTGTTAATAATTGTTTTTATTATAAAAAAATTTTTTCAAACTTGACCTCGAGCCAGCTACAATGAGTATAAAAAATAAAGGTCGCCAAAACTCTATAATAAATTTTATATATATAAAATAAATTATTTATAATATGATGTATGAAGTAGAATTTTCTATCTGAGATTTTCTATTGTTGGGCTTATACGCTGTATTAACTGAGTTAACCTTTACCGAATCGGGCGAATACAAAACAATCTTGCGATTCTTTTAGTTTTCTGCCAAAATTCCCCCATAACATTACCTTTTGTCTATAACTATGTATATGCATATATATGTACTATATAGTGTGGGTAGAGACGTAATGTTCCATTTGAATAGAACGATGCAGAAATTGCGTTTATTATTGATTCAATTGGTTCTGACCTGAGCAATTAACTACGTACTACACGTATGTATACATATATACATAACACACATAACTGGACAATTAAATTAAGACGATTAAATGTTTGTACTGTGTCTGAGTGTGCCCCGATATTCAAGGTACATTAATAAGTATATTAAAAAAGGTAGAAAAGACATACATATATGATATGAGTATTACTACTATATGTAGGTGTAGGTCTTTGGTTCTTCTACTTTCAAGTTATGTTTTGTGTTTTATTTTCTCAATACATAAATAAAAAAAATAACCCACCAATAACTATGAAAACATAACATAAACTATAGTTCGTATGTACCTTAATAATTTAATGTGTATCTTCACTCATTTTTCAAGATTTATTTTCACAAAACAAATTATAGTAATTACGCTCTATATCCCGAAGACTGAAGACGCTTATATAGTACAGTTTTAGGCCTAGTTTGCTGGGTTTCTTTTGCTTTCTATGCGATATATTTTTTATCATTAATCGTGAACTAGGCTACATTATACTTTAAACCACCGATGCAGAAGTAATTATAATACTAAATATAAATGTATTATGATATCAGTAAATGTATCAGTTAACTGAATCTTATATAGTAAGAGCAATTAACTGAATCTTATATAGTAAGAGCAATTTTAATTTGATGTTGATACTACCTAAACTATCTACACTACTAACTAGGTATGTATATTTGTAGTATGCGAATATATTCGAATACATTCGAGTGGTCAAATAAATACAAATGTACTTACTAACTGCATCATTTCTGTGTTTATATGTATGTATACATTCTGATGTAAAAATATTTGTGGTTGTGTGTAAAAAATCGAATATAGTACGTAAAATTATGTTTAGCAAAAATAAAGAACAAACAAAAAATATCGCAAAATATAAAAACCAAAACGCAAAATATATATAAAACATATTTATATGAATGTGCTTCAAGTCGGAAATGGAAATTGAATTCAAATAATAAATTAAAAAGCTTCCGCTGTTATCTACCTAACTGTTGGATACGTTGCTTTTATTTAAACTAAGACTAAATATATATATATACATATATATATATTTTTATATCCATATATATTCATCTGAAAATTTGTGTGTATAGTAACTCCCAAACATGTAAGTCGTATTTCAAGTGTGTGATTAATTCAATGAATCAATCAATTCGAAACTAAATCTCAAACTTAACACCTAATATATATATGTATGTATATGTGTATATGTCAAGTGTGTGATTAATTCAATGAATCAATCAATTCGAAACTAAATCTCAAACTTAACACCTAATATATATATGTATGTATCATCAATAAGAATATCGTATTTGTATTTGCATATATGTTTGTGCGTGTAAAGTATTTTAAATATACGAATAAAGAAACTGTCCAAAACTCTCTTTGATATATTGTGCACTTTCCTTTCAAAGAAGATTCTTTGGAAAATCTTAAAATAATTACATTTGTGTTATGTTATATGTAACTAGAATCCCTATCCCTTGGCTAAGCGATCACCATTTTCTTGCTGACTAACTCAGTGGCCATCAAACAGTAAACTATCACCTAGTTAAGATGGGTCTATCTTCGAGTTCCCCTATTCACCCTACGGTAAGCGAACGCCGAACCATTTAGTATCAACGAAATTAAATGCCTACTTTTCGTCGCTTTTTTTTCGTGTACGTTTTCTGAGTCTATTAGTTTATTTAGTTTAATTTATTTAATTTATAGTCGAACTATGGTCAGTCAAATGTTTAAAAGTAATAAACATAATTGTTTGTAAATTAAAATATAAAACTAAAAATAATTTTAAATTTAAGGTAAAACCATAAATGAGAAAAAAATAAATAAATTGAAATGTATTTTATATGAATTGGGATAAAAAAGAAAAAGCCGATCCAACATTTGTTGCAAAGGATTGGGGAAAACCCGGACAAATCCAATTAGGATCATGGTTATGATATCGAAACTAACCAGTTATGACCTTTTTGAGTATATCTGGGCAGTTCAACAGCTCTTGAGCGATGCCCATGCGACGGTTCTTTTGGTCAAAATTTAGCAATTTTGGAACAAACTTCGCTGAAACACGTCTCATGCCAAAAACGATAGAAAAAATTTCATGGCACGAGCCAAGCGATATACCGGCATCCTCAGCAACTTCTCTGATAGTGATTCGACGATTTTCCAAAACAATTTTCTTCACTGCTTGAACGTTTTCATCAGTTGTTGACGTGCGTGGGCGTCCAGAGGAGTTTGTACCACTTGTAAACATTTTTATACCCTTCGACCATTGAAAATGGTCAAAAAGGGTATACTAACTTTGTGCAAAATGAAAATGTATGTAACAGGCAGAAGGAGGCGTCGGAGACCCCATAAAGTATATATATTCTTGCTCAGGATCACAAGCCGAGTCGATTGAGCCATGTCTGTCTGTCTGTCCGTCTGTCCGTCTGTCCGTCTGTATGAACGCACAGATCTCAGCTATTATAAAAGCTAGAGTTACCAAATTTGGCAGGAAGACTCCTGTGTGGATCAAGCAGATCAAGTTTATTTCAAATGTTAGGTGCCACGCCCACCGCCCCCCACAAATCAATAATTTAATTTTTGAACTCAATTTTTAAGCGCTGTTTAAAAGATAGAACTTTCTGACTTAACATATACTAAGCTTAATGAAATATCTACGTAGTCTCCAAATTTCAGTCCGATCGGACAATAAACACAAAAGTTATTTAAGAAAGTATGAGCATAAAACCAAGTGCGTCAGCTAACAAGGGAGGCGGGCGAGCGCGTAGCACGAGCGCCATCTGTCTGGATTAATTTCAAAGCATGTGCATATGCATATGTGTATGAATTTAAGAAATTAAACTACACGGGAACATACTAGGTCGAAGGGTATCCCACTGTCGCGTGTTGCGCGACTGTTGCTTTTCTTACTGGTTTTACTCAGAAATTGTGCCATTGATTGCTGCTCCAGCTCTACTCACTTGTGTTCAGTGTTGCCAACTCAGCTATTTTCTAGCCAGTTCTGGCAGCCGAGTGGTTTTGGTTTATTATGACCCCCCGGCGAAGTGTTATCGAAGTGTTATATGAGTGAGTGTTCAGCTCTCTTTGGTGAGCAATCCAGAAACAGCAAACAGCGGCATCAAGACAGTCGCGGAACGATAAGCATGCGCGTACTTCTTTGCGCTGTGCGATCGTTTCCATGTGTGCGTGTATGGATGCACAGGCTCGCATATGAATGTATGCGTTGCTTGTGAAGTTTGACAACAGGCAAATGTTTCGGGCAGCCTGAAGTCAATTTTGTGTTCGGCGTCGTGAGCCTAGAGACAGACACAGTGGCCAAAAATGGTTATCTTGCAGCGAAAATTTTAAAACTTTTGAAAACATGTGGCTTGTTCTATGAGGATAATTTTATTTAGTAATTACATATTTATGTATTCAGAATTTTTTATTTTAATGTGCCCCACCTTTTTTTTTATATTATAATTTTGCTCAACAAAATATAATATAATTATGAATTTTCAATCCATCTTCTCAAAAATTAAACATAAATACACATGTTTTCTGATGCTAAAATTATTGCCGCCAAATAACCATTTTGGCTCACTGTAATTCGGTCTCTTAGCTCTCGATGACAAAGACAAAACAAACACATAGTTGATTTCACGCAGGTCAGGCCCGTAGCTAAAACTGTGCGGCACAGAAGGGCTCTCAACAGTCAGGGGCCCACGGTTACCAAACATAAAAATGTTATTAATGCGGATATATTTGTACAATTTAATTCCTTTGATAAACACAAATATATTTATTTATTTATGTTATTAATGCGGATATATTTGTACAATTTAATTCCTTTGGTAAACACAAATATATTTATTAATTAAGGTAATTTAAGTAGGAGTCCCTGATAAGTATTGCACAGGGGCCCGTAAAACCCTCACTACGGCCCTGTGCCTCAGTCTCTAGGCTCTCGACGCCGAAACACAAAATTGACTTCAGGCTGCCAGCGCGTTGGCCAAAGCATTTGCCTATTGCCAAACTGCACAAGCAACGCATACATTCATATACGAGCTTGTGCATACATAACACACATACATCGAAACGATGGCTAGCGCAAAGAAATATGCCCATGATCATCGTTTCGCTGTCGTTGTGCGATTGACTTGATGCCGATGCGCGCTTCTCGCGGTTTCTAACGAAGAGAGCCGTTCGCTCACTCATGAAACACTTCGTGTTCTGGGGTCCCAGTCTCAGCATAGCATCAGATGAGTAGATTCTGCTGTTTGAGTACTCTATATGTTCGATGCTTAGTGTCTATATGTTCATTGCTTAGGGACCATACTCTTCACAAAAAAAATGACCAGCAGCTGTTCTAATATGTATGTCGATTACTTATCGATACACCTGTAATTACATGCTGTCATCCCTAGTTTGCAATTCACATCGTTAGAAGTTAAAAGACTGCTAAACAGAAATTCGAGCACGCGCCAAAATGCAGAAAGAATATAAACAAAAAGCTCGTGATGTGTGGATGAACGAAAATTGATGCTTTCGATGTACAGAAAGTATTGCATCCCAACAAAACCAGTGTGCTAGATATACTGTCATTTTTTGAGGTGCCTCAAGAAAATGTTGACAGAATTTTAATGCAATACTCGACAATTCATCATATAAAATGGAATAATGTTGAGGACAACGATAAATGTTGGGCAGAAGTGCCAAATTATGATCTCGCATCCTTTGTGATAATGTTACTTTCGCTACCATAGTCCAATGCCGAGGTTGAGAGAGTGTTCAGCCAGGTGAACATTATTAAAACAAAGATCCGAAATAAAATGGAAATTCAAACTCTGAATTCCATTTTGAATTTAAGGTATTGAATGATCAATCCTATAATATATAATGATAATTTAAAATTAATATTTATTACAAATACGGCTTGCGGCAAGATGGAAAATGCTGCCACAACTACGAGGTGTCCGAAAGTTCCTTACGTTTAATTGGCACCAATTTGTCATACAACGAGCAAGCAGTTGAAGTTGACGAAATTCTAGCGACATTTGTCGAATAAATATATATGTATTTTGTATATTGTATTTTACAAACAAAATATGGTTTTCATCACTTCGTTTTAACAAATCTAGTTATTTTTAACTGATTTTGCTGCGGCTATTTTCTGTTGCTATTTTTTGTGAAGATTGGCTATTTTCAAGAGTCAACTCAGCTATAACTATCGGCTCAGAGTTGGCAACACTGCTTGTGTTGGTAGGCAACAGCTCGTTACGATATACAGCGATTTTTTTCCCTTGGCTTACCCCACAGCCACACAGCTCATTTGGCAGCGCCATCATCCGGCAGAGCAAGCAGTAAACGGGTAGTGTAAAATTTCTTGCAGAATTAAACAAATTTTAAATATAAATTATAATTTAAGTGAATTTTAATCATGTGTACTCTTTCCAGCCACACAGTAATGGGTTCTCTGTCCACACATATGTACATTTATGAGTACCTAAGAAAGGGTATTCGTTTGAATACTTTTTTCACCCATCTATTTTTGAGTCACAGATAAGTATGCTAGTCATGGGTACTCTTTTGATCCACCTATTCTTAGATAACTGCTTTAGTACTTTTTTTGTGGGGACTAACATACTCTAATTCTAGTACCTATAGTAAATAAGTACTCTATTCATATTCGGTGTGTAAATTTGCAGCACATTTCATACAGAAAGCGAAATGATAAAAAATGTTGCTAAGGGTTTATTAAGTAAGGGGTAGTCCCTTAGTAAGTGCTTATTACACCAGCTATGAACTAGAGGCCAGCATAATGGGGATGGGATGGGTTAGAAATTTGGAGGATTGGCAGATATTATTACTATACGGCTCCACCGACATTTTGTGTGGTCCTTTTCTTCTTTGACTGATCTAAGTTGTCTGCAAATGATTATCAAATGTTTGATAATATAAAGATATTCTATATAGTAACAAGACGTTGTTATTGTGGTGTGTACACACTTAAATTTATTATGTCATTGTCCAAATAAACAGACATTCGAGTACGTTTACGAGTATAGTAAAATGTTACATCCACTTCTTTTACATATAAATTCGAAATATAAGTTAAATACATAATACATAAATATCGATTTTACAATTAGCTTTATAATTATATGTTGCCTTATTCAACGGAGGTGCTTCATGATAAATGGTTGTCCTTGTTGTCTTGGAATTGGGACTTTGACTTTGTTCAGTTTCGTTGCAATTCGATTCCATTTTAATTGTATTCGTTAGCTAATCCACGATTAGATTCATTTACATACATATATCTAAAGTTAGTTTAAAATATAATTTGTTCGCTAATCTAAAAACCGATTTATTTGAACAAAGAGCACATTCAAACCCCATACATACTACATGGGCTTAAAAGTCTCAGGATTTTGTCAATATGAGATGTTAATTAAATATAATCATGAATCATTTTTATATAGTCTCGGCATTAGTTGATATACATACAAAATTGCATGGCATTTTGACCATTCGTTTGAAAAATTGCGTAGTTAATTAGATAGTTTAGGCACCGAAGATGAAACTCATACTGAAATGCCAAAAGAGGCTATGAATTAAGAAAGAAATTACTAAAAAAGAACATCGATTCGTTTTAAGTGATCAAAAATTAATCGTACGACAGTAAGCTTAGTGTGTGCAAAAGTGTAAATTATGGCCGAATTGAACCAAATACGGTACCAGATGGTTCTAAACCATTATATTCTGTTCTGAACCTGAAAAGGGGGCTTCAAAAAATTTGGTTTGATCCAAAGTAAGAAAGTCAAGCAAGCAGGACTTTAAAAAACAACTAACCCCATTACATTTTTTCATTTCAAATCTCGCGACTTTTCAGTCCATTTAGTACTTAATATGTATATATGTATGGGAGTTTGTTCGACCTAACTCGTATTTAGCTACGTATTTTTCCGAAGCCTCTCGTGTTAACTTATACTAGGTTAGGGGTAGCAGGGGCAAATTCGAGGTGTTCGACTATTTCAGGTGGATTGCAGAAAGTGTTTCTTCCATGTGTGTGTGTGTTCAGCTGACCAATCGTGATTCGGCTTTAGTCCAGAGTCCGATAAGCATGCGCTTGAGATGTAGTATATGAATCGGAGATTGAGCTCGGCGCTATATGGGATAAGATGATTGGTGGGTTATCTCTTGACTGTGGCTGTGGCTGCTCCTCAAAGACGTCCGTCACACCGATTACAGCCGCTGCCTTGGAGGCCTCGAAAAGCAGTTTCGTTGGCAAATCAAAGATCGAGGATCACTGAAGGCGTGGCCAGTAATTGCTGCCGGTTAAGTCGGATACATTCTGTGAGGAGATCTGAACAGGTACCGAGACGCCGGCAGAAATGACGCCTGTAAAATTGAGAGTTGCAAATTGTATCACAAATGTATCCAAATGATAATGTTGTTGTTTTTAGAGGTCTTTACCTGTATTAGCTGTGCTCACCACGGAGCCATTGCCATAGACCCCGTGCTGAGGCGGCTGTTGATGTGCTGTAGCCGGGTTGCAGGCTGAGTTGCGGGGATGTGTTGCATACGGGGAGCCCAGCGACAGGGGATCGTGGAACATATACGGATAGCTCTCCCTTTGCTGCAGACATGTGGGCGTCATTGAGCTTAGCGAGGAGGTCATAGAGCTGTTTACAATGTTATGCAAATAAGAAGATAGAGATGAAGAAAGAAGGTGCATTGTTTATATTTATTAACCAGTAAGAAAAGCAACAGTCGAGCAGCACGCGACAGTGGGATACCCTTCGACCTATGTATGTATATTCCTATGTATGTACCCATATACATATGCACATGCTTTGAAATTAATCCCGACAGATGGCGCTCGCGCTTCGCGCTCGCCCGCCTCCCTTGTTAGCTGACAGAAACACTTGGTTTTATGCTCATACTTTCTTAAATAACTTCTGTGATTATTGTCCGATCGGATTGTAATTTGGAGACTACGTAGATATTTCATTCAGCTTAGTATATGTTAAAGTCAGAAAGTTGTATCTATTATACAGCGCTTACAAATTGAGTTCAAAAATTAAATTATTGATTTGTGGGGGCGGTGGGCGTGGCACCTAACATTTGTAATAAACTTGATCTGCGCCGAGTACATAAGAACCTCCATTCCAAATTTGGTGTCTCTAGCGTTTATAATAGCTGAAATGTGTGTGTTCATCTGGTCAGACGGACATTCGGATACCCGCACATCCGGACAGACAGACAGACATGGCTCAATCGACTCGGCTAGTGATCCTGAGCAAGAATATATATACTTTGTGGGGTCTGCCACGCCTCCTTCTGCCTGTTACATACATTTGCACAAAGTTAGTATACCCTTTTTTGACCATTTTCAATGGTCGAAGGGTATAATAAAATATTGTAGTCCGTGTTATATATCATATATTCGACTCACTTGTAGTTTTCCGCCATTGTTGCAATGGGTTGTGGCATAGTTGAGTACATTGTGTTGAAACCGGGGTTGAGGGGTAAGCGGGGCGCCGCCGGTTGCAGAGGTGGGCTCTCTGAGGTGCCTTGCGCACGATTGGCGTCTCCTCCGAGTATCTAAAATGAGTGTTACATTGGTTAATAACTAATTACATTTAATTAAATGTTAAGTCGAAAGCTAATGACAGTAAGATACCCTTCGTTTGATTTTAAAACCCAGAAGTAAAAGTTACTTTCGGCATGATTTTATACCATTGCATTCTGCTGAGATAATTCTTATACTTTGCAGATTTGAATAATATTGTTGGTATTCATTGACAGCTACAATAACTCCAATCCTAGTTGTCTGACTAAAAACCAGAAAGGCTACAGTCGGTATGCCGTAGGATATATACCCTTGCAGTTTCTTATATCCTTTGATTGTTTCTACACCAGATATATATAATGGTGCAGAATTAAATATTACAAATAATAATAGAGAACGTGCAATGTAGTAAATTTTGTTGCAATATCTTTATCAAGCTCGTTCTGACTCATTAACAGCGTGCAGCAATAAAAAAGAATATGTGCCAAGTTTCATCAATGTAGCTTTTCGCGGAATGGCTGAGCTGGCTATCGATAGTTAGTTAAGTAATTTGTCACCGATAGAGGGCACATAAATTTAGTATTCTATTGTATACATTTTTGTTGTTGTTGTAATTGGTCACACCGATTTAACTAAGAATTAAGCTATGCTTAGAGCGTCAGATCAGTGCGTCTGGCGATATCCAAGAGTGAGGGAAGAGAAAATACGGCATGTGTACTTACTGTTGGGCCGTTTGAGTTTTCGGCCAGATTTACCGCGTGGGCGGTTGAAGTGCCTTCCGAGACTGCTGAACTGACAAGGTTGCTGGGCGTGGCATTGCTAGCTGCTACTGGATTCTGTCCTGTTGATGTTGAGCCCCCTGCGGAATTGTTTGTGCTTGTGCGCCCACTGACGTTCACATTGTCAACCGATCGTCGCTGTGTACGCAGTTTCTCCTCACGTCGCCACTTTGCACATCGATTGGAGAACCAAACCTAATGAACAATAACTTCCGATAATGAGAAGCAGATACATGGCCAAAACAAGAAACACAGAAAGAAAGCTACAGTCGAGCAAGCCCGACTCAAAGATACTCTGCGCCCAATTAAGTAAAACAATAATAAACTTGAATAACTTCTAATTTTATTGTTCGATTTGTATTCGATAGTATTCATCATCAGCATGAATCTCTTATACAAAGAAACTTGTATGCAAAATTTTCTGATTTTGGCCGTTTTATAGTTAAGATCTCTGTTTCAAAACAGACGGACAGATAATATTGTACAATCGGCCAAGGATAACTCGAAGTGATTCTGAGCATGATATCTGTATATACTTTATGAGTTCTGCCACGTATCCTGCCCTATTACATACATTGCCACAAAGTTAGTTCATTCCAATGGAATCAATCTTTGGCTTAGCGAACGCAGGAATAGAGACGCGATTAGAGAGTAACTGAGATCAGAGGAGGCAACAGGCATGTGGTAATGGAAGTCTACCTTAGGCTACTATAACAACAAAAGGTTCAAAATGACAATGAAGATGAGTAAGAATACAATGAGGATCCTCACAGGGCTACTTACAGGTCACTGTGAGTGAGCACTTACTTACAGTATGCCTGGCATTGGCTCTTGAAAGAAGTGCATCGTTAGGCAAGTACCTTCTAGGGGTTAACGAGATAAGGTCGACCTTAAAATAAGTGGACTGGATAGGGAGCCCTACGCTCAGCAGGGGTTACAATGGATCAGCAAGTTCGCACTACATCTCCCCCACCAAATAATAATAATAATAAATAAAATTGAATAAGGTCGTAAGTTATCAATTTGTAAGGGTTTTATAATATATCAGGCCGTGGAATTGGCAAAGGAAATCGCAGCTTAAAAGAATATCGGAATGAATATAGTTAAGTATTATACATACTTCGCATGGAATATATGTAAGGGTTATTCCGCACTTGTCCTCCAACTGTTTGTTTCCAAAGGATGAATGTGACATTAATAAATACTCGAGAGCCACAATTCGTTCCATTCGAAGCGCACAATAACCCTCGGGCCGAAGTGACAAAGGGGTGCAGCACGGAGGATTACAATATTTGTTGTGCTTTCATATTTTCATGTTTCAGCATGACATTTATTACATCGGGTTATTTTGCAGCCGACAAACTTGACAGTAACTCTCAACCGGGAACTCAATGTGGATGTGAAAATCGAAAGTAGTTTCAAGTGTTTTCACAGTCAAATTGTTTTTATTCACTTATACAAATAATCAGAAGCTCGACGAAGGGGAAAAATAAGAGGAAGGGAACTGAATGGAACGGAACGATAAAAACATTAATGACAATGTATCAAAAGGGGGGCGCATGTTGAGGGTTGACATCAAATTGACTCGCTGCGCAAGGAAATTCACTTCAGACCATCGCTTACTACGACTTGAACACCCCCTTTTTGTCGGTAACGGTATAACGGTATAACGTTATAAAGAAGAAGATGTAATTAGTAGTGTACGGTATTTAGCCGAAGTCATGTTCCATTCGATTGTCAAATAAACAAAAATGAAAAGGAGCTCTGGGTATTGGATACCCTTACAGATCGAGTCTATACATACATACATGATTGGGAATAGATTTTAACAAAACTGGCTCATTTTATTATTAGGGATACAAACAATTCGTACATGTATTATGAATTGTCATAGATCAATCATGACTTACATAGCTATAGCTCTTTTAAAAGTGTGTCACTGTCTTTCCGACTGTTCAAATAGGTTAGATGGGTAAGGAAAGTGGGACTCAAAGCTATCAGAGTTCCCTAAAAGAAAGAGGAGCTCAAAGTCACTCGAGTTTATCAAAATTAATAATAAAAATACGAACGCAACAGTCAGGTGCTGACTGTATAAGGCCATGGATTATCATAGTATACCGTAGGCAATAGGTACATATAGGTATGCATTTCTAGAGTGTACCAAATTTCATTGCATGTGCTTCTTCTTCGAGGTTCGATTGCTGCCGCGATCGACATGTCAAATTCTTTTGTTTTTCAATATTTTTTATTAAATTAAAAGCTTAAAAACATTAAAGAGGGGTGGCGGCGGTAGGTGATTTTTAAGTTTTTGTTACACAATATATGTAATTAGAACTTGGTTTTCTTTCGTCGGTACACAACAGCAAGTGCAAATCTAATTGTACATATGTATGTACAATGTGTTTTGAAGTGGGACGCCAATACATACATGTGGATATGCAGACATGTATGTATGTACGGGCGTCCCACTTGCACATTCATAATTTTACAAGGGCTTATGATCTCCGCTATGTTCTAGCATTCTAATTGTAAAATATTGAGAGCAAAACAAAATAACAACATCCAGTTCGAATCATATTGAACTTGCAGAGTCACAACAGACAAAATACGGAAAGAGTGACGGCATTGAACAACGCATTGTTATTTTTGCTCGCGTCTTTTTGATGCGTGCTGAATAAAATAAAATAGTAAACTCTAGTAATTAATATTATTTATAACTATTATAATTTGATTGTCTTTCATATTGCATAATAAATATGAAAACAAAATAATGAACATTTTATTTATTTTTATTAAGCGTGGATTATTAAGCGTGGCTTACGACCTGCATTTGTTAATAACATTTTAGCTGACTCAAGGTCAATATCGGATTGATTTGTACATCATAGCTTATCTAGCCGATATTATTTTTTATTAAAATGTAATTAAATAATTTAATTTGTTTGTAGCGGCTATATCACAGCCCGCTTGACTGTAAATTTTCTTTTAGTTTATTAGAATGAAATATATAAACAAAATAAAATAAAATAATAAATAAATAATAAATAAAAAATCGCACCCGCCTCAACCGAGAGAGTTGAACACACGCACTAACTCACAGCTTGTTTGACTTGCCTTCCACCGCTCTAACCACTCGGCCATTGCCTCACTCCTTGACCCATCGGCAATTGTGAACCAATTCTGTTACCATACAATGCAAATAAAAAGTATAAAATGCTGTGTGTCTGACGCTAGATTTAAATTTCGGTATGCTTGCGTAAATTAGCTCTGCTTAAGTATATATGTTCAGAATGAGTTTAATTCGTATCATTTCTCACTTATTTATAGTCCGATTTAAATGAAATTTAATTTTTCACATAACGCCCGTGGCAAGGCATTTGTTGAGTTAATATTGTTGTTTTTAAATAGTTATTACTGATTTACAGAGGCGGAAAAGGGAGTGTCCAAATTTTAAAAATATTATACCTTTCGACCATTGAAAATGGTCAAAAAAGGGTATACCAACTTTGTGCAAATGTATGTAACAGGCAGAAGGAGGCGTGGGAGCCGAGTCGATTGAGCCATGTCTGCCTGTCTGTCCGTCTGTCTGTGTGAACGCACAGATCTCAGCTATTATAAAAGCTAGAGTTACCAAATTTGGCAGGAAGACTCCTGTGTACTATAAGCAGATCAAGTTTATTTCAAATGTTAGGTGCCACGTCCACCGCCCCCACAAATCAATAATTTTTGAACTCAATTTCTAAGCGCTGTATAAAAGATACAAGCTTCTGACTTTAACATATACTAAGCTGAATGAAATATCTACGTAGTCTCCAAATTACAATCCGATCGGACAATAATCACAGAAGTTATTTAAGAAAGTATGAGCATAAAACCAAGTGCTTCTGTCAGCTAACAAGGGAGGCTGGCGAGCGCGAAGCGCCATCTGCGCGACTGTTGCTCTCGTTTTATAGTATTAAGTTTAAAATTCAAAATAAAATGTAATATATTGTTCAATAATTCTAAAAAAAATCATAAACAATAAATTAAAGTTAAGTTAAAAAAAAAAAATGGAATAATTATATGCATAAACGGCCGAACCATTGGTGTTCAAAGTTTAATTTTCAAAATTTTTAGGGGTGTACGCAGAGATATGCTAGTGAGTGTACATAGTTTATGAGGTCGAAGATGCCTTTTTCTGCCTGTTACGCACATTTCCGTTCCGACAAACACAATAGACCACGAATTTTAAAAAAATGTATGGCCTAAAAAATTTGTTCCAACCGAAAATGTATGTAAACAATAAATAACAATTGAAAGTCAAATTTCGAAATGTTTGAAGCTCTGAAACCCACTCGACCTGAATAGTATACTAAAATATAAGTAATACTTAAATGCAAATATTTTCAATCAAGGATTTTAGATGTACATATATACATACATATGATCTATAATCGAATCCCTTTAAACATGTATATATATGTTAGATACAGTTATAAAACAATGTACAACCTTGTGACTTTGTATGAGCTGCAAGGGTATAAAAAGCTAAAAGACAAACCTGAATACGTGCCTCTGGCAAACCAATTTTTTCAGCGAGCCTCTCCCGTGCGAAAACATCCGGATAATGGGTTCTCTCAAATTCTGTTTGCGTTTCCACAAATTGCAAATTCAATAAAAGAGAGAGAGAGAGAGATTAAAAAGAAAAGTTATAGCACTGAGTTATTTAATGATTTGTAAATATAAGACCTTTTTCCAGACTGTCGATCTGTTCGTTGGTGAACGACGTACGATTCCTCTGTAGCTTACGCTTCAACCGCAGTCGCATCTGCGAGTCTTCGTCTCCCGAAGAATTATGATCTGAGTTCCCGTCCGAGGTGCTTTCATGCGAGTTCGGGTGAGAGAGGTCACCTGGGTAAAGATCTGTAAGAGGGAAAATTCAAGAAGTGCGAAGTTGTAATTTATTGTACTAAGTTTACAATCACTTAATCACCAATAAACAGTATACGTATGATACAGTAGTATGTATATATATATTATAAATATATCATGTTTACGGTAACGCGGTAATACGTAGGAAGTCATCAGACCTCTAACATAATTTTGCTGATTACTTTACTTTATCTTTACGGAACATTTGTCGCGAAAGCAATTTGCCTCAATAGATGAATGGGATTCGAGCGAACAGATATTAAATGTGGCCAAAACAGAAGCAGGACATCAGACGCAGAGGGGTGTTTCGGGCTGGGGTTGGGGTACGCGACGCTGCCTGCATTGGCAAAAGGACATATGTCACTGTTGCTTATCGATCGCAGTGTAAACAAAAGCAATTGAAGTTGGCAAACATTCGAACACATCGAGCACATCGAACTAAGAATTACGCTTCTCAATTAGATTTAATGGCAAATAACAAATGACCAACAAATTAACTGTTTGTTTGCCCCGATGTTTGATCATCTGTGACAAAATGTTGCAACCCCTAGGGGGTTGTTCAATTCAATAATCAGATGGTTTCCCTGATCCCTCTCGGTCTCTTTCACTTTCTCCTTGAGTGACAAATTTGAAATGCGTAAAAAAAGAATCCTTTGGTTTGAAATGTATTCATATTTAATTAACTTTAATAGCGCAGCGTATACCCTTTGCTCTTCTATTCTATGAGATGGGTTATTGATTGAATTGAATGGATTATTATCAATTATCATTCATTTTAAGTTTCTTCATTTTGTGAAATGCGAAAACTCTCTTAGCCGGACACCTACGGTCGCATAGTTGCACCTTTTCCTTTTTACTTTTTTCACAGACGTGTCAGCTTCTTTCTGTCCGGCCAAGGGAAGTTTCACTGTGCTTACGCCATTAAGTTGGCTTACAAAGCGTATAAGTATGTACATATATTCTTAACCAACATTAACAGCCGAGTCGCTAAAGCCATGTCCGTTTGAAAATCTAGATCTCAAAAACTATAAGAGCCAGGACTGTTAAATTTGCTGACAATAACAGTAGTATGTCTTGTTATTGCACGCTGGTGACGCCCCTCGCTTAGTTCGATAAAAACCAAGTAGCAAGTAATGTTAATTTAAGTTATTTTTTGCTAACCACAATAATAACACCGTCCAAATTAAATGTAAACAATATAGTATTTATTTATTATTAAGTATTATAAAAAGTGTAAGAAAATGTTGAATAATATTTAAAGGTTTAAACGAGAACAGGGAAAATAGAATAAATCTCTGTCTATGTATGTACATATATAGAAGGAATATACGAATAACATAAAAGCTGATAACTGAAGTCTTATGAGCTGAGCTGAAACAATTCCTATTCAATAAGCAAACAATCTTATATAGCAAGGAAAGGTACTATATAATATAATATAATATATAGTTGTGATGGTATAATAACTAAACACATCAATTATTTAAGGACTAATTATTGACAGCAAATTTGACAGCCATAGCTAGATCTAGGTACGGACGGATAGACAGATGGCACAAAGTTATAATCTCCTTCTGCGCTATGGGAAGCGGGTAAAAACACACGTGCAATAGGCGCCTTTAAAAGGCTTTAAGCACGACTTTTAAGCTAGGTCTAAATTTCCTAGAAAATGTTCAGATTTCCTTTTCCTTGCGTTCCCGTTAAAAACAGGTTTTTTTCTTAAGAAAAGTTGGCAGCACTGGTTGTACAGTAAGATGAGTACATTATTACGGTACAGTATAAATAGTAAACACTTGTACAATGCTGTCAAGTAAAAAATGCATGTATTTTGTTCAAATGATGCCTCACCTCGCTTCTGTACTTCTTCCCTGGTTAGCTGACCGGATAGATTGGTTGGCACCACCGTGGGTGTTGGCGGGAGCGTTAGATGAGCGGCTGCAGTATTGCCCGGATACCACGCCCAGCCTCCAGACTGTCCATTGAACATACGCAGCTTCTCGTACACTGATTCATTTTGCTGCTGCGCCTGTTGTTCCTTCTGCGAGGCCAAGTTGCGCAAAACGCGATTAATAGATGAAACCTGCAATTAAAGGGGAATAACAGAGAGACTTACATTAGTATAGGTACATACATACACTGCCTATACTTCATTTCCACCCCGAAAACACAAACATAAGACAGAAAGAACTCAACTTACTGCCATTGGCCGTCAACCGCCACCCAATCACATCACGCGCCGCTGCTCACGAGCGAGACAGCTATACTGACGACTTACAGACGAGGACGGCAACAAATAGGCAAATAAATATTAACGCATACATTCCCATATGTAAGCCCATATGAGTATGTGAACCGTATGAGTAGGTGACCCTAAAAACGTTGAAGTTCTATTTCAACTTCGTTTACCCAATGCAATATTAAAATTACATATACATTTCTGTATTATTTTCTTTACTTTTATAGGGTTGATCTTATTAAATACATATCATATAATATAATGTACATGTACATGTGCGAAACGCATCAAAGATATTATTTAAAAACATCGTTTAGATTAATTAAATAATTTGCTTTTAATCGATATTGATATGATTTCGATCTTATCGTTAGTGCATCTCTAATCTTGGGATTGTGTGAAAAATGTAAAGTGACACAGCAGATTCTTCATCTTATATTTTAAATAAAAATGTAAATAAAAGTATTTGTCAATATAATGCAGTGATGGCAAGAGATGGAACCGTTAAGACACAGACAAATCGGTCGTTCGCGCAGAATAACATACATATATAAAACCAGTAAGAAAAGCAACAGTCGCGCAGCACGCGACAGTGGGATACCCTTCGACCTATGTATGTATATTCCTATGTACATATGTACCCATATACATATGCACATGCTTTGAAATTAATCCCGACAGATGGCGCTCGCGCTTCGCGCTCGCCCGCCTCCCTTGTCAGCTGACAGAAGCACTTGGTTTTATGGTCATACTTTCTTAAATAACTTCTGTGATTATTGTCCGATCGGATTGTAATTTGGAGACTACGTAGATATTTCATTCAGCTTAGTATATGTTATGTTATAAGTCAGAAAGTTGTATCTATTATACAGCGCTTACAAATTGAGTTCAAAAATTAAATTATTGATTTGTGGGGGCGGTGGGCGTGGCACCTAACATTTGTAATAAACTTGATCTGCGCCGAGTACATAGGAACCTTCATTCCAAATTTGGTGTCTCTAGCATTTATAATAGCTGAGATCTGTGTGTTCATCTGGTCAGACGGACATCCGGACAGACAGACAGACATAGCTCAATCGACTCGGCTAGTGATCCTGAGCAAGAATATATATACTTTGTGGGGTCTGCCACGTCTCCTTCTGCCTGTTACATACATTTGCACAAAGTTAGTATACCCTTTTTTGACCATTTTCAATTGTCGAAGGGTATAATTATATTACGCTAGGTACATAAATGTCCCTGTTGGAATAAATGTGTGTGTTAATTTGTAATGTTAATTAGCATAAGAGTAAATCAGCTGTTCTGGTAAAGCATAATGTAATGTAAAATAGCGTAATTAAGTTACTTGTCTTCTTGCTCATGGAATTACTTAGACAATAATTGTTAATAAATAGTTAATCGAAAATTGTATAATAATTTGTATGCCGTTGTGTTCATTTGGCAATTGCACAATTTTTACATTAATTTAGCCGTATTACATTTTCAATAAAACTACAGTCACATAAATATTCATTGTACAAATATTGAGTCCTGCATGAATGCATGCAAAATGGCAAATTAATCATTCATGAAAATAATGAGCACACATGTTGTCACTTACATTGCGTTTGAGTTAACTATACTCATTCACTTGGTATTGATACAATACTTTTGACTGTATAATATTTTAGTGATTTTCACAGTACTGTACAGTAATTTGACATAATATTAACAAATATAGGTTACTTATATCACTAGCCAATGCTAATGAACGGCTGTAAAATACTAATAAAATAAATAGGTGTCTTTCCTCCATTTACGTTCTTTGCGCAATTGATTCATTCAATAGTCACTTTAAGTAGTATTTGTTGTTGTACCTACTGTGAGTCATGAGTACAGCGATAAATGAGTACAGTTAAGTACCGTACAGAACTATTGCCCCGAAATAAATTCATTCAGTCACATTAGTACCCTTTATATATTCAGAGTATCTTATATAGTACTGTCTGATAATGTATTTGTGTTTATATGTCTAGCAAAAGTCCTGAATCTGTTGATTTCTATACACATATTTGTATGTACATATGTATGTAAAGGAATATTCATACATATGTATGTGCATGAGTGCCTGTGTGTGGGACGCGATTCTTTCATCCTCTATGCTCGGCAATAACAAAAACATGGAAAACAGCACTTCGGCCTTAAGTGTTGGCACGTGTCCTGCGTACGCGCCAGGCGTCCTTCATTCTACGTTTCTTGCGTTCCTTTGCCCTTGCAAGCGATGATTATAATGAGTAGCTGGCCGCTTTTTATTTTTGTATAAAGACATCAAACGACTTCAAAGCAACCGCATAAGTCTTGGACCCCTCAATTATATATAGTACATATTAATACTTATACTATATGTACCCCATATAATTGCGACTAATTGTAACCCGTTTTTTTATGTAGCGAGCAGAATCTAAAGGTTCATTGAGAATGTGTTAAAATATAAATATTATTATAAACACGTTATAAATCGTACTGGATTATTGGATGTACATAACCTCGCATTATTCTCTTTATGTTTAAGATAGTCTTATGCCAATTACATATGATTCTGTAGTACAGATAGTACCATATAGTTTATTAAGTATAGAATATAACAATTAGATTTTGATGGAATATAAAAGTAGAATTGAGATGCGATATTTATTTAGAGCAACAGTCGAGCGCACACGACGGTAGGATAGCTTTCGACCTATGTTGTTTAATGTGTTAAATTCATACACATATGTATGTACTATATACACACATACATCAAAGATGTGAGATGGTCAGTGCTTTCTTTATTTGTAATGTAAATAACAGCTTGATAATATAAACCATAATAGTAATGCAATATTGTTGCACGAAATTCTTATTTGTTTTCAATTGTTCAATAGTTTTATTTCCCTTGTATATTATCTTTCTTTTAATGTGCGTCGTCCGATTTCACAAGCTCACGTATTAATGTATTTCGATCTTCGATAACGATTACCTTAACTATTGTCACTAAGCAATGAACACATAGAGACGTCAAACAGCCCTGGCGCAGTTTGAGAGTGATTTTGCGGTCCGAGTACCCCAGAGAAGAAGAAGAACAGAAGCAGACGTCAGCTGTTCGGGCTGAACGCCCGACCGGGGTACTGCACAGTGCATAGCATCAAAACTGCTTCAGTCGCACAACGATAGCGGAACGATAAGCATGCGTGTACTTCTTTGCGCTATGCGATCGTTTCAATGTGTGTGTTTATGTATGCACATGCTGGCGTGTGAATGTATGCGGTGCTTGTGAAGTTTGGCAATAGGCAAATGCTTCGGCCAGCGCGCTGGCAGCCTGAAGTCAATTTTGTGTTTCAGCGTCGAGAGCCTAGAGACAGGTACAGTGGGCAAAAATGGTTATCTTGCGGCGAAAATGTTAAAACCTCCGAAAACATGTGGCTTGTTATATAAGGATAATTTTATTTAGTAATTACATATTTATGTATTCCGAATTTTTTATTTTAATTCCCAAATTTTGTCAATATTGGTAAAGTCATATACAAAAAATTATAATTGTCACAACTTTTTTTTGATATTATAATTTTGCTCTACACAATATAATATAATTATGAATTTTCAACCCATCTTCTCAAAAATTAAACATAAATACATATGTTTTCTGATGCTAAAATTATTGCCGCCAAATAACCGTTTTGGCTCACTGTAATTCGGTCTCTTAGCTCTCGATGACAAAGACAAAAACAAACACACAGTCAATTTCATGCTGAGCAGGCCGGTAGCTAAATGTGCGCAGGGTGTGCGGCACAGAAGGGCTCTCAACAGTCAGGGGCTCACGGTTACCAAACATAAAAATGTTATTAATGCAGATATATTTGTACAATTTAATTCCTTTGGTAAACACAAATATATTTATTAATTAAGGTAATTTAAGTAGGAGTCCTGATAAGTATTGCACAGGAGCCCGTAAAACCCTCACTACGGCCCTGTGCCTCAGTCTCTAGGCTCTCGACGCTGAAACACAAAATTGACTTCAGGCTGCCAGCGCGCTGGCCGAAGCATTTGCCTATTGCCAAACTTCACAAGCACCGCATACATTCACACGCCAGCATGTGCATACATAAACACACACATTGAAACGATCGCATAGCGCAAAGAAGTACACGCATGCTTATCGTTCCGCTATCGTTGTGCGACTGAAGCAGTTTTGATGCTATGCACTGTGCAGTACCCCGGTCGGGCGTTTAGCCCGAACAGCTGACGTCTGCTTCTGTTCTTCTTCTTCTCTGGGGTACTCGGACCGCAAAATCACTCTCAAACTGCGCCAGGGCTGTTTGACGTCTCTATGTGTTCATTGCTTAGTGCTATTGTTCTAATTACACAATGATTCCAAAATATAAGAACAACTATCGGAACGTCTTAACTTATCAAATAACATCGATGAATCGTTAACTGCGATAAAGCTTATTCGAATATAAATATAAATACAATAATATATATATATAATGCTACAATATCTTGATTTCTGATTGATGAATTTGATTTCGATTCACCGTACTGGGATGAGATAAGCGAGTCCACAAAACATTTCATTCACAATTTAATGAGCGTCACGGTGGATAGCGTTTCTCGTGCAACCAGGCACTAGCGCATCCCTGGTATGTACTGACAGATATGGTATGTACATATATATACTGTAATATAAAGAACTTTAACTTTTACAGAGTATCTGGCAATGAGGCAAGCAGCAAAAACATTCACGGCACCGTTTCAGAGCAGATTAAGAAGAACTTTGCCAAATCTCGATGGAAAGTACGTTTAAAACTAGATGGAGTTCTTATTATTCAAATATTCAAATGTAATGAAATAACATACTATATGTACATACGATATATCTCTATTTATAGCAAGCGTATTATGCTGAGACAGTTATACGTCAAATGTAAAGAATGGCGCTCAGTATTAACAATACTAGCAGTACATCTGATGAATCATCCTGATCATGATTAAAACAACAACAACAACAATTGTCGAACATTCAACTTCCAGCACCACGCACTGAACGACTACTACTCGTATATATGTATGTATACCCTGAAATTCTACACAGAAATCAGGAATATCGCAGAAATATCTAGTTACGGTGGCGAACTAGTCCCTTTATAATATTTATGATTAACGTGTTTTGTGAACGCTCGTTCATTTCAAAATTAGTAATTTGATTAATTAAGCAGGACTTGTTGTTGACTTTCTATTATATTATTCCAAATGATCATTAATATGTAATATGTATGCATGCAATTGCAACAATATTAAAAGAGTCTTTTGTCGCTGAACAAACAACTGTCATGGTACTATACACAAACGTTTCTATACCCTTGCAGAGGGGGGGCTTCCCGTGTGGTGGCGGGACGAGAATACTACCTCAGCCAGCTCGGCTTGTCGTAAAAGGCGACTAAAGAGCAGAAGGAGGTGATAACTTGACCAACCATAAAGGAAGGGACTGCGAATGGCATCACATCCTGCTCACCGAAGTCATACCTTGACTGGCAGTTCCGATGAGCGTGACAAGGACTGGAGAGCGTATGGAGGTTTTTGTTTAGTACGTTCTACGTAGGCATAACACTACTTGGAGTGTTATAAATCGTGCATGCCATCTACGGACGGTAGATGGTATCTTTCGAAGATTTTATTTTCCTCTGTTAACGAATTAAAAAAAACCAGTAAGGAAAGCAACAGTCGCGCGACACGCGACAGTGGGATACCCTTTGACCTATGTTCCTATGTACATATCACTAAGCATCGAACATATAGAGTACTTAAACAGCGGAATCTACTCATTTGATGCAATGCGGAGACTCGCACCCCCAGAACACGAAGTGTTTTACGAGTGAGCGATCGGCTCTCTTCGTTAGAGACTGCGAGAAGCGCACAGCGGCATCAACTCAGTCCCACAACGACAGCGGAACGATGAGCATGGGTGCATTTCTTTGCGCTCTACGATCGTTTCAATGTGTGCGTGTATGCATGCACAAGCTCGCATATGATTGTGTGCGTTGCTTGTGAAGTTTGACAACAGGCAAACGCCAAAAATTGCCAGGGTTGCCAAGTCCAAATTTGAAAATTGCGTAGGCTGGCTCAAAAATCTACGTGTTTTTCCGTAGCACAATTTTTGTTGAAATACGTAGATCTACGTACTTTTTTTTGAATTTAAAAACAATAAAAAAAATGAATAAAACAATAAATGTTTAAAGTAACTGTCTTTGAACTTCATTGTTATTAATTTCTTTTCACTTTATAAAAAGAAAATTATATTTTTTAAATTGCTTATATACATTAATGTATAAGTTTTAAAAAAATTTATACATTTTTTTATTAAAGTATTTTATATGGTTTTCAGGAGGCTCTAAATTTTCCTTTAACGCACTTTTTTTGTGAAGTAAACCTTTAAAAGTGTCCGTTTCTAATTGGTTTCTATTATTAGTTTCAATTAAATTAATTTCGGAAAATAGTCGCTCAACATTAGCACTCCGTCTTTTTAAATTTTTCTTGTGCTTAACAGAACTTTCATGTTTCTCTAAGTCCCTCTTACCTGAAGAGCATTTGAGGTCCGCTTTGCAAGATTTGCAATGAAAATAATAATTATTACCTTTACTTCTTTTCGTCAGCCAGTAGGAATACTTTTTTCCCAAGCTGCTGAGTACTTTACATCGTAGTGTACTTTCCTTTTTATACCCTTCGATCATTGAAAATGGTCAAAAAAGGGTATACTAACTTTGTGCAAATGTATGTAACAGGCATAAGGAGGCGTGGGAGACCCCATAAAGTATATATATTCTTGCTCAGGATCACAAGCCGAGTCCATTGAACAATGTCTGTCTGTCTGTCCGTCTGTCTGTGTGAACGCACAGATCTCAGCTATTATAAAAGCTAGAGTTACCAAATTTGGCAGGAAGACTCCTGTGTACTATAAGCAGATCAAGTTTATTTCAAATTTTAGGTGCCACGCCCACCGCCCCCCGTAAATTAATAATTAAATTTTTAAACTCAATTTGTAAGCGATGTATAAAAGCTACAACTTTTTGACTTTAGCATATACTAAGCTAAATGAATTATCTACGTATTCTCCAAATCGCAATCCGATCGGACAACAATCACAGAAGTTATTTAAGAAAGAATAAGCATAAAACCAAATGCTTCTGTCAGCTAACAAGAGAGGCGGGCAAGCGCGAAACGCGAGCGCCATCTGTTGGGATTAATTTCAAAGCATGTGCATATGCATATGTGTATGAATTTAACAAATTAAACTACACGGGAACATAGGTCGAAGGGTATCCCACTGTCGCGTGCTGCGCGACTGTTGCTTTTCTTACTGGTTTTGGTTGGAATTGCTTTTGCCACATCTTGTTCGCATGATAAATTTTCGATGTCCATTTTTATACCCTTCGACCATTGAAAATGGTCAAAAAAGGGTATACTAACTTTGTGCAAATGTATGTAACAGGCAGAAGGGGGCGTGGCAGACCCCACAAAGTATATATATTCTTGCTCAGGATCACTAGCCGAGTCGATTGAGCTATGTCTGTCTGTCTGTCCGGATGTCCGGGTGTCCGGATGTCCGGATGTCCGTCTGACCAGATGAACACACAGATCTCAGCTATTATAAATGCTAGAGACACCAAATTTGGAATGAAGGTTCCTATGTACTCGGCGCAGATCAAGTTTATTACAAATGTTAGGTGCCACGCCCACCGCCCCCACAAATCAATAATTTAATTTTTGAACTCAATTTGTAAGCGCTGTATAATAGATACAACTTTCTGACTTTAACATATACTAAGCTGAATGAAATATCTACATAGTCTCCAAATTACAATCCGATCGGACAATAATCACAGAAGTTATTTAAGAAAGTATGAGCATAAAACCAAGTGTTTCTGTCAGCTAACAAGGGAGGCGGGCGAGCGCGAAGCGCGAGCGCCATCTGTCGGGATTAATTTCAAAGCATGTGATATGTATATGGGTACATACATAGGAATATACATACATAGGTCGAAGGGGTATCCCACTGTCGCGTGCTGCGCGACTGTTGCTTTTCTTACTGGTTTTTTTTAGGGACGTAGTTTAAGTCTCTTAACACGTAGACACATAGATCTCCTTTCAAATACGGAGATCTACGTAAAAAGACGGAGGGTTGGCAACGCTGGTTGATACCGCTGTGCGCTTCGCTCAGTCTCTAACGAAGAGAGCCGATCGCTCACTCGTAAACACATTCGTGTTCTGGGGTCCCAGTCTCCGCATTGCATGAAATGAGTAGATTCCGCTGTTTGAGTACTCTATATGTTCGATGCTTAGTGTACATATGTAGGCATATACATACATATGCACATGCTTTGAAATTATTCCCGATAGATGGCGCTCGCGCATCGCGCTGCCCGCCTCCCTTGTTAGCTGACAGAAGCACTTGGTTTTATGTTCTTACTTTCTTAAATAACTTTTGTGTTTGTTGTCCGTAATTTTGTAATTTTGAGAATACGTAGATATTTCATTCAGCTTAGTATATGTTAAAGTCAAAAAGTTGTATCTTGTTAAAATTTGAGTTCAAAAAATTAAATTTTTGATTTACGGGGGCGGTGGGCGTGGCACCTAACATTTGAAATAAACTTGATCAGCTTAGACATAGTACACAAAAGTCCTACCAAATTTGGTAACTCTAGCTTTTATAATAGCTGAGATCTGTGCGTTCACACAGATAGACAGACGGACAGACAGGCAGACATGGCTCAATCGACTCGGCTTGTGATCCTGAGCAAGAATATATATACTTTATGGGGTCTCCCACGCCTCCTTCTGCCTGTTACATACATTTGCACAAAGTTAGTATACCGTTTTTTGACCATTTTCAATGGTCGAAGGGTATAAAAAAAACCCTTGCAGAGGTCTAGAAGTTTGCAGTAGCTTACACCTTTGGAGAAATCTCCTACCCTATAAAAGATAACAGCGTGGTCTGTATTTAATATTGATATAATGTTAATCATCATGCCAGCAGTATGTGAAGTAAAGATCCGTCCACAGTTAGTCGATACATTTGGGTATATTTTATCGACATGCCTGTATCCTATTTTAAAAATAATACGAGAGCAACAGTCGCGCAAAACGCAACAGTTGGATACCCTTCGACCTATGTTCCCGTGTAGTTTAATTTGTTAAATTCATACACATATGCATATGCCCATGCTTTAAACTTTAACCCCGACAGATGGCGCTCGCGCTTTGCGCTCGCCCGCCTCCCTTGTTAGCTGACAGAAGCACTTGGTTTTATGCTCATACTTTCATAAATAACTTCTGTGATTATTGTCCGATCAGATTGTAATTTGGAGACTACGTAGATATTTCATTCAGCTTAGTATATGTTAAAGTCAGAAAGTTGTAGCTTTCATAAAGCGCTTACAAATTGAGTTGAAAAATCAAATTTTTGATTTACGGGGGCGGTGGGCGTGGCACCTAATATTTGAAATAAACTTGATCTGCTTATAGCACACAGGAGTCTTCCTGCGATCTGTGCGTTCACACAGACAGACGGACAGACGGACAGACAGACAGACAGACAGACAGACATGGCTCAATCCACTCGGCTTGTGATTCTGAGCAAGAATATATATACTTTATGGGGTCTCCCACGCCTCCTTCTGCCTGTTACATAAATTTGCACAAAGTTAGACTACCCTTTTTGACCATTTCCAATGGTCGAAGGGTATAAAAATTGATTGTTTTATAATACTAAATAAATAAATAAATACTGTGTTGAACATGGTTTCTTTATTTATTTTGTAAAAATCTCTAATAATGTCACATATGAATTTTTTATTTAATTAATTTCTTAGAACATAGTATATGTAGTCAAAAAACGAGTGGTTTTATTTCAATCTTAAAAAATAAAATATGAAAATGTTGTTATAATAACATAGAATTAAATATATACGAAATTAAATAAAATTACTGATTTCTATTAAATGATTATAATTTGATCTTTAGAATTTTCAAACAGAAGAGGGTGTTACTTTATTTAAAGAGTCATGTGTGTCTAGCTATTTTGCAATCATTGAATGCAAGTTCGCAAATTAGCAACAATAAATGGTAAAGGTTAAATATGTGCCATCATCACCGACTCGGCATTACGCTTCGGCATGCCGTGCGCAAAGGCAACAATGTGCACCGACATTTCTCAGAGTAAGAGGAAAAGGGGGGAAAGGGTGAAGAGCCTCAAGTATTTGCGTGCAAGTCTGTTGAATTTTAATCAAAAAGCTGGACTACATCGTTTCATTAGAAAGTTCCTGCGAAACACACATTTTTCTGTTGAACAACTATTTGAGTGGAATTCCTTTTCTATTCCCTATCGTACATATGCAGGAAATAATTAATAATTAATTAGGAAGCCGAAAAGTGTGCAACATGTTTTGCTAGGCTGCTTGAGATGTTGCAAAGATTTTCGTTGTGAAGTCAATTTACACCACACGAACATCAATTACTGCTGGTTTTGACATTGGATTCGGATTCGGAAGGTCTGAAAACATATAGAAACATATATCGCATGACCCAATCATGACCCACCATTATTTTTTGGGGTTACAAAAATTTTTCGAGTTTTTGAGGTTAAGTTGAAACTAGACGTGCTACGTAAATTTTCACTTCGGATTCAAACTTAAAAAGACAAAGTACATGATAAAACATATATCACATGCTCAGATCAGGATTCTATATCTTTTGGGGGATATTTTAAAGTTTTTTAGTTTTGTGAGGTTATGTCGAAGTCCAAACGTGATGGCGAAATGCTGACCTCGGATTCGGATTCAGTGACCCAAAATACATATAACTACATATGCCGCCCACCCAGATCATGAAACTTTTTATACCCTTCGACCATTGAAAATGGTCAAAAAACGGTAAACTAACTTTGTGCAAATGTATGTAACATGCAGAAGGAGGCGTGGGAGACCCCATAAAGTATATATATTCTTGCTCAGGATCACAAGCCGAGTCGATTGAGCCATGTCTGTCTGTCTGTCCGTCTGTGTGATCGCATAAATCTCAGCTATTATAAAAGCTAGAGTTAACAAATTTGGCAGGAAAACTCCTGTGTACTATAAGCTGATCAAGTTAATTTCAAATATTAGGTGCCACGCCCACCGCTCCCGTAAATCAAATATTTAATTTTTAACTCAATTTGTAAGCGCTGTATAAAAGCTACAACTTTCTGACTTTAACATATACTAAGCTAAATGGATTATCTACATATTCTTAAAATTTCATTCCGATCGGACATTAATTACAGAAGTTATTTAAGAAAGAATAAGCATAAAACCAAATGCTTCTATCAGCTAACAAGAGAGGTGGGCGAGCGCGAGCGCCATCTGTTGGGAATAAAGGTATAGCATGTGCATATGAATATGTGTATGAATTTAACAAATTAAACTACACGGGAACATAGGTCGAAGGGTATCCCACCCGTAGCTTTTCTTACTGTTTTTTTTTGGGGCCTGTGTAATTATTGAGGTCGCCTCGCTTTCTGGTAAAAGTGTTAAACCTTTGGAATGGCGTCGGTACCGTTCCCTTCGTCATCTTATTTTTCAAAGTATCGCCAAATCTATCTTCTGCTACATTTACACCTATGTTTCCTGCTATATTTACACCTATGTTTTCACAACAAATTTGTTGGGTAAAGGTGAAATATGTGCCCTCATCACCGATTTTTAGGCCATGGATTTTAAAAAAATTCATGGTCTATTGTGTTTGTCGGAACGGAAATATGCCTAACAGGCAGAAGGAGGGATCTCCGACCCCATAAACTATATATATTCTGAATCAGTATCAGTAGCCGAGTGGATTGAGCCATGTCTGTCTGTCCGTCTGTCTGTCTGTATGAACACCTGGATCTCAGAAACTATAAGAGCTAGAGTCATCAAATTTTGTGACAACATACGTATATATTGCAGTGTCTCAAAGTTTTTTTAAAATTTGGACACGCCCCTTCCTGCCTCTGTAAAGCAGTAATAACTATTTAAAAACTACAATATTAGCTGAAAAACCAAAGTTGTATATCTTATATGACAAATACCTTGCCACGGGCGTTATGTGAAAATTTCATTTAAATCGGACTATAAATAAGTGAGATATGATACGAATTAAACTCACTTTGAACATATATACTTAAGCATACCTAATTTACGCAAGCATACCGAAGTTCAAATCTAGCGTCAGACACACAGCATTTTATTAAACTTTTTATTTGCATTGTATTGTAACAGAATTGGCTCACAATGTAGCTTTGGCGATAGGCCAAGAAGTGAGGCAATGGCCAAGTGGTTAGAGTGGCGGACGGCTGCGAGATAGTGCGTGAGTTCAACTCCTGGTTGAAGCGGGGGTGCGCGGACTTTTTTTATTTTGTTTATTTATTTTATGCTAATAAACTAAAAAGAATAGTTACAGTCAAACAAATTAAATTATTTTATTTTGTCTGTTATGACTTTGCATGTTCAGTAAGATTCCAATTGGATGTTTCCTATTTTGTTTTTGCTCTCAATCTTTTGCAATTAGAATGCTAGAAAATAACAGAGATCATAAGCCCTTGTAAAGTTATGAATGTGCGAGTGGGACGCCCATACATACATGTCTGCATATCCACATGTATGTATTGGCGTCCCATTTTAACATACAGTATTGCGCGATTGTATATACATAAATATGTACAATTAGTTGTGCAGTTGCTGTTGTGTACCGACGAAAGAAAACTAAGTTCTAATTACATATATTGCGTAACTAAAACTTAAAAATCGCCTACCGCCACCGCCCCTTATTAATGTTTTTGAGCTTTTAATTTATTTAAAAAAATTATGAAATACAAAATAATTTCACATGTTGATCGCGGCAGCAATCGAACCTCGAACACATTCAATATCATTGGCCTTAGAGTCCGGGACATACTCCACTCAGCCACTGAACATCTCTCGCAGCCGTCGAAAATGGTGAGACATTAGACAAAACCGCCAAAAAAAAATCAAAAAGAAGCACATGTAATGAAATTTGGTACGCGCTAGAAATGCATATGTTACATTGCACCTATTGCCTACGGTATACTTTGATAATCCATGGCCTTATACAGTCAGCTCCTGACTGTAGCGTTTGTATTTTTTATTAATTCAAATAATTAAATAATAATAAATAATATTTAAATTCCTGCCTGCTCCCACTCTAGAAGTAAGTTGGACTTGCCCCAATAGTGACGGTCCTCGTCAGCAGCTATAAAGACTCCAGCTCCGCAGTTCTCATTGGACTGTCACGTCTCAGACGATGGAATTTTACAATTCCCGTCAACCTTGTGGTATATTTGAAGACAGCTAGCTTAACCTTCTTCCTCTTGAGCATAATTTTCTTGGGGGGTAGAGTAATTCTTCTTCTAGCGCTTCTTGGCACCACCACGAAGGCACCAAGTGCCATCTTCCAATTGCTTGCCAGCAAAGATCAAACGCTGCTGATCTGGAGGAATTCCTTCTTTGTGCTGAATCTAGGCTTTGATATTTTCGATGGTATCCGATTATTGTGGGCGCATACACTTGCACAAAGTTAGTATACTCTTTTTTGCCCATTTTCAATGGTCAATATATAAATGTTTGACCTGGTAGTGCTGGTGTGAACACTCAGATATCAGATGTTATTGAAGTGTAGATACACCAAATTTGGCATGGAGCTTATAGTTACATAAATTAGGTTTCAAATCTTTGCTATTATACTTTATAGATAAATATATATAGTTATTAAGCAATGTTTTAAGTCACAACTTCCTGCCAAGGTCTACTTGAGACCTGCTTTTACCCATGTAAAAAATAATTTAAGAGCTTCTATTCATATACATATTGTATATAAACTCATTGTAGCTGGCTCGAGGTCAAGGTTAAAAAAATGAATATAATAAAAACAATTTGTTTTTCATTTTTATTTTTTATTATTCCGATATATTTCGGTTACGCTGCGGTAACCGTCTTCAGGGCTAAAAACAAAATTACGAAATGAAAAAAAAAAACGTTTAACAATGTTTATAAAACTAAAAACTAAGCTGAACAATACTAAATTAGATATATACATTAATTTGACACGTCTGCTCTTGCGGGCGCGGAGTTCCTAACTAGCTTAGGAAGTAAATGTCTGTATATATGAGCGCAATTTTCTGTGTCCGTTTAATCTATCTTGTGTTGGTGTGTTAATTATGTGTAGCATTTCGAGAGTGTAACGTTTAGCATAGTGTTGTTCTTGTTGTAGTATTGTTATTGCGTCAAAATTGGCAGAGTGGTGTTTGTTTGCACAGTGGGTCATGAGAGCTGTTTTTTGTGTTGTACCTTGGTGCCGTAATTTGAAATCAGATTTGTGTAGCGTTAATCTTGTTTTTAATTTTAATTTTGTCGTTCCTACATACACTCCATTGCATGTTTCAGTAGTGTTGCCACTGCAAGGAATTTTATATATTACATTATTTTTGTCTAGTGCAGTTATTTTTGACTTTGTGTTACTGTAAAGATGCCTCAGTGTATGGAAAGGTTTATGTGCTATTTGTACTTCTGCACTATTGTAACAGTCAGATCTCATTATTCTTTCGGATAGTGTCGGTACATAGATGAGAGATTTATATAATTTTAATTGTCTATTTTTGTTGTCCCTCGGTGTTTCCTGATTTTTTGAATAAGTTTCTTGATTAAGGGTTGTGGAAAGTCGTTGTCCGTAAGTATTTTTGTTACTTCTTTCTTAATTTCTTTGCGGTACAATTTGTCAGAAATGTCAAACATTCGTTTGATACAGCCTCTTGCTGTATTAATTATCATCGTCCTTGGATGTTTCGAATTGTGGTTAATTAGCCTTCCAGATGCCATCAGTTTTTTGTACCATTTTAATTTTAATTTTCCTCCTACTCTATTTATTGTTGAATCCAAGTATGGTAGCTTATTGTTTTGTTCTTTCTCAATTGTGAATTTTATGTTTTTATGTTCGTTGGACTTTGTAATTGCAAACAGGTCATTTTGTTTTTTAGCCCTGAAGACGGTTACCGAAGTGTAATATATCGGAAATATATCGAAATATATCGGAAAAAAAAAAATAAATTAAAAACAAATTGTTTTTATTTTATTCATTTTTTCAACCTTGACCTCGAGCCAGCTACATTGAGTATACAAAATAAAGGTCACCAAAACTCTATACTCATATATATATATATATATATATTCTTTGCACCTTTCATAAAATGGTTGCTCGAGTGGAATTGTTTTGAGGAGAAGAAACTAAAGAATTCCAATCAATGCTCACAGACAATTGCCGATCAGACACTCTCTTCTCTGTTCTTTCTTTTATGGTATGAGCCCACTGAGGGATAAGGACTCTGAGGGTATTATCTGCACATGCCGACCCTACTAGGCTGGATCAGTGAGCATTGTTTATAAGTACGATGAGAGGGATAAGGCGGTCCTGGCTGCCTACCTGACAAAAGTATCTTTTGCGGTATCGAAATTTTAATCCATTTTAAAAACGGTGGGTCGGCATTATTTTAAATTACTTAAGCTACATTGTGCATTGTGTTGGCTGAGCGGCTGCTGCCCTACTTTGCCACAATCTTGATCAAGAGAGGCGGCTTCTGTTGTTACTTTGTTGCTACATTTGTATGCATTGAAACATCCACCCTTCATGGTCCGAAAAGCCATGCTCTTAATACTAACTCCCAATTGAAATGGTGTGTGTGCATTGTACATCAGACCTCAGACCGTCAGATAAACTAACCAACACCAATACGGTGCAATTTAAAAAATTGTACAAAGTATAATCATTACCAGTCCTAGCACTTATATAGTGTATACATATATTAAAATAAATAGATTTTTAAACCGACTTGATTTGTCACAAAATCAGCATCAATGCTTATTAACTTAGTCCTATAACGGATCGAAACCCAATTTTGATCCGTTGCTTTTTGTTCAACAGATACCGAAATATAACGAATCCGCTTTTTTTTTATTTTTTCAATTTTTTATCTATAAGAATTTTCAAATCACTTAGAGAGGCGAAACCAAACGACAAGAAAGTATGTTTAATATATCATTCGATATATTTTAAGTAATTTTGGATTATTAGCGCAAAAGTTTTCAAAAGATCTGTCCGTGAAAAGGATAAAATAAAATAAACTGTGCCGCCATTCTTAAAATCAAAACTAAGTCGTACTACTTTTTATACCTTTCGACCATTAAAAATGGTCAAAAAAGGGTATACTAACTTTGTGCAAATGTATGTAACAGGCAGAAGGAGGCGTGGGAGACCCCATAACGTATATATATTCTTGCTCACGATCACAAGCCGAGTCGATTGAGCCATGTCTGTCTGTCTGTCTGTGTGAACGCGCAGATCTCAGCTATTATAAAAGCTAGAGTTACAAAATTTGACAGGAAGACTCCTGTGCATATAAGCTGATCAAGTTTATTTCAAATGTTAGGTGCCACCCCCGTAAATCAAAAATTTAATTTTTGAACTCAATTTGTAAGCGCTGTATAAAAGCTACAACTTTCTGACTTTAACATATACTAAGCTGAATGAAATATCTACGTATTCTGCAAATTACAATCCGATCGGACAATAAACACAAAAGTTATTTAAGAAAGTATGAGCATAAAACCAAATCCTTCTGTCAGCTAACAAGAGAAGCGCGAGGGCCATCTGTGGGAAATAATTGTAAAGCATGTGCATATGCTTATATGTATGAATTTAACAAACTAAACTACACGGAAACATAGGTCGAGGGGTATCCCACTGTCCGTGCTGCGCGACTGTTGCTTTTCTTACTGATTTTCTAAATAGTATCGGTTAATAGTGTTAATTAAAATGTTTACTTAAGGTTTATTACCATTGCTTTCTAATTATATATAAAACATTGTTAACACTTATTAAATAATACTATATATATCAACTTACATATTATAGTGTACAAATGTGTATACATTACTTACACTCGGAATATTATCACTATTGCAAACTTGCTCCGATAGCAACCGATCTCGAATCTCCCATGCGAATATACTGGGACATTCCCTTTTGTAATCGGCAATTTTTTGTACGACGGGCGTTGTGGCTACTCGGGGCTTGGATCCACCAATTGCCCGTGGTTTTATTGATCCAGTTTCGTAATATCTGCGAATTTAAAAAAATTAGTTACATATGTATATCGGAAGACATAGAACATTCGAATTTTGTATATAAACTGGCAGGAAGCATCTGCTAGGGATAAGTTGTTCATAAGCGTAATTTAAATACAGGAGAGCTGATTTCAGGCAAACACAATGACTATCATCGCCCAAATGATTTCTCAAAATTTGCAATCAGATAGTTAAGATTGAAGTTATTTAAGAAATTAAAAATATGTACTGATTTCGAAACAAAATATGCAAAACATAGAAGTTATATAGTGAAGAAATCGTTTTTGTCATATGTATAGCAGGTATATAACACTCGGTCACACTTGACTGTTGCTTTCGTGCTTGTTTTATAAAAGTTTGATATGTCCAGCGATTGAATTATTGAATTATAGCTGTCAATAAATACGAAAATTTAATTGTGCTTTATTGTGAAATTTGTTTAACCGGAATACATATGTATGCCTTACTTGTATTGGCTATGAATTTTTTTATTTTTACACCCTTCGACTAACTAACTTTTGCAAATGTATGTAAGAGGCAAAAGGAGGCGTGAGACCCCATCAAGTATATATGTATGTATATTCTTGCTAGAGTTACCAAATTTAGCAGGATGACTCTTATGTACTCTACGCTGATCAAGTTTATTTCAAATGTTAGGTGCCACACGCACTGCCCCCGCAAATCATTAATTTAATTTTAGAACTTCATTTGCAAGCGCTGTATAAAAAGATACAACTTTTTGACTTTAACATATACTAAGCTGAATGAAATATCTACGTATTCTCCAAATTACAATCCGATCGGATATGTTAATGTCAAAAAGTTATGTCTTTTATACAGCGCATAACAAAGTATGAGCTTAAAACCAAGTGCTTGTGCCAACTAACTAGGGAGGCGGGCGAGCGGCATCTGTTGGTGAATAATTTCAAAGTATGTATGTATACTATATGTGTACCATACATACATAGGAACATAGGTCGAAGGGTATCCCACTGTAACGTGCGCGCTTTTGGAGTTTCTCGATAGAATACATATGAACATATGTATATGTGTTTGAATTTACCAAATTAAACTACACCGGAATATAAAATGAATGGTATCCCACTGACAAGAGCGCCCGACTGTTGCTTTCGTTTAGAATAATTATTACCGAAATACTTCCTTAAATTTGGTTGCATTCGAAAATCAATTATTAAAGTTATAAAAGAGACTTATACAGGTTTGTGGTTTAATATTAAATAGCGTTATAATTTAAAAACTGTTATTATTATAATATAATTATTATGGTTGCTGTTTTCAATTGTTGATTTAATACACAATCTCTTTCTGTCTGTTACAAAGTCGATATAGCTACGTCCATATGTGCGTATGTTATTCCGTGCGTAGATTTCTAAATGAAATTACGCATATAATGCCTAACTCAAATGTATGAGTGAGTCGAAGATATGAAAGTGTTGTTTTAAACAGTGGATTGCAAGAACACCTAACATGCTATTGAGGCGCAGTTTGCTTTTATTTTATTCATATGTTGTTCATTTAATAATGAACAAAGTTTATTATAAGAAGTAAACCCCAAACGCATGTTCATTGACGTCATATATTTCCCGAGCCTAAAAAGGATTACCAGTCGAATGCTACAGTCAGGCTTTGACTGTATAAAACCATGGTTTTTCACTATATAGAATTTTAATAAACATTCTTAAGCAACGCATCAAACAACTTGTAAGAAAGCTACAGTCGAGCGCGCCCGCTACTCTACTTGCTCAACTTAATTTCATGAACATATACATACACACATTCTTTCAAATTAATGTCGTGCTTTGCGCTCTTTTGTTAATTGACCCAAAAATTATATTATTTGCTCATACATTCTTAATTATGTCGTTTACAAATCGATCGGCACAGAGTACAGGAACCTACATGCCAAATTTGGTATATCTAGCTTTTATAAAATTATAAGGGTATACAAAAAAGAAGACAAAACAATTGAAATTTCACAAAACATTGCACCACGAATCGACTGAAAACTGCAAGTCGAGCCACGTTCAGTACTCAGCCAATGCCGCATTATTTGCTCGGCTAAATTGCATTGTGGTTGAAAAAAATATATCACATAAAAAAGTGTCGGGTTCTGGATTTGAATGGGAGTTTATAGATGTTAAGTGAACTCTGTAAAATCTCTTCCATATCTTCTTATTATCTTAATGAAAGTTTCACAAAACGTGTATAATAGATTGGATGTCTTGTGCATCACACAACAGTAGAAGTTAAGTTTATTTTGGAGCTTTAATGCATCATTAAAAAAGCAAAATTTTTGAATTTCAATTTAACTGTTTGCAATGCATACAAGTTTTGTTAGAAAAATTAGTGGCTGTAGCTTAAACAGTTTCTAAGGTAAATATGTTAATGGCACTCATACGGACAGACAAACACACTGGCATAGCTCAATCGACTCTGCTCTTGATGCTGACTCCGAATATGTTTATACATATACATATATAGGGTTGGAGATGCCTCATTTTGTTTGTTACGCACATTCCTTGATCCAACAAACAATAGACCATATATTTTGTACATGGCTTAAAAAAACAGTGGAGAAACCAAAACAAGAAGCAATAGTTACAGTTTATTTTTATATCACTATACCACAAATTACCTATTTTTAAATTTTGTAAATTAAGACTTTCTCCACTTTCAATTATTGTAATTTAATTAGAGCTTTGTTCTGGCGAATCGAAGTTTTTGCACAATTACTTATAACATAATCCGGGTTTAATATATTTTAAAAGCGACAATGCAGGTTCATGACAACAGATCGTATGTAAAACTGTTATCACAATAATTGGAAATTTTTTATTATTTCGAAATACCAAAAATTACATTGACTAATAAATTTCACAAATTGCTTATAGTCAAGATAATAAAAGAAAAGAAGAATCTTCATTGAGAAACAGAAAACTATAATAAAAAAATCAATCCTATTATTTTGATAGTAGTTGTACAGTAGTTGGAGACCTGCATGAATGCATTGAAAAAGGCAAATGAATCATTCATTAACCAGTAACAAAAGCAACAGTCGCGCAGCACGCGACAGTGGGATACCCTTCGACCTATGTATGTATATTCCTATGTATGTACCCATATACATATGCACATGCTTTGAAATTAATCCCGACAGATGGCGCTCGCGCTTCGCGCTCGCCCGCCTCCCTTGTTAGCTGACAGAAACACTTGGTTTTATGCTCATACTTTCTTAAATAACTTCTGTGATTATTGTCCGATCGGATTGTAATTTGGAGACTACGTAGATATTTCATTCAGCTTAGTATATGTTAAAGTCAGAAAGTTGTATCTATTATACAGCGCTTACAAATTGAGTTCAAAAATTAAATTGATTTGTGGGGGCGGTGGGCGTGGCACCTAACATTTGTAATAAACTTGATCTGCGCCGAGTACATAGGAACCTTCATTCCGAATTTGGTGTCTCTAGCATTTATAATAGCTGAGATCTGTGTGTTCATCTGGTCAGACGGACATCCGGACATCCGGACATCCGGACAGACAGACAGACATAGCTCAATCGACTCGGCTAGTGATCCTGAGCAAGAATATTAGTTAGTATACCCTTTTTTGACCATTTTCAATGGTCGAAGGGTATAAAAAATGGGTAACATTTTTTGGCCACAGTTTTGAATGTATGTTGTTGTTTTGCCTGTGATAGTGCACTCATTCATTTCAATGCTGTAAATGCATTATGAATGTACATTTGGGCGTTTTCTACTTCTGATCTGATGACGGCATATGAAATTACGCATATAATGCCTAACTCAAATCAGATAAACATATAAATGTATGAGTGAGTCGCAGATATGAAAGTGTTTTTTAAGAGAGGAGTCTCACCTTCCCAGAATTTTGCTAACGCAACCGTTGGAGACTTGAAGAATTCGCGAAATATCACAAGGCCTCGCGCCAGAGTGGGCCAATTCAACAATTTTCTGCCGTGTGGAGTCTGGCAGCGGGCGTCCGTTAACATAGACGCCGCCAAGTTGATTTATCCCACTGTGTCCGGCTGTCGAGCAGCCAAACAGTGAACTCTGACCCACGCCCACGCCCACCGCGGAGTGCGGATGGCCGTGGTGCATGATGTGTTCCGTTGTAAGCATCATTTTAGCACACTTTGGTTGGTTCCTTAATTACTTAATTACTTAATTACTTATCGGGTATTTCACTTGTATTTGTTTGCACTTTGCATTCAAAATTCACTACTTTTTATATTTGCACACTGTCTATTCGTTGTTGTTCCACTGTACATCCATCCGCATGTATGTATGCATGAATTGAAATGACTGATTACACTATGCTACATATAATTAATTTGATCGGTGGGCTCGCCTCTTTATTATTTGTTCACTATATTTTATTTTTGTACTTTGCACTTTGACCTCGCAGGTGGGTACCAATATGGAGGCTATCCGATCTGCCGTTGGCAGCTCAGCGAGCCGGCGGCAAACGCCTCGGATTGCCAGGCTCGGTGCACACGACGGCCCTAGCGAAATTTGTTTGCTGTAAAATGCAAAATAATCACAACTTGCGGCGGCGCTATATTAGTTGTGTTGGTGTGCCCCGTACGAAATCCTCGACGACTAACTGGTTAGCCAAGCGAAACGATAATGAGCTCTCAAGCGAAAGACCAGACCAGCCCAGTTGGCCCAGACAAGGGGTAGCTGCCGTATCACGTATGCCAGCTCACACGGGTCAGAGCGGGACGACACTATATACAATGCGGCCATTTTGCACAGCCAGTTGGAGATGATGAGAGAAACGAAAGGCACGAGACACGATACACGAGGCACAGTGCGCAAGTGTAACAGGTCATGCGAGGACTATAACTGTCACTCTCTTTGCGCCTTGCATCTCTTTTCAGCCATTTAAAATATACAAATTGCAGGCAACTTTAAGTCAAACGGCCCCACTGGCAAATTCAAGTAGCAATGTGTTTGTATTTGCATGTGCCTGTGCCTGCGTGTGTGTGTATGTGTATACAACACTACTACCTAGACCGTACGGTACAGTATTCCGTCGGGAGGAGGGGCAATGTTTTAGGGGACGGGTAGGAACAAGGTATTGTGTGAGTATCTACATACATACGCACCTTTTTGTGAATAGTCTGTTCAAAATGTATGTATGTATGTACATATGTAAATATGTACATATGCATGCATATGAGTGCGTAATTAGAAGTACATACATACATTGTATACATACATATATATACATACATATACTGCAATTACATGTTCGTCGATATTAAATATTATTATTTAAAAACAATTTGATTTCAAAAAGTTACGAATATATTTAATCCATAATTTAGGCGACTCACAATGGCGTACATATAGTAACTACATAGGTAGAATCACACTTTCGCCAAGAGGCATATTGGCCTACATAAACATGGTATATCTATTTGCTCTTTCGACCTTTGTTTTCGAGTCTTACTCTTTTTTTATATATACTATCTTATTTCTTAACTACTGCAAGTTCATTGTACATAATTTGACTGGGACAATCCATGATTTTAGCTATTTTACCTGGTTTTTCTCCTGAGTGCTTCAGTTCCTTAATTATTTTGTCCTTTTCCACAGTACAAGTTTTTCCGGCACCCATTTTAGCTGGCAGCTATAAAAATGAATGTAAACTTAGTAAAGAAAAATGGCAGCAAATATAAATATAATAAATAAAATAAATTGTATTATTCAAAATATAAGACCACACAACTCTTGAAGGTTTTAAATATGTTTTTAATATCTTTAACTAATTTATTTTAATTTAAAATTTGTTTACTTTGTCAATAAGTCCACTACACAATTGCATTTCAGTTTGTTTCATAGCATACAGATTTAACAATAAAAACTTCGATTATCGTTCATATATTTTTGTGCGCCAATTAGATGGCCCCAGCTGTATATGCAGATATTCATATGTACATATGTACATACATACATGAATGTTTAAACACATCTTTTAATTAATTGAATAAGTCACCTTGGTTATGTTTAAAGAGCTGTCTACTTCACAGATTTTGTATTACATTTTTTTTAATGATGGGACTATATTTATCATGAACGAATTATTTGGTTCTCGCTTCTAGTATTATTTTAAATTGAATTTTGAAATTTAATAAATTACATGTATTTTATTTATATTTCACACGCCTCTTATATACATATAAGAGAGAGAAACCTGCATGTCCTAGTTTTTACAATAACTAAAAATTTCATTGTACATACAGACGAACAGACGGACATGGCTCAATCGACTCGGCTAGCGATCTTGAGTAAGAATATATACATATTGTACTTTGTGAGGTCTCCCACGCCTTCTTCTGAATTGTTCATACATTTCCAACTTAGTAAATCCTTTATTTACTATTTATCGAGGGGTATCAATAGAGCACGATGCCACAAGAGGCGCTCAAATTGATTTGAAAATGTTTAAATAAATTAAAATACACGTAAAATGTTGTGCCATATTCATTTAAAGTTAAGGGACTGGCAAAAGGGTCATTCAATATGCTCATTATATTTTTTATAAAATACAACAATACAACTGCATTGTTGTTACATATATAATATATACCTTGATAATATATTGCATTTATATACAATTAGCTAATTAGTAACAATACATATGAATGATAATACATGCATATACGAGTGTAATGATGTAATATACATATACATATATATAAAGATATGGTGGCAATGCGAGTAAGACTATTTTAAAGCTTTTGGAATACAAAGAATTTATATTTATCTGGATTAAATTGTAAACGTATAAAAGTTATTCTCTATTGCAGATGGACATTAAGGCAGGCGGCTGTTGCAAATGGCAGGAATGTTAAAATTGTGCCATATCGCAATCCATTTTCACCCCCCTTGGTTGCGTAAGCTCTGGCACAGCCAGTGCACGAGACCACTACGCCCACCCCTCCTCAAGTACACCCCCACTTGAGGGGAACCAAGCAAGACTCGTGCCGGGAAAACACTCGCAGTTTCCCTTGCTACGCTGGAGTTGGGAAAGAGAACGTCAACTTCAACATGCGGCCCGACACGTTTTTGGGATTTTTGAAGTCACACGCATCAACGGTCGCACACACCCCACACCACCCCCAACTCTATGCCAGCTACCCGCAAGCTTCTTCAAAGCGACAAATTCTTAGCGTGCCTTTCTACTGAAGTAAAAAATTTCAGAAGGCATTGTCGAGGTGACGAATCAGATTTTTACTGGTATGTGAAAAATTGTCAATTTCCCTCTCATTGTGTTCAATCACAAAATTAGAAATCGTTATTATAATTTTATATCTTGAAAAAAAAGAAAGAAGTTCAAGTTTTTCCCGTTCTTTCCTCCGGTACTTACAATAAAATTACGTACAATAGTTATTTACTTTAGATTTAGACTCGGCTTTTGCTTTTTGGAAGAAGGTTACTAACTTTTTGGTTACTTTTTGGATACAAGGTTACTAAGGTATAGAAATATACTATAGCCCATCAACATCTAGGTCCTCCAAAAGAAGTCTCGTGGTCTGTGCTCTAACCATTTTGGGTTTCTCTTATTGTGTCTGTCACAGTCTCTAATTTTATTTTATGTAGCGTCTATTTTTAATATGAGAATTCCCCCTTGTGTTCTCTGTCTGAATAGACTCGGCTTCTGCTTTGTGGACGATGTTATTAACGAGTGGCAACACAAGTGCACCGGCGGCCCCCGACCAAAAGCGAAGCGAAGCTTCTGCACTACCGAGTAAGAGCGCAATAAGTCGACTCTTTCCAAGAAAAATCCACAATGTTATAGCCTTTGATCATTGAAGATGTTTAAACAAGATAAATACGCTTCCTTAAACTTACCTTTGGCTTTAATTTAAAACTGATTCAAACTATTGTTCTTATATAAGTTATATATTATAGTCAACAAGGAAGATAGACTACCTTCGGTATGCCAAAAGTATTAGGCCCTTGCAGGCTCTTATCTCATCTGATCGTTCAAATACTAGTTTTATATAATGGTGCAGAATTTAATGGTATTGCGTATGTTTAATATTATGAAATTTGAAACTGGTCTTTATAAAAAAAACTGTAATTCGGCCGATTGATCCTATGGCATCTATATGTTAATATAATTTTCTGTACATAAGTCCGATTTAGTAAATTTGGTTGCAATATCTTGACAATTAACAATAATCGGCTGATGGCAGCTATATGATATATTGGACCGATCCGACTCTTTCCGACTTATATACAGTGTACAGCAATATGAAGCATGTGTAGCAAGTTTCAACAAGATAGTTTTAAAACTGAGAGACTAGTTTGCGTTGCAACAGACAGACAGACGGACGGACAGGCAGTTTTGGCTAGATCGCCACCAGGAAAGTGCTGATTCAGAATATACACATATACTTTATGCGTTTGCAAACTCCTGGCCAAATTAATTTACTCTCTGCAAGGTATAAAACCCATTTACTATAATTCTCAACAGCAAATTATCCTGTTCAATTGGTTTTTATACTCTAGCGCTGCTCTGTACTATGTATTACACTACACTTCAAGGGTATTACAGTATTGTTATACAAATATATATGTGTACTTACTGTTGGGCCGTTTGAGTTTTCGGCCAGATTTACCGCGTGGGCGGTTGAAGTGCCTTCCGAGACTGCTGAACTGACAAGGTTGCTGGGCGTGAATTGTTTGTGCTTATGCGACCACTTACGTTGACATTGTCAACCGATCTCCTCACGTCGCCACTTTGCACCAAACCTAATGAATATTAACATCCGATATTGAGAAACAGATACATAGCCAAAACAAAACAGTTGAGCAAGCAACATATATACCCAGATGTTTCTAAAGCTGGTTAATTCACTTATAATCACAGAGAGGTAAATAAGTAAAACTCGTAGACTGTAAAGATAGAAGGAAGGATCAACAATTTCAAACAACATAAAAGGTTCATGTTCGTTTTTGATACATCTCAGAAATTGTTGATCCTTCCTATATTTCACTAAAAATAGGAACAATCAGTCAGAAATGAATGCCTGCAGTCTGATACGCTTTACCATGCATACGTGTCTACTTTATGTGTGTGCGATACGAGGCAAAAGTTAATTACGGGTTTGGAAAGTAAAGTTTACGGTATCTTCATGTGTTTAGCTTTAGTTTGATTTTGTTAATACTTACAAGATTGCACACTCACTATTAAACTTATTCAGTTTTGCCAACGGACATATAATTTTGTTGATTGAGAGAGGTCGAGATCTTGGGTTTGGATAGGTGTGTCTATTTATCAGCTCTTTCAACAAATCAAAATGTCGATGATTTTGTTGTTGAACACACACAACAATGTATGCTAAACAAAGAGTCTCTGATGAGCATTGATGAGTAGCCATGCGTGAGAACAAAAGTAATGTACATTATCTACCATACACACATATAGGCTAAAAAAACAACAATCGCAACGCACAGTTGATGTAAACCTTCTATGGCCTTTTGCCCAGCCTCTAGTTCATTCAAACTCCGGTGAAAACATAAGCCGCAAAGGTGGCCGCAGTTGCAGTCAATACAGTTGGTAGGACCCGACGAAATCTACACAAAGAAAAGACAACCGTGCCGCGTGTTGGGTCTACTCTCACAGCCTTGCAGTCAATTTTACGTACGTTTTTAGGGGTCGTTGCGGGTAATTATATTTAATTATTTATATACAGTTTTGATATAAAACTGAGGAAGGTTTTCAAAAATGTACAACTTTTTACAACAATTCTAATGTCTATAGGAACTACAGTTTCTAAAGCTTTTATCTAACGTTTGAATAATGAAAAGTAACTTTACCTTGCGAGATTTTAAGTGGAATGTGAATGCAAAACTTCCTCCTTTTTCTAGTAGATTTAAGTTACGTACTAAGTTCTTTGGAATAGTATGGTAAATAACCTAATCCAAAGGGATGTTGATAGTGTTGATCTTGTTAGTCGGTTACACTTATATAGTATATCGCTAGTATAACTACATATAGTTAAGTAAAATACATATACAGTGTAAAAATACATAAAGAGTGTAAATAGTGTCATCAAATATTATTCTATGGGGTAACTTGGAATATATAATATATTACATATGTATGTATTCAACATCAAATTCTGCCTGTATCTACCAATGGGTAGAAAACATAATACCCTTGTGTAGAACCTATAGGGATCAACAAGAATTTCAAGAGTTTGGCCCAAAATGCATACAAAGCAGACGGAAAACCACAGCACCAACAACAATGAAAACAATGTTCGGGCTTATTAGCAACAAAGAAGGTCAATGCAGTTACACTGTTTTCACTGTGCCCACTGTGCCCTAGGCAAGGGAGAAAGATGAGAGGGTGTGAGTGCTGGAACAACAGCTACCCCTACTTAGGGATGAGCCCACACCACGCTTCACGTCCCGACCCATTTCGATGTGTGTCCCCTTGGTAGTACCTGAGTTTGAATGAAAATATAAATTCTTGCTAATAGACGGAACATGTACCCCGTCCGTACACGAATAATGGCCAACAACAAGTTTTAATTAAACCTATCTTGATGACACTTGGGATACGTACTTCTTATTGGTACACACATACAATATATTCTATAGCTGACGTATACTTGGTTTTTTTATGAAGATCAGTATTCTTGTTTGAAATAAGTCAACTTATCATACCCAATCAATGTTTTACAGTAAACGAAGTATGTTATACTTAATCTATCATATTTAATCAAAAGCACGAAACTATATTCTATGCTGTCATAGGAACAATCAGTCAGAAATAAAGATTTTCATAAAACAATTGTGTATGGTATGTGCAGCGAATAGAGTTATTGCTATTAACAAATACAAGAACAATATTATAATATTCTGTTCCATTGTTTATAGCAAGCATAGAAACACTCGGAGGATATTGAAGCGAAAACGTTATACTTTATTTCTGTTTATTATGCTATTATGTAAATATAACATAATAGTATATTACATAATAAATAGAATAATATAAGCAAATAATAATAAGCAAATAGAAGGAGCAATTCGCCTTAATAGTTGACTAGCTGATTGCATCCCCTGGTATTAGGTCCCTGAAGAGTGGTGAAGAGTTCCGTGTGCACGCGCCGCGTATTACTTGCCGGATACGGAAATATTATTTTAAATAACTACGCACTGACAGGCGAATAGGCGTGCTGGACGCCGCTTGCCAATCAGTTTGCCAATCCTGGTCACTGTGCTCAACTGGATGGGTTGCGGGACAATTTCTCTGCTCGTTTCCCCTGGTCGAGGGTTGGCAAAGACGTGAGCGTGTGCACGGGAAATTAACAAAGGAGCGTGTTGAATCTGATTCGTAATATTTGCTTACTAAAAGCTGCCATCATTATTAATTTATTGCCTGGATTGTGTTTTATTCTTCTCCAGAGAACTCTTTTTTTTTTTGGGTATTCTTATACTTTTTACGCTTTTCATGGTAATTTGCAATTATAGTATTTATATTTTCTTTATATTTAAGAAAGGATATCATTCTCGTAAGTGATAGATCAGAGTACAGCGTGTTATAGCCGTTAACTAAGTGTTTGAACTGGCCTACGAGGATGCGACAATTATTTAATAAAAGATGCAACAATTGAAACTTTCTACTACTTGAAGAACACAGCAGTTGCGGAAGCCACGATCTATAGAGCTGACTGTACTAAAATATTGAACGGTTTCAAAGACAGCGAACAAGGAGTCCTAGATCTGGGAATCGCAGATTTTATGGTGACGAAGAGATAACGTCGTACAGCGAGAAAGAAGAAGGTTTGTCATTCTCGCAGCTCCGGCATCAGAGAAAAACTTATTTAAATAAAAACCAAATAAATACTTCAACGAATAAAAAAGAAAACTAAATTGCAACCAATCATTTTACTCGTATCACTTCAATATCAACCCAACGAGTAGTACAGGTAGGACCTAGAATGATAAAAATTTCACTTGCCGGACCTTAGCCCTATTAATGTATTCATTAACAACTCTAATAACTCTTATTGATAGACATACTATTTTGTATACCCTTGCACTAAGGAGACATCTCAATTTGTAGTTATAAGGTGCATAATATCTGATTATTCTTTGACAGCATATACATTAAAGAAGGCAGCTCTGTTCAGATTAGTTGCCATACCTTAAGTACCAACTAAAATCGGTTAAATAAATACATATATATAGGTATTTGCACATTCACATGTATTTATACTTTGTGTTTGTCATGTCTTCTTTATAATTAGCTTGTCACCAAGGAAATTTATAGACGATATTCAAAGAAGGCATCGAATAATTTGGACTCAATTCAAGTCGTTAAATACCCGTCATTATAACGTTATCCGTTGCGTTGACAACCAGCTAGGCAAGTGACCATTTGCAGCCAGGTCGGGCGTTTAAATCTCTATTTACTGCACCTCTCTGTGCGCCGAGGGGTTGCCAGAATCTGAGTCTGAGTCTGCATGCCTGGTGTGTGGCTGCTGCTGATGCCTTACGTCGCTTTCTTTGCTGTATATGGTCCCCATACCGCCCATACATACGTACACCCCACCCGCAGCTGAGCAACCCCCAACTCCAATTGCAATCAAAGCAACCGCCTGCTGTTGCCAGCGAACTAGAAAGAACAGTCGTTTGGCCACGTGTCGCTGACAAACTGCTTAAACACGCCGCTGATGAATTCAAATAGAGTTGTGCGGCGCGTTAGCTAGGGTTGCCATGGATTGCCAAGGCAGGGCATGCATGCCAACGCTCGACAAATTACACACTTTGCGGCATTTTGCGCTTTTAACATTTTTATTGTTATCGATCGAATGGTCGCCTGGCTGCCAATTATCAAGTGCCACATTCATCAGTCCATCACCCAGCACCAGCACCAGCCCCAAGTATGCGAAACACACATTCTACAGCTGAGGTATTTTGTATTGTCTGCGTATCAATGAGACAGTCCCAATCAAAGTCTATCGTATCCTAGTCTTTCTCATCCCACTCCAATCTTTCTTATACTTATAACACATCTTACTAATTCGAATGTCGCAAATTGTACAATTGTTTGCAAACCTTAGAGACTTAGCTAAAAATGTGATTAATTACATGGGCCGTTGGCCATGATGGGCAACCAGTACTACCTTAGACCCAGACCCAAATAAATACACATCGGGTACACAGACACACAGAACACACACGCCCAGAGACCGCACATTGAACATTCATGTGTAAACAGGGATTAGTAGGTGGTCACCCAGGTATAATCTGTAGGTGTACAAGAAATTAAGGATTACACGAGTTCTCTTTACAGTACACTGTTTGTGGACACTGTGCAATCTGTATGGTTAGATTCCAGCAGGTCTCTCATTAGAATTGATACTCAACAGTAGACTGACTAAACTGGAACTTTCCGAATGTATCCCGCAAGTATTTTTATAGTCCTTTTGTTCAGTTCCATTGTTTAAAACGCAACTGACAGACACTACACTTTTGATCAGCCTCACAGTGCAGTCAAAGTTGCGCACTAAATAGTTTTAAAGATATCGTCAATAATTAGGAACAATAAGCTAATTTCGCTTGATTTTCCTATGGAAGCTATATGTTATAGTTGCTTCATTTATGTGGGAGACCATACACATACACACTAATCCATGTCGTCAACATGTTATGTCTCTATGAATACAAAGCCATCCTCGTTTTGCCAAGCTATTATACTGACATATGTATGTAGGTATAAACCGTCAAGAACCTCTAATAAAACGACCTTCTGCACGCCGAGAGTAAGTTACTTTTGAAATGTTGATGTTCGTTTTTAAAAAGATTAACATAACCGAATCAGCTGCACTGCATTGCTAGGGTACATAAGTGAATTGATCAAACTCAATGATAACTTAAGGAAGCACCTTACCTCTTCAGGGCAGGTACTTTATCATATTTGACGTTGACATTTCATTTCGAGTGATGTTATCGCTGCACATGAGTGATTGGACGATTAAAGAGAGTTCCACACGGTCACTGTTCGACGAGGTCCAATCCTGGCACCTGGCAGCTCAGCTTGTCTCTGTATAAGCATCTGCTCCAGTACACGTATTATTCTTTACTCTTCCCGTGTGACAACCGTCAAACTTATACTCGCAATACAACATTTGTTCTCTTTTAAAGTTTGTGAATATATGTTAGAAATATGCGATATTTAAAAATATATATATGTACTATATATATAGTAAAGCTTTACTTACACTATGTCCGGCATTGGGTCTTGAATGAAGTGTCACCCTCTCGGAGTTAAGGAGATAAGGCTGACCAGTCCAGGCAACATTATGGATTTCCTTAGAGCAACTGGCCCAGATTAACAGAGGGTACACATAGATCTCCTGCCCAACAAATAATAATTGTTGAATCTTTATTTCTGTCTTAGCAGCTCTGGTATATGCTTCCTTTTATATGTAAATTCGATAATAGTATATATTGGTTACTGAAATAAATGACGAACAAAGGGCGGTTGCAATCAGAAAAAGAAGAAATTAAATAATTGTATAACAAATGTTACGCCAGTGTGCCTGGATTCAAAATCATTGAGATGAAATAATGGAAATCCCAAAAAACAATCAAACGGATACCCAGGACCGACTTGGCATTGCATTTTTTGTATTTTACCCCATTGGGCCGGCAAGGGCTGGCCCTGGGAGCGCAAGGGTGTGCGTGAATATAAATACGAGCGCGTATGTGTGGAATCTGGTCAATTTTTTTGCTACACGCTAATTCCCAACCAATGAAGGGCGTAGCTCAGCTGATGAACCTTAATTCAGATATAGTATTTGCGCTAACATTATGTTCTATATCGTATATGTGGCATGGATTAGAGATCTGCATGAATGAACTCGTTCTGGGGCAAAAATACTGTACAGGACGGTACTCATTAATGGTGTTTTCAGGAGAGGAACCCCTTTTCACTAATTCTGTTAGTATTTTACAGCTGTGCAAGCATTATCTAGTGTGTACTATACAGACAACAGTGCTGTACTCACTATCAAGTGAATGAGTGTAGAAATTCACAAGGCAGAGCAAAACACTACACTCATTCACACTCATTTTAAATTTGTAAATCATTGAAAATAATAAAAAAGCTATACCAAATGTATATAATATCACATGAACACTTATCGAATAAATGTTGCATGTCATGCGCGCTGGCCCCACAAATAAATACAGAAATTTGTTTAGTAGATTTTTCTATACAAGATACAACTTTCTGACTTTGACATATACTAAGCTTAGTATTTCAAATTCAATATGATCGGACAATAACAACAGAAGCTATTTAAGTCACCATCGGACTCGCGCATAACATAACATCGTACATAACATACTAAATGATTTGTTTATCATTTTGAATGCATTCATGCAGGAATTTACTACATATGAAGATACAGCTGAGGCTCGCTGTAGCTCTAATTAAGTGAGTTTGTTGCTGCAATTCCTCGCTGAGCTTTTACACTCACTTTTTGGCAGCCTCCCACTAACACCCTATCGCCCACTCCTTGTCCCTTTTCCCCCTGCCTTGAGCAGGGCGTGCCTTTGCTAGCGCACAATGCTTTGTTTTGTGATTATTTTCTTTGGACGCAATAATGAACAACACAGCAATCATTTAAACAACAATGCGTGATGCGCACAGTCTGCGGATGAGGAAGAGGACGAGAATGACGATGGGCTGTGACGATGATGACGATGACGATGCCGATGCCGACGACAATTACAATGAGGATTTGGCCACGGTGCTGCGGTGGATGGCCGTCAGCGCCGGGTCTGCACTATAGCTCAACTGCTCTATCCCTTTCCCTTTCCCTTTCCCACTCGTCATCAGTCTGTCTCTTTCTGTTTCTCGCTGCCAGTTGACTGGGCAATAAACCATTGGCTTGGAAAAGGAAAAAGGGAGCTTCAGCTTCAGCAACAACGTCAGCAGCAGACCAACAACAACAGAACAGAAAAACAACAACTCGATATATATTCGTGGATTTTGCACCCTTCGGACCTAGACATTGCGCACTCGCAATCAAGCACAGTGGTCAAATTTGACTGAATTCTGTTCTTAGATTATTCACTAAGGTAGACACCAAGGGTAGTATTCTATTATACTATACATATACAAGTATATACTTCTGAGTAAATCAGATATTAAAACTAGATAGAAAGGTTACCAATGGCATGCCCTTGCAGGTTCTTATTCATCCAAGTACACTAAACTATCAATAATTTAAGAAAATTGTTCGAATGTATTCTTTGATATCTATAATAAATTCAATCGCTATAAAACAATTTTTTGAAAAACATTATTTTAAACTGATTATTCCTATGAAAGCTATAGGATACATAGATCGAATTTAATGAAATCGTAAAATTATATGTCCACTACTGTCTATTTTTGATAGGAACTAATAAGTTAAGTTATTTCGAAAAACAACACAACTCTTCATACAAAAACCCTCAATTCGACCGATTGTTTATGTTATTGAGGTCCGATTTTAATACAATTTTATATTCAGATTATTTATATAGAATCAATTATTTTCTCGACAAATGAGAAAAATGAGCTGATAGGTTGTATGATTTATTCTGACTTATATACCGGTTGCAGCAATAGTAAGTATGTGTGTTAACTTTCATCAAGATAGTTAATAATAAACAGAAAATAAAACAGACGGACAGACGAACATGATTGAGTATATATAAAATATATTGTCAATTTTAAATTGCTTCAAGTTTTGCACTCACATGCATTTCTGAACAATTTGTCCCACTGTACAGGAGAAGCAATGCCTTAATTAGCAGACATACTGGCAGATTTAGCGTCCGATTCAAATTGGGACTCGACTTTAGTTGTGCACTATCCCCGCAGGTGGAGTAGTTACTGGAGGGAGCAGGGAGGGAGGGAAGGTCGCTGTGCTGAAGTTATCAGACATATAAAAATATTTGTCATGTGTGTATATTGGAACAAAGTATTGGCAGAGCAAACCTGAATTGATATCAAATCCACGGGAATAGGCTACCAGATCATCGAGGGCAACAGAGTTTCTTGCTACCTCCTCTGACAGCCTCCACTCAAGCGTAACTAAGTTGTCTTACTGCTGTGTAGAAGTGTCAAACATGTTACTCTATATAAATCGAGGTACAGTATAAATTTCAAAATTATAAATTGGGGAACAACTGCCTTACTTTGCACAATCTTCTGACTACTACAAAATTGCATAGAGGAACTACTAAGGAAGGACTAACATCGCCAAATCAAGTCGGATTTTATTATTTGGAATTTATATATACTATAAAGTAAGAGCGACGCCATTGTAGGGCAGGACCTTCGCTTCTCGTTCAGAATTATTCAGTGATGATGAATAAAGCATAAAACCTTTGAGAAAAGCCTTTCGTTCAGTAATGACTAATTTTAATGGGAATTGTAAAACACGATATCAGTTATCAAAATGGTAATATCTTTGCTCCGAACTACCGAATATATGATGCAGTTAAAACACACACACACACTTCCCTTTTAAGAGTATTATGGTATCGGGGTCGGGGTGTGTGATGTTGAGCTCGATTCACATTGTTACGAATGTCTTAAATCCAGCAAGTGTTGTTGACAGCATCACTTTCCACATTTCATTTGAGTGTCATTAATTTTCGAGTCGAACGAACCGCAACGTGAAAAATAACAGCTGATCCCGTTTGGCTTTGCACTCTGTATTCCGTATACCGGATTCTGCATTCGGTATTCAGCTCCGCACTCCACTCTGCGACGCGTCACTTCGCTCGGAATCAGCCTGCCGAGTGGAACTAAATTGACATGTGATAAGAACTTTTGATATAAATCTCAATGCCTTGATGTAGGGTAAATACAATTCCTGTTCCTGTGTGAGTGAGCCTTGTCTGTGTTGGTTATGGTTCGCCCTGGCAGGATAAACATAACATAGAATGATGCGTGTTAAAACCCTTTAAATTATATATATTCCTGGTGAATATCATGACTGCCTTCTCTGCCAGCCTATCTGTGAACCCACAAATGCAGCATGAAGATTTATATCTAATTTGCAAACTCCATTTCGATCGGACTATGTCGAATAATTTAGAATAGTTGAGCGATCCGATACTAAGATAATACATCCTGCAACTTGCCATACTAATAATTTTTTTTCAACAGCAAATTCAGCACAATGCCTTCAATCACCTTGGGAGTCATTTCTAACTCCATTAGGTGTACAGTATAATTCTCTTAGCTGTCTCGATATTGCATCATTCTGAATATGAAATAGATTTTTTATGGAATAAGAAATTTATGTTAGCTGCAGTTTTGGAGTAAGCGAAAAAAATGATCGAGGCTGCTAAATGAATTATACTGTATATTATATTAGGTATTAGTTTACTTTTTTAACTGCTCTAATTATATTGGAACCTTGGTTCTCCTTATTATTTAAAAAAATTAATTTATTTCCTTTTTCCAAAAAATCAAAACTATGTATATATATATATTTAATGAATATGTGTGCAAACGCATATTTTGATAATGAGAGCTTCTTCAGTCCAAATTCATTCGAAATCATGTTTTCCGACACGAATTCAAAACTAGAGCCTTATCTACTAATCGGATTTTCTTATTCTAAAGCACTTTTAAAAGAAAATACTTTTTTGAGTCCTGAACCTTACTTAAGCAATTATAAATAGTTAATTATTTTTAATTTGGGCCAGGTCTTTGCAGCGCACCTTAGAGATATCTCCGAAATTCTGAACCAGCATCACCAGGGGAGTCGATCAATGCAAACAAGTCTATCAGTTTTAGAGCTATCTTGATTAAACTTGGCACACATGCTTCTTATTGCTGATATATCGCAGAGCTACCGTACAAACAATGGAGCGATTTTTATTATTTGTCAAGATATTGCAACAAAATTTACAACATCACACTTTATATATATATAATATACATATCAATCGATCCTCTATAACATATAGCTCTCGTAAAAACAAACGGCCGAAATGCAGGTTTTTGTATAAAGACTAGTTTTGAATTTAGAAATAACTTAACTTAAAAGTGCCAATCAAAGTCACACATCATCACAATACACAATATAATCATTTCTGTACCTTTTTATTTCGAAGGACATAAAAAACTGCAAGGGTTACAACTTGTAGTATGCCGAAGTAGCCTTTCTTCCCCGTTTTTAAATAAAATTAAATAAAAAAAACAAACGCGATCAACATGTGAAATTCTTTTGTATTTCATAATTTTTTTTAAATAAATTACAAACTCAAAAACATTAATAAGGGGCGGCGGCGGTAGGCGATTTTTAAGTTTTAGTTACGCAATATATGTAATTAGAACTTAGTTTTCTTTCGTCGGTACACAACAGCAACTGCAAAACTAATTGTATATATTTATGCATATACAATCGTGCAATAATGTATGTTGAAGTGGGACGCCAATACATACATGTGGATATGCAGACATGTATGTATGGGCATCCCACTCGCACATTCATAACTTTACAAGGGCTTATGATCTCTGTTATTTTCTACCATTCTAATTGCAAAAAGATAGGAATCTTACTGAACATGCAAAGTCATAACAGACAAAATAAAATAATTTAATTTGTTTGACTGTAACTATTCTTTTAGTTTATTAGAATAAAATAAATAAACAAAATAAAAAAGTCCGCGCACCCGCTTCAACCGGGAGTTGGACTCACGCACTATCTCGCAGCCGTCCGCCACTCTAACCACTCGGCCATTGCCTCACTCCTTCGCCCACCGGCAAATCTGCATTGTGAATCAATTATGCTGCCATACAATGCAAATAAAAAGTTTAATCAAATGCTGTGTGTCTGACGCTAGATTTGAACTTCGGTATGCTTGCGTAAATTAGGTATGCTTAAGTATATATGTTCAAAGTGAGTTTAATTCGTATCATATCTCACTTATTTATAGACCGATTTAAATGAAATTTTCACATAACGCCCGTGGCAAGGTATTTGTCATATAAGATATACAACTTTTTTTCAGCTAATATTGTAGTTTTTAAATAGTTATTACTGATTTACAGAGGCGGGAAGGGGCGTGTCCAAATTTTAAAAAAACTTTGAGACACTGCAATATATACGTATGTTGTCACAAAAGTTGATGACTCTACTCTCTCTTTATAGTTTCTGAGATCCAGGTGTTCATACAGACAGACAGACGGACAGACAGACATGGCTCAATCGACTCGGCTACTGATACTGATTCAGAATATATATAGTTTATGGGGTCGGAGATGCCTCCTTCTGCCTGTTACGCATATTTCCGTTCCGACAAACACAATAGACCATGAGTTTTTTTAAAATCCATGGCCTAATGAGATCAACAGTCGCGCAAAACCCTGGGATACCCTTCGACCTATGTTCCCGTGTAGTTTAATTTGTTAAATTCATACACATATGCATATGCACATGCTTTGAAATTAAACCCGACAGATGGCGCTCGCGCTTCGCGCTCGCCCGCCTCCCTTGTTAGCTGACAGAAGCACTTGGTTTTATGCTCATACTTTCTTAAATAACTTCTGTGATTATTGTCCGATCGGATTGTAATTTGGAGACTACGTAGATATTTAATTCAGCTTAGTATATGTATAGTATAGTCAGAAAGTAGTATATTTTATACAGCGCTTACAAATTGAGTTCAAAAATTAAATTATTGATTTGTGGGGGCGCTGAGCGTGGGATCTAATATTTGAAATAAACTTGATCTGTGCCGAGTACATAGGAACCTTCATTCCAAATTTGATGTCTCTAGCATTTATAATAGCTAAGATCTGTGTGTTCATCTGGTCAGACGGACACCCGGACAGACAGACAGACATGGCTCAATCGACTCGGCTAGTGATCTTGAGTAAGAATATATGTATATATTTAAGGGGTCTGCCACGCCTCCTTCTGCCTGTTACATACATTTGCACAAAGTTAGTATACCCTTTTTTGAACATTTTCAATGGTCGAAGGGTATAAAAAAATAGTTGGTTATTTTGGTTTCGAACAACCATTACGTAGTTAATTTTTGACCGAAATGCTTTAAATTTGTGTTTGGAACGCACTATGGGAAATTTGACCCGTTTTTCTGGCCAAAACCCATTTCCTGAAAGTTGGAGAATTTAAATAATTTGAACTGCAACGCATTCACAATAGATCAGTCTTCAATGTGGCGTACCAGTAATCTCAATAATCTCAATCTCTCAGCTGTTGCAATTGCACAGCACATAGTATTGATATATGAAGCTCTGATTGCAATTTTCAAATTTGAATCAGTGAAAAATTAAGAAGATTTCTTAAAATTTTTGAATTGAGTTTTAATCAGTGTGGTGTGTATTCTATGTTTCTAAATGTTAAATGCCGAAAAAACTTGTCTTGTCTCCTAATAGAGTAAGATTTAAGGTACCATATTTTTGGCAAAATTTCATTTTTAAATAGAGATTGAAAGTAAGTCCAGCGGAGTCCATCCATGAAATATATTTTATAATTTAGACCATTTAATCCTTGTTCAAATGGTTTTTATTAAAATACCGCTTTTAGGCGCTTTGCATAAAATTTTAAATTAAAGAGTGCAACTTCAATTTAGCCATCGCAGAATCGCTTAGCAGAACTGTCTTATTTTTCAAGATTTTGCAACCCAATTTAAATCATTGGCTTTTTTATATAAATGCTTACAAAAAAAATATGCTTACAAAGTTTAATCGAAATTGGATTAATATAACATAAAGTTGTCATAGGAATTATAGTCCGAAATGCGGGTTTTTGTATGATAACCTGAATTGTTCATTAAAATAGCTACATTTTTCAATGCCAAATTAAGTCATATAATACCCTTCGTATATGTTCTTTATGTCATTAAAATCGGATACCTATATCCCATAGCATTAATAGGAACAATCAATTCATTCAGTATCAAAATTAACGATGTTCATTAAAATGTCGTTTATGTGCAGGGAATTGTGTTATTTTAACTTTTAAAGAATATATAAACAATATAATACCATTCTCTAACATTATATATGACTAATATAGAAACAAACAGAAAAGATGAAATCCAAAACCTGTTAGGGTATAAAACCTTCGGTATGCCAAAAAATGACTTTAATTCTTTGTTTTTCTTCAGTTAGAGGCATACCACGCACACTTTTGTCAGAACTGATATTAAAATACTATAACAAAATGTTTTATTCGATGTTAAAAGCAGAGACCGTAAATAAATGTTATGGGTATAGAAAATATCCCTATGAGGGGATCATCCTAAAAATTTTTCAAGGACGCCAAAAATCTTATTAAAATCCCATTATATCAATAATAAAATTACTAGTATATTTTGTAACTGTTATTAAAAATGTCTTGTAAGCGTTATTTGTGATTTTTATACCCTTCGACCATTGAAAATGGTCAAAAAAGGGTATACTAACTTTGTGCAAATGTATGTAACAGGCAGACGGAGGCGTCGGAGACCCCATAAACTATATATATTCTTGCTCAGGATTACAAGCCGAGTCAATTGAGCCATGTCTGTCTGTCTGTCTGTCTGTCTGTCTGTCTGTCTGTATGAACGCACAGATCTCAGCTATTATAAAAGCTAGAGTTACCAAATTTGGCACTCCTGTGTACTACAAGCTGATCAAGTTTATTTCAAATGTTAGGTGCCTCGCCCACCGCCCCCGTAAATCAATAATTTAATTTTTGAACTCAATTTGTACGCGGCATATGAAAGATACAACCTTATAATTTGACATAAACTAAGCTGATTAAAATATCTACGTATTCACCAAATTACAAACCGATCGGACAATAAACACAGAAGTTATTTAAGAAAGTATGAACATAAAACCAAGTGCTTCTGTCAGCAGAAAGGGAGGCGGGCGAGCGCGAAAGCGCGAGCGCCATCTGTCGGGATTAATTTCAAAGCATGTGCATATGCATATGTGTATGAATTTAATAAATTAAACTACACGGGAACATAGGTCGAAGGGTATCCCACTGTCGCGTTTTGCGCGACTGTTGCTCTCGTTAAAAATAAAGGTTGCAAAATAATTATTATTTTTAATTTTTATTATAAAAGTCATTGCTAACTTTTATTTTACAACTTTTAAAATTACTTTACACTTCTCTTGTTCGTCCAATTCTTGAATATGGTTCTTGTGTGTGGTCGCCGCAATATCAGATTCACCAAGATAAAATTGAGTCTGTTCAAAAGCTAATTTTATACCTTTCGACCATTGAAAATGGTCAAAAAAGGGTATACTAACTTTGTGCAAATGTATGTAACAGGCAGAAGAAGGCGTGGGAGACCCCATAATATATATTCTTGCTCAGGATCACAAGCCAAGTCGATTGAGCCGTGTCTGTCTGTCTGTCCGTCTGTCTGTGTGAACGCACAGATCTCAGCTATTATAAAAGCTAGAGTTACCAAATTTTGCAGGAAGACTCCTGTGTACTATAAGCAGATCGAGTTTATTTCAAATGTTAGGTGCCACGCCCACCGCCCCCGTAAATCAACAATTTGATTTTTCAACTCAATTTGTAAGCGCTTTATGAAAGCTACAACTTTCTGACTTTAACATATACTAAGCTAAATGAAATATCTACGTATTCTCCTAATTACAATCCGATCGGACAATAAACACAAAAGTTATTTAAGAAAGTATGAGCATAAAACCAACTGCTTCTGTCAGCTAACAAGGGAGGCGGGCGAGCGCAAGCGCCATCTGTTGGGAATAATTGTAAAGCATGTGCATATGCATATGTGTATGAATTTAACAAACTAAACTACACGGGAACATAGGTCGAAGGGTATCCCACTGTCGCGTGCTGCGCGACTGTTGCTTTTCTTACTGGTTACTTTTCGCTTTGCGTAGTTTCAACTAGGTACCAGATGTAGACTTACCACCTTATTCTATTAACCTACCCTTCTTATTAACCTACCTTCTCTTACTAATCGTCGTATCATGTTAGGTGTCACGTTTCTTTTTAAACTAATCAAGTACGACATTGATTCCCCTATTCTGCTTAACCAAATCAATTTCTGTATTCCTTCTAGAGTAACTTGTAATTTTTTGCCACTTTCCTTGGACTTTTATAGCAATTATAGCTTGCATGATCCCTTTCGAGTTCTCTGTGCTGATTACAATAGACTGTTTAGAGCTTTCAACCCCTCCCTTAATTTTGTCAAACTATCCATTCTTAACTATGTATGTACTTAACACTTAACAACAATTAACACTAATCCACCGATCTGATTGTGTTTTACTGGGTTTTCCCCAATCCCTTTGCAACAAATTTTAGATTTTAGATTTTAAATTTTAAATTTTAAATTTTAAATTTTAAATTTTAAATTTTAAATTTTAAATTTTAAATTTTAAATTTTAAATTTTAAATTTTAAATTTTAAATTTTAAATTTTAAATTTTAAATTTTAAATTTTAAATTTTAAATTTTAAATTTTAAATTTTAAATTTTAAATTTTAAATTTTAAATTTTAAATTTTAAATTTTAAATTTTAAATTTTAAATTTTAAATTTTAAATTTTAAATTTTAAATTTTAAATTTTAAATTTTAAATTTTAAATTTTAAATTTTAAATTTTAAATTTTAAATTTTAATTTTTAAATTTTAAATTTTAAATTTTAATTTTTAAATTCAATTTTAATTTAAATAAAATAAAATATTAATCATTTTTTTAACATTTCATTACAATTTTAATTCATAATTTTTATTGTTAATTCTTTTCCCAGTCGACTGCCATTAGTCCACATTAAATAATTAAATAAATAAATAAATAAATAAATAAATAAATAAAAAATAAAAAAATCACAAATAACAGTTATTAGAGACTTTTAAAAATATTACTCAGAAATAAAAAGTCAGTCAAAGAATTTTTCAATATACATATATGTATGTCTTCTGAAAAACTAATAGTCTTTTATAAAAGTCTTTTCTATTCTAAGAATACCGTATACCGCATAGCATGAAAGATAGAAGCAAAAAATGTAAATTTTCCACAGTTGTTTATTGATTTTAATGCACAATATTTTTTTAAATATATCGGTAGACAGATTAGGTCCTAAGTCCGGCATAACCAATTCAAATGCAAAGAGACTTTTATTATTTTAATCTGAGGATTTATTTTTGACAAGACTTTTTTTAAAAAGTTTTTGATATAAAAGTCTTTGTGTGACTTTTATAATAAAAGTCTTCAGTAAAAGTCTTTTAAAGACTTTAAAAATAAAAGTCTTTAATATAACGGTTATTAGAGACTAAAAAAAAATGTTGTAAATAATCATTAAATTAGACTTTTATAATAAATATCCAAAAATAATCATTATTCAAGGTTTTTTATGATAAAAATCAAAAAATAATCGTTCAAAATGATTTGTATGCATAAAACTTATAACCGTTACGGTCCCTGGTTAAAAGTGAACTCTTAAAATTGTGCCACGCCCACCATTTTTTTTTTTTTTAGAAAAATTTATAGTAGTTATGTTAACCCAATGCAAAAAACCGGAGTTGAATATCTTATTCCGTTCTTGAGATATAAATTTTGACCAGAAAACCGGGTCAAATTTCCCATAGTGGAACGTAGGGAATCTTTTTTACTTTTCAGTAATGCCAGTTATCTTAAATTACTTTAAAATAATAATTTTATCCAACTCCGTATAAAGAGCAAATATAATCCATATAACGGGAAGATCGTATGTCTATTCATTGTTTTACAATGTTTTTTTGAATCCGAATGATTAACTGACAAACCTGAAAGAAGCTCCCTTTAATAATACTGGGTACATATGAAATATGAACATTTCTTAGCGCCACCTGTTAATATTTTACATGTTTTCAATAATAAAGACGTTAGCTTTTGTCAGTGTACATTTCTTTAGATTTCTTATGGCCGTATGGCTTTTGTCATAGTTCCGTTCAACACTTAAGAATAATTAACCAATTTTGCCTATTACAACACTGGCTTACAAAATATAATCATTTAAAACGACATCTATTGGCAGAAAAGTACAGAAACTATTAAGGTTCAGGGCATCGGTATAGCGTCATATCTCCGTTGGGTAACGACATATCTCCACGCGACATATCAACTGCAATCTACAAACGACACATTTCCGTGCGGAGGTATTTTGTTTCAAAGCTATATTATTCCGCGTGTAGATATGGCGCCATGGTTGATTGTCAAGCAATTAGAATATCCCATAAACAAATAAATTCGAAGAGGTGAGAAATAATGCGCTGCAGACAAAAACTTTTGATACAAAAATGGCGCTATTTTTTTGCCTGTGGAGCTTAATATGATTATGGTAACATCAAATTCTTGTTTTTAATCGTGTCATTAAAGGAAAAAGGAATATAACTCCGCGAGCCGTTTATACTAGACAGAGATATGCCGTCCTTACTGGGGTACCCAGATTACCCCAAGGACATTAACCAATTTGTTGTGTTGGCTTGCGTCTTGGAAAGAGGGTTAATAAACATAATAAGTACTTTAATTAACAAGGAAATTTTATGAATTGCTTTTTATCGTTTCATTAAATATGTGAATTATTCTCCTAATTTATATTTTAAATAGTTAATGTGCAAAGGAAAAGTATAATAATTGGACAAAACATTGTTTTAAGAGTTTTATATTGGCTTATTAAGCTGACCATGGTATATTTTGTTTATAAAACGACATAGCTCCGCGCCAGGAAAATTCGAAATAACTCCGCGCGGTTTAGGTAATGGGTGGAGATATGTCGCTATGCCGTCCCTACACCAAGGGTATTTATTGTGTTGGCTTGCGTCTTGAAAAAGACGGTTAATGAACTTGATAAGTACTTTTATTCACAAGGAAATTTTATAAATGCAGAGGATTGCCAGAAAATACATACACCGTTTGATTTAAAAAAATTCAGAGACCGTAAATAACTGTTATGGGTATAGAAAATATCCCTATGAAGGGATCATCCTAAAATTTTTCAAGGACGCCAAAAATCTTATAAAAATCCCATTATATCAATAATATAATATACATTAGAGCTGGAAAGAATATCGACGATATATCGATATATCAATATTTTTCAAATTTTGAAAATATCGAAGTTTTTAAACATCGATGTTCGATATTTTGTCAACAAGACATCACTAAGAGAAACCACGCGGATCAGCTACGTAAAGCCTAACATACATTTTTCTTACATTTTATTACACATACTTGATAAAATAATTATCTTAGACTTTGTTGTGGATATTGGTGTTGACAGCGCTTTGGAATGGAGAACGCTTTGAAGGAGAAGAACAGCATTGGTAAATACAATATTTAGCTAAATTCACATGGCTGTATTAAGAATTTTTTTTTCCAAATTAGTTGTCTGTAGACAACAAGAGAACAGATTTCAAATGATGCAGCTTTTAAGGAATGTATGTATATTAAAATACTTCTGTGTTCCCGCCACGTCAACAGAAAGTGAAAGAATGTTCAGTAAAGCAGGACTAGTCATAAGTGAAAAGCGAAGTTCTCTAAAAGCAAAAATGTTAATATGATTTTGTTTTTAAACAAAAACGAATGCCTTTCAAATTACCAGAATGAACTGCAATTTTTTATTTAATTTAAACATACAGACTTATTTTGAAATGTTAATTTGACCGAGTTGAACTCGAAATATTCTTTTGAAGATTTTTTGAATTAAGAGAATGGATCTCATATTAAATGTTTTTGTTAAAATAAGTATAATTTTAATATTAAGACCTAATTTGAAATGTTAATTTGACCGAGTTGAACTCGAAATATTATTTTGAACATTTTTAGAATTAAGAGAATGGATCTCGAATTAAATGTTTTTGTTTAAATAAGTATAATTTGATTCATTAATTTAATATGTTAAGCTGTTAAGCTTGCCCTCTACGAAACTTCGATATATCGATATACCAATGAAAAATATCGATATATCAATTTACGGAAATATCGATCTTTTCCAGCTCTAATATACATTTATTTTGCAACTGTTATTAAAAATGTCTTGTAATAGCTATTATTTGTGAATTTTCAAAATAAAAGTTGCAAAATAATTATTATTTTTAATTTTTATTATAAAAGTCATTGTTAACTGTTGTTTTACAACTTTTAGTTTTCAAAATCACAAATAACAGTTATTAGAGATTTTTAAAAATATTACTCAGAAATAAAAGTCAAAGACTTTTTCAAAATATATAAGTCTTCTGAAAAAATAAGTCTTAAGAATTTTTTATAAAAGTCTTTGCTCAGAATCCCGCATATCATGGATAATAATTTTTATTACTGTTTATTAATTTTAAAGAACATGATGTTTTTTAGAATATCTGCGGACAGATGGGAGCTTAGGTCTGACAGAATCTAAGTCGCAATGCAGAAAATGCCCTCTCCACAGATACCTGTGTCGCAGGAACGCATTGCACCAATGTTGCCAATCGGTAAAGGTGCGGAGTTATATATTTTCTCTCTTCCCAGTAAGACGAATTGTCATTTTTAAATAATTCTTTGCCATCATTCATTTTATGGGTTCTTTAAGCAAAAGCCTACGCAGCCTTGGATCTAAATAAATGAAAGCATTTACACGGTCGTTTTCTAACAGTTGCTCTTCTCGCCTTTGCAGACACTGTGATAGAAGTTCGCTTTCATCGGCGTCACTTGAGCGAATTGAGCGAATTGAATCGACCATTGAAAATGGTCAAAAAGGGTATATCGTACTAACTTTGTGCAAATGTATGTAACAGGCAGAAGGAGGCGTGGCAGACCCCACAAAGTATATATATTCTTGTTCAGGATCACTAGCCGAGTCTATTGAGCCATGTCTGTCTGTCTGGATGTCTGTCTGTCTGTATGAACGCACAGATCTCAGTTATTATAAAAGCTAGAGTTACCAAATTTGGCAGGAAGACTCCTGTGTACTATAAGCAGATCAAGTTTATTTCAAATGTTAGGTGCCATGCCCACCGCCCCCACAAATCAATAATTTAATTTTTTGAACTCAATTTCTAAGCGCTGTATAAAAGATACAACTTTTTGATTTTAACATATACTAAGCTGCATGAAATATCTACGTAGTCTCCAATTTACAATCCGATCGGACAATAATTACAAAAGTTATTTAAGAAAGTGTGAGCATAAAACCAAGTGAGATATCATGCGCTGCAGACAAAAAGCTTTTTGATACAAAAATCGCGCTATTTTTTATCAACGTTTTTTTTTTGGCTTGGGAGCTTTATATGCTTATGCTAACAACAGATTCTTGTTTTTTATAGGGTCATTAAAGGAAAAGGGACATAACTCTGCGCGGCGTTTGTACTGGTCAAAGAAAGATATGTCGCTGAGCCGTCTTCACCCCATGTCGTTACAATAAGGTCATCAACCAATTTGTTGTGTTGGCTTGCGTCTTGGAAAGAAGGTTAATGAACATGATAAGTACTTTTATTGACAAGGAAATTTTATGCATTGTTTTTTATCGTGTCATTAAATATGTGAATTATTCTCCTAATTAAAATTTTAAATAGTGTGCAAAGGAAAAATATATTAATTGAAACAAACATTGTTTTAACAATTGTATATTGGCCTATTAATCTGACCATGATATATTTTGTTTATAAAGCAACATAACTCCCCGCGGCGTTAGTACTGGGAGATATGTCGCTATGCCGTCTTTACCCCATGCCAAAGGACGTCAACCAATTTGTTGTGTTGGTTTACGTTTTGGAAAGAGGGTTTGTGAACATGATAAGCACTTTGATTGACAAGGAAATTTTATGAAAGTTGCCAGAAAATACATACACCGTGGGATATAATTACGATTTGAATAAGGTAAAGACGATGGGCAACATGGCCCCTCAATAATTTGTTACTTTTGCCGATTATTACCTTTCATTTGTGATATATACATAAATATAGTATTTCACTCTTGGCGAGTCGGCAACTGTTTTTTTTTAGCCGTAAATAAGTTTGATTTAAAAAAATTATTAGGGAATACTGAGGAGATATACGACCTTCCAGTGTTGAGGGCTAGATTTGTTTTTTAAGGGAGACTTGAAAAAAAAGAATGCTTTTAGGAAATGTTAAAAAACATGAAAAAAAAATACAAACGCTACAGTCAGGAGCTGACTGTATAAGACCATGGATTATCATAGTATACCGTAGGCAATAAGTATAGGTATGCATTTCTAGCGCCTAACAAATTTCATTATATGTGCTTCTTCATGATTTTTTTGGCACGAACTTAGAATGCATATTGCGTCTTGTCGTTTGGTCTAATGTCGCACCATTTTCGACGACTGCAGGAGAAGTTCAGTGGCTGAGTGGACTATGTCCCGGACTCTAAGGCCAATGATATTGAGCGGTGTTCAAGGTTCGACTGCTGCCGCGATCCGATCAACATGTGAAACTCTTATGTACTTCATAATTTTTTTTAAGTTTTAGTTACGCAATATACATATGTAATTAGAACATAGTTTTCTTTCGTCGGTACACAACAGCAACTGCAAATCTAATTGTACATATGTATGTATATACAATCGTGCAATAATGTATGCTGAAGTGGGACGCCAATACATACATGTGGATATGCAGACATGTATGTATGGGCATCCTACTCGCACATTCATAGCTTTACAAGGGCTTATGATCTCTGTTATTTTTAGGCCATGGATTTTAAAAAAATTCATGGTCTATTGTGTTTGTCGGAACGGAAATGTGCGTAACAGGCAGAAGGAGGCATCTCCGACCCCATAAACTATATATATTCTGAATCAGTATCAGTAGCCGAGTCGATTGAGCCATGTCTGTCTGTCCGTCTGTCCGTCTGTCCGTCTGTCCGTCTGTCCGTCTGTCCGTCTGTCTGTATGAACACCTGGATCTCAGAAACTATAAGAGCTAGAGTCATCAAATTTTGTGACAACATACATATATATTGCAGTGTCTCAAAGTTTTTTTAAAATTTGGACACGCCCCTTCCCGCCTCTGTAAATCAGAAATAACTACTTAAAACCTACAATATTAACTCAACAACCAAAGTTATATATCATACATGACAAATACCTTGCCACGGGCGTTATGTGAAAATTTCATTAAAATCGGACTATAAATAAGTGAGATATGATACGAATTAAACTCACTTTGAACATACATGTATATAATAATTAGGCAGACCTAATTTACGCAAGCATACCGAAGTTCAAATCTAGCGTCAGACACACAGCATTTTATTAAACTTTTTATTTGCATTGTATGGGAACAGAATTGGTTCACAATGCAGCTTTGCCGATGCGCGAAGAAATGAGGCAATGGCCGAGTGGTTAGAGTGGCGGACGGCTGCGCGAGAGTGCGTGCGTTCAACTCCCGGTTGAGGCGGGTGCGAATTTTCGTTTATTAATTATTTCTTATTTTGTTTTTTTATTTTTTTTATTCTAATAAACTAAAAGAAAAGTTACAGTCAAAAAAATTTATAAATCAAGAAGAAACAACTGTAATGAAATTTGGTACGCGCTAGAAGTGCATACCTATACCTATTGCCTACGGTATACTATGATAATCCATGGCCTTATACAGTCAGCTCCTGACTGTAGCGTTTGTATTTTTTAGCATTATAATTGCAAAATATTGAGAGCAAAACAAAATAGGAAACATCCGATTGGAATCGTACTGAACTTGCAAAGTCATAACAGACAAAATACGGAAAGAGTGACTGCATTGAAGAACGCATTAGTTCGCGTTTTTTTTGATGCGTGCTAAATAATATAAAAATACTTAACTTTATTTATAAATAATTAATATTATTTATAGCTATTATAATTTGATTGTCTTTCATATGAAAACAAAGTAATGAAAATTTTTTTTATTTTTATTGAAATTTAATTAAATAATTTAATTTGTTTGACTGCAACTTTTCTTTTAGTTTATTAGAATAAAATAAATAAATAAAAGAAGAAATAAACGAGAATTTTCACCCGCCTCAACCGGGAGTTCAACACACGCACTCTCTCGCAGCCGTCCGCCTCTCTAACCACTCGGCCATTGCCTCACGCTTTGGCCCATCGGCAAAGCTGCATTGTGAATCAATTCTGCTGCCATACAATGCAAATAAAAAGTTTAATCAAATGCTGTGTGTCTGACGCTAGATTTGAACTTCGGTATGCTTGCGTAAATTAGGTATGCTTAAGTATATATGTTCAAAGTGAGTTTAATTCGTATCATATCTCACTTATTTATAGTCCGATTTAAATGAAATTATAACACCCGTGGCAAGGTATTTGTCATGTCAGATATATAAATTTGGTTGTTGAGTTAATATTGTAGTTTTTAAATAGTTATTACTGAATTATAGAGGGGGAAGGGGCGTGTCAAAATTTTAAAAAAACTTTGAGACACTGCAATATATACGTATGTATGTTGTCACAAAATTTTATGACTCTAGCTCTTACAGTTTCTGAGATCCAGGTGTTCATTCAGAGAGACAGACAGACAGACAGACATGGCTCACTCGACTGATCCTGATTCAAAATATATATAGTTTATGGGGTCGGAGATGCCTCCTTCTGCATGTTACGCACATTTCCGTTCCGAGAAACACAATAGACCATGAATTTTTTTAAAATCCATGGCCTAAAAAATCACATTTTGTAAAGGTATCTTGGCGTCGAGCGCACTCGACTGTAGATCTCGTTACTTGTTATATTTGTAAATACAGGTAATTGTGTAGATGAGGGTTGTCACAATGTTTCAATCCGCAAAGAAAATACCTGGCACACAACTCAAATTAAGTATATTTAATAGCCAATTAACGATGCTTATTACAAGCTTAATTTTATTTTTGAAGAAGTTAGAGAATCACCCCGCAGACTTAATGTTGTCAGGCTTTGGTTGTCATGTTAAATGAGAACAAGTAAATAAAACTGCAGTCGACCGCACTCGACTATGAGATACTATCGCACAGTTTGCCATTGAAAAGTCAACCACACATTAATGGAAACGGTGAATTGATTCTGCAAGCTACATACATTTTAAAAAGTTAATATACCCTCTTTAGCCAATTTCTAGTATCGGAAGGGTAGAAAACCTAAAGGAAAGCCTACTTTTGGGATGCTGACGGTTTAATACCCTTGAAGGTTCTTAACTCAACCGATCGTTTCCATACTTGTTATATGGAATAATGGAATAATATTGTATGTTTTTATTGATAGCTATAATAACTCCAATCACTTTTTTATAAAAAACTTCAATTCTTAAAATCGAAATATTATACGTCGATTACTCTCTAACTTTGATTGTCGCCGATAAGTTAAGTTGTTTCGATAAGCAATACGGTTCTTCATACAAAAACCGATTATATTGACCGATTTTCCCAATGGCAATGAAATTTTATATATGTATATTTTGTTTTGTTTGTCCAAAATGAGTATACCCTCTGCAAGGGTATTAAAATATGCTGAATTGCAATTAAATTGGTTGAAGCATTGCAATATATGTTTGTATACGATATCATATCACATTATTAATAATTTATCATTTTCATTGCTGTGCACAATGTCGACTTTTGTTATACTATATTATATTTACATGTTGCTTGATATAAAGTGTATTTTGTGTCAGCAAAACGAGTTGAGCAATGAAGAGTTTAAGAACTTTAAGGTTACCCGGCTTGAGATTATTTTCTTAAAGACAATGTGTTATATATTCTCAACTGGTATTTCAGATAATGAACAACAAAAGCTACACACGGGCCTTCGATGAGAAACGCAGTCTTGAGGCTTATGAAGCAAACCAGAAAATCATCGATGCGCACAATAAGGAATTCGAAATCGGGAGAAGCAGCTTTCGACTAGCACCTAATCAGATGGCAGATATGGTATTATTCGGATTCCCACGAAATTGAATAACATAATTGAATTACTTTATTTCAGAACACCGATTCGTATCTGAAGAGCTTTCTCCGTCTACAGCGTAACGAAGCGAACGCCAACTTGGATAACATGGCGGATATAGTCGGATCGACGTTGATGGATAATGTGCCCGATAGCCTTGACTGGCGTAAGAAGGGGTTTGTCACGCCCCCCTTTAACCAGGATACCTGTGGGTCTTGTTATGCCTTCAGCATAGCACAGAGCATAGAAGGGCAGGTGTTCAAGCGGACTGGCAAGGTTTTGGGTCTAAGTGAGCAGCAAATCGTCGACTGCAGCATACCCTATGGCAATCAGGGCTGTACAGGGGGTTCCCTTCGCAATACCTTAAACTATCTAAAAGAAACGGGTGGTCTAATGCGATCAATGGACTATAAATATGTCTCAAAGGTAATCAATCAATGATAGCTAGTGTTTATAGAGATTTGTAATGTCTTCTCCCAGAAGGGAAATTGCCAATTCGTAAAGGAACTCGCTGTGGTCAACGTGACCTCATGGGCAATTCTTCCGGTTAGAGATGAGTCTGCAATTCAAGCAGCTGTAGCTCACATCGGACCAGTTGCGGTGTCGATAAATGCCACACCAAAAACATTTCAATTGTATAGGTAAGTGGAAGGTACGTACATAGGTACGTTCTATATCAGGAGATTTATTTAGACGTCAACGTATCGTTATCAATAATGCTTAAAGCTTTGGAATATTGCCAGATTTTAAATGAAAGTAAACTAATTCCAAGTCGAAACAAGTTAGTGACGTTAAAAAAAAAACTCTACAAGCGAAAAAAAGAACACCCTCACTCTACGATGGATACCGGGACACAACAGAATGAGTGTGCAATGATAGGGTCACAGCCTTTTTGTGGCATAGCCAGAGGCACTATCAGATAGTGCCTAAGAGAAGAGACGAAGATCCGTACATTAGACTAGTAACGAACATCAGATTTGCGGCAATCTTAGGCTGCCACAAACTCAAGAGATTTTAAAAGATAATGAAGCTGATTAAGAACCCAGTGAGAGGATTCTCACTGATGGCTATTTACAGGTCCCAGTTGGCTAAGAGCAGACCTTTATGTATATAATAGTGAGTTCTACAGATCCTGTGATTTACCATAAGGCCTGAGAGATCAATTCACATACTTACAGTATGCCCTGCATTGACTCTCAATGAAGTGTATAGCTAAGCGAGCTCCTGCTCGTGGTTAATGAGAAAAGGCCGACCAGTCCAAAGTTATAGACTTTCTTATAGTAATTCTACTATACTATAGCTATTGTGCCTCCATCTTCCCCACAATAAATAATAATAATGATAATAATAATACGAATCTGTGAGATATTGAAGCATTATCATTCTATCATTAGAAGTAAAGACAATAATATTCTTATCTTTATTAGCGAAGGTATTTACGATGACGTCGCCTGCACTTCCACATCTGTGAATCATGCAATGCTAGTTGTGGGTTTCGAGAAGGATTATTGGATCCTAAAGAACTGGTGGGGCGCGCGTTGGGGCGAGGCTGGCTACATGAGGCTGCGAAAAGGCAATAATCTATGTGGCATAGCTAATTACGCGGCCTACGCCATAGTCTGAGATCGGAGTGTTACACGATTTATATATACTTGTTATGCTTGATTTAATAAACACAAGTGCTACAAGCTATTTACATTGAAATTGGAAATCGGATTACCGTCTATGAGGATATTTACCTGGTGTTTACTGTCGCCCTTTCATTACTAGCCCGAGGGCTTCATTTAATTTCATGCCACAATTTTGCTGGAAAAGTTAATTAAATTAAAAGCAATATTCACAGTTCGTTGAATTCAAAATACAAAAACGTGCTACGTTCACTACGGATGCGGGAGGTGTAGGAGACGAGACCTATTACCAAGGGTGAGTTCAGGAATTTGTGTTTAAGGGGTGTCTTATGGAAAGAGGCGCATGCGTATTGCAAGCATGTTCCAATTTGGATCACGCCCCCCAGCCGAAGACTCATTCTAATTGGCAGGCAAGTATAGGATACACAGAACTCACCTCGTGGCACGTGCTTCAGCCCGTTCTTATTGGTTCAATCTCTCTGGGCATGTGGTAATTATTCATTGGACATTCCCATGGTGGCATTGGCAAGTCTCTGATATGTTGAAAGAGCTTTTTCTTTTCAGTCTTCATGGATACTCCGCGGCGCAAGATTTCTTTGAAGTGACCCGCTATCTTTGTAATTACCAATTTCGGAATCGCACTCATTTTATAGTGTCACAAGAATGAAGTGTTTTTTTAAATCCAAGGTTAACAAATAAACCGTTTTGTAGGAATTAACATATCTATGTGCGCGCCGGACATTAAGATACCCTTCGCCCAAGAAGATACCCTTCTCAAGAAGAAAGTCTACTTCACATAATAATAATAATAATAATAATAACAATAATAATATAATAATAATAATAATAATAATAATAATAATAATAATAATAATAATAATAATAATTAGTCCAATCGGATTGATGAAATTACTGACATATTAGGGCACTGGGCGTAGCATCTAAGACTTCATATAAACGTAAGCTATACAGAATTCAAATGTCATGCAGACGAATAAAACTCGATTTGTGGTTCATCAAGAATATTTATAGCTCATGGGGTCTGCCGTACCTTCTCCTTCGTATTACAGATCTTAAAATTTGCAAAGCTCTGGAAAAACATTGAATACGGATCTTTAACGATGTCTAATGATCAATCATTAATCACGAATTCAAGCCAAAAGTACCTTGCAATATGACTAATTGCCGTATAATTTAGCTAATGGGGAAAATAAGCATTAAAAACTCTTAATTCTCTAAAAACTCCGCCTTATCGGACTATGCTTAACCTTTTCGCATCCATATATAAGAGAAATGTATAGATTCCAATAGATATTTACACCGCTGCTACTTATATTTATTTTCGGGTTGCCAAAACCTTTGTACTACATGAGCTGAAAACCTCGGGGCGCTTCAATATAAGATATCAATTTAATCATGATCAACAGAGGATGAATTATCATCAATATAATGCTCATCAATGATATACAACCCTGTTCTGTTTTATATAACTAGTCTAGACATTAGGTAAAGATTAGAAGTTATAAAACATATGGTATGTCGGATTTGATTAGTATTTTAACGACTGGTTAATTGGGTCGGAGATGTCTTCTTGCGTGAGATGTGTTTTCCACTTAATATTCGTCCAAGTAATTAATAATGTTCTATATATATTTTCCATCTTATCCTTAAAAATGATGACAACTCCATCTATAGGTATAAGCATACAAGGCAACATTCTCTGTGATTGAACCTTCTCCCTCACAACTTCCTCTCAAATGCACTCACAGCTATTCAAGAGAAACTCATAACTGCATCTTATATTATTTTATATAAACAGTTATTTTAAAACATGTTACACATAACATATTTTTGCAAAGGACCCAGCAATCAGAAGTGCCCATTATTTAAGAGTTTTTACAGCTAGTTCGCTCGTTAAATGCCTCTTTGCCAAGGCAACAATCAGTTGATTGTGTTTGTAAGCACCTTTTTGTACCTGTAGCACTTTTAATTAGACAAAGTAAACTCAATTATCTGCGCATTTCATTCAGCAAATGTTAATCGTCGCGTAATTTAACCCAATTAAATATGCATGATGTTGTTGGTGGAGTCTCAGTAAACAAAAGACCATTCGCCATGAGTGTGTAATAATGATTACCCGCCCTTAAATGGAACACCTATTATTTGCCTGTTGACAGAGTCCACTCAACCGAATTATTGCCAACTCATCAGTGGGTATTTTCGACTGGAAACACTCTCTTGCCGCTTCTCTCTGTGCCTTTTTCGTTCCGTTCCCTCATAAACGAGGGCATATGCTTTCAATTTCCACCACCTAACCACCTTACTTCCTTACTACTCTGTTGCAATCGTAATCTTTTCAATTTCAAAAGACCCCTTATAGAAACTCCCCTCGGAAACGTTTACTGTTCAAAATAAACAGAAACCAAACACTTGCCTAGATAAAATAGATGACTTTTGGACATATTTGGGAAATATGTCCTTTGACGCAATTTAGCTTAATTCGCCTGTCTGTGAGGGCACAGCTAAGCTATTTCAAGAGGCACTAGAAAATTTTAATTGAAGTATCTAAATTTAAATTATAGGATCTATCCAGTTTTCTGTTTTAACGTGTTTTGATTAGCCAGGTATTCGAAATAGAGAAAACATATTTCCAATATATTTACAATACTTAGTTTTTAAACTTTGATTTGCTATGTCTCTCAAGTCACGTAAGTCGAGCAGTTCGTACAGGAAAACAGCAAATAAATTGATTGCATTTCCAATATGCTATTTTTATATACGGCTTTTATTGTGTTCTTTAAAGTGAGCATTTAAATGGGTTTAGGTGTTTGTTTTTCGTTCTTCCGGGGATCAAATAATATTTGATTAATATTCATAAAAATCTAAGATAATGGATTTAAGGGACGATCACCGACTCGGCTGTTTATGCTGCATAGGCTATATAGGCTGGATACACCTCCTGCTGTCTGTTGTATACTTTTTTACTTCGAAATTACACAAAATTATAATTTTCTTCTCCCTATGGAAGGCGCGATAAATAATATGAGGATAATTGGCTTTAAATTATCTGATGTAAATATATATTCGATTTTCTAATTTATTTTAATATATGTAAATAAATTTAGTTATAAACGAACTTATTAGAATTTATTAAAATATATTGCAATTGTGGCTTTAATATGACGAAAATATCGCATTAAAATTCAACACAAAATCTAATGAGTCACATTTTAGCAGATCTTGTATATTGCAGTATACAATATTTTCTTTAACAAGAATGAACAATCCTACGATTGTTCCCATACTTGTCTAAGTATACTTATATTGTATTAAATTTTAAAAAATAGTACTGTATTGTATATTATAGCGTAGAAGAGTATTCAACTTTGGGCCGAAAATGTATGTAATAGACAGAAGGGGGAACTATATATATTCTTAATCAGCATAGCTATCAACGTCCAACTGATTTCTCAAAATTTTGCGATGGGATAGTTAATATAGTAGTTATTATACCCGCTACCCATAGATTTGAAGGGTTTAATAACTGAAAATGTGTGTAACACGCAGAACGAGGCGTGGCAGATCCCACTAACTATATAATATACACACTCGACTGTACATTTTATGCTTGATATATTATAAGTTTTCTTTCTATTTGGCGGGCACATTGAGAAGGAAGACTCTACTCACTCTACTCTGCTTAGAGATAAACATGAGTATAACCTTCTACCGCTGAAAATGTTCAAAGATGCAAATGAATGTTATGTAACAGGCAAAGGCGGCGTGGCAGACCTCAAAAAGTATATACATTTTTTCGCAAGATCGGACAATCGATCGAACAACAGAGAACAGTTATTAAGGAAAGTATGAACAGAACACCAAGTTTTTATATCAGTTAACAAAGGAGGCAGACTTGCGGAAGTTCTAACCGTCGAGAATAATTTAAAAGAATGTTTTGTACCTTTGAATATGTGTATAAATTGAATAACTAAATAAATTGTATAAATTAAACTACACCGGAATATTTTATGCTATCAATTATTGTGCAGCAGTTTCAACCTAATAATACTATATTATTACGACAGGAGTTTTAACTTTGCACATATTATATATACGATTCTATACTATACGATATAATTTGGTTTCCAATCTAGACGACTTTATATATATTATGAGTGTGTGTTGAAAGTACACTTCGTAAATTGCAACATAAGGTGAATATGACTAGTGTTATTCGTTTTTTGTTATATTCGAAACAACCCCGATAATACAGTAAATTCCCTAACCTTGGGCAAACACCCCCGACACGTTCTCGGATAAGATAAGTCCATCTGCCAGATTTGTAGCAATCTGCTATTTTCCTAAATACTAACATAATTTTGTCATTATTTACCTCAGTGGTTCACAACCCTCTGGTGGCATTGCTCCTCCCCTCTTCACTCGCATTCCCTGGGAAGTCATTTGTTTCTCTTTACGCTGCAAACACATTGGCTTTACGCTCAACAATCCGCAACTTGTAACGATTGTGCAATATTATTATCTTTAACGAAGCGTCTCTTGGGACAATCTTCATTTCAATTATGCCGTTCACACGCAGAATATAATTGAATGTATGCTGGGCGGGCACAGGCAGATATTGAATACATTTTTTAAATAGAATTAAATATAGTAGAAGTTATCTCCTCCACGGGTTAACGGGAATAATTGTCTGTAGTACAAGAACCATGATTCTTATTATGTATTAAAACAAGAAGGAAAGGTTACCTTGGAATATCTCTTGCATTTTCTGACTTTGGTCTTCACGGATTCAACGTTCACATGCTTATTATTTCAGCACACTGTAAATAAGTCGGAACGACTCAAGCTTTCGAACGATTTTTATTATTTTTTTTTTGCAATACGTTGTAGCCAAAGTTGATTTTTCGTAATTTTTCTAAATAACATAAGTAATATACATATAAAATTTCCTCAAAATCGGCGCATTAAACATACGAGTATAGCTGCAAATAAAGGATTTTGTATGATTATTGGTCATTCATTGCTTCATTTCATCAATGTTTTAAGACATCACTTAACTTATCGATGGCAATGAAAATTAGACATTAATAGACGTATACTTCTTTCATATCATTTAATTACGACAACTACAATATATCCTACAGTTTTATAGGAACAATCAGTCGCAATTAAAGATTTTTAGAAAAAAGTTATATATTCTAGCAGTTATTATAGCTATCAATAAATACATATATTATAAATTATTCAGTAGCATTATATTAAACTAGTATAGGAACAATAAAGAACGGATATGGAAACTTGGAAGGGCTTAAAACCTTCAGCATGCTGCACGTAGCATGTATGTATTTATAAACCAATAGATGATAAATAATATGAAATGTATTTATATATAAATATATACTGAAAGGGCTTTAAAATAACATCTAAAATAACATTATATAAATAAACCCTCTGTTCGATTTGATTAATATTTTTTAGAACTTGAGATAAATGGCATTTCATGAATCCAGTAAAAGAGCCACGCAGCCTTCCACTTCACCCAAAGCAATGGAAAACAGTCAGACGCTTCTATCCAAGAATTCAAATCATGTACGTGTAAGAACAACTATAGCTAATCACTTTTATATTCACATTCATTTCACATTCACGAAAACTATGATATATACGGGCCTACATATGTACGAGTATATGCATATATAGACTCTGGTCTATATATCTTTATGCGATATTAGATATGGATATTGATATATTTACAAGATAAGGAGATATATATAAGATACACCTATTTGGACACATATATCTTTACTGGTTGTTCAGAGTTCTGACTTATACCTTTTTATACCCTTGCAGAGGGTATATTTAATTTGGCCAGGAGTTTGCCACGCATCTTAGAAAACATCTCTATGGGGTCGAGTAATCAGCAACAACAGAGGAATCGAACTAGCCCTGTCCGTATGTCCGTGTGTCCGAGCGTCCGTCTGTTGCAACGCAAACTAGTCTTTCAGTTTGAAAGCTATTTTGATCAAACTTGGAGCACACACTTTTTATTGGTGCACGCTGTAAATAAGTCGAAACGACTTGCCATACAAGCTATCCGCCGATTTCCTCAGTTGTAATATTGCACCCAAAATTACTACATCGGATAATATTGTATAATATAATCTAATATGCATACATAATTTCATCAAATCATCAGCTGTCATAGGTACAATCGCGCGAAATTAAGGTTTTTGTATAGAGACTAGTTTTGATTTTAAAAATAATGTTACTTATTAGTGAAAGTTAGACGTGATATTGTTTATACACAATTTAATTCCGCACTATTATATATAACTAGTAATAGAATGATCGAAGGATATAAGAAGCACGAAAGGTATAGTAGAGATTGCTCGACTGTGATATTCCCGCTACACACCAGACCAAAAAAGATTTCTTCAACATAATACTCCTAACTTTTGTGTATTTTGCGTTGCATTCGTAAATCAGTACATATTTAGAACTTCTTAAATAACTTCTATCATAAATGTAAGATGTTTATTAATAGTTCATATAAGAAGTTAATTAATGGTTCAATCCAAATGTTTATACTCGAAACTTATTTAATATCGAAATTATAAATCGCGCTTAACTGCTGACGCTGCTTTTTTCGCTTTTTTCCCGAACGACTTTTATGTTGCAACTTCTCTTTTCGACTGCCACGATCAGCTGTCTTGTCTTCTTCTTCGCGTTGCCATCCATCTCTCAACCACTTCCAGGGGAATGGCAAAACATCAGTGTGATGCCACCTTACATTCGGCCCTCCTGATCTTCATCCGTCCCGGATGACAACAGCTCTTCATTCTCTATTACGAATTTCCAAAGTTTCATGTTGTCGCAGCTAGTTGCTGTAACACGCGGTCCTTCGGCGTCCTTATCAGCTTTTCTTACATCGAAGCGCCCATGGCGCTTTATTTTGATGATTTCGTATGGACCCAAATATGAGCTGGCTAACTTGCGTCCTGCTACGAACTGAGTCCTCTTGATGGCGACCAGATCGCCAAGCTTATATCCATGTTCCGGACGACGTTTTTTGTCATGATTCTGCTTGTAGATTTTCTGAGCCTTTTCAGTATTTGTATATGCCTCAGCTCGCAATTTTACTCGCTCATCGTTGAATTGCTCAATCAGCTCTTCGTTTACCAAGTCAAGCACTTGATCTTCAACTTTGGTGTTAATTTTAGTTCCGAACATCAGCTCGAACGGCGATGACTTCGTAGTAGCGTGTATATGTGAGTTGAGCGCCCTCTGCACTCGTGGTATATACTTGAACCATTTTGACGGTTCTTCTGCAGACAACTTTGATATAATTGAGAGAATTGACCGATTCACTCGCTCAATTTGGCCATTTCCCCTGGCGACTCCCGTTGTTGACCACACATGCTCCACCATATTTTCTTTTAGAAAGTCTGTAAACGCATTCGAAGTAAATGCAGCGCCTCTGTCACTGATAATGCGCCTCGGAATTCCAAAGACACCAGCCCACTCGTTCAACTTCTTGATAACTTCTTCGTGACCGGTAGATTTCGTTGTAAACAGCCAGACAAACTTGGAGAACCCATCAACAGCTGCAAATATGTATTTATATTGCTTTAACGTGGCATCTATGGGTCCTAGGTGATCCACATGCAACATATGGAGTGGCACATCACCTTTTGCAATACAATGCAAGAAGCCTTCTTGCTTGCCCAATTTTCTGCTGTGTATGATACAATTGATACAATTAGCAATAACATTGGCTACTTTACCTTCCAGGTGAGGGATGTAAAACTGCTGCTGAATACTGTGCATCGTTTTTTGAGTGGCGAAGTGACCAGCTTCGTGAGCATTTCTGATCACTTCCCGCTCCATCTGCTTCGGTACCACTAACAGCTCGCCGCCTGCGACTTCTTTAAAAAGCAGTCCGCGTTTTAGCTTAAAGTTTTCATATGGACTGTTTTGTTAAATTTTGATTACTGCTTTCATATGATCATCTTTCTGCTGTGCTTTTCCCAGACGCACCGTAGTCACATTGTGTAAAGAAAATACACTTCTAAACACTTTAAATGAGTTTATTTCCACTGCGTATGTAGACGGTAGTAGGTCTCTACACTTTGCTAGTTTATTTAGAACTGTTTCTTAAAATCTAATGCGGTGTTGTAAGAACCGCGGTGGTGGTTGTTTCACTTATCTCTATTTATATATACTGCACTTGAAAGATGCAGCGTGGGACAATTATTATTGAATACAAATAGAAAATAATAGCGATCCCTTTTTACTTATCGCTAAACATTTGTGTACGCGCGGTCATAAAATATTGTAGCCGGTCGTAAACACAGATAAGGGATCGCTGCATGGGACAACATCTTGCGACTGTTAGCAGTTGCACTGTACAGCGGTACAGTGCCATGCAGTTTAGTGCAGTGTTATCACATGTTCATGCTGATGCTTGAACATTCTGCGGGGGGCCAGAGAACTCCATACCCATGGGCACGGTTGTGCGTGAACACATTGTATACTCGCAAAGGATACCGACTTAAGTAGTCCACATGTCTCATCTTTTCAGCAGCTCGGTGTTCTATTTGTACATCAAAATCTTGCAAGTGTAGGATCCACTGAGCAACTTCTCTTGGCATATCCGTTTTGTTGGTAGTATGTTTGAAAGCAATGCAGTCTGTGATCAACTTGAACTTGATTCCAAGCAGATAATGCCTGAACTTTTTGAGTGCTAAATAAGCCGCCTTAACTTCCAGGATGTAACTGTGCTGCTTTGATTCTGCTTGTGTCGTCTTCTTGCTCCAAAAATAAATCGGATACAATTTTCCGTCAAACTCTTGCAATAATACTGCTCCATATCCGTCCTTGCATGCGTCTGTATGCAACTCTGTTGGTGCATCTCTTTCATAAATCCGTAGAACTGGTTCTCTTATCAATAAGTCTTTTAATTGCTGTATTGCCTGCAGCTCCTCTAGACCGATCTTGAATTTAATATCCTTCTTTAATAGCTCCGTAAGTGGCCGTGCTACTTGCGCGTATTGTGGCACAAACTTACGAAAAAAACCAGTAAGTCCTAAGAACGCTTGCACAGCTTTGATTTTCTTCGGTGTAGCAAAACGACTTACTGCTGCAGTTTTCTCAGCGCCTGGCCAGATCCTTCCATCTTCGATGACATGGCCCAAAAATTGTATTTGCTTCTGCAAGAAACTACATTTTTTCCTGTTTATTTTTAAATTATACTTAGCAGCTACTTCCAAGACTTTTGTTGTTTTCTGCATACAACCTTCAACATCTATAGCATATATAATTCGTCCATGTAGAGCTGCATAATATCCTCATTAATCAACGGTTGAAAGATATGATTAACAAATCTTATAAATGCGGCTGGAGAGTTTTGAAATCCAAACGGCGCTCTGTTGAATTCGAAGAGTCCTTCTCGAGTAATGAATGCTGTATACACCTTGCTGCTTTCCTCCACTGGTACATGGAAGAAGCCATTTTCAAGATCCATGATTGTGAAAAACTTGGCAGCTTTGAGTTTCTCAATCACATCTTCGATAAGCGGAACCGGAAAACGATCTTTTAGCACTATACTGTTCAGTTTACGATAGTCTATGCGTCGACTCTCAGAGATTTATCTTTCTTTTTCACGACTACAACTCTGCTTGCAATGTGTGACGTCGATTTACGAACAATGCCTTGATCGAGCCACATATCCACCTGTTGTGCTACGGCTTTTGCTTCTTCTTCAGACAAACGGCTTGGCGCCTGGCGAAATGGTTTCACAACTCCATCTGGTATAATTTCCATTTTTATAGGACATTGAATCTTTACTGCTGGCAACTTGTAACTGCATTCGATAATTTCTTCAACAATTTGCTTATATTTTAGTGGGGCTGACACTGAATTTGACTCCTCCACCACGTTATAGACCAGCTGATCTTCTTGTTTTGATGCACCTTTTTGCTCAGTTTCATAAAATTTGAAGCCATTTGCATCAGCTGTAAAATTCAATTTTTTTATAAAATCAAATCCCAATATTACATCGCAGTTCAACTTGCTACTTTCTACAACCAAAAATTGATGTTCTGTTTTAACTTGGTCCACATCAACGTTTGCGATAAAAGATCCAATGTGTTTCGTACTGGTATTACCTAATCCTTTCAATACCGATACGCTTCTGGACAACTTAACTCCTTTTAGATTTCTTAGAGCATTCTCATTAACCAGTGACACATCTGCTCCTGTGTCCACTAAGCATTCAACTTCGCCTCCATTTATGGTTACTGTTTTCATACGACTTTGCTCGGCAATTATGTTTACACTGCGAACTTTTTGTGGGCAGTCGCGTGATATATGACCGTTCTCGTAACATTTAAAGCATTTCGTTTCAGCTGTGCATTCTTTCCTCTTATGGTCCGCCGATCCGCAGTTAAAACAGTACTCTTGTTTTTTCCCCATCAACTTTCTGTGTACTCGGAGACTTTTTCTTTTCATTGCCAATATGTTCATCGCGATTCTTGCTCCGCTCTTGAACGAGCTCATATAAATCATACTCCTCTTTAAGGTTTTTGTACGTCGCACATCTATACATGCTAACTTTAAACTGTTTTTGTATCTGCAACCCATCTACTATATAGCGCAAAACTGCTGGCTACCGATATGTTACCGATACTGGCAATCTTTTTCATATTTAACAAATATTCATGAAACGATTCTGACTTTAATTTTCTCCGTTCACGTAATAAGTCATGAATCTCCGCACTGTTCAAATGTCGCTCGAACTCATTTATAAGTACATTCTTAAGTGTTTCATAGTTCGATACGCACTCCGATTCTAAAAACAACTTGGCAGCATTAATCATTTTACTTCGCGCTTGTACATATTTCTGTTTGTCCGACAACTCATATGCATCAACATTCTTTTCGAAAATTTCGAACCACTTTTTTTACAGGCACTGATACTCCATCAAAGTCATTTATAATTTTCTCGAAACCGTCTATCGATATTTTCGTTTGATTTACGTTTCGTTCATCTACTTCGACTTTCAACGCTAGCAACTGTAACAGCTGATCAACTTTTTTGTTTACATCCGCAATATTATTCGCTTCCATAATTATTTCCTCTTCCCAAGCACTCTCTTCCGGAATACCCACTATGTTCTCCTCTCTCTGGTTTTTTTTTGCTGGCGTACGCGCTGGTTTCGGCATTTTTTATGATTATTCTTTTATGCGCACGCTCAAACACAACTGCAAACTTCAACCGAATTTCACAACGCTTCTAGGAATTTTCAACAGACGCCGACCGACCGCTATACGAATTTCACCATCTTTGTGTCTTTTTGCAAATTTTACACGACGTAAAACAACTTAAGTTTTTGGTATTTTTAAAGTAACTCCACAACTGTTCAACTGTACGACTTTGATTTTGGAATTACACTTAACTGCACCAACGACTGTCAACTTTCTGCTGCTTCTTCTAGTATTTACACTCAGACAGGTTGAGCCCCCAAATGTAAGATGTTTATTAATAGTTCATATAAAAAGTTAATTAATGGTTCAATCCAAATGTTTATACTAGAAACTTATTTAATATCGAAATTATAAATCGCGCTTAACTGCTGACGCTGCTTTTTCGCTTTTTCCCGAACGACTTTTATGTTGCAACTTCTCTTTTCAACTGCCACGATCAGCTGTCTTGTCTTCTTCTTCGCGTTGCCATCCATCTCTCAACCACTTCCAGGGGAATGGCAAAACATCAGTGTGATGCCACCTTACATAAATATGAAAATTTTAAGAAAAATAAACTGTCCTGCACTAAAATTACGTTTGGAATTTTGGGCGGGAGGTGGCATGGCCAAAATCGAAAATAAACTTGATCTGCGTGCAATAATAACATATATTGACACCCAATTTGGTAGACCTAGGTCTTATTGAGATCTACATGTTGTTTTCAAACGGACGGACAGACGGATATTGCTATATCGAGTCTGCTGTTGATGCTGATTCTGAATAGATATAGTTTGTGGGGTCTGCCGCGCTTCTTTCTGCCTGTTACATACATTTTCGGTTGGCACAAAGTTATTTCTAACCTATGTGTAGCGGGTATAAAAATCGCCCGATAGTTTGTATGGCAGCTACACGAGACATCTGTCCTGAATCTGCAGAAACAGCCGAGTTTATATAGCCATGTCTGTCGGTCTGTCCGCATGAAAACCTAAATCTCAAAGACTATAATATCTACCAAATGTGGTATTAATATGTGTTATAATTGCACGCAGGTCAAATTTATTTTAGATTTTGGCCACGCCCACTTCTGCCTCCATAAATCGATAAAAACCGAATTCTTGCAACACTTTTCTAGATCCATCATTTCCCCTTGTCAACTCGGTTTCATTAAATGTCGTTCTACTACGACAAATTTGCTTGAGCTGACATCCTTTATCGTACAGGGATTTCAGCAAAATCTTCAAGCTTATGTCATTTATACTGATTTTAGTAAAGCTTTTGACTCAGTTAATCATTCTCTCCTTGCACACAAGCTTAATCTTTTTGGTTTTTAGCCAAAACTTCTTAGTTGGATTGTTAGTTATCTGACTGATAGAACTCAAATGGAGCTCTTTAAAGTTGCTTTTCAAACCCATTTCATGCCACCTCTGGTGTTCCCCAGGGAAGCCTTTTAGGTCCCCTTCTATTCATTCTTTTCATCAATGTCCTTCCGCTTGTCATACGATCTACTCGCACTCTTATGTATGCAGATAATGTTATGCTGTATTTTCAATTTTAAGATGCCTTCTGTCACTCTTTCTTACAAGCCGACTTAGATAGTTTTCAATCATGGTGCCGTACAAATTTATTAATTCTGAATAGTTCTAAATGCAAGCTGATAACATTCTACCGAACCAGCCCTAAGCTGGTAACCTATACACTTTGTGGTTGTGCCTTGGAAAGAACTGCCTTAGTTGACGATCTTGGTGTCCGTTTGGATTATAAACTAAAGTTTTCGGAACATATTTCTACTATGGTCAATAGGGCTATGGGAACGCTTGGCTTTATTAAGCGATGGTGTAAGGAGTTTGATGATCCTCATTTCACAAATACCCTATATACCTCACTTGTTCGTCCAATTTTGGAGTAAGGATCATGCGTTTGGTGTCCTTAGTACTCGGTTCACAGGCACCGCATTGAATTCGCCCAAAAGAACTTTTCAATTTTGGTATTGCGAGATCTAATGGGATGTAGATTTAAAACTTCCTTCATATACGAATAGTTTTAGATAAATTAACTTACCGTTCTAAGCTAACCGTATAAATAAGCTTGGTGCAGTTTTTATGAATTACCTACACCAAGGGGACATTGAGAGTGTTGACCTGGTAAGCCATTTAAGCTTCGGTGTCCCTTGTGGAAATACCCGTGACTACGTATTACTTAGTCTTTCTAATTATAGATCGAATTATACGCTACATAAACCATTATGGGAATTATGATATTATTTCAAATAGTACTCTTTCATATTAACATACGAAAAATCTGTACCACAATTAAGATTATAACTTTTATACTACTTTTATTGAAATTGAATTTTCCTTGAAAAGCCTGTTAATTTTTTCTTCACTACTATCTACATGCTTTCTTTCTCTATCGCGCTTATGACACTGCCCCTCGGTGGGTTGGGCATGTGTTATGCTAACTCTTTACTAATACTATTAACTCTTCTGATCTGATTGGGGTTTTCTGGGTTTTCCCCAATTCTCTGCAGCAAATATTGGATCGATTATATCTTTTTTATCCCAGATTAAATTAAATTAAAATTAAAATTAAAATTAAAATTAAAATTAAAATTAAAATTAAAAATTAAAATTAAAATTAAAATTAAAATTAAAATTAAAATTAAAATTAAAATTAAAATTAAAATTAAAATTAAAATTAAAATTAAAATTAAAATTAAAATTAAAATTAAAATTAAAATTAAAATTAAAATTAAAATTAAAATTAAAATTAAAATTAAAATTAAAATTAAAATTAAAATTAAAATTAAAATTAAAATTAAAATTAAAATTAAAATTAAAATTAAAATTAAAATTAAAATTAAAATTAAAATTAAAATTAAAATTAAAATTAAAATTAAAATTAAAAATTAAAATTAAAATTAAAATTAAAATTAAAATTAAAATTAAAATTAAAATTAAAATTAAAATTAAAATTAAAATTAAAATTAAAATTAAAATTAAAATTAAAATTAAAATTAAAATTAAAATTAAAATTAAAATTAAAATTAAAATTAAAATTAAAATTAAAATTAAAATTAAAATTAAAATTAAAATTAAAATTAAAATTAAAATTAAAATTAAAATTAAAAATTAAAATTAAAATTAAAATTAAAATTAAAATTAAAATTAAAATTAAAATTAAAATTAAAATTAAAATTAAAATTAAAATTAAAATTAAAAATTAAAATTAAAATTAAAATTAAAATTAAAATTAAAATTAAAATTAAAATTAAAATTAAAATTAAAATTAAAATTAAAATTAAAATTAAAATTAAAATTAAAATTAAAATTAAAATTAAAATTAAAATTAAAATTAAAATTAAAATTAAAATTAAAATTAAAATTAAAATTAAAATTAAAATTAAAATTAAAATTAAAATTAAAATTAAAATTAAAATTAAAATTAAAATTAAAATTAAAATTAAAATTAAAATTAAAATTAAAATTAAAATTAAAATTAAAATTAAAATTAAAATTAAAATTAAAATTAAAATTAAAATTAAAATTAAAATTAAAATTAAAATTAAAATTAAAATTAAAATTAAAAATTAAAATTAAAATTAAAATTAAAATTAAAATTAAAATTAAAATTAAAATTAAAATTAAAATTAAAATTAAAATTAAAATTAAAATTAAAATTAAAATTAAAAAATTAAATTCAAATTAAATTAAATGAAATTAACTTAAACTCAATCAAATTAAATTAATTTTAAATTTTATTACCTTAATTTTGTAACTTTCCATTAAATGTTTAACTTAAACTCGATCAAATTAAATTAAATCTATATCACAAATAATTATTTAAGAACTCAATTTAAAATAATTACGCATTAAGTTTAGCTTAATTATTTTAAATTGAGTTTTTAAATAATTCTTTGTATCTAATTCAGTCGACTGTATTTAGTCGACTTTAAATTAAACCAGTAAGGAAAACCAGTCGCGCGACTCGCGACAGTGGGATACCCTTCGAACCATGTTCCTATGTACATATGTATGTAGGCATATACATACATATGCACATGCTGTGAAATTAATCCCGACAGATGGCGCTCGCGCTCGCCCGCCTCCCTTGTTAGCTGACAGAAGCACTTGGTTTTATGTTCATACTTTCTTAAATAACTTTTGTGTTCATTGTCTGATCGGATTGTAATTTTGAGAATACGTAGATATTTCATTCAGCTTAGTATATGTTAAAGTCAGAAAGTTGTATCTTTTATACAGCGCTCACAATTTGAGTTCAAAAATTAAATTTTTTGATTTACGGGGGCGGTGGGCGTGGCACCTAACATTTAAAATAAACTTAATCAGCTTATAGAGTCAGAGTCAGAGTCTTTCTACCAAAATTGGTAACTCTAGCTTTTATAATAGCGAGATCTGTGCGTTCACACAGAAAGACAGACAGACAGATAGACATGGCTCAATCGACTCGGCTTGTGATCCTGAGCAAGAATATATATACTTTATGGGGTCTCCCACGCTTCCTTCTGCCTTTTACATACATTTGCACAAAGTTAGTATACCCTTTTTTGACCATTTTCAATGGTCGAAGGGTATAATTAAATAAATAAATAATTTTAATGATAGACAGTTCGTTTTCGTAGACAGAATAAATATGAACAGCCAAATGATTTCTAAAAATTTGGATCGAAAAATGAATATAGGTATTTAAATTATTCTAAATATGCACTGGTTTTGAAGCCTCTCCTTGAAAGTATGCAACACAAAATACGCAAAACGTAGAAGTTATATATTGAAGACATCGTTTTGATTTTGTTTGTAGCGGGTATATCACAGTGGAGCACACCCGACTATAGCTTTCGTGTTTGTTGTTATTTGTCAAGATAATGCAACTTAAATTCATCTGAATGTTATTTTTATATATAATATACATATAAATTTCATCAAAATTGGACCACTATAACATATAGATGCCGTTGGTATATTACAATCGGACGAAATGCAAGTTTTTGTATGAATACCTGTTTAAATTTTAGAAATATCGAAACTTATCAGTGCCATACAAAGGTAGATATAATATTCTGCAGCACTCTATATATCACTAGTATATGCACGATTGGAGGATATACGATATAGTAAGAACCTGCAAAGGTATAGGACCTTCGGTAAGCCGCAGGTAGCCTTCGTTCTTGTTTGTTCATTTTTGTCATTTCCTAATTTGCTACAAGATGTTAGTTGTATTTTTATGTATCCCTTAAATGTAGATAATGTAATAAATTAAAATGCTAAAGTACAATAACAACTTAAACGTGCGCTGTTGGGGTGCGCTTGTATTTCACAAACAATCAACCAATAAATTGAAAGTAGACAAATGTTTCCCTGAGGACGCGACAGATTACGTGATTTGGGTCTTTATTTTATATAGAAAATAACAGAAAGGTTTCCATGTTGAAGGTTTTATACCCTTGCAGCTTTTGCTATCGATTCAAATGTATGTTGTATGACTATTATAAATACAAGTATGTCTAAACATATATGTACATTTAGGTAGAACTTGAAATATTCTATTTACTGTGGTTCTAATGTACATTTCATAATAATGTATCCGACCTAAATTCCTAACACTACAATACAGATAAATAAAAGTGTTAAACTGTTAAAATTGTGATTCTTTAGCTTCTATGTTAATTATTCGTTGATAGTTATTGTGTTTACCAAAGGCTCCAAAAGTATATAGTTATCATGGAAACAATAGGCGAAGAGTCATGCCTAAAGTTCTTAAAGTATAAAAGCCTTTGTTTTTTATACCCTTCGACCATTGAAAATGGTAAAAAAACCGAGTCAATTGAGCCATGTCTGTCTGTCTGTCCGTCTGTCCGTCTGTCTGTGTGAACTCACAGATCTCAGCTATTATAAAAGCTAGAGTTACCAAATTTTGCAGGAAGACTCCTGTGTACTATGAGCTGATTAAGTTTATTTCAAATGTTAAGTGCCACGCCCACCGCCCCCGTAAATAAAACATTTAATTTTTCAACTCAATTTGTAAGCGCTGTATATAAGCTACAATATTCTGACTTTAAGATATACTAAGGTGAATGAATTATCTACGTATTCTCCAAATGATAATGCAATCATGCAATCCGATCGGACAATAATCACAGAATTTATTTAAGAAAGTATGAGCATAAAACCAAATGATTCTGTCAGCTAACAAGAAAGGCGGGCGAGCGCCATCTGTTGGGAATAATTGTAAATCATGTGCATATGCATATATGTGTATGAATTCAACAAATTAAACTACACGGGAAGATAGGTCGAAGAGTATCCGACTGTCGCGTGCTGCGCGACTTTTGCATTTCTTACTGGTTTTTCTTTATTTTATTTCATTAAGTAACTAATGATGGCCTATTTTCAGGTCAGTTCAGTGCTGCTGTATGGCATACCCATCGTGTCTCTGTTCATTGAGGGGCAAGAGAGGCTTTGCCTGGCGCAAATATCAAACACACTCCTCAAACAGTTTAGCTATAATGAAATCCACAATCGACGCGTCGCACTCGGCATAACCTGTGTGCAGTGCACACCCGTTCAGTTGGAGATCCTACGACGAGCTGGTGCCATGCCGGTGAGCTCGCGTCGTTGTGGCATGATAACGAGAAGAGAGGCTGAAAGACTCTGCAAGAGTTTTTTGGGGGACAATACGCCTCCCCGTCTCCCGGATGACTTTGCCTTCAACGTACAGCATAAGTGCGCGTGGGGCTGCCGCGGCGCTTTCTTACCTGCAAGGTATAACTCGTCGCGAGCCAAATGCATCAAGTGCACCTTCTGTGGCATGTTCTTCTCGCCAAACAAATTCATCTTTCACTCCCATCGCGTGACGACCAACGATCGTTACATTCAACCCGATGCTGCTAACTTCAACTCGTGGCGCCGCCACATGACACTGTGCGGACACACGCATGAGGAGAAGATCATACATGCGTGGGAGGACGTCAAGGCGATGTTCAATGGGGGAACCAGGAAACGCCTTGTGGGATGCAGCACCAATCGCAATCAAAATTCGCCAGCAACAATTGCTGCTGTGGGCGGGGCAACAACATCAGGAGCATCAGCACCAGCACCCTCTCCCCTTGCCAATAAGGAGTCTTCTCTTCTTTCAAGCGGCTCAAAATCACGATCTCTGGATCAGCCTGGATATGACTACAATACGGTTGCAGCAGCAACTGCTGCTGCTGTTGTCGGGGTCACCGCGGTGGCAGCAACTGTTGGTGTGCCCTTCAACGTGCATCGTTCGACAGTTGAGAACCTTTCCATAATGCCAATATCGAGCAACTATGTGGTGGACTACACCATGTGGCAGCAGCAAAATCAGCAGACACAGCAGCAACATCAGCAGCACCCTTATCAGCAGCAGCACCTCAGCAGCAACAGCATTTCAAGAAGTGCTTCGCACCTTGCTCCTCCCACACCTGGTCTCGCCCAGAGGCAACGCCAACATTCATCAAGAACGAGCCCTACTCGGGCAAGAGTCGCAAATTGTCTGATTCGATAACCGACTTCCATATTCCCACCATACTAAATTCGTCGGCCTTCAAACCTGTTGTCGCCTCAGCAGCAGCCATTGTCTCCACCTCCCTGTATGCAGCGCGTTCCTCCTCCAACGATTCCAATAGTAATATCTACATAACTCCCGAGACCCGAACAACGACAGTCTTTACGCACAACAGCATAGCAGCGACTCCCCAACAACGCCTTCAGTATCCCGATGCAAGTGCCGTATTTGCCACTCCAACTCCCAGTGTCTTCTCGCCTGTGGCAGATGCTAATACCTCAGCAGATCCAGAGGCAGTGTATCGAGCAACAAAGGCTGGTGATGAGGATGACGAAGAGGTTGTCGACATCGAGACGACGGAAGAGGAAACGCAGATAGTGAAGACAATGAACGATGTTGTCACCTTTAATGTTCTCTGTCCCCGATCGCATTCCAGATCACGTTCCCGTTCTCCCTCCCTGACAAATGACGACTTCTCCTGCCACTCGGGTAGCCCGAATGACGTTGAAGTTGACGTTGACGGCTCCACAACGGATGTGGACGAACAAATCGATTTTAAATCAAATCTATGCTCAAATTTAAAGATCTATCAAACCGAAGACGAAACAGAATCTACAATTGCGTCAATCAGTAAAGCACAAATCGAAGTCCGGAAGAAGATTGAGGTATGTGAAGCGAAAACATTTTTCGGCGAACAGATCTTATTCTCTGATAGTGTTCGCCCATTTGTTCGAAACAAATATCAATAATACTCTTTGACCGCTGTAAGATTCATTCTCCAACAGTTCAATGGTTTCTTTGTCATATATAAGCAATATTATAAAGCGTTCCTGCAGCTATGATAGTTAGTTTTGAATACTATTTGGATATCCATAAAAATTGTTTGTGAATCTGAGTCTTCAGCCAACTGTTTCGTGGCTCCACTCAAACACAGTTCAAATGAATGGATACGAATTTAAATTGAATGAGTGCTAAGTACTGTAGCATACAACGAATCGAAATTCCTTGCATTACTGTGAGCGGATGTTAGGGTATTGTTGGGTCGCTAGCACGCGCTGGTATCCGGCTCAGATGTGTGGGCAATGGGGGTTCATACGAAAATCGCAACAACGGTCCTCACGACAATATAAATACAAACAAAAAAGAAATTCGCGTACTATATCGCCAGACAACTAAATGACATCAAAAGAACAAAAAGGGAAAGAGACAGGTCAGTCAGCCACACAAGACCAAAAGTAAAGCAGCTTTTTCATATCCCCACCCATCCATGATCGCCAGGTGCAACCGTATAATCGGCGATTCCGGAAACAATTGATAATTAGTTAGAATTCATTACAAAGTTTATTTCTTAAAACTAAAACTCCTATTTAAGCTAAAAATCATTATTATTTTATTTTTAATTTAACTATCCTAGCTGTACTATTTATTATTTATTCTTTAATTAAGAAGTTGAAACTCAATATTTATTATTGGTCTCAGGAATTTTCTATTCAGTAAGATTTCAATTATAATGAGGAATCAAAAGAAAATGCTCTTTCATTTTATATAGAGAACTTCGATTACTTTAGTCCCTATAGGTAGGTGTTTGTAAATTGAAATGCAAGTGGCTGTAACAAATAATAATGGTTTAATTCATTTATTTAAATGGTTTCGCATAACAACTTAATTAGCAAACTTATAATTTAAGTGAAATTAAAAATAAAATTAAAAAAAAAGGAAACAACTACCATAATTACTTTATGATTGTCACTTACAATTGTTTTTATCCCACGACGAAAGATCTTCCACTTTGTAGATGTGTCAGTTTTATTTGGGGTGTTTATGTGTGTTTTATGTTTAATTTTAAATTCACTTATAAAAATTAAAAGTTGTTGAAGGTGCCGTGTTTATACATGGAACTTAATTGCTGTAGCTGTGACAATTAAATCTTTTAATTTGTATGGTGAGAATTACCGAAAATTATAAACTGACATTTTAAAGCCATAATATTAATTTTAGAATTTATAAAGACACCAAAAGGTATCACTTAATCAAAGGAAAGACCAAAATTATTAATTTTCACACCACGAGCATTTCTACGACACCTTTTCAACCTAGCCTAAAAGCAAACTTTACAAAATTTTCTTCTAACAACTATTTAAGTGTAGCATCGCGCCACATTCTCTTTTAATTACTTTTTTTTTTTTTAGCTATGATTATTTATTATTGTTATAGTCAGTAGGAATCGTTCAGTATCATCTGAACTTAACCTAATGTTTGGCTTAAAAATAATATGGGTAAAGTGCTTAACCAATATATACAAATGAAGCATTATGTTATCATACGACTAAGGAGGTCATGAGGGTGTGTTCTCTTCAGCCGTCGGAGGGAAATGGGGTCAACGAGGTCATTCGCCAACGTATTCAGATGAGCGACAAGCCTGTCGGCGTATCGGCTGCTGTGGAAATTGATTTGGTCTCCCAATGGGACAACTTTAAGGTCCCTTTCAATGGTTCGGTTGTCACATACCAAGGTAGCCCAGATGCATGTCGTGCCGCTCGTGATTGGACTACTCTGAGCCTATTGAGCTGAGTTTTGGAGGCCGTTCCCCACACTTGGATAGCGTAGGTCAATGTTGGACGTAAAATTGCTTTTATTAGGAGAGCCTTGGTTGCAATATGCAGTTTGCTGGAGTGAAGGAGCCAGTCGAGCTTTTTAAGTTTCCAACACGATTTAGCTCTAACTGCCGTGAAATGGGCTTTCCAGGTTAGCGTCCGATCAAGGTGATTGCTACCTTGGAAAGCAATAGGATGAGACGCAGCTGATGATATTTCCGTCAAAAAATAGACCTAGGCAGGTTTGGGGTCGCAAGGTAAAAGTGACACAGGCCGATTTCGAGCAGTTAATCGCTATGTTCATTTAGCAAAGCATCGCTCGAATGCATACAGCCATTCCTGAACTGCATTGGAGGCAATTTGCAGAGATGAGTGGGACACAAGCATGGCGGTGTCATCAGCGTAAGTGGCCAGGAACAGCTGAGCAGGGGAAGCTTCATCGGTGTTGGTGACAGGAGTTGGCATGTCTCCAGTGTACAGGAATGCAGGTATACAGGAAGGGTCCAAGCACACTTCCTTGTGGAACCCCTGCTTAAATACGTTCCAAGCTAGATCGAGAGTCTCGTATTGCAACATCGAAAGTCCGATCAGCAGTAAAGGAGTTGAGGATGGCAAAGTGGGGTGCACGGAGGAGATCCTTCTTATATAAAAGTCCTTCGTGCCACACCCTATCAAATGCTTGTTTTACGTCCAAAAACACGCCGACTGTGTAAAGCTTGTGCTTAAAGCCATGCGTAGCCTGCTTTACGACGCAATGGATTTGTTCGGGGCAAGCATGGGACTTCCTAAAGCTAAATTGGTGTTGAGGAAGGTGTTCTGTTAACTGCGGCAGTTCCATCAACCGGTTTAGCAAAATTCTCTCAAAAACCTTGAAGAAGATCTGTGTTGGTGACTTTCCAGCTTTGAGTATCATTACAATACGCGCACGCTTCTATTGCCTGGGGAAATGTTCTAGTCTTAGCATAGCATTGAAAATTTGTACAAGGGCGAGGACTCCTTTGCGAGGTAGAAGCTTCGCAGTACGGTTATCTATGCCACCGTAACCAGGGGCTTTTTTGGGTGCAGCGCCGTTAGTTGCATCATAACTTCCTGGGGTGAGGTATGTCCTATGGGGCGGGTTGGAGCAGTCGGAGTATCCAACAAATTTGCGATGGCTTCACGAGTAAAGTCGTCCGTTCTCATCATCCGTCTTAAGCCATAGGCCACTTCGATTCTTGACTGGTGATTGAAACAAAGGCTGTCTCTTGATCCCTCTCGTGAGTCTCCATATTGAAAAGCCACTATTATTATCTGGACCAGCACTCTCCAACAAGGTATCTAGATTTGCTATACGGTTATTGGCTAGCAAACGGCGCAGTCTATTAGTAATACTTGAATATTGCTGATTAATGCTAGGATCTCCTGTCGCGATTTATTGTCTTGTGAGGCGTCTTTTGTGGCTAAGCAGATCCCTAGCCTCCAAATTTAAAATGGGAGACCTTCTTATGGTCGGCAGACTAGCTTGGTGACGGGTTGGTGTAGCCTGCCTTGCTTCTTCAATGATAGTAGATGTGAAGTAGTCGACAAATGCTTCCAGCCTATTGCAAGTGTCAATGGGAATGTTGAGTTCAACAGTGCTCTCGATATGTTCTTTGAAGACCCGAATGTTTGCTTGTGGAGATAGCATATTTGTAATGATTGGGCGTCTTCATCTAGTTCGAAGAGCAAAGACAGATGATCAGATGATAGCTTTGTCAGCACTTGCACCTTAAGTTGTTGTTGTCTAAAGCCTTTGGAGATCCCAAAATCGATGGCACTTGGAGTGGCAGTTGCACGATAAGGGTAGCATGTGGCTTCTCCAGTTGCAACGAGGTCGATTCCTTCTTCCACCAGTGCAGAATACAGCACCTACCTGTGATACACGTCTTGTAGTTTCCCCACCATCTGTGTTTTGCATTCCAATCAACATCTGTCCATCTAAAAGTAGGAGGGCAGTATACTGAGGCAACATTAAAGTTTCCTCTGCGATTTTGATTTTGCGACAGAGTGGTGAATGGTTGATGAAAGATAGTTGATTTAACAAGGATCGCCGCACCTCCGTGTTGGCTGTTGTCCGGATGGTTGGCAGTATGTAGGGTAAAGCCATAGACCCTGAAGGTGGACCGGGAGGAGAAATGGGCTTCTGCTATCTTAAGAGGACCCATTTTTAACAGCAGAGGGTGAAATGCGGGTCTGCAAAAGCAATTGCATTAACTTTTCCACTAACGACATCATTCTGTCAAGCCTGGAAAAAAGATGTACAGGTTTGGAATCCAGGTTGGCGCTTGCATTTGAAACAGCGGCAGGCTGCACAATAGGCTGATTGCCTCTGACAATGGACGCAAAAGATGACTTTCCAACGCTTAAGGCAGGTGGACTGGATTGATGAGTACTGTTTACGGGTCCAGCAGTGGTGGGTTCGTTGGTCTTCAAAAGATGCTTACGAGTAGAACCCTCTTGTAGGTACTTAATGCAACGTTTAAAATTAGCTGCATGGGGCTTGCCACAGTGATAGCAGCGTCTGGCATCAACTTGTTCGAGCCTACACTCCAGAGTGGGGTGGTTTTCTCCACATTCTCTGCAAATAAAATGCCGAGAACAGTAAGCCTTGGTGTGACCGTAGCCTTGACACCTATGGGTTTCTCCCAAGTCACTCTATGCTTGCAGACAACAAGAATGTTCTTAATCTCATATTAAGAGGGAGCGACGTCGACTTATTGCGCGGAGTATATTTTCGTACAACGCTATGGCCTTCATTCTGTAGACATGCGATGATGTCCTCCGATGAAACTCCGTGGTGGATGTTACGCATTGCGTTTCTGTAAGACTGGTCCTCGGGAAGCTGATGATGATGGAACAAAGATCCTTTCTCCAGAAAATGCCGGACCACCTACCTATACATAGATATATGGGGTGTTGCACTGAACAGCGCAATCTCCCGAATTCAGAGCCTCGTTAGTGTAGGAATCACCTACAAGGGTGTCCAGCTCGGTGCGAAATGCTGTAAAGTTCACCACATTAGGAAACATCATTCTGGGTACCTTAGACTGATGGATTGGTTTCGTGGTGGGGGGGCAGATTGGTTAACACCAGCCGGTTGTTGGTCGCGTCTCGCTTTCCTTGCAGCACGAATGAGGGCGGTCCTCGACGAACAAGGCTCATCATCATCACTCGAAGATACGACGGCTACATCGAAGTCTTCCTCGTTACATAAGGGTTGGAAACGATTTGTAGAGTTGATCGAAGGCTGATCAGCTGTTGCGTTCTTTGCCTTTTTGGTGAAAGGGCTGTGCCTGCTCTCTTATTGGTTCCCCCTTTATCTGGTGTAAAAAGAAACATCTTACCATCCTGTGGAAGACTGGGGATTCGCTACTGGGCTGACGAGAGCACTGCTGTATGTCGTGCTGGCAGAAGTAGAACATACATTGCTCACGAATCTCTCTTGGGCCCGCGCCAGCAATTTGCTTCTGCTGTGGACCATTTTTTTCCATTTTTCGTAGAATAAATGTTTAGCGACCCGAGTTTTACAATACACAAAACGGTCATATGCCTGTTGCCGGCACTTTCGAGCACTAGCCGTTGGGCAGCGGAGCCCCACTTCCGGAAAAACAAAACTTTTTATATTTAATAAATTATGCAAATATTAACACGTGCTTTACACTAAAAGTGACTTTCGGTGTCACTAATTGTCACAAAATGTAGATTAACAAAATTTTAAATTTTTCACTAAAAAAAAAAATCAGACGCTTGCTACTCGAGTGACTAGATGCGACAAACGATTTCTTATAGATATAATTTCTATTTTAAACGTATTTTGTCTTGCATACTTTAGGTAGCGATTTGGAAATCAGTTAAATATATTTTCTTTTATCTTTTTTATTTTTATTAAGTCATACGGGGAAAACCCAATATCCCCTTTGTGTCCTTTTTATCTATTAATTCTGCCCATTTTAGGCGCGCCGGCTAACTAACTATAGTTAGCGTTATGTAGTTTGTTTTTATGTTAAATCTGTTTTTCAAAACCAAGCCCTCCCCGGAATTCGAACCCGGAACCCCTGTGTAAATACTCAAACGCCTCAGACGACTCATCTACTGGGGTCGGCTGGAAATCAGTAACTCTTAAAATTATCTTGGGGATAATGTTAACAATAAATTACATCAGTTGGTAATCATATGTACCCTTAAAGTTGTTAATGTTAATATTTATTTTCTTATTTTCAAGGATCCCAATAGCTTAAAAACGCCATTTTAAGAAATTTTCCCGGCGAAAACCCAAAGAACGTGGACTTGCAACTTCAAGACTGGAAACTGAAAACGGCATATACTCCAATCAATCTGGATCCAACTTGCACATACAGCAAAGAGTGACTTTTCCTGTTTTTCTCAAATCCCATATAAACACCTTTCGTCAACATCGCCAACATCGGCAAATGAGCCCTGGAACACCATCGCAGATATTTTGCTGTGACGCAGTAGCAAAGATTAATGATAATGTTGCCGATTAACTACATTAAGGGTCTCTATACATTTAAATAAACCTTTAAATATTTAGTTAATTTCACGTGTTTTAATGGGCAATAAGTGGGTACGCCCGACACCAAGATACCCTTGCACAGCTTTGAAAAAGTGTTTCGAATACACTAACAATTTTAAATAATCTGCTGCCATCTCTTACTTTCTCACTCTCACACACAAATACATGCACGCCCGCAAGAACTAAAGCACACCAGCAGGGGAGGGCAGCGCCGTAACGCAAAGTTGACTTTAATATCTTCTGTGTTTTTTCCGTTCGCATTGAAATTTAATGGAGATATTATAGTCAGAAAGTTGTATTATATATATTTTATATATGTATTTATATATTTTTTTTTTTATAGTTAATTATTATTATAGTCAGTAGGAATCGTTCAGTATCATCTGAGCATAACCTAATGTTTGGCCTAAAAAATAATATGGATAAAGTGCCTTAAGTGATATATATACAAAGTACAAATGAAAGTTAATTCTTATATTTTTCAACATGAAAATTTATATTACATTTTTAAATTTAAATTTGCGGCGGAGTGTGCGTCGCACCCAACATTTGAAATAAACTTGAGCCTCGTTTTTCCTGTTACATACATTTGCCCAAACTACCCTTTTACCATATCCCTTTACCCTTTTTTGACCATATTTAATGATCGGAGGGTATCAAAACAACATAAATCCGCTGAAGAGTTATGTGGTAGATGTACGACGATAGGCATCTCCGATGTCTACATAGTATAAAAAGGTTACATATGTATGTATATGCTGAGTTTGGTTAGGATAAATCTTAATGAATAACACATACATATATGTATGTAGGTATGTATTTTATTTTTTAATTTTTTTTTTTATTTATTTATTTAATGTCAACTATATATATATGTCAACTATGTATATGTGTATATGTGCATTCAAAACATCACTCCGTATTGTTCAAAAAGACTTTTCCTCATTATATATTTATATTCAGACAAACAGCGTTTGAATTAAGAGTGCGATATTTCGAAAATATACAATCAATTTAATATAAAATGGTGTCTTGGCCCTCGACGCCGAAACACAAAATTGACTTCAGGCTGCCAGCCCGCTGGCCGAAGCATTTTCCTGTTGTCAAACTTCACAAGCAACGCATACATTTATATGCGAACTTGTGCATATATTGCACACATACATTAAAACTATGGCTAGCGCAAAGAAATATGGCCATGCTCATTGTTTCGCTGTCGTTGTGGGACTGACGTGATGCCGCTGTTTCTGGATTGCTCACCAAAGAGAGCCGAACGCTTACTCGTGAAACACTTCGGGCCGGGGGGTCATAATCAGCGTGACCGCGCCGGACGAACCGAAATATACCATTTTTTTCTCAAATATATACTAAAATATACTATTTTCATTTTTACAAAATACCATAAAAAATACCATGTTACCATTAGAGAGAGAGTTTATTTACTTCATTGCCTTAAAACTAAACAAGAAAAAATATTAAGTATTAAGATTTAAATTTAAGTGTAAGGTTAAGTCTAAAATTAATTATCATCATCTGAGCTTACATCTAAAACTTCATAATTTGACATCATTGATATTTCTGGCTTAAAATTATTGCACCCATCTTGCAATCTTTGCTGAATATGCAAAATTTTGGCCACATTTTCATTTTTAAATCTATTTCGATTTTTTGTTTTAATTAAGTTAATTTGCGAAAAAATGCGTTCGCAAGACGCATTTGAGACTGGCAAAATTAGCATGCATTGGGCAAACTTGAAGATATTTGAATATTTGAAGCAATTATTAAAATCTCGTAGTTTGCCCAATTCACTCCAAAATGCATCGCAGCTTAAAGTTTTTTTAACAAGATTTTTTACTGTGTCGTCAGTTTGCATATTGCTGTATTCATTGTCGACTAGTTGCGGATTATCGACGAAATCCGGAAAACGTTCGTAAAGTGACTTTCCACAGAAAAATTTCATATTGTCCTTATGCTTCTGAGTAGTCGAGTGCTGTTTTATGGAGGCCAGTCTACTCATAATATCGCAATTACAGGCTTTGCAGAAAGCATCCATTTTGTTGGCACTCCTGCCGAGCCATTTGCTGTTCTCGGGCATGGTCTCCCCACTCGTCTCGATATTTTTGTTTATTAAATTTGCTTCCAATCATAGTTATTTTTACAAATTATATATTAATATTTTAGAATTCTCAAAATAGCAAACGTTGTAAAAGAGTGACCAAAGAGAAAATACCATAATATACCAAAATTTGTTGCAAATATACCCAAATATACTAATATACCATAAACATACTAATGGGCGAAATCAGCGTTCAAAATATACCAAAAAAGTATATAAAATACCATATTCGGTCACGCTGGTCATAATAAACCGAAGACCACTGGGCAAGTACTTTCCGCTGTTTGAGCACTCTATATGTTCGATGTTTAGTGCTCGTATATTGATACTCAAAACTAGAGCCGTAAAATCATCGTCGATAATATCTAGTATTATCGATGGGGGCCGTCCATCGGGAACTCTCAATTGTGTATTTTTTCGATATACACTATTACAATTTTAATAGAAATTTAAAAATCTAAGAAAGTGAAACGACGCGAGTATAAATAAAAAATAAATGCAATGGACAAATTTGTTAAGGGTAAATTAGAAATAAATAATTTGCATAAATATTACTGTCGCGGATCGAATATTGTTATCGATAGGCTAGTTAGTATTTTTGAGAAGTCCGAAATGTGGAAGGATTTGTAAGCCCATATGTGTCTGGGCACATTGTTTTTCGCCATTGTAAATTGCCGGGAAAATTTAGCTTTCATTGTCGTGTAAGAGTTGGAGGACACACTGCGGTGAGCTAATAAGTTAAGTTAGTTGCAATTGGGAAACATTGAATTCTTCCAGAATAAAACGTGTTCTACTACCACGGATTAGTCTGCCCTTTCTTTCGGGAACCAATGCGTGGGGTAGCCGTTTAAGGCAACTCCATGTGACGCACGACGACAGCCTTTTATTCGCAGTCCTAGGGCGACTGCAGGGGCAACTTGCGCTGGAATAACGGTTTAGACAGCCAGCTAGAGAGTTGCCGGAGCTGGAGTGACGGTTTAGACGGCCAGCGAGGAGGATTTGTGTGAGCGCAGCCAGCGCTACGTTCCGGCAGAGGAGTCGCAGTCAGCGACAGTGGCGTCGCAGTCAGCGACATAGAGGGACGCAGCCAGCGTCGAACGCCGGTACGGACGGGTCGCAGCCAGCGACAAGGAGACTCAAGAAGCGTCATTTTTGGAGACCGCAGCCAGCGGTCAGAAGGCGCAAGGAGCGCCAAGCATCCGTGGCCGCAGCCAGCGGCACGAGCCGTTAGAGACGCCATTTTGGACGCGCAGAGGCGCCGCCATTTTGGAGCTGGGGAAGATGCAGCATTCCCCCAGGAAGAGTGCCCGGCTGAACGGAGGGGAAGCCACCCCTATAACAACAGTGAGTCAGCAGCCAGCCAGTAGTGGAGCAGGAACTCGAACGCGGGTGAACATCACGGCGGCGTCGATTCCTTGCCCGGCCACTACGGTGACTACAGTAGCTTCCCAACCTAGAAGTACTGCTGTCACAGCTGCGAGTTCAGTACCGGAGGTGAACCAGCCCCTTGCGTTGGAACTCATGGAGAGGATCGCAGCGTTGGAGAGGGAGCTGGAGAAGGCTAGATCCCTGGAAAGTGTGAGCACCGCCAATTGCGCGCCAATCGCAGTTGGCCCAAGCGCAGTTGGCGCCAACAGTGGAGCGTCGGGGCGGCCGCCATTTTGGAGCGGCCAGCCAATACCCACATCTAACGGAGAGGCCTTATATAACGGGGGTCGGGTCGGTGCCATACAACGGTGACGGTGCGAGCGGTGCGGCCTGCACGCTGCCGCCATCTTCGAGTGGACCGCCATTGCTAACGACTAGCAACTATTTTGTGGAGCCACTGTGTGCAACAGGCACTGCGCAGCCAGCGCATGGACTCGTGCTACCGGGCGTGAGCATCCACAATGCGGCAACAGCACTTGTCGGATCCTACGCCGCGACGACGCCGAGTGGAATCCAGGGAGCATATGGGCCAAGGAAGCTTCCGGACTTGCCTATATTTGGAGGGCAGCCCGAGGAGTGGCCGATCTTCAGCTGTGCGTTCGTGGAGACGACCCGAGCGTACAACTGTACGGACCTGGAGAACAACCAGAGGTTGTTGAAGGCGCTGAAGGATGAAGCGCGCGAGGCAGTGAAGGCGCTATTGATTCACCCAGGGAATGTCAGCGCCGTGATGGAGCAGCTGCGCTTTAGGTTCGGCCGACCGGAGCAGCTTATACGCAGCGAGAGGTGCAACCAATTTCGAGCACAATTTGGCGAAGATCATTCCCTTCGCAACCCGAGTGAGTAACCTCGCGGCCTTCTTGCAGTCAGCGAAGGCGGAGCAGCACCTGCGGAACCCAACCCTCATGGAGGAGCTTGTGGCCAAGCTGCCAACGAGCAAGCGAGTGGACTGGGCCAGGCATGCTGCAACGATTGCGCCCTTTCCCACTGTAGTCCACTTCAGCGCGTGGCAACAGGAGTACGCAAACGTGGTGTGCACGGTTTTGGACGTCGAGGGAAAGGAGCCGAGGCGTCGACTTCTACATGCAAGCGTCGACCATAATGAATGCGATCAACAGGATGATCGGCATGGAGGTTGTCCCATCTGTGGAGGACAGCATGGAATATTGAACTGCAGAGAATTTATTGGAGCTTCGCCACAGGAAAGGTGGAGCAATGTGAAGAGGCATCGGCTCTGCTTCAATTGCCTGCGAAGCGGGCACACGGCTAGATCCTGCTATACGCAAGGTGAGTGCCAGATTAATGGATGCCGAAGGGAGCATCACCGTCTGCTACATGGTGCGGACGAGGAGCGAAGGCCGCTGCAGCGAGGTGGCTTCAGACGCCACGAAGGGAACCAGCAGCCAGCAGTTTCCAGACGCAGCTCGGCCAGGGGGCCTTCGCTACGAGGTGGTCACAGGGACCAGGAGAGGAACCGGCAGCCAGGCGTTCCCAGCAACAGCCTGGAGAGAGGAGCTCCGCGTGAAGCGGGAGCGCCCATGCAGAGGAATTTGAGCTGCGTTGACGCCGAAGGAGGCCGTCTACTGTTCCGTATACTGCCGGTTACGCTGTACGGAGCGGGGCGAAAGGTGGATACGTATGCGCTCCTAGATGAGGGTTCCTCCGTCACGATGATCGATGACGAGCTACGAAGGGATCTTGGAGTGCAAGGAGAGCGTCGGCAGCTAAATATCCAATGGTTTGGAGGTAAGGCAACCAGAGAGCCTACCAACGTGGTGAGTCTGAAGATAAGTGGAGTTGGAAAGCCCACTCGCCATGTATTGAAAAACGTTTATGCCGTTTCGAGTTTGAGTTTGCCGATGCAGACATTGAGCCGACGAGATGTCCAGGGCGTGCACAGGGATGCGCGTCTGCCGATGAAGCCTTACAGCTACGAAGCTGCTCATCGGCCTGGATCACGGACATCTGGGGTTGCCACTTAGGACGAGGCGGTTCGCTCGAGAGGGACCGTATGCGGCCGCAACCGAGCTGGGCTGGGTCGTGTTTGGGCCTGTAAGTGAGCAACCGACCACGCCTTCACCGAGGTCCTGCCTATTTGCCGTGTCAGTGGATGACGCGATGGAAAAGATGGTGGAGGACTACTTCGACATGGAGAACTTTGGAGTGAAGCCCGCGCCGCCGGTCGCAGCCAGCGACGATGTTCGGGCCCAAAGGATACTCGAAGACACCACGGTGAAAGTGGGGCGTCGCTACCAGACGGGATTACTCTGGAAGGACGACCACGTTGTGCTGCCACCGAGCTATGAGATGGCGTACAGGAGGCTGGTCAACGTCGAGAAGAAGATGAAGCGCAACAAGCCGTTGGCGCAGGAATACGATCGGATTATAAAGGATTACGTGTCTAAAGGATACGCGAAGAGGCTGCAGCCGGAGGAGGTCGCGGTAAGGAGCGATCGCCTATGGTATTTGCCACATTTTGGTGTCGAAAACCCAAACAAGCCCGGCAAGGTACGGCTTGTGTTTGATGCTGCAGCCAAAGTTGGAGGAACCTCGCTAAACTCGGAGCTGGACAAAGGGCCTCAGCACTATAAGCCTTTGCCAGCTGTGCTCTTTCATTTCAGAGAGGGAGCCGTCGGAGTCTGCGGTGACATCAAGGAGATGTTCCACCAAGTGCTGATCCGACCCGAGGTTAGATGTTCCCAACGATTCCTCTGGAGAGATGGCGACGACGAGAGAGACCCGGATGTCTATGAGATGAACGTAATGACGTTTGGAGCAGCCTGCTCGCCGAGCGCTGCGCATTACGTGAAGACTATGAATGCCCTGAAGTATCGGGATTCGGATCCGAGAGCGGTCAAGGCCATCACCGACTACCATTATGTCGATGACTATGTGGACAGTTTCGCTACTGAGAGCGAGGCTATCAGCGTATCTACCCGAGTGAAGGAGATACACAAGGATGCTGGATTCGAATTATGCCAGTTTTCATCCAGCTCACCCACCGTGGAGACGGCTTTAGGACCTGGTCGAGTCAAGAGCGTCGGATGGGGTGAGGCTGAAGAGAAGATCCTCGGAATGCGTTGGCAAGTAGCATCAGATGACTTCAGATTCAACGTGGAGTATCATCGAGTGCCAAGCAGCGTCCTGAGTGGAGATCGAGTCCCTACGAAGAGGGAATATTTGAGCCTGGTGATGTCAACGTTTGATCCCCTGGGATTCCTGTGCTGCCTCATGGTTACAGCGAAGCTGCTGCTGCGAGAGATTTGGAGGCAGAAGATCCAGTGGGACGAACCACTACCGGAGGAGTTAAGCAAAGCCTTTGCGATTTGGCGCAAAGAGATGGACGCCGTGGGACAGTTCCGATGTCCGCGCCATTATTTTGGGCGTGGAGCAGTCCGGGCCGTAGAGTTGCACGTCTTCGTGGATGCTAGTCAGGCAGCATTCGCGGCGGTGGCCTATTGGAGGGTCACATATGAGGACGACGACGTGCAGGTGAGCTTCGTGAGTGCGAAGACGAAGTGTGCCCCAATGAGAACGATGACGATCCCACGGCTGGAGCTGCAGGCAGCAGTTCTTGGAACCAGGCTGATGAACACTGTCAAGGAGGAGCACAGTGTGGTCATCACGGACCTGGTGTTATGGACGGACTCTAAGACGGTGCTGAGATGGATCGGCAGCACCCACCGCCGGTATAAGCAGTTTGTTGGCAACCGAGTGGCGGAGATTTTGCAGTCGTCGAAGGTTTCCCAATGGAGATGAGTGCCTACAGCCGACAATGCGGCTGATGATGCGACGCGGTCGCAGAAAGGAGTCGACCTTAGCCAGGAATCAAGGTGGCTAAGAGGACCTGCATTTTTGAGGCAGCCAGCAGCCAGCTGGCCGGGGCCTGAGGAAGGAACTGAGCGTGTTCCAGATGCCCCTGATGAAGAAGAGATGCCCAGTGAGTTTGCATTAGTTGCGGCAGACGATTTTGTTATTCCGTTTCAGAGATTCTCGAGCTTCAGTCGCCTGGTGAGGACCACAGCCTGGGTCCTACGGTTTGCGCGCTGGTGCCGCAAACAGCGAAGCGAGCTCGAGGAATACGGCCTTACTGCAGCAGAATGTAAGGCCGCGGAGAACCTGTTGGTCAGACAGGCACAATTGGAGTCGTTCCCCGACGAGATGAGGTCGGCGGAAACTGGACAGGACGTCGCTAGATCGAGCGACATTCGAGGGTTGGTGCCCTACCTAGACGAGGACGGGATTCTGCGAGCTTACGGCAGAATTGATGCCGCACTGTGCATGCCGTACAGTGCGAGGAGGCCCGTATTACTGTCACACAGGCACAGTCTGACAGAGCTGATTGTGAGAGACTTCCACGCCAGGATGAAGCATCAAAATGTGGATGCTACGATTGCGGAGATCCGGACAAAGTTCTGGGTCACAAAGATGAGGCGTGTGATGCGGAGAGTCATCTCATCGTGCAACGAGTGCAAGTTGCAGCGAGCGCGGCCGATGCCGCCGATAATAGGACCCCATCCGGAAGACAGACTGGATGCGGGTGGATGGCCATTCAAATACACAGGACTGGACTACTTTGGGCCACTGCTGGTGACTGTGTCCCGTCACAAGGAGAAGCGTTGGGTCGCCTTGTTTACGTGTTTGACGACAAGGGCGATTCACCTGGAGCTGGCGCATGACCTGTCGACGGATTCCTGCATAATTGCGATCAGGAACTTCGTCTGCCGTAGAGGGCCAGTATATAGACTGCGCAGCGACAACGGCAAGAACTTCGTGGGAGCTGACAGGGAAGCCAGGCGCTTTGGTGACGTATTCGAGATGGAGAAGCTTCAGAGTGAGTTGTCAAGCAGAAGCATTGAATGGGTTTTTAATTGTCCAGCGAACCCGTCTGAGGGCGGAGTTTGGGAGCGCATGGTGCAGTGCGTCAAAAGAGTACTGCGTCATACCCTGAAGGAAGTTGCGCCGAGGGACCATGTATTGGAGAGTTTCCTGATTGAGGCGGAGAATATTGTAAACTCGCGTCCGCTCACCCACTTGCCTGTGGATGCGGACCAGGAGGCGCCGTTGACGCCAAACGATCTACTCAAGGGAGTAGCCAATCTGCCGGATACGCCTGGATTGGATGCGGAGCTGCCCAAGGAGGGTTCTACGAGCAAGCAGTGGAGGATCGCTCGCCTGCTACGAGACCGTTTCTGGAGGAGGTGGGTCATGGAGTACCTGCCTACGCTTGTGCGCCGCGAGAAGTGGTGCCGCCGAACGGAGCCCATCCACCAGGGTGATATGGTCTTCGTCTGCGATCCTGCCTTGGCCCGACGAGAGTGGCGCAAGGGCATCGTGGAGGAGACCTACAGCGGAGCTGATGGAGTCGTCAGACGCGCTAAGGTGCGCGTGAACGACAACGGCCTATCTAGGACAATGATGCGACCTGTCTCTAAACTTGCAGTTTTGGATTTGACTGAAGCGGTTCTTCACGGGGTCGGGGATGTCGCGGATCGAATATTGTTATCGATAGGCTAGTTAGTATTTTTGAGAAGTCCGAAATGTGGAAGGATTTGTAAGCCCATATGTGTCTGGGCACATTGTTTTTCGCCATTGTAAATTGCCGGGAAAATTTAGCTTTCATTGTCGTGTAAGAGTTGGAGGACACACTGCGGTGAGCTAATAAGTTAAGTTAGTTGCAATTGTGAAACATTGAATTCTTCCAGAATAAAACGTGTTCTACTACCACGGATTAGTCTGCCCTTTCTTTCGGGAACCAATGCGTGGGGTAGCCGTTTAAGGCAACTCCATGTGACGCACGACGACAATTACTTAACAGTTATCAAATTAAACGAAATATGACAAATCTTACTTAAAGTGAGTAATCATTTAATAATAAAGGCAAAAACAACCCTACGGCGCAAACTGCGGAAGAGTAAAAAAGAGGGGGAAATGGAAACAGCCCAAAAATAGGTTTTTGTTCTCAACTCTTTATAAAAAAATATTGGGTTTATTTTAAATTATTGCAATTTTTTTAAATATGTAACATGTCAACGTATTTGATACATGTATTTCAAATTATCAAATAAAAAATTTTTGAATAATGCATTTTTCCGCCTATAGTATCGATGGACTAAGGTACAGCCACTAAGCAATGAACACATAGAGACGTCAAACAGCTCTGACGCAGTTTGAGGATAATTTTTCGGACCTGCCACTCCAAAAAAGAAGAAGAACAGAAACAGACTTCGGCTGAACGCCCGACAGGGGTAGCTCGCTGTTCGGCTGCGGAAGCTCGCTGTGCGGCTCTCAGTACAAACAGTGCATAGCATGAAAACTGCTTCAGTCGCACAACGACAGCGGAACGATAAGCGTGCGCGTACTTCTTTGCGCTGTGTGATCGATTCAATGCTTGTGAAGTTTGGCAAATGCTTCGGCCAGCGCACTGGCAGCCTGAAGTCAATTTTGTGTTTCGGCGTCGAGAGCCTAGAGACAGGTACAGTAGGCAAAAATGGTTATCTTGCGGCGAAAATGTTAAAACTTTCGAAAACATGTGGCTTGTTCTATAAGAATAATTAAATATTTATGTATTCAGAATTTTTTATTTTAATTTACAAATTTTGTCAATATTGGTAAACTGATATACAAAAAAATTATAATTGTCACAACTTTTTTTTTTGATATTATAATTTTGCTCTACACAATATAATATAATTATGAATTTTCAATCCATCTTCTCAAAAATTAAACATAATTACACATGTTTTCTGATGCTAAAATTATTGCCGCCAAATAACCATAATTCGGTCTCTTAGCTCTCGATGACAAAGACAAAAACAAACACACAGTTGATTTCACGCTGGCCAGGCCCGTAGCTAAAAGTGCGCAGGGTGTGCGGCACAGAAGGGCTCTCAACAGTCAGGGGCTAACGGTTACCAAACATGAAAATGTTATTAATGCAGATGTATTTGTACAATTTAATTCCTTTGGTAAACACAAATATATTTATTAATTAAGGTAATTTAAGTAGGAGTCCTGATAAGTATTGCACAGGAGCCCGTAAAACCCTCACTACGGCCCTGTGCCTCAGTCTCCAGGCTCTCGACGCTGAAACACAAAATTGACTTCAGGCTGCCAGCGCGCTGGCCGAAGCATTTGCCAAACTTTACAAGCAACGCATACATTCATACGCGGGCCGTGCATGCATACACGCACACATGGAAACGATCGCACAGCGCAAAGAAGTACGCGCATGCTTATCGTTCCGCTGTCGTTGTGCGACTGAAGCAGTTTTGATGCTATGCACTGTTTGTAGTAAGAGCCGAACAGCGAGCTACCCCGGTCGGGCGTTGAGCCGAAGTCTGCTTCTGTTCTTCTTCTCTGGGGTACCAGGTCCGAAAAATCAGCCTCAACTGCGTCAGAGCTGTTTGACGTCTCTATGTGTTCATTGCTTAGTGATTTAGCTCTAGCTCTAGTCTTTGAAGTGTTGCCAGTTTAGCATATTTCAGGCTATATCTACCATATTACAATATGAAAATACTTATAAATTTGTGAATTGCTTATAGCCTGAAATCTAGTTTATTCCAATTTGCATCTATATATACAGCTATATTTATCAACATTTTAGGTAAAAGAATTATTTAGCGGTCGCTTCTACTTTTTTTAATTGAATTTTTAAAATAACAAAGACCGTAACGGTATAATTTTTAATAAAAAAAATGAAAAATTGAATTGAAAATTGAAAAATAAGAGGTTTAAACTAAATTTTTAATTTAAAATCATTTTTAATTGTTATATTTGAATTTTAAAATAAAAACCAAAAAGTAATAACTTACTGATTTTTATTATAAAAATCAGAAATAAAAATCAAATTGAAATTGCTCATGAACCGAGAGTCCTAGATCTACATATATGATCTACACTGAAATTCCTATATATATACATATATATAGTTATATTATATTTTTCAATTCACTTGTTTAGAAAATGGTTTAGACTTATTAGCGACCTAAGTTCAAGTGCAAAATATATAAAATACATAAGAACCTCATCATCAGACACATTTGCAGTCGATCAACTCGTAAAAACTTCAAGATTAATAGCACTAAGCAATGAACACATAGAGACGTCAAACAGGCCTGCAACCTAATTGTTTATTTTAATTCACAAATTTTGTCAATATTTGTAAACTCATATACAAAAAAATTATAATTATCAAAACTTATTTTTGATATTATAATTTTGCTCTACAAAATATAATATAAATATGAATATTCAATCCATATTCTCAAAAATTAAACATAAATACACATGTTTTCAGATGCTAAAATAATTGCCGCCAAATAACCATTTTGGCTCACTGTAATTCGGTCTCTTAGCTCTCGATGACAAAGACAAAAACAAACACACAGTTGATTTCATGCTGGCCAGGCCCGTAGATAAAAGTGCGCAGGGTGTGCGGTACAGAAGGGCTCTTAACAGTCAGGGGCTCACTGTTACCAAACATAAAAATGTTATTAATGGGGATATATTTGTACAATTGTATTCCTTTGGTAATCACAAATATATTTATTAATTAAGGTAATTTAAGTTGGAGTCCCTGATAAGTATTGCACAGGAGCCCGTAAAACCCTCACTACGGCCCTGTGCCTCAGTCTCTAGGCTCTCGACGCCGAAACACAAAATTGACTTCAGGCTGCCGGCGCGCTGGCCGAAGCATTTGCCTATTGCCAAACTTCACCAGCACCGCATACATTCATACGCGGGCCGTGCATGCATACACGCACACATTGAAACGATCGCACAGCGCAAAGAAGTACGCGCATGCTTATCGTTCCGCTGTCGTTGTGCGACTGAAGCAGTTTTGATGCTATGCACTGTTTGTACTGAGAGCCGAACAGAGCGCTGCCCGGGCGTGCGTTCAGCCGAAGTCTGCTTCTGTTCTTCTTCTTCTGTGGGGCAGCCCTTTTGAAAAATCACTCTCAAACTGTTGCAGGCCTGTTTGACGTCTCTATGTGTTCATTGCTTAGTGTTAATAGCGACATGCTCCGAAAAGCCGATATATGATCTAGCTCGTCTTATGAGCAATTTCAATTTGATATTTATTTCTGAATTTTATAATAAAAATCAATTCATAACTCTTAATTTTTGATTTTTATTTTAAAAAATCAAATATAAAAGTTATAAATTTATTTTTATTTTTAAAAATCAAATATTAAAATTGAAAAACAATTTTTAAATTAAAAATTGGAATAAAGTTTACGCGGTTTTTGTGTTCACTGATAAAAACTAGCATGGTAGGATTTTTTGCCACAATTTTCAGAGACTTTTAAGAGCTTTGATTTTTTTAATCTCATAATTATTATTTACGGTCCCTGGAAAATAATAAAATTTACAAATATGAATTACAAAAATATTGATAGTCGTATAATCTGCCATAGAAATTCCTACATATGGTCTCGCCTTTTGAGAAATATACATCTTAAGGAGTCTAAACCAAAGTTGATGACATAGTTGAAATAAAGTATTTAAAAGCAAATTACTTTCTGTATTTTTTCGGATTTAAAGTAAGCATATTTTTTTAATATCTATTTTTTCAACATATTATTTCTATATTTTCAGCATATCTAGCAAATTTACGTAATTGGTACTTCGATAGGTATATCGATAATTGAGATATTGCACCGAATGATTGTACTCGATATTAAATTTTAATTTGTAAACCATCCCTAGTGTCGATGACAAACATTTTTATGAGAAAAACGAGAACATTAAGAGAATTGAAAGAATTTAAAATACATACAGAATGATTATCACAGTAAAAAACTTACAACAACAAACATTCACAATTGAGTTTGACCCCGAAAAAACGGTAAGTTGGAATTAAATGTATATATTTTGCAGCAATGTAAGAACGTACATTATAGCTAACTTGTGTTAATATCCATTATAGGTTTTAGAACTGAAAAAATTCATTTTCAGTGAACGTGGTGCAGAATATGTTGTTGAAAAACAAAAACTTATTTATGCAGGTAAGTACATATTATAGTTTGAACTTCAATTTCTGTGTACATAAACCTTTTTAATAAACAACGTATTTCTTGTTATTCTTTAAGGCATCATACTGGCCGATAACCGAACAGTCAGCTCATACAAAGTCGATGAAAAGAAGTTCATCGTTGTAATGCTAACTCGAGATATCGCAGCAAGTGGCCATAACACTAGCCACACCACAACACCACACTTGACACCGGCAGCGGTTGCAGCAGCTCCAGTTTCAAAGGAAACCAATGACAATTCAAAACTGACTGCAGAGAAGTCGGTGGAGGAGAAAAAACCACCCGTTAAAGTAGTTGATTCTGCAACAAAGCCGGACGTGAATACTAACAAACAAACCCCTGTGGCGGGGGTGATATTGGCGGTGGTGGTAGTGCAGTTAATTCCGAAGCCACAACCTCAACTCCAGTTGAATCTGAAAGACCGGCAAATGACTTGTCAAGTGTGGATTTGGTTGGTGAGTTGGCAAATGCCACATTGCAAACCCGTGCAGAATCCAATTTACTGATGGGCGAGGAATACAATCGCACAGTTGCTTCAATGGTTGAAATGGGCTACGCCCGTGAGGAGGTAGAGCGCGCAATGGCAGCTAGTTTTAATAACCCAGAGCGTGCTGTGGAGTACTTGATAACAGGAATTCCTCAAGAGGAGAATCTCTTGAACGAAAGAGAGCCCTCTCTAAGGGGTTTGAATTTGCGTCAAGCAAGTGTGAGCGATGTTGAAGCTGAATCAGCAGCTGGTAAATATTCAACTTTTTATTTTCAAGATAGTTTATGCTTTTATTATGTTTTATTATAAGTAATACAGCTTGTTTTACAATTTATATGTCCGATGTGTTATAGTTGTGGTTAAGATATATTTTGTATTTTATATATAGAAGTTATAAATTATTCTATATGAATGTCTGTATAACTTCGTTATACAAATCTAAATCTATTTAATTTTTTTATTATTTAATGCATTTTTTGCAAATAACTTACAAAATACTTGACATTTCCACCTGTTGCCAGGAGATTAGTAGATTTTAAAATGTAACCGAAATCAAACAACTATAAAATAATGTCATGCCTTATATATAAACTTATATACATACTAACATCTTCATTTCAACCTAGACCCTTTCGAGTTTTTGCGCAGTCAACCACAATTTTTACAAATGCGTTCCCTGATATATCAAAATCCGCATCTGCTACACGCTGTTCTACAACAGGTAAATACTATAATTAAAAAGACGAAACAGGATAACAGTTATCCAAATTTATACATGCACTTGCATTTCTAGATTGGACAAACTAATCCAGCACTTCTGCAACTTATTTCGGAAAACCAGGATGCTTTTCTCAATATGTTAAATCAACCCCTTGATGGGGAAGTTGGTGACAATGATCAACGAATTGGTCGATCAACGTCGAACATAAGGTCAAACGAAAGTCAACCGACATCGGTTGTCCATGAGGGCTCGACGGAGGGAGTTCAACGTGCTGCTGCAGGAGACGAAACACCTCATGTTACATTTGCAGCTGGGGAGGAGAGTGTTAGTACAATTTCCACTGAGAGAAGTGCACAGCAGCCAGAGAGCTTGGGTTCTATTCGTCTCACAGCTCATGATCAAGAGGCCATCAATCGTGTATGTAGATAATTAAAACTGTTAAATGAACTATCAACTATTCTCATATCCTAATTATTTTAGCTCAAAGCGCTCGGATTTCCGGAAGCTCTTGCTCTACAAGCCTATTTTGCATGTGAAAAGAACGAAGAACTAGCTGCAAATTTCTTAATTTCATCGAATTTTGATGATTAATGGATTAAATCAGCCTACAGCTGACCAAATGTTGCACATTTATATACCATATGCAGAAATCGTTACAAATAAAATAATATATGATCGACGGGAAAATTGAAATTTCATTGCCATCTAGTACGTATTTCTAAATTTATACATATCAACATGCATTTGCAACGTATAGAATATCGTGCAGGAACATTCACTGAATCGAATGGAGATCCTGATCAGAAAGTTAGTATGTTATTTTTTTCATGTACCATTATACCATTTTCAAAGGTCGGATGATATGAAAAACTGCTGTCTGATTTTCTTGTTGCAATCATGTCTGTCTGCATGTCTGGCTCTTTGCCTGCCTGTCTGTTTGCACTTGTCTCTCTATTAGCACGTCTGCTTCAAATAATTCATTTGGATAGACAAGACAAACAAACAAAATATGTTTTCGATTAAAAATAAGGCTAAAATTATCTCTATCGATAATGTTGTAATGGTTTTCTATTTGTCGATAATGTTACGGACTGCTTTTTTGGCCGCGCCGGCTAACAGGCTACGAAAAGATTTGAAAAGGATACCCCTTACTTTATAATATCTAAAAATTTCTTTGGAAAAGAAATAATCCGAGATTAAGCAATATTTTAATCGAAAAACATAACGCTTAACATAATCATTATTATGTAATCAATATTTTCTTTGCTCAAAATTTATAATGATTGTTCTTCAGCGAACAAATAAAAAACCTGATATTTGGGATAACCTCGGATTTTCCGACAGTAGGACGGTAGAAACACTAAGCAATGAACACATAGAGACGTCAAACAGCCCTGACGCAGTTTGAGAGTGATTTTGCGGACCCAGTACCCCAGAGAAGAAGAACAGAAGCAGACTTCAGCTGATTGCCCGACCGGGGTACTTGGCTGTTCGGCTGTTCGGGCTGAACGCCCGACCGGGGTACTACGCTGTTCGGCTCTCAGTACAAAAAGTGCATAGCATCAAAACTGCCTCAGTCGCACAACGACAGCGGAACGATAAGCATGTGCGTACTTCTTTGCGCTGTGCGATCGTTTCCATGTGTGCGTGTATGCATGCACGGCCCGCGTATGAATGTATGCGGTGCTTGTGAAGTTTGGCAATAGGCAAATGCTTTGGCCAGCGCGCTGGCAGCCTGAAGTCAATTTTGTGTTTCGGCGACGAGAGCCTAGAGACAGGTACAGTGGGCAAAAATGATTATCTTGCGGCGAAAATGTTAAAACCTCCGAAAACATGTGGCTTGTTCTATAAGGATAATTTTATTTAGTAATTACATATTTATGTATTCCGAATTTTTTATTTTAATTCACAAATTTTGTCAATATTGGTAAACTCATATACAAAAAATTATAATTATCAAAACTTATTTTTGATATTATAATTTTGCTCTACAAAATATAATATAAATATGAATATTCAATCCATATTCTCAGAAATTAAACGTAAATACACATGTTTTCAGATGCTAAAATAATTGCCGCCAAATAACCATTTTGGCTCACTGTAATTCGGTCTCTTAGCTCTCGATGACAAAGACAAAAACAAACACACAGTTGATTTCACGCTGGCCAGGCCCGTAGCTAAAAGTGCGCAGGGTGTGTGGTACAGAAGTGCTCTCAACAGTCAGGGGCTCACTGTTACCAAACATAAAAATGTTATTAATGGGGATATATTTGTACAATTTAATTCCTTTGGTAATCACAAATATATTTATTAATTAAGGTAATTTAAGTAGGAGTCCCAGATAAGTATAGCACAGGGGCCCGTAAAACCCTCACTACGGCCCTGTGCCTTAGTCTCTAGGCTCTCGACGCAGAAACACAAAATTGACTTCAGGCTGCCAGCGCGCTGGCCGAAGCATTTGCCTATTGCCAAACTTCACAAGCACCGCATACATTCATACGCGGGCCGTGCATGCATACACGCACACATGGAAACGATCGCATAGCGCAAAGAAGTACGCGCATGCTTATCGTTCCGCTGTCGTTGTGCGACTGAAGCAGTTTTGATGCTATGCACTGTTTGTACTGAGAGCCGAACAGCGTAGTACCCCGGTCGGGCGTTCAGCCGAAGTCTGCTTCTGTTCTTCTTCTTCTCTGGGGTACTAGGTCCGCAAAATCACTCTCAAACAAGGGCTGTTTGACGTCTCTATGTGTTCATTGCTTAGTGGTAGAAACCTTCTGGTGCAATTTTTTTTTTTACGTGACTTTTCTAAATGGATGATTGTTTAATAAAACAAAAACAAATAATCATTATTTTCGGTCCCTGAAAAAACGTCTTATCTGTCGGGAAAAAGGGTGCTCTGGCAGTTTTGGCAATCACTTATGATGTGCATGAATAAATATCGCGTAATTAAAAGCAATGAACTTGTAAAATATCAATATATCGAAATAACTTTTTTCCAAAATGTACAATATCGATAGATTCATTGCTAGGTTGAATAAATTATGGGAAATATCGATAGAAGCGACAAAATGCTTTCTATGACATTATACCACTAAGCAATGAACACATAGAGACGTCAAACAGCCCTGCAACAGTTTGAGAGTGATTTTTCAAAAGCGCTGCCCCACAGAAGAAGAAGAACAGAAGCAGACTTCGGCTGAACGCACGACCGGGGCAGCGCGCTGTTCGGCTCTCAGTACAAACAGTGCATAGCATCAAAACTGCTTCAGTCGCACAAAGACAGCGGAACGATAAGCATGCGCGTACTTCTTTGCGCTGTGCGATCGTTTCAATGTGTGCGTGTATGCATGCACGGCCCGCGTATGAATGTATGCGGTGCTGGTGAAGTTTGGCAATAGGCAATGCTTCGGCCAGCGCGCTGGCAGCCTGAAGTCAATTTTGTGTTTCGGCGTCGAGAGCCTAGAGACAGGTACAGTGGGCAAAAATGGTTATCTTGCGGCGAAAATGTTAAAACCTCCGAAAACATGTGGTTTGTTCTATAAGGATAATTTTATTTAGTAATTACATATTTATGTATTCCTAATTTTTTATTTTAATTCACAAATTTTGTCAATATTTGTAAACTCATATACAAAAAAATTATAATTATCAAAACTTATTTTTGATATTATAATTTTGCTCTACAAAATATAATATAAATATGAATATTCAATCCATATTCTCAAAAATTAAACATAAATACACATGTTTTCAGATGCTAAAATAATTGCCGCCAAATAACCATTTTGGCTCACTGTAATTCGGTCTCTTAGCTCTCGATGACAAAGACAAAAACAAACACACAGTTGATTTCATGCTGGCCAGGCCCGTAGATAAAAGTGCGCAGGGTGTGCGGTACAGAAGGGCTCTTAACAGTCAGGGGCTCACTGTTACCAAACATAAAAATGTTATTAATGGGGATATATTTGTACAATTGTATTCCTTTGGTAATCACAAATATATTTATTAATTAAGGTAATTTAAGTTGGAGTCCCTGATAAGTATTGCACAGGAGCCCGTAAAACCCTCACTACGGCCCTGTGCCTCAGTCTCTAGGCTCTCGACGCCGAAACACAAAATTGACTTCAGGCTGCCGGCGCGCTGGCCGAAGCATTTGCCTATTGCCAAACTTCACCAGCACCGCATACATTCATACGCGGGCCGTGCATGCATACACGCACACATTGAAACGATCGCACAGCGCAAAGAAGTACGCGCATGCTTATCGTTCCGCTGTCGTTGTGCGACTGAAGCAGTTTTGATGCTATGCACTGTTTGTACCGAGAGCCGAACAGCGCGCTGCCCCGGTCGGGCGTTCAGCCGAAGTCTGCTTCTGTTCTTCTTCTTCTGTGGGGCAGCGCTTTTGAAAAATCACTCTCAAACTGTTGCAGGGCTGTTTGACGTCTCTATGTGTTCATTGCTTAGTGATTATACATAATGGAATATTTTGAAATTAGTTTATTTTAATTATTATTATTTATTTTAATTATTTAATGTTTTATTTCAATAAACCTACCCAAAATTATAAGTTTAAGTTTAAGTGTTTATTTAGGTTTTCTTAGTATATTTTAAAACACTAATAGTATTTTTTTAGTATATGTTTTTTGTCGGCTTGAATATTTTATCGTTATCGACGTGTTCACCCTGATAGTTTGCTTGCTCTAACGCGAATGTATACACTTTTTTCACTAATGTATGTGTGAGGGTATATATGTGTTACAAATCATTGTATTCAGAAATTGAGAAATATTCTTTGATAATATACTATTATGTGAATAAAAACGCTAAGATTTCCAATGCAAAAATGTAACTGCAGGATATGGTAAAGTTGGCTATATCACTGTTAAGACTGAAAGTTTGCACTGCCAACGCATTCTCTGGAGAAGCACCATTTTGAATTTCCGATTTTCCTTATCAAAAAAAAATAGGCAGTGCCTTGTTACAATGCTGTTGCAATTCCGAAATTATTCCTGTAAGGATATCGCGTTCGTGCTTATGCTTGTTTTATATGCTGTGCATGGTGTTAAGGTGGAGCATGATCGATCCTACATAGAATCGAATGCCAGTGATATAGTGGCTCAGTTTGTCCTACCGTATGTACCAGGCGACGGTACTGCCGGCGCCCCAACTACTTCAACGGAATCGAATTACGCTAATCAGACAGGTGTACCTCCATCGGCTGGGAGTGCCGGGTACTCAGGCGTACAATCCAAAAACTATTTAACACACCTCACTTTTTGATGCTAATCATAATGTTTTTTTATGCGGGCGCAACAAATAAGATACTTAAACTAAACGAGAACTTACGTGTCCTGGCGGAGGCGGTGACAGGACCCAAACACGATGCCCCTCAGTGTCATGCGGGTGGTTGTCCAGAAGATGTGGAGACAACTTTGGTGAACAACTTTAATAAGATTCTAGTTGTCAGCTATACCCATAACGACGGTAGCCTCATATCATGTGGCAGCATTAGACAGGGTATGTTTTATTTTGATATATATTTAATATTTTTTTTGGTTTTGGGGTTTTTCTCTGAGTTCATTTGATATTTTATTTTATTAATGTATTTGTAAATCGCTTGAAAGTATTACTCTTCAGCTACTGTTTGGAGAATTTTTCAAAAGGAGACCGATACTAAGTTTATATGTGTAAGACTTTCCGTGCTCATTTTTCCAAAGAGGTACTTGCAGGTGGTATACAGTTGTTACCAAAAAATAGGAGCGTTGCTGCATATCTTCTGTCCTTTGTTGTTATTATTTGTATTTGAAATTCAAAATTAAAACCATTATGACGATTATTTGATATGAATTAAAGGAAATTGAGTGTGGGATGTATTGTACACCTGAGCACCTTAACGGTAAAGATTGTAATGTAAATCTTTTAAGGAAGTGGAAAATGTGATTACAATCGGATATTACATTATATAAAATACAGTTAAAAATTACTTACAACCAAAAAAATGTTGATAACCATTTGTAACATTCGATTACTAGTACAGCTACTAATGTAGCCAGATGTTCGAGCGGCATGCGACAGTGGGATACTTACGTTGTGGAGTAGTGTATCTTTTTAGCATGCACATATATATACATATGTATATATGTGCATGCTACCAAATTATTCTCCACGTATGGCAGTCGGGCTTTGCGATCGCCTGCCTTACAAGCACGTGGTGCTATGCTCATACTTTCTTGAAAAACTTCTGAGTTTATTGTCCGATTAAATTAAAACTTGGAGGCTACGTAGATATTTTAATAAGCTTAGTCAGTCGATGTTAAAGGAAAGTTGTATATTTTATAAAAATTAAATTAACATTTTAAATAAACTTGATCGGCGTATTGTACACAGAAATCTTCCTGCCAAATTGAATATCTCTAGCTTTTATTATAACGAAGATCAATATTTATTTATGATATTTAAAAATTGGTTGAAGATTATCTTAGTTCGATTTTGTTAGTTTGCCGACCTTGGTTGGGTGAAATGCAATAGTATTTTAGTGTTTTTGGTTATTACTTAACAGTTTCTATGTCTCCTTTTGTAGGTGCCTGTGAAATTTACAATATGTTAAGATTTCCATCTGCTCCACAATTCGTGGCGGTTCCGTTGGCAGCTAACGATGAATATGCGTCCACATACGCTTTCATTGGTCCGGCAAGGTATTCGTGGAAGGAGGAGGATATTCTTTACGTGGGTACAACGTTCACAAATGTGGGAGACTATCGGCACGATGTGCCGGCAATATCATCGCGACGCTTGGACGATCTTAACTATGCAGAATTTTCAATCCAACAGTCAATCATTAATATCGATGTGAAGTATCGTGATCATTTTCTAGTGGATTACGTGTATGGATTCAATTCATCGGAGTATGCATATTTCATGTTGGTACAAAAGCGTTCGCACCTCGCTGAGGAGGCCGGTTATGTAACACGTTTGGCGAGGATTTGCATAACGGACCCAAATTACGATAGTTACACGGAAATAACGATACAGTGCACGGCCGGGGAGGAGCATACTGACTATAATATACTGCGGGATGCCAAGATCACGCTGGCCAGCCAAAAGCTGGCCCACCAAATGGGCATCAAGCGAGATGATCACGTGCTAATCACGGTCTTCTCCCCCTCCAAAGAGATAAGTGATCAGCCCGAGAACAAATCCGCTATGTGTATCTACAGTCTGAAGGATATAGAAGACATGTTTATCGAGAATATACACTTGTGTTTTAATGGAACCATTAAGGATCGCAACCTAGGCTACATTTCAGGGACAATTAATGATGGACGTTGCCCTATAGTGGGCTCATTGGGAAATATTTATAATTTTTGTAATGTCGGATTGAAAATAAGCGGTGTATCCCCAATCTCAGCTCACGCGCTGTTCCATTTTGAGAATGTATCTGTCACCTCTGTGACGGCGACAACAACGACCGATCAGCAGCATTCGTTGGCATTCTTGGGCACCTCGGAGGGTAGAATGAAGAAGGTTTTGCTTTCGGGGCAGCAACCAGGAGAGTACGAAGAGATCGTCGTGGATGCAGGAAATCGCATTTTGCCAAACACCATGATGTCCACCCGCAAGGATTATCTTTACATCCTGTCGACGCGCAAGATAATCAAGCTGCGGATTGAACACTGCTCGGTGTACACGAACTGTTCAGCGTGTCTGGAGTCTCGGGATCCATACTGTGGCTGGTGCTCTTTGGAAAAGCGCTGCACCGTGCGCTCCACCTGCCAAAGAGACACCTCCGCCTCACGCTGGCTCTCCCTGGGCAGCGGACAGCAATGCATCGATTTTGAATCTATTGTGCCGGACAGGATTCCCATATCAGAATTAATTCAAGTGCAATTGATTATTCGTACTCTACCTGAACCTTTCAATGCCAAGTATCGCTGTGTCTTTGGCAACTCGACGCCCATCGATGCTGAGATCGTGGAGAATGGCTTGGCGTGCACAACGCCTCCACTGGAACAACGTCCAGCCATAGCCAGCAACATGGACCATGTGCTGGTGCCACTGTCCGTGCGCAGCTCGGAGACAAACAAGGACTTTGTGTCGCGTTCCTTTGCATTCTTTGACTGCTCCCACCACGCCAACTGTCAGACTTGTGTGAGCAGTTTGTGGGGATGCAACTGGTGCATCTATGACAACAGGTGTGTGCACAAGTCCGAGCAATGCCGCAATCAGGAAACACCCATCTTGACCGACGCGCAGTGTCCTCATTTGAAGCATCAAAGGAGGCCCATCCTCTTACCCGTGCGTGTGCCCAAGGAGATACGTCTGGAGATTGAGAACCTACCCAAGCCGAAGAGCGCACATGCGGGTTACCTCTGCACCGTGCAGATCGAAGCAGCCCAAATGCTTCTGCCCGCACACATCGAGAACAATCGCATTGTTGTGTGCGAGAAGACACCTTATTTCTATGAGACAAACACACACGAGTACGAGGCCAAGGTGGACATAACCTGGAACCGACAGCACTATGTGGACACGGCCACAGTAATACTCTACAAGTGCGACGTGCTGGGCTCCCATCGAGAGCACGCCGACTGCAGTCTTTGTGTGACGAGGGATGCCAAGTATCAGTGCGCCTGGTGTGGAAACTCCTGTGTGTACAACGAGACCTGTGGACACTCCCCTTCGAACTCCATAAATCTGGCACAGGTGCAGCAGGAGTGTCCACGGCCACGCATCGACATTATCAAGCCCCTCTCGGGACCCGTTGAGGGCGGAACTTTGATAACAATTGAGGGCAGCAATCTGGGCATACGCGAGGAAGATGTTAAAGGCAGAATCACCATAGGAAATGTGCCCTGCGAGCTGGTCAACTATCAGATATCGGTTAAGATTGAATGCCGCACGGGAGCAGCTACTCATGAGATGGCAGCTGCCATTAAGGTGGCCAACGATGCCGGGTATACCGAATCGAGTGTTCAGTTTCATTTCAAGGATGTGCAACTAACGGGACTTTATCCTACAGTGGGTCCCAAGTCGGGCGGAACGCAATTGTCTTTGTTGGGCAAGTACCTAAATATTGGATCAGTATACGCGCATTTTTTGGACGAATATGAATGCAATATCAACGTGACGCAGGCCTCATCTTCGCGCCTGCTGTGCACCACCTCGGCAGCCACGCAACCAGAACCGATACGTACTTTGCGCCTCTTTGTTGATGGCGCTAATCGCACCTACAGCTGCTCGGATCCCTATCTCAAGCCAGAACTGGGCTATGGCTCCTATTACTACAATCCGCCCGTTCCACTGCCCTGCTCAATCTTCAACTACACTCAAGATCCGCGGATTATGCAAATCAAACCGTTGCGCAGCTTCGTAAGTGGAGGCCGCATTCTGACTGTGCACGGCATGTATCTGGATTCCATACAAAACCCCGAACTGGAGGTGTTCTTCGAAAGCAATCGGGTGAACAAGACGGCCTGCACGGTGATCAACGCAAACCAAATGGAATGTCCCTCGCCGCCAGTGAATTTGCAGTTTCAGATACTAAGGAGTCATGGGATACCAAAGGATGCAGGACTTACAGCTGAATCGGCTCACAATGATATATTTCCCATGTATGCTACGGGTTCAAGTTTAGATGTGGCAGCCTATGTTAAAGTACACGAAAAGCAATTGAATCTACAGCTAAGCTTCGTCATGGACAACGTACAGTTAGTAAGGGATCTGAACAAATATTTTCACGATATAAGAAGCACTATTGTCTACATGGCCGACCCCAAGTACTTACCCTTTTCAAATGATGGCATCAAGCTGTATAAGGGTGACACTCTTGTCATCGAGGGCGAACTCCTTAATTTGGCTGCGGATGAATACGATGTGAATGTTACGATTGGTACTTCCCAGTGCAATATTACCAGCTTAACGTTGAACCAACTGCTATGCATTCCACCAGAACACCAACCGCTGCCGACAGATGAGAACGGAGTGGATCAGTTGATTGATTTGCCATTGGTTATCGTGAAAGTAGGCCGCAATCTGCGCTTTGTGATTGGCTACCTTAAATACGATTTGAACAAAACCTACGCCATGTCGCAAGCAATGCTGGCCATCATTCTGACCGTCATTACCTTGATAATAATCCTGATCATAGTGCTCGTGATCTTTAGGCGCAAGTCAACGCAGGCAGAACGGGAGTACAAACGCATACAGATACAAATGATTACGTTAGAAAGTAATGTCCGCTCTGAATGTAAGCAGGCATTTGCTGAACTACAAACGGATATGACGGATCTCACGGCGGACCTAGAGAGTAGCGGAATTCCCACATTGGATCACGTTAACTATATCATGAAAGTCTTTTTCCCCGGCGTGTCTGATCATCCCATACTGAACTCAACCAAAATGCGGGATCAGCATTCCAAGAGCAACTACGACACGGCAATGATGCAGTTCGACCAACTGCTGAGCAACAAATACTTTCTACTGACATTCATCGAGACATTGGAGGCGCAGCGGGCATCGTTTTCCATACGGGACCGCGTTAATGTCGCCTCTCTACTGATGGTTGTGCTCATGAATAAAATGGAATACGCAACGGAAATATTAAAGTCACTCCTGCTGCGCCTCATGGAGAAATCCCTGGCGAGCAAGCATCCGCAGCTAATGCTAAGGCGTACTGAAAGTGTTGTGGAAAAGATGCTTACAAACTACTTGGCCGTCTGCATGTACGACTACCTGAAGGAATACGCCGGCTCCAGCCTCTTTCTGCTGTTTTAAAGCCATCAAGCACCAGGTGGAGAAGGGTTTGGTGGATGCGATAACGCATGATGCACGCTATTCGCTGTCAGAGGAGCGGCTGCTGCACGAGCAAGTGAGCCATGAAGTGGTTATGCTGCATATACTGCAGGATGATCTGGACGAGAAGGTGCAGTGCCGTGTGAACGATTGGGACACCATATCCCAGGTTAAGCTGAAGATACTTGATGCTATTTTCAGAACACACCATTCTCTATGCGTCCTTCTGTCAACGAAGTAGACTTGGAATGGCGGCACGGTCGCGGCGGACATTTAACACTGCAAGACGAGGATCTAACTACGAAAACAATTAACGGATGGAAACGTCTGAATACTCTGTCCCATTATGGAGTCAAGGAATCGGCAGTTATGTCTCTCATTGCCAGACAAAATGATGGTTTTAACCTGCCTTATGCCAAGCAGCAGCAGGGTGCACCTTTTCACAACTGTAAGTATTTAATTCACAATCAAATGAACAGTTTAACCGGTTAATCATGTTTGTATACTTTTTCATTTCAGTTTATTATATTAACAACTCACAGAGTCACATTATAATAAGCAACGACATTGAGTCGGGACTACAGCAGCCTCGCCTCTACCACCTGGTCAAGCCCATGTTACCAGATCATTATATGAACATCAAGAACTCAGCCCTATCCGGCCATGTGCTATCGTCAACTCAAGCATCTGTTATTGGCGCCGGCGGGGAGCGCGTGAATAAAACCATTCCCGAAGTCTATTTGACCCGCTTGCTGGCCACCAAAGGCACAATTCAGAAATTCGTTGATGATTTCTTTTCCATCATTCTCACTGTCAATGAAGAACTGCCGCCCGCTGTCAAATGGTTGTTTGATCTATTTGATGAGGCTGCCCGGCGACATGATCTCGCTGACTCTGATATTTTGCATGCCTGGAAATCGAATAGTTTACCCCTCCGTTTTTGGGTTAACTTTATCAAAAATCCTGATTTTATATTTGACGTGAACAAGACTTACTCGGTGGACTCATGTCTGAGTGTCATTGCGCAGACTTTCATGGATGCCTGCTCCACCACCGAGCATCGCCTGGGCAAGGATTCACCCTCGAACAAACTGCTCTTTGCAAAGGTAATAAACATTTAATTTTTTTTGTAACAAACATAAAATGTAAATGTTGTGGTTGCAATAGAATTGGATTACGAGTTAGAAACTATAAATTCTTTATTCATGTCGATATTCTGTCATTCAGTCTATAGTATATAGTCAGTTTTTTCGGATTCTTACCGAAATCGAAAATAGCTTAATATTTTATGAGATAATTTAATATGTCCGGGTAGTTCTAAACTAACTTATTAACTAGTTGAAACTAAACTAATCTGATCTTTTATATAAAAAAGTATGGCACTATTGACGTGATTCGAACAGTTTAATAAGTAATTTAGACGAAGTATTTTACTGTCTTACAAAAATGTCATACTGATTTTACAGGATATTCCCAATTATCGAATAATGGTAAAGGAGTTCTACCGAGACGTGGCCAGATTGCCGCTTATTAGTGACCAGGAAATGAGTACAGCTATGCAGCAATTGTCGGTGCAACAGAATGATGAGTTCGACACGATTTCGGCCCTAAAGGAGCTCTACATCTACATAACCAAATATAGAGAACAGGTCTGTATTGAATATTTTGTACATTTTGTAACGTTGGCATAAATATAATACATGGATAACCTAGTGTTTTTTTTTTTAATTGTGTACAAAAATGGCGTTTCATGCACTATTGAGGGTCGGGATAAGTTGACAGAAACAAGGTTATTATTATTATAAGATTATTATAATTGTGCCAATTTGTTTGCAATTGTGTACATTTAATATAGTATGCAAATGTATATATAATTTCAATTTATATTATTAATATTGTATTTTCGTGATATTTTAGATCATGGTTGCTCTGGAAACGGATCCCAATTGTAAGAAAATGCATTTGGCGCAAAAGCTTGATAATGTTGCATATACCCTCGACGGCTCGGACAATTCACACTGCTGACAAGAATGGGAATGTGTAAAAATTGCTGTACTGATAATTAAGACTTATGTTTATAGTTTTTACAATCCATATACCTATTCGATTCTCGGTTCATTTAACTTTGTGTAATTTGTATCAGGTATTCTCGTTATTCATTTCATAATTAACCTTAAAAACTGAGTAGGAGAAATACTCGAAATTCAAATTTGTAATGTGAACAATACGATTTTTTAGTTTAAGAAAACAGTACATTTTTTATAAATTTCTTTAAAGAAAATTAACTGAATACATTTTTCACAAAAAAAACTGTGTTAAATATAATATTTTCATATTTGTTGATATGCATTTAAAATAGTTTAAATGTGAATTAGATAAAAGAGAACAAATTATAAGATAACAATTCAACGCATCTAATTGTATACATAATTTGGAAGATATGTGTATTTAACCACGTAGTTGCACTTCATTGAAAACAATAGAAATATTGTATATATATTATAACGACTGACTTGTACAGAAAAATGAACAATCTATAGAGTCTGCTATGGTGCAATTGGCCCATGGAAAACTAAATGCGTTCAAAGTGGATTGAACTTAAATTAAATATTATGATGTAATGATAGTTTTAAAGAACAATGATTTATTTGAATACTATACCTAATATTTAGTACATACAATAGTATATGTATATTTACACAATTTGAATGAAGCACAACTATAGTGCGTGGCGATTTTTTTCTCACCAGTTTATCACGTTGGATACTACCTGATAAACTTTCGAAATATTCTTTCAAAGATCTTGCGGAACACAAATGTTTTGCATTATCGATCCCTCGTTTTAATAAAACTATAACATTTAGTACTTTAGAACATGTGATATATATTGTATTAAGTATTCACATAATTCTATAATTTTACGAAATTAATTTTTATAAAATAGCGATAACTGCTCGTAATATAATTTGTACGATTCCACAAACTGTTCAATTTGTAAACCTCATAAGTTACTCATTTTATTAACCTTAAATTCATTTCAGAAATTAAATATACAGAATCGTACATCTTCGATCATTTTAAGTATATATATTCTCTAATTATTTGTTCCTGTGTCTGCGTGTTGGCCAATCATCCTTTGATCCACACAACATATGAATGGATTATTAGGGTCTGCGGCTCGTTCGTAGCAATATTATACACTGGATGAATGGATTTTTAGGGTCTGTGGCTCGTTCCTAGCAATATTATTACTGGTCGAATGGTAATTTGAGGTGCTATAGTGACTGAAACATATGATCAGTAAAATGTATTACTGAATGAAAAAATAGCAATTTAAATTTATTGTAATTTATTGCGAACGTAATTTAATAATTTCAATAAACTTCAGTAGTCTCTAACACAGACATCCAATAGGTTATCCAAAATATCCTCGCTGCGATTTATTTCCGTGCTTTGCAAATAATTAAATGGATCGTCGGCCATATCCATGTAGGGGCGATAATTGGAATAGTTGCAATTTATGGTTACGCTGCGTGGGATCTCAGGGGGGGAAGTGACGGTAGCCAGGGGACTTGTTGCCTCACTACTCGTATCCATTGACATATGCGACGATATGATAACATTTTCGCTAGACACCGGTATCTCATCATCACTGTAGATCTGAAAGAAATATAATGAAAACTATTAGAATATACGATATTGGCAAGATGAGTTTGGAGATCTTACCATATTGGTACAGCTGAATTTGTTAGTAATGATACTGTTTAAGCAGGTGGACTCATCGATGATTCCCGTTGTGCTAATGATAATGGTGCCCAGCTCAAACTGTTGCTGTAGGGGATGCAATAACTCCATGTTTCCCTGCACTTGTTCCTCGGATGGATGGCAAAAATTGATGTCCGTTGGCGCGCTAACTACATTTGGAAACGTCACACCCGGATCCGTCTCTATATCCAGCAAAGTTGAGGCGTCGTTTTCATTTGCTTTGAAGAACACTTTATCGTCATCCTGGTTCAGATCTGAGTGCCTTCGATAAAGAATTTGTAGGGTATTTTTCTCAGAGCTAACTTTTGCCAGTTTTTTTGTGGTATCCAACTTGCGTTGGCTCGTTTTACGGTTCCGTATTCGCTTTCTTTCACATTTTTTGGGTCCATTCCCAATTCCCAGTAGCCTCCCTTTCCTTTCTCTTCACGTTTCCGATTTCGGAAACAATGATGCAATGAAAGATTGTGTCTGATGGAATTCTGAAATTGAGAGACTGGTAAATTACAAGTTTCAGGGAAAAATGCGGTTTTTAGTTATTTATATAGACCTGTCATTAGATATGAAGATATTTAGCTTTAAAACGTTAAGTTCAAACTTTAACTATTGTCTTACTCATGTTGTTCCTATAGCTGCACGCTGTCAATAAATCGGAAGCGCACTGGATTGGAATGTGATAAGGTGTAGCTGTCTGTTAACCAATATACACAGCTCGTATATTAATTATTTAAGGATATATTTGGCATGACGAAGGTGTAAACAGTATTTGTAACCCATAATATATAACTATGTTGACGAAACTTGGCACACATGCTTCTTATTGCTGCACGCAGTAAATAAATCGGAACGAATCGGATGAATAAGTGTATGAATCTCGAACATTGGCATCCCACTGCGCGTGCCGTTCGACTGTTGCTTTCATTACATATACATATATGTACATATATGGATATACAAATCGGATCTAAATAACGTATAGCTGCCATAGGAACAATCGAAGACATTTTAATTTGATTTTAGAAATAACTTAACGTCTCAAAGCAAATTAAAGTTAGACATAATTTTTTTAAAACGTTGAAGTTGTCAAATATTCAACTTAATTTTAAAATTTTATTGATTTACATGGCGTGGCACTACTCTTCTTGCATTGAAAGCTGGCATACCCGTCATTCTTCTATGAAATTTTAATTTATCGATAGTTATGTGAGCAACATAGTTTTAAGTATTTTAAAACTAACCTAAGATGGTGACATTGTGATTAAAAGCGACGCCATTAAAAGACGCGCAAAAGTTGTGGAATGATTTGAAAAATTGTAGATGTGAAATAATCTAAAACGTTTTAAAATACCAATTGAAATTATAAAGGTAAATTTTATTTATACCCTGGAAGACATCTCCGATCTTATAAAGCATATAAGTACATACATATAGTACATACATTCTAAATCAGCATGAACAGGCGAGTCAAACTGTCTGTTGCGGCGCAAACTTGTCTCCTTGGTATATTAATGTTGGCCAGAAGTTTGCAACACACCTTAGAAGACATATCTGACTCTATAGAGTATATTCTGAATCAGAATCACCAGGGGAGTCCATCTAGCCCTTTCTGTCCATCTGTCTGTTGTAACGGAAACTCTCTCAAACAGTCTCTCAGTTTTCGAGCTATGTTGATGAAACTTGGTACACATGCTTCTTATTGCTGCACGCAGTAAATAAGTCGGAACGAAACAGATCGGATCGATATAGCGTATATTGCAACCAAATTTACTCCATCAACATTTTTCTATACATATAATATGTATATACAATTTAATCGGAAGGATCACTATAACATATAGCTTCTGTAGGAACAGTCTTCTTTGAAATATAAATGTACCCTGACTGTGCTAAACAAGATTATTTAAAATTGTTTAGAAAATTAAAAGGCGAACTGAACTGTTGCTACATATGTATCTCAATGATTGCTACAGATATGCCATTCAAATTCCCGGTGCGACTCGATTTTAGAATGACTAATAGTAGTTCTCGACAAGCTTTTCCATTTTCATCTACTTTTTCCGTATAGCTTTGAAGAATCTACTTAATTCCTTCACATTTCTAACTGTCAAAAGCTGTAGTTTCAGAATATTAAGCTATATTGACCTATCTCATCGCTTTCTTCTATTTTTTTCATTTTTTCTTTACTAGGCATGATTTCGATCCAATCAAAAAAATAGTATTGCCCAACAAAAAAGTTAAAATTATTAAAAATATTTCATTATTGGCAAGATTTATGGTTGTAAACTACAATAAAATGCATAAGTTAAACGTTTTTAGCAATTATATCCGTTTGGGACACATAAAAACTTAGGAATGCCCAAGGTGGCCTTTCTTGATTTATTGTAAACTTACGTTCCATTTCTTTCGAACTCTGAAAAATGCAAACTTCGACTCAATCCACGCACAAATCTGCTGAAGAGTTACTCGTCCGTTTTCCAACATAGCCATTCCAATAATGTGGGAGTAGTTAAAGGGCGGTTTCTCACTGTCATCTGTTTTATATTTGATTGCCGACTTATTGTATTCTGCAAGATCTCTGCAAAGAGAATATAAATATTTAGTATTTTACTTATTGGGGTTTTTTATGTCGATGGAATGATGTGTATATTTCTTATTGAAAAAAGTTGTTAGAAGAGAGAATATAAGTTAGAGCAACAGATAAATACGGTTCGCTATTATGGTTGACCGAGAATATACATATGTATAAAATATATCACTTGGTCTGCTATGCATCTTTCTGTTAGTTACATACATACTTTCATTTTTACAAAGTATGTTAGTACACATTTTTTTGACAATTTTCAATGGCCAAAGGGAAAATTCGATTACAATCCTTACTGTCTGCGCCCTTTATGTATTATTATTTTGACTGTGCAGCAATTTAATTGAATGGAGACTGTTTTGAAAATTCCGATTTTCCGGATTTATGGTGGGTGTAGCAGAAACTGGCTTTAGATAAGCAGACAGGCACTCAAACAAATAGGCAAGCAGTCAAACAAACAGACATGCATGCAGACACACAGACAGGCAGACTATTGTAAATAAAAATATTACATGTGTACATATAGTACATACATATGTTTGTATACATGAAGTTAAAGGTATTTTTCTCACCTCTTAATTTTATTGACAAAAACTTCATATCTCTCAGCTGGACTCGGCTGTTTTAAAGATGTCGATGGTGCAGTTGTTGAACTGCATTTTTTTACTGCTGAATTGGGAGCATGGCCACGGGTTCCATAGTTTTTGGCATAATCAAAGAGCTTATGTTTATCATGCGTTGCGATTGTTTTGTCGCTCTGATTGTTGTACATCGTAGCTTGTGTGCTTCCTGTATCCCCGTCTTCGGAGTTTAAATCTATTGTTTTGGGCCAGGTTAAGTTCTGGTTGCGCATCAACCAATTTAGATTAGTAAGATCTCGATCCACATCGTACTCCTCCGAAAGCGAGTCGGAAATTTTATTGGACATTATATAAATGTTGAAGATATATTGCCGTTTTCTGTCTATGTATACATGCACTTTATTCTGCAATACAAAGTAGAAATTTGATATAGTTGCAGATATCAGAGATTAATACGCTAATGGTCAAATGAGCTACAAGAAACAACATCTACAATACGATAATTAGTTATATTCGCCAATTTAAAACAGTCAAACGCTACAATCAAGCTTTACTGTATAAGACCATACATAGTTAATTCTTTATGACCATACATTGTTATAAAGAATTAAAAAAAAATACTCAATCAGGGCATGTTACAAATGAATGATTGACTGTATTTTAACTTGTACGTTCTAAGCAGGGACCGTAAATAATAATTATGAGATAAATAAAATCAAAGCTCTTAAAAGTCTCTGAAAAATGTGGGAAAAATTCTTTTTTATCGGCGAACACAAAAACCGCGTAATCCTTTTTTCCAATTTTTAATTTAAAAATTGATTTTTAATTTAAAAATTGTTTTTAAATTTGTATACCCTTCGACCATTGAAAATGGTCAAAACATGCACATGCACAACAGCAAGTTGTATCTTAAATACGTCGCTTATAAACCTTATTAAACTATAATTCAATACTTTAAATATACAGGAACCTTATGACAGAATATGGTGTCCTAAGATTTTATTATAGCTGAGAACTTTATTTTATGAACGGCCCTGTTACAACTTATATCTATATGTATGTAAATGCAAAAAGAAGCACACATTCATATAGTCATCACTCGTGTTAGTCATTGGCTTACTCCTCAAGCTTTACAATCTGCTTGTATCTGATTGGCTGGCTAACAAATGAATGTGGGGGTCGTTCGCACAGGCGATTACACCCACATGTACGTACATTGTACAGTCTACAAAGACGCCATTTTGAAATTTCCGATGAACAACATAATATACAATTCGTTTTTATTATTAACTTATTTCTCTTATTTTCGTTTTTGAAATTGATTTATTTGGGAAATATTGTATTATATTTGATTTGATTTCCAAATAACAATTAAATGCTAATAATAAAAAAAACATCAAGGTTAAATGAAGCTAACACAATAAACATATTTCTCACAAGCTTAATTTAACCTTTTAAGTTGAATATAACATTGATAAGATAACTGTGTATTTTCACTTTGATTTTAGTATCGTAACTTTATTTTTTTAATTAAGTGATTTATGAATATACTATATACTGGATGAAGATCTAGTTTTTATGTAAATGTATCAATATATCCGCATTAGGTTGACCGACTCCACATACACACCTTTGTAAATATAAATATATTGTTGTATAACATATATTCTTAATAAAAGTATATTTAATAACATAATATTGCTCGTTTTTACTTAGTAGACAATTTTGTCCAACTGTTTCGGTTGAGGTGCTCGATTGACACTGCAGTTTGACTACTCGCTACACCTGTACTTCTGTCCACTCCAAATCTCCCTATTCTGCGGGTCCACCCCTTGTGGTTGGCATTACAGCGATTGCTAGGTGGTCGGTCAAACAGGTACAATACATGGTAAAAAAAGGTTCAGTGACCCAGCAGGGTTTGTTTCACTCGGGAAAACTGGACATGTGCGGGATCTAAACCCCTTATGAAGCGCCCCTGTGTGACTACCCGAACTTAGGTCCCGAACACCTATATACGTCTACTCGACGTACAAACGAGAAAGAGCCGAGCAAACATCGACCACCGTCCAGCAGTGACCGTAACAACCCCCTTTCCTTTATGTCCGTCGAGTAAGTTCAACGGGTAGCAGTCGTTCGATGTGAACAGGGTGGCAGGTTATAAAAAGACTATTTCTAGACAATAAAAATACAATTTATCCATTAGAATTTTGTAAGAAAGGTAAAGAAAAGATTGTTATGTAAACTGAACTTTTAAAAATGTGTTGCATATCAAGATCAACATCTACTAAGTTGCGAATTTAAACCTTACGCTTAGTTTTTGCGAAATGTATTCACCAACTACTATTAATACAAATACAAATAAATACATGAATATATAGTAATCTGCAGCGGCTCTTTCAGGCTTTCCACTTTTAATGGGCAAATAGTAGTGATCAATTGATCATTTAAAGCAGTGTGATATTAGCGAATAGACGAATGTGTGCAATAGCAAAAAGCTGTATAAGAGTGGTCATAATGCAATGATCATGCAGCCGAGTTTAAACATAATGAGTAGCCTCTTTATTTGTATTAATAACAATTATAATGGCTTATTTCTTCACAGTCTCCAAGTTTGTATCAAATTGATAATAATTGATATTTAGTTTATTTTGATGTACTAGCATATTTACTATATACCTGCTCTCCATTGTGTAGAAGGGTAGAATAACTTTGTGCCTACTGAAATTTGTGAAGGCGTGACAGACCCCAAAAACTATGCATTAACTGAATTAGCATCAACATCCGAGTCGATATATCCATGTCCGTCTGTCTGCCTGTGCCTCCGTCCGTATGAAAACCTAGATCTCCGAGACTTTAATAAGGCTACCAAATTTGGTATCAATACTTTTATTATCAATACTTTTATTGCACGCAGATCAAGTTTATTTTAGATTTTGGCCACGCCCACTTCCGCAACGAAAATCGATAAAAACAGAGTTTTAAGCCTAATTTTGATATTTCATTCATTAGACAGTTTCATTTTTAGTAAGCGCAATGAATTATATTATTATTATACTGAAAATACAAGCTTGGACTAACGGAAAAGTTGTGTTGTTCAGTGTAATGTTTTATGTGTAAAAAACCAAACACATTCGGCGTGTGGGGCCTTGGTCGGTCCGCATAATGTATGATGTCCACATAATTTAGACGGTAGACTGGTTAAATTAGTTTACTGTTCTAACCAACACGTGAAGATACACACTATACTTTATCAAATTTTGAATTTTCGTTTGAAAATCAGGTTCATCTAGAAACTTCAGATCCGATGCGAAGCCCACACCCTAAACTGATATCCTCTTGATGGCTGTGTTCATACCATATGTCGGTTCCCACAAAATCAAGAATATTTATTTTAAACGAGAGCAGTTGAGTGCACTTTATAGGACTTAATATATGTTCCAGTTTAGATTTTAGTTTGTCAAATTCAGGTACATATACATACATACGAGTATGTACATGATTTTAAATTATTCCCGACAGATGGAGCTCGCGAATTGCGTGGTTGGCGAGCACTTCCCTTGTTAACGTTATATAAGATTTGGTGTTATGATCATACTTTCATGAATATGTAACTTCTGTGTTTATTTTCCGGAGGATACGTAGATATTTCAATTAGCTAAGTATATGTGAAGTATATGTTGTATCTTTTTTACGTCGCTTACAAATCGAATCAAAAATTAAAAATTAATTTGAGGTGCGATGGGCGAGACACACAACATTTGAAAAAACTTATCGTATCATCGTATAGTATACAGGAATCTTCATGCTAGCTGAGATCTATCGGTTCACATACACAGACAGACAGACATGACTCAATCGAATCAGCTAGTGATCATTAATAGGAATATATGTATTATATATATTTTGTGGGGTCTGTCATGCCGGTTACATACATACATTTTCACAAATAGTAGTATACCCTTTTTTTTAACATTTTAAATGTTTGAAGGTTATATCACTAATCAATGAACACATAGAGACGTCAAACAGCCCTGCAACAGTTTGAGAGTGATTTTTCAAAAAGCGCTGCCCCACAGAAGAAGAAGAACAGAAGCAGACTTCGGCTGAACGCACGACCGGGGCAGCGCGCTGTTCGGCTCTCAGTACAAACAGTGCATAGCATCAAAACTGCTTCAGTCGCACAACGACAGCGGAACGATAAGCATGCGCGTACTTCTTTGCGCTGTGCGATCGTTTCAATGTGTGCGTGTATGCATGCACGGCCCGCGTATGAATGTATGCGGTGCTGGTGAAGTTTGGCAATAGGCAAATGCTTCGGCCAGCCCGCTGGCAGCCTGAAGTCAATTTTGTGTTTCGGCGTCGAGAGCCTAGAGACAGGTACAGTGGGCAAAAATGGTTATCTTGCGGCGAAAATGTTAAAACCTCCGAAAACATGTGGCTTGTTCTATAAGGATAATTTTATTTAGTAATTACATATTTATGTATTCCGAATTTTTTATTTTAATTCACAAATTTTGTCAATATTTGTAAACTCATATACAAAAAAATTATAATTATCAAAACTTATTTTTGATATTATAATTTTGCTCTACAAAAATATTATATAAATATGAATATTCAATCCATATTCTCAAAAATTAAACATAAATACACATGTTTTCAGATGCTAAAATAATTGCCGCCAAATAACCATTTTGGCTCACTGTAATTCGGTCTCTTAGCTCTCGATGACAAAGACAAAAACAAACACACAGTTGATTTCATGCTGGCCAGGCACGTAGATAAAAGTGCGCAGGGTGTGCGGTACAGAAGGGCTCTTAACAGTCAGGGGCTCACTGTTACCAAAAATAAAAATGTTATTAATGGGGATATATTTGTACAATTTAATTCCTTTGGTAACCACAAATATATTTATTAATTACGGTAATTTAAGTAGGAGTCCCTGATAAGTATTGCACAGGGGCCCGTAAAACCCTCACTACGGCCCTGTGCCTCAGTCTCTAGGCTCTCGACGCCGAAACACAAAATTGACTTCAGGCTGCCAGCGCGCTGGCCGAAGCATTTGCCTATTGCCAAACTTCACCAGCACCGCATACATTCATACGCGGGCCGTGCATGCATACACGCACACATTGAAACGATCGCACAGCGCAAAGAAGTACGCGCATGCTTATCGTTCCGCTGTCGTTGTGCGACTGAAGCAGTTTTGATGCTATGCACTGTTTGTACTGAGAGCCGAACAGCGCGCTGCCCCGGTCGTGCGTTCAGCCGAAGTCTGCTTCTGTTCTTCTTCTTCTGTGGGGCAGCGCTTTTTGAAAAATCACTCTCAAACTGTTGCAGGGCTGTTTGACGTCTCTATGTGTTCATTGCTTAGTGGTTATATAGCAGAGCTGGAAGTTAAATCGAGTCTCGATTCGATTAATCGATGGTTTAAATTTTCTCCGATCCATCGATTTAATTTTTATACTCTTCGACTTTGTGCAAATGTATGTAACAGGCAGAAGGAGACCCCATAAAGTATATATATTCTTTCTCAGGATCAGAATCCGAGTCGATTGAGCCATGTCTGTCTGCCTGTGTGAACGCACAGATCTCAGCTATTATAAAAGCTAGAGTTACCAAATTTGACAGGAAGACTCCTGTGTACTATAAGAAAGTATGAGCATAAAACCAAATGGTTCTGTCAGCTAACAAGAGAGGAGCGTGAGCGCCATCTGTAGGGAATAATTGTAAAGCATGTGCATATGTATATGTGTTTGAATTTAACAAATTAAACTACACGGGAACATAGGTCGAATGGTATCCCACTGTCGCGTGCTGCGCGACTGTTGCTATTCTTACTGGTTGAAATTCGATTTAATCGAAAATTTGAAACTACTGCTAAATTAGTAAACAAGTCTAGTAGTGGTACAAAATTTTCGAATTTCGAATTTTTGAAAATAAATTGATTGGGTTAACATCGATTTATTTCTACTTCTAGTATTTAGTAACAACATTTTTATAAAATCGGTAGGTTAATTGTTTGACATATAATCAAATTTAATGTAATTGGGAAAGCACTACATGTTGCAACATACATTTATAATAACTTGCGAATAATTCTACTGGCACAATATATCTAGGTATAACAAAAAATTACTTTTCTAATTAATAAATAAAAATAAATAAATGCTGTTAGTTCTTTACACATTATTATAATATTACAGCTTAACGGTTAGTTATAAAGCTTACTTTGAACATGTTAATATATATATAATCATATATGTATATAATATTTATAACAATCTGTATTAAATCATAAATGCCAAGTTTTTGTTTATCCAAAGTTGCTAAGTTCAGAACATAGCATCCATTAGCCATGATAGTATTAATATGCAGATACATATAAGTGGCTACAATGAGTCAAAACCAGATAAATCGCTCTCCAGCTAAAAAAAAAAAAACATTTTATAAATTAAATACAACCCAATTGAGACAAAAATATTAACCTTTTCAGTTTTGTAAAGGTGCGAATGAGGTAGCAGAAAAGTAGAGCCCATATCTCGCTCGGCCATTGTATTTGCCTCCTAAATTCAAACGGATAAAGCTTTTATTAGGTGATTGATCAGGAATGAGTAAAGTAATGATTAAAACCATACGAATGTAAGATACCCCTCGATTAGTTTTCAAAAACCGATGCAAGGCGAAGGACATCATACTGTCGTGTTCACTTGACATATATAATACAATAATACTGAGTCTGAGACTGTTACTCACCTCAATGGTATTACTCTGTGTATGCATATCATAACTAAGGTGCATTGACTTGGTAACTGCTTGGACAGTCGTTTCATCAAAGGATCTAACATCGACCGCTCTGTTGAGGTATAATAAAAAGATACAGATTACATTATAAACATTGTTGTTAAAGAATTCAGGGCTTCCACTATTTAGAGCACTCACAGACTTTTTTTATCAATCGTTACCTACGTTGTATTTGTGTTCGTGTTTTGCATCCAAAAGTTCATTTTGTGCATTTCGCTAAAATGAAATTAAGTAGGAGGGAAACACTTGTTTTTAATTCATGGAAAAACTATAAAATACGAGAACATACTCATCTGCACGTAAGAAGGTGTCAAAGTTCGTAATAAATATCTGATTCTGTTGGTCTGGAAGTGTGTCTGGAGTCGAAGTTATTGCTTGATTGTTTACAATGGTAGACACCTCAAATCCTGCAGAGACTAAAGCACCGACAGTTCCCTCAATAGGAGATTTTCTCATTGATTTATTACCTGCAGAACCTCTCCTTTTAGCCTTATCGACCTTCTTTAGTGTCATTGGATGATGCAAAGCAGTATGAGAGTATTTTGCTCGGGGTATCATGACTTTAAGTGAAGAATCTGCTTTCTTTTTCTTCATTGGATGGTTGCGGCTTAAAATTAAGCATCTCGCGTGAAGCAGTTTTTTTAGATTGAGAGTTGATCTCCTTTGGTTGAGTCTACGTATTCGAATAAAGTATAAAGTTCGAATATAGTATTATAAATATATGGAAATGTTGAATGAGAATTCTGTCAAACGAACCTGGAATATATATAGCTCTGAATTGTGACTAGATTCGCTGTTCGAGTCATCCATTAATTTGACATGCTTCTGCAGACTGGACGTGGCGAAAACGCTGGGCTGATGGTAACTTGATGTAGTTATAAATCTGGGTAGATTCCCCCTGTGTTTACCAGCATGTTTCGCGTAGAAAAGCAGAATGCATAGCAGTAATAATATAACTAATGTCCCGATACTAATCAAGAATATAAGGAGTATTTTCAAATTCAATTGGCATGATACCCCCAGAATACCAGACGAAACATTCGCAATGCACCTGAGACTCATTCAGGCTGACGCAGTTGCCGTGATAATTGCATTTCTCACAGCCAATAAGTTGATCCGAACATTGCCGCCCTGGATAAATCGGATTTTCTGATATATCCATATAGCCTTCTGGGCAGCTGCATGTGTAGCTGCCCAATAAGTTGAAGCACTGTCCGTGCGTGGAGCAATCATTAAACTCATCATTGATGCACTCGTCGAAATCTGAGAATAAAAAAATAGTAAGAAAACTGCAGTCGAGTGATCACAAAGAATAATACTAATAATAATCTAATATTTATACCCTTCGACCATTGAAAATGGTCAAAAAACGGTATACTAACTTTGTGCAAATGTATGTAACAGGCAGAAGGAGGCGTGGGAGTCGCGAGTCGCTTGAGCCATGTCTGTCTGTCTGTCTGTCCGTCTGTCTATGTGAACGCACAGATCTCAGCTATTATAAAAGCTAGAGTTACCAAATTTGGCAGGAAGACTCCTGTGTACTATAAGCTTATTTCAAATGTTAGGTACCACGCCCACCGCCCCCGTAAATCAAAAATTTAATTTTTGAACTCAATTTTTAAGCGCTGTATAAAAGCTACAACTTTCTGAGTTTAACATATACTAAGCTGAATAAAATATCTACGTATTCTCCAAATTACAATCCGATCGGATAATAAACACAAAAGTTATTAAAGCATAAAATATAAAAAGTTATTATGAGCATAAAACCAAATCTTCTTCTTCTGTCAGCTAAAAAGACCGGTGGGCGAGCGCGAGCGCCCTCTGTTGGGAATAATTGTAAAGCATGTGCATATGCATATGTGTATGAATTTAACAAACTAAACTACACGGGAACATATGTAGGTCGAAGGGTATTCCACTATCGCGTGGTGCGCGACTGTTGGTTTTTCTACAGGTTTTGATATACATATAATGGTGCAGAATTGAATAGTATTGTGAATATTCAATATTACTTCATACAAAAACCTTAATTTCGGACGATAGTTTTCCTATGACAGCTAAATGTTAAAGTGTTCGGTTTTTGATGCAATTTCATATACCTTTTATATATGTATATAGAACGAGAGCAACAGTCGCGCAAAACGCAACAGTGGGATACCCTTCGACCTATGTTCCCGTGTAGTTTAATTTGTTAAATTCTTAAACATATGTACATGCTTTGAAATTAATCCCGACAGATGGCGCTCGCGCTTCGCGCTCGCCCGCGTCCCTTGTTAGCTGACAGAAGCACTTGGTTTTATGCTCATACTTTCTTAAATAACTTCTGTGATTATTGTCCGATCGGATTGTAATTTGGAGACTACGTAGATATTTCATTCAGCTTAGTCAGAAAGTTGTAGCATGTATACAGCGCTTACAAATTGAGTTACAAAATTAAATTTTTGATTTACGGGGGCGGTGGGCGTGGTACCAAACATTTGAAATAAACTTGATCTGCTTATAGTACACAGGAGTCTTCCTGTCAAATTTGGTAACTCTAGCTTTTATAATAACTGAGATCTGTGCGTTCACACAGACATACGGACAGACAGACAGACATGGCTCAATCGACTCGGATTGTGATCCTGAGCAAGAATATATATACTTTATGGGGTCTCCCATGCCTCCTTCTGCCTGTTACATACATTTGCACAAAGTTAGTATACCCTTTTTGACCATTTTCAATGGTCGAATGGTAAAAAGGAGAGAAAAATGGTTGGCTGCAATGTCTTGAAAAACAACAAAATGCCCAATATGATGTATGGCTGATATACGATATAACGGTCCGGTCGACCGGTCTCGTTCCGACTTACACATTTACATCGTGCAACAATAAGAAACATGTGTGCTAAGTTTCATCAATATAGCTCTAAGATTATAGCACTAGTTTGGACTAGTTAAAGCACTACTTCCCCGCAAGGGAATACAAATTTTATGTGCGTATCGTAATTATGAATTTAAATGCCAAATTTGTCTGCCTGTCTATCTATTTGATTGTCTCTCTGTCTGTCTGTCTATCTACCTATCTATGCCTGTCTGTCTGCCAGCATATTTGTCTTTTTGTCTGTTTATCTATTTATTTGCCTGTTTGTCTGTCGGTCAGCTTTTCTGAGGTAGCTGAGATCCCGACGTTCAAACGGTCGGACATGGCTAAATCTACTCGGCAGTTGATGCTGACTAAAAATATATAGGGTCTGCTTTAAGTCAGCCGGTATAGGGTATTACAAGTCTATAAGTTTAATAAGGGGTAACTTACCTTGAATTTTAAGAGAATTCAAACTCTCTTTGGCCATATATAGCTCCGTACCACCTATGCTATAGTTACTTTTTCTCAAATGCTTGCGAAAAATAGATTCCAAACGACTTTCTTCGCTATTTTCGGAAAGCTTAAAGTAAAAATAAAAATAAAAATTTTATTTTATTATTTTTGATTTATTTTTTTTTTTTAAGAAGCCTCTTACCTGTATCAGAAAGATACCCATTACTGAGCCCTGCTTATCCGCTATAAATTGTTGCAATTTAACACCATAGTATATATCACGAAAATCAGACTGCATTATCATCCGATCAATGGCATCGAGAATAATTGTTTTCAAGTGTCGGTACTGACTTGTGGATTGGTTTAAAAAATCATCGTTGAACTTGAGAACAAAGCTGCCAACTCGATTAGTTGAAACGAGCATCTGGTACGTATACGTGGCTGTGAATATGTGTATATATATTCTGGATTATATATTTTCATAGAAAAAAGAACCAATCGTTTTATATATTTTGTTTATACAATTTGGCACAGTTTCTACCATGCTGGATTCCTAATTATTATAACAATTAATAAACACATGAAGAATGTGTGTGTGAAATGAAACGGTTTTACTACTATATTGCCTCAAAGTTTCTTTCTTGTTAAATTGTCTGATCAATTTAAAGTTGAATCTGTACTTACGTTTACACGGTCGATCGGGAAACATTCGCGCGAATCCTAAACGGCATTCGCAGCTACTGCCTTGGTCTGCAAAGTGCAAGCATATCTCGTTTTTGGCAGATTTGCAGCTGGGGTTACACGCAGGATCCTCGGGGGCAGGCCGCAAGTACTGAGTTTTTGAAGATTTATCAGTAATTACGCCGCCTAGGAAGACATTATTAGAGTTGAGAGGGGGTACAAACTCTTCGTCCCGCGTTGGCAACTCGAACGATGCATTCGCATCGTAATCAAAATTTCTATTACCGGGGGCTTTGGTCATAACGACGGAAATTGTTGAAGTATTTGGTCGAAATGTATCGATATTATCAATTGAGTTTGTATTTAAATTTTTAATTCGAGTGTTGGTTGCATCCTTACTTCCATAAACTGTTATCACATTTTGCTTTGTAGACGAAGAGTTGGTAAACAATTTGACGCTTTCTTTTATGGAACTAGCGGGCTCACTTGAAAACAGTTTTAATGTTGATATTCCCAATGTGTCGGATTTACTTGAATCATTATATTTCTTTAATGTTTCCGAGGGTTCCAGAGGAATTGTGTAGGTTTGATTTGGCTGTATTGAACTTATTTTGTGACTTTTTATATCAGTTTTCCAGCTCTCGTTGGTTGTTAATAAATTGACGGGTTTTGATGTTTTTATTGGCTTGTTGGTAGTCATAAGTTGTTCTCTGATTGTTAATTTATATTGAGTTCCATGCTGGGATATGGGCTTGGTATTAATTATGGAAGATTTTGAGGCAGAGTATGTAGACTGCTTAATATCCAGTGGCAATGTGAATTTGGAACTATAACTTGGCACAACATGGAATTTTTGACTGGATAACGCAGATGTGGAAGTCTGTTGGCTCGGAGATGGAGCTGAAACTATTGTAAACTTGCTGGTCTCGAGGGCAGGAATGAATGTTAAACTTGGGCTGGACTGCACTAAAATATTTGCAGTTGATGAAATGGGAATAAACAGTTGCTTATTTTTAAAACTAAAACTGTCTAATACTGACAAATTTGTAGCCATTATTGAAATCGAGCTTCGCTGCGGTTTGGCTTTCAATTGCAGTGAAACCTGTGGCTGTATTGACAGGACTTCTGTTTCATATTTAATTGTATTACGCGGCGCAGTCGATTTGAGGGGTTTGTAAGTTTCTTTTTTCGTTGCCTGCGGGCTTTAAACTAAAGGGTGCACCAGTGGCCAAATATAGTTTTTTATGCAAGTCGCTCTGGACTGAAGTGACAGCTTCAGCCAAATTAAAGGATTGATTTTGTGTCATAAACGGTTGACCCAAGCTGATAGCTTTGTTACCCGGTCGTGTGGAAGACACCGAAAATATTTCAAAGTTATTCCTAGCGGAAGTATAAATTAAATGAGGATGCGGAAGGGATTGATTTGCGCGGGAGATTTTTAATTCAAAACTTTTATTCTGATGCAATTTATTGCTTGGCTTAAGATACGTCAAGTCATAATTCTTAAGACTCGGCATCTGAGCCGAATCATGCCATTTAGTTGATTCCGTTTTGGGCTTTACAGATTTCCAATTGTTACTCGAGAGGAAGGCTATTTTGTTTGTAACCGGTATATTTAACCTCTCTAGTTTTAACAAGTTCTGATTGCGCTGCTTGGATGCGCTTGTTATTTTTGATTCAGGTTTTGGTTCCTTTTCTATTGCGATGGATGATACATCCAATTTATTGTTTTGGGGCGTAAGTCGTACGTCGATGTGAGCTTTATTAGCAGGAACTTTAACCAGCGGCATAGTGGGTAATAGAATATGCCCGCGTATCGCTGTGGCCGCTGGAAAGTTGTCGCTTTCCTGCTTGAATGTCAATGGGGGCACATTTATGGCCACATCATGGATAAGTACATCCGTCTTGAAGTTAACCCGATGATGGGCAGAGGGATGAAGATTGGGAAAGGAGGTACTATCGACTTTCGCATATGTTATATGCGTGACAACCGGCAACTTTGTGCTGAATATTTGCGGAATCGGGCGGATTTCTATGATTTCATTATCATTCAGCTCCGCATTGAGATTCGTTATTTGCTGGCTTGGTTTATTAAAAAACAAGGGGCTGACTGTGGAACGAAAATAGGAGGGGGCGGGTGGTCGCAATATATTTATTGTATCGTAATGTTCCGGTTGCAGTCTATGGAAATTTTCGACAGCAAAAGGAAAAGGCGGCATAAGGGAATGTGAAGGATTTTGTGGTAGAAGGGTGGGAGGTGGTGGAGGTAGCCTTGATTTCTTTTTCAAGGGCTGAGCTAACTGTTTAATGATGCCATTGGGACGACCGATAATAACATCCGCATTGGCATTGATTATCTCTCCAGGTCGGATGGGAATACCGTGGCTAATCAGCGCGTGGTGTTTCTGGATGGGAAACAGGGTGCTATTCTCCTCCAGATTATGCATCTGCGGTGGATTTATATGCAGACTTTGTGCCGTAAGTCTATTCAGTTTTGGATCGATTGACATGTTACCAGATATTAAACTGGTTTCTCTTTCCGTATACCCTGTCAACTTGATGGGTATGTAAACAGGGCGCTCGTCCATTGTCTGATTGGTTTTGCCTGTCTCCTGATTTATTTGCTGTTTCCTCCGGTTGACTTCTATATTTTTGTGCAGTAGATCGGCCACAACATTGAAGACGGGCCGGAATCTTTCCAAATCAAACGTACCCATAATATGTTCCACACTAGATGGAGCTGGAGTTTTGTGTGTCGCATCAAAAGCGGGCGGCTTGCGATATACATATTTATTTTGCGACTCTGACATGCTTAGACCATTAGTTTCAGATGCGTAGACGAGCTCGGAATGAGCATCAAGTTCATTGTGATTTCTTGTTGTTTGAATATTACTCTCATTGTCTACAAAACTGGATGATATTTTTGGCATTTCAGTTTTTGCATGAAAGCTCTTGCTTGAATTTGTGGAATAGCGCAAAGCAGTAACCTGCAGGGTCTGGCCGTCCAGGAGGGTAGCCAGTGTTATAACCTTGCGGTTGTGGCTATCATTTTCAAGCATCAGTTGTTTCCGGAACGTGGAAAGTAGTTCCGCTTGTAGCAGCGAACTGGGCACAATATGTGTGATAACCTGCGTCTGCAAATCCTCGCTTGCATCTTCAAGAGTTGATGTGTCGACTAACGGCTTGGCCAGATAAGTGATAGTCGTCATAGAGGATTTTGTCGCATAAATATGAATATATTCATCTTTTATATTCATCGGCGCTTGTGGCGTGCCTCGCCCTGGAAGCGACTCGGTGATCACAACTTGAGTGAGTATCTTCTCGTCGCTCACAACGCGTTGCGATGCGAACTGATCGTGCAGCGTTCGTGTTATTGTAAGCCGACTGTAGTACGTGTTGGTGTCATACAAAGCAGTCGCCTCCTCGGAGGGCTGCAAATACGCAACATAGTCCTCCGGTCCAGTTACTGTGTTCAATACCGTGTAGCTGGACTTGAGCACCAACTTGTTATTACCCAGCGTGTTGAAGTAATGATATGTTGTGGGGAATATGCCGACATCTAGTTGCGGCACCTCATATATATAATAAAATTGTATTGCACCATCTAAAAAATGAACTTAAAAGGTCTTCTAAACTTACATGGGAAACCGTCAGATCCAGGGAGAGCTGCGAGGTCGCTCTTGGGAATCTGCGCTCCTCCGTCTGACTGTTCGAGACGACCGTCTCTCTGCAGTCTATCGTTGTTTTGCCGTTGTGCAGGTAGGTTGTGTGATATGTATAGGTTGTTAGACAGGTCTTTGTGATGAATTGATTGTCATCAAGCCGAATCGTAAAGTTTTCCTAATTAATTCCAAGTGCATTTACTATTAGGATTAGGTTAATTTTATTTAAATCATACCTCGTTGGAAGTGGGCACAACCAAGATCATTTGATTCGACAGTGTGCTAGGGGCAAGAGTTATTGGACGTTTCTTGACTTCTGTTTGGATCAAGCTAATCTGCTGATCGCTGTGCTTCACCTTGTCACTGGCTATGATCAGCTCTACTCCGTTGGACATGACGTGCTTCGCCAGATTTAACCTAGCCTCATCGAAACTTCTATTCGCTTCATTGTTGCGGCGATACTCTGTGTCAGTAAGTTCGCTTCTACTACTCTTTACCGAAGTACTGCGGTGCCTAACGTGCCTGTTATTATAGCCTGCAGCAATTAAACAAATATTGATTGATGCTACAATGATAATTTGTCAGCAATTATGGAACCTCTTAAAAACTTCAAACAAAGTGAATATTTACAAAGCTTAGAATGAATAACTCAGTTGATCAACAGTTTAATGGTTGAATGAAAACATAGTTACCTTATTCAAAATCTCTTACTATTGTTTTACCATCTCACATACTTACACATACATATACAGCCGAATTTGGATTCCTCATCGGAGATGTCCATTTTTTAAATCTTGCAGGGGGAATATTAAAGTCTTTAAATTTGAAATAGATTTGTCCGCTGACCGTCTGTTACGAGCAAAGTCGAGTCGAGCTGGTCGAATTTTGTTATCGAACAGACAATTTAAGTGTTAGAAGTTTGGTGGCATATATTTATGCCGATCGGCTGTTTAATAACAATATTAAACGAATGCATAAAAAGTGTTATAAAACTCTGTTATATAATTTCTATTAAGTATAGACACAATTTGTGAAGAAGGACGCTAAAGCTGCAAGAATATAAAACCTACGGCATGCCGGAAGTAATAATAGTTTTATAGTTTTGTATATACAAATCATTATTTTTAATTTAAATAAAAACAATTTTATTTTCAGAATATATCGGAGTTATAAGTGTAAGCATGATACAAATACAGCTTAAAATTTAAGGAAAATAAAAAAATAAAATTTTTACAGGTATGGATTTATTTACTTTGTAAAAACCCATTATAAATAAACCCAAATTTATATTATATTTGTTACAGTTTTATATGTATATATGTAAGTATTTCCGTTTTCAGTTACACATATACACATTTGACATTTAAGTAATTTTGGTCTTCGAATTCTGACTTTAACTATTATCTTATTAAAGTTATAACTAACTTATTTTTGCAATAAATGTAATTTTTGTTTTTATTCTTGGTAGAGAGCTTGGACATTTTCTCGCCTTCTATTATTTGGTTTTCAATTTGTGTCTTGAATAACCTGAAAATTATTAAATATTAAACAGGGCCGTTTATTGAGTTCTTCGCACGGCGTTAAACGAAGATTGTATGTATGTATTAAGACGGTAGAACTACTAATGATGAATATGTTTTTCCAAAAATATAAAAAACAATTTTATTTTGTAGTCGTCAGTATAGGGGTGTATTTTCAATATAAAGAGAAATAATTCAAATATGTTTAGCTCAAAAAAGAAAAATGAATAACAAATGTATAATATCATGTATCAGTATGTTTTAATTCTGTAACAATTTTCGTATTCTCAATCCTTAACAACAATCATCTAGCGCCAATGAAATTTTTTGGCTACCAACATTATCACAAGGACTATCGAATTAGTTGCAAAACTAGGGATTTGTTGTGAATTTCATTACATTCGAAATGTTCTAAGTAGGACAATACAGAGAAACAAACATTGATAGACTGGAAGTATTTCGTGCTGTTGTTCCACTACGTTCTTAATGCGAACAACGTAAACATTGATAGCCAGGTGTACGATACATAGCTCAAAAACTTATCTGCACAGTTGCCTTTTCTGTCTTTATTAGTTGATTTATAGTTTTAAATATCAACATGATATTTCTTTGGCTTGCCATTAGATTGTTCATCTCAATTATTCCGATTTCTTTTATTTAGATTTTTGACTAGTCTTGGGCTGGATGGGATTAAGAGTTGCACTGCACTAAGCTTGGGCAACTAGATTGGTTGGTTTTTGAACCTGCAATTGGTGAAGTTAGGTTATTTATTCAAAAAAACTGGCAGATGGTTGAAATGTTGTCATTCTGGTGGCTTTGTCATACCAGAGATCCAAGTCTCCAGTGGAGCTCTCTAATGAGCTGGCATAATCTTCTTTCAATTGATTGAGGGACTGATAGATTTGATTTCGTTCGCTGGCAGCGAAATGAAAGGGAATCTGCTCCTGTTCCTCTAGCTGCTGCCACTGGCTGGATAAGTCCGTTACAGTCTGCCGTATGGTGTGCTGGGAAGCTTGTCGCTTGTGCAAACTGTTTTGCACAGTCGATAAAACTGTGCTAAACTCTCCTGGTCTACGTCCGGAGACATAAAGCGTAATCACGCTGCCTTCCGGCTCGATTTCAGCCTCTGGCTTTGGCTTGGTGCGCTTGTGTGACTTGCGAGACTTTTTTGCGATTGCTCTTCTCAATTGTTGGAGCGATCGCATCCTCAATTGGCAATTCTGCATCCAAATCTTGCAGATTTTCGCTTAGAAATATTTGCGTGGATGTGGTAGGCGAGATTATGGGAATTTGAGCCAGGGGTTGCTGTTGCTGTTGCTGTTGTAGCAGCAATTGTTGCAGCAGTAGACTGTTTACTTGGGGCACCTGTGATTGCAGCGGCTGTAAGTTCTGCGTGGGCGTGTTAACAATCGTATCCACGCTGTACTCCGTTGCTGTAATTGTCTGCGCCGTAGTGTCAAAGACAGTTGTCAATATTTTCTTGCCCTGGAACGTTATTGGTAGTATTGTGGACTTGCCATCATATATGGTTGTCACATACGTTGACGTATGCGTGCGGTATTCCGTGACGGGTGTAGCCACCATGGTTGGCTCCAGGGGCAGGCCCAGACCAGAAATTGTGGCCTGCGGTTGGCCAAAAGCGGGCAAATTGATATTCCCCAGCAACAGTTGGGAGAGCAGTATATTCGCCAATGGGGCGTTTGCAGAGATTTGTGGCTGCAACGTGGACACCAGCTGCTCAACGGAGTAGACCGTCGAGGGAAGAACATGCGAGAACGATGTCTTTCTGCCACGTATTGTTGTGGGCGTAAAGGTGACCGTTGTTGTCGAGGAGTCATGCAATAGATAACGGGTTAGCTCCGTGGCTCCAACTGAGTTTACACTGGAATCTTCGCGGGTTAGGTAAAGTGAAGACTGGCCATTGTTTCCAACCAACTGAGTATATTGATGTGGCCCTAAAACTTCGAGGCTTGTCTTTCCGGTAACGATTTGCTTATATTCTGTTAGGTGTCCGTTTACTACAGGAATAGTTACCTCTGCAGGGATGACATGTGTGACTGTGATCGACACACTCCCAAGTTGAGAAGAAGGCATATCTTGATTGTAATCATTGCGAATGCGTCCACGCATCGTGCCACGATTTCGATTTGAACGAGTTGTGCTTGGAGACCGCAAGTTAGAGCTTTCTAAATTATTGTTACTGCTGTAAATCTTGAGACGACGCGAGGTAGATGGGGAAGTGACACTAGAACCAGAACGTCGCCCTGTCGGCGGTTGATTACGTCGGAAATTGCTTGAAGCTGTCGTCCGTTTGCCGGCATCCTTCTCCCGCAGTGTAAACTGTGTACGCGGTGACATGGGACGAGTCGGACGTATGCTGCGATGATTCACTGTTGTTGACGCAGTAGAGCTCGAATGAGATTGAAAACGGGAGCTAAATCGACTATTAACTTTTGACCGTGGGGTACTTGGTATGGATTCGATGAGCTCCTCACTCGTTGAAGTCACCTCAGTGACAGTTTTAGGACGGCGAAAGCGAAAGCGACTTCTGTTTACTGATTCTACCTGACGACGTACTCGTTGTGCGTGAGTCTTACGATTGGAACGCCGACGCCTATTCCCTTCGTTTTGGTTATCTTCCTCCTCCCCCTCGTCATCGTCTTCATATTCTGAATCGTCATCTTCACTTTCCTTAGGTTTTTCCTTTTCTTTTTGGAATAGTCCACGTGGTGGGAAGAGGTTGCTCTGAGGACGTGCTCGCGCTATGGGGGGTCGTTGAAAGCTGCGAGGCTTAGGTCGTGGCGTTGTGGTCGTTGTTGTGGTTGTAGTCGTTGGTGGCTTGACACGCCCGGCCAAGGGGTTCTTTCGGGGGGAGATGGTAGCGCCTGAACTGGTGCGTGGCAAGGGAGAGAAACCTCCAGGCCGGTTCAAGGGTCGACGGAAACGTAAAAGGGGATTCTGATTCAGATTCTGCTCATCCTTCTCTTCATTGAGCTGATCTTCGGTAGAGTTTTCTTCCTCTTCCACCTCAGAGTTTCCATCAATAGTTGAGCTAACAAACGCAGGGTTAATCACAGTTGTGGGTCTAATGCGTTGAAGTGCGGTGCCCCTGAAGTTTTGACTACTTGAGCGCAAATACGGAGTACTTCCACCAATACGACGCGAACTTGACACTGGCGTGGCACGAGAAGACCCAAAACGATTTCTGGATGGAGAGAACCCAGCAGATGCAGCGATACTTCCTCCTAATTGGCTAAATGACCCACTGGACTTTATGGGTCGACTGAAAAGACGTCTCGTTGAGGTCGCTCCAATTAATATGTCGCTGAGATTACTGGAAACATTCGATATAGTACTCCGACGTGACGAACCAAATCTGCCTAGAGTTTTCAGAGCAGGTGTAGCAGTTATTGTGGGGGTTATGTCCGATCGCGTGATAATTGTTGCACTACTTGGACTAATAATTTTTTGTTTTGGTGCAAAAGTAGGACGATTGCGAGACGCAAATGGTCGAATAACCGGGGCAAAGGTACTCTTTTTTGTCTGGAATTGCTGTTGAGTATCATCTTCCTCCTCCACTTCATCTGACGAGTCATTTTGTTCGTTCGTTGTGCTCTGAATTTCGTGAGCTGTCGCTACAATATTAGTATTAGTAAGTTGTCCACCATCCTCCTGAATACTGTTCGAAATAAGGGAATTGGGTAACTCCGAAAGAGAATTTTCGAACAGAAAACTTGACGTGCTCTCTATGATCTGGGCATAGCGATTTTCAATAATCGTGCCTAAAACTTTGGATTGATAAAGAGTAGTAGTGGAATTGCCTATCCGCGTACCCTCGATAAGGCGCACCAAACCCGTTCGATACGGCTTGGACAACACGTCTTGTGAATTTACTGCTTCTGTTCCTAGGTTCTGTTTTTTTGTTTCATTCACTTGCAAGCTGGAGCTGCTGTTGGTAATCTCTATTGGATTGCCATGGTCATTGATTGTGGACAGAACTTGGGTTGTAAAGTAGAGGGTGCTAACCCCATCTGCATCTATGATGTGCTTATAATCGTAAAAGATTATTTCGCTCTTACCAGGGGGACTTGTGTTAATAACATTTATTGTTTGTGGTGTATGCATCAGTTGAGTAGCTGACTGTATAATGCTTATTGGTGTTTCAATATTGGTAACAGTCTCAAGTCGAGAATCCGTTAAGGTTGTATTCGCCTCATACGAAGTGGTGTAGTATGTATAGGTTGTATAGTAAGTTGTTAATTCATTTAAATCCTTTTTTACTGTTTCATTAGGCTCTAACGAACTGTACGTGGCCTCAGTCAGAGTTGCCTGGCCACTTTCTGTGGGCTCTATCACATTTGATATGGTCTCCTCACGACTTATTGTGCGTATTTCTCCATCCTTGGCTAGCTTTGTCCAGTAGGTAAAAGTGGTAAAATATGTGATTGGCAAAGTTGCTTCCTCCTGGCTTAAAATTTTTGTTGGCTTTATTGTTTCGGTAGCAATGTTTGTGACAGTCTCCAGTCGACTCATTACATTCGTGCCATTCCCCGTATACATTGTTGTGTAGAACGTGAATGTGGTAAAGCTTGTCTGCAGCAAGAGCGTCGCTGAGGGCACAATTTCCTCGGTGTTACTCTCCGAGCTAACTTGATCATCCATGGAGTCCTTCAACAACGGATTGATCTGCATTCGATGTCCGTTGGAGCTACTGGAGCGTATGTCCGTCACCAGCGTCACATGCTCCTCAGACGGTTGCGCCCTGCCCTCATTTGGCAGACTTGACTCAGTCACGTAGTTGGTAAACACTTCAGTTCGCGACATTATATCCTTTTCATGTTCCCCAAAAATTGTTGTATAGTAGGTGTATGTGGTGAAGAAGGTCTTGGTATACTTGCTATCATTTAAATAGCCCGTGTTTACACTCGTCTCATCATTAAATTCAGTAGCACTACTTGAACTGGCATGCAGCAGGCTTTCCAGCTCAACTGGAATTGTGTATTTTTCTGTACTTGATGACATCATATCCAAGCTTTCGATTGAAGTTGCAGAGATTTCATTGTCTCTGATTTGTGCTATAAGGTCCGTCTGTTTTGAGTTTAAACTTCCTTTATCAATTGGTGTGGTAACGATGTTCGTGACTATTTCTGTATGGCTGGCTACCGTTGTGGATTCACCCTGGAAGAAGGTTGTTAGATATGTGTATGTCGTGTAAAGGGTCTTGTATATCAAATCCACTTCATCTGCATCATAGTCTTCGATCTCCTCATTCTCTGGGTCTGTCAAATAATCATCCGTTGTTGTAAATTCTTCAGCTGTCGTATCTTCGGTTTGTGTCGTGGACTCAGGCTCAACTGTTGTTGTATCTTCTTCTTTTTCTTTGAACAATATAGAGTCAGAGGGAATTGAAATTTCGGTACTTGTAGGGTTTTCCAAGTTAACATGGGTAGGCTCAATGCAGTAAAACTTGGTAGTCTCTATTATTTCAAAAGTCGAATCTATCGACAAGCTTGGATTTTTGTTTGTGCTCAACTGTGTTAAAAATACCTGGGATGACAATTGGTCACATTTGCTCTTAACTATGTTCTGTAGTTCGTTAGGCTCTGGTGAAGGTGTTGTTGGAAAAGATTGGTCGTCATTTTTCTCCGTTGTATCGGTAATAGGTTTCTTCTGTTCATCTTGTATTATGCCATGTTGCTGATCTCCATTGTCAACACTTATTGTTTTGTCCTTGATAAGCTTTTCTGACACATTTGTTGATACTAAAGCTGATGTTGAATACGAATATGATATTGAACTCATCGGCAATTCGGGATTGTTTATTGTTGTTGCTGCTGTTGTTGATGTACTCACGGTGGGCTCAACAAAGTTTGCAAAGGGATCATCATCAATAAATATGGTTGTGGCTCCAGCAGTTGCCTGCAGATTTAGTTCGATGGATGATTCTAGTAGTTGAGACTCTTCCGTTTTAGAGTCTTGGAGATTTTTCTCTTCGTTAGTAAATATACTGGAAATATCGGCTTTTGATTGTGCCTTAGACAATGAAGCATAGAGATTTCGAATTTCTTCATCAGTTGGTAGTTTTAACGACAGCATCGCTTCACTAACTTCCAATTGCGGAGAAATGGCTTCGTATTTTGGCTGCATGACCGTAGCATTGGTAATTACGCTAGGGCCAGCCTGTAACGAAACTCCTTGCGTAGAAAAATTATCGACAGAAGAGTCAACCAGTGAAATTGAATCAGTTACTCCCAACAAATCTGTTGAAGTAATTAAAATATTCTGTTGAACCGTACTGGCAATTTCTAGTCTTGATTCTGGCGCTGGTATATCCGCATTATTTAGCGTCGCCATGCCTTGAATTGAGGTCACCTGGCCTGTCAGCAGCTTGGACTGCCCACTGTTGGGCGAGAAGACAATCACACTATCTCCAACTACCGTGGTAAAGTCTGCGAAGCCATAATAAGTGACAGTGGAGAAGACTCGCTTTTGCATAAGCTGCGCCTCTGCATGTAGTTTAGACTGTTGAGCACCCTCCAAAGCGTATTCTTTTTGCGACTTTAAAGTCTTGGGTGCCCTCACCTGCCTTGAGGTTGTCCTCATTTGTCTGATATCCACTTGGTTCAAAGTGATTTTTAACCGTGATTGTGGGTAAATCCCCTATAGCCAGCACCTTTGAGCTCCTATCTTGCCCGCTGTGTTGACAGAGGAGACTACTTTAATGCGTGACTCCGCTTTGATACTTCCTATTTCTTGATCTTGAGTGGCGGCAACTACCTCAGACACACTGACACTCCTGAAACTTGGGATAGTCGGTATTGCCCACAAACTGATCATCGATATCACGCCAATTATCGGCCTCTGCATTCAAAAAGGTCGTTATGGCTTTGTAAATAGGATCGGGTCTGGGTACTCCCCACCCAACTAGTCAACACCGAGGGCTGTCCGTTCTCGTACAGCACCCGGGAGCTTTTCTTCAGGTACTGGGCATAGAAGCGACCATTGTCGAGTGTCGTGCCCACCACCTGGGTGGCGTATTCTGTTGTGATGCCCTCCTGTATGAAGGTTCTGGCTGTAGAGGTCAGTAAGCCTACCTCGGGTCGCACTGAGAGAAACCTACCATGGTTATCGCCCAAGCGACCCACTCCATCGTTATTTACTAATAATACAGTGGTTAAATCTAATATATATTAACATAGATATTTGATCGATTCAATTTAAATTTGATTGGATAGAAATGCAGCACAGATATTTACAAAACATTCAGGTAAGAAGTAACAAATTTTAAGATCGAAAAAGTTATGAAACATGTCCAGAATGTACAGCAGAGAGAGTTGGTGAAATCATTTACATAAAAAGAAATAAAGAAAAGGTTACAAAATAGTGATAAGAACACGACAGAAATATATAAAATAAATATTAGTTTATTTACAAAGTAACACGTTATAAAAAAATTAGGTACAATAAGCACAGGATAAATAGCTAAACAACAAAAATTGTACTGATCACACTCATTTGTTAGATTGTTACCTAACATATTCTTAACATGGGATTTTATGCATTAGTATAGACTTCGCTTTTATTGTTATCAAAATGGCAAGTAATTTTAAGGATTAATTAATTGCCAAACAAAAACATTTAATAATAATGATTTACATGGCAAAATTTGTGTGGTTGATCAAGAATATGTAACACAAATGTGCACTCGGTACTTTCTGCATATTAGTTATAATGTTATATATACATTATTCGGATCGTCATTAAATATCTTTAAATATTTATAATATATAGTTTGTAACATAACATAATCTTGAACCCAATTGGTAAGTTTCACATAGTTTTATGGGATGTGAATAGTGTTTTTAATACTATTTATTATTATTAGTTACTATTTATTATTATTAGCTAGTATTTAATAGCAGATACTATAGTTTGCACTAGGTTTTTACTGCTTACCATCGGAACCGGGCACCCGCAGGGCTGGGGTTGGCTTTACTGAATAAGCGTTGTCTGAAAAAAATTATATTTTTGAATTATTTCTTAATCAAATATTTGCTTACTTGCAACTAAAATGTAAATAACAGTTTAAAAACTTACAACCATGGCATAGTATTGCATATTTTTGTTTATTGAACCCCCATGCAGAGGGTATATTACTTTTAGGCAGATGTTTGCAACGCAATAAAGAGGACAAAACCAACTTCATAAAATATTGACTCAGTTAGAAAAAACGAAAGTTTAGGCAAAATGTTGCCGTGGCAAATTTTGTTCGGACAAGCGACCGTACCTGTTAAATGGAATTCGATAATTTCAATGCAACAGGTAAAACAATGTTAGTTTTATTTAGTCAACGATTTTAGGCAAAATGTATCTTGGTTTATCAACAGAGTCATGTGTCATGATATATTTTCAAATAAAACAATGATATTATTTCCAATAAAACTAATAATAAATTAAAAACTTTCAAAATGTAATTGTAAATTGAAATTCAATTTAACAATTAAAGCAGCAGGTCACCGTGAGCATTTTCGACTATAGCTTTCGCGCTTGTCTTGTTTATTTTTCTTGTGTGTTTTTGACCCATATACCAGTCTGCTTGCTGTCATTGTCTTTCGCTCGTCTCCCCTCGTCTCTCTCTCTCTCTCGTTCTCTCGTTCTAAATGATAATGCTTACAATGCGGCTGCTGCTGGTGTTGGTACTCATACTGATGCTGTTGTTCTTCTAGTTTGTAAAGTGTTGCCGCGAATTGATTTTCTTGGCTTTGCATTGTGAAAGTTGAATTTAAAATTCATTAATTTCTTGTTTTTACTATGAGTTACGTGCATGTAGGCAGCACACAGACAAATACGTCATGTTAACCAGGAAATCTGACTTGAAGTAAAACGGATACAAACGGAACATTGTTGTACCCTTGCGCACGGTATATATGTATTTTTCCAGAAGTTTGCAACAGACACTTGCGACCCTACAAAGTAGTCAACATCGATAGGGGAGTTGCACTAGCTGTCTGTCTGACTCTCAAACAAGTCATACACATTTGCTAATACAAATGTATAACAGCATGTTGCCCGTAGTTAAGCCTGAGCAGGGTGTCTGTTGCACAAGAACTTCATAGGTCGATACGAGCTACACCGTACCGAGGTATCGTACAGTTGTTATATGCATAGGAACAATCAGACAGAAATGAAAAATTTAATAAACTAAACTTAATATGTTCAGCGTTTATAGCTTTTATTAATGTAAACGAATACATGAGCCAGGTATTAAAATGCTAAACTATTATATTGAAACTTTTACTAGTATAGGAACAATCGATGAAGATTGAAGCCTAAAGGTGAATGTCGAGACTGTATTCTTGTTTTATTTTTTTATTCATTTGCAAGTTTTGAAAATGAACTGCATATATACTATAGTATAATAAAGAGATTTGTCACTTAGGATGTGCAGTTCTCATTAGCTTATATTTAATGTTTGTGTTATTTTCAATTTCAATTTAAAATAGACTCCTCAAAATTTTTAAATCTGCAGTCCATGATAACTTTTTATAGTCTTCGACTTACCGTTTGATTGGGCCAATCCAAAAGGTGTGGCTGCCAAGAGAGCGAGTAGCGTCAGCACGATCAGATGACGAGAAATTTGGAAATTAAATAATACCCCATGTTTTGAATATTTCTTTTGTGGTTGCTTCATCTTTAAAGCCGTCTTAGTTGACCGTATATGTTGCTGCAGCATCATCACCATCAGCTTTATATATATGTATATGCACTGGGAACTCACGCGCACATTTAACCAAAGTTTGTATAGTTTTTTATGTTTTGGTATACACATACATGTGTTGGTGAAAATGTGTGTGTAGCGGTTGTTAAAGGTGCTGAGGCAAATCTGGTTGATTGGCTTGGAATCTACATGTGAATGAAAAGGTGAATAAATTTTGTTGTTTCTTTTATTTGTATTTGATGTTAAGCTCGTAGCTCAGCTATGTATAAAAATATGTATACGCTTTGTATAGATTTGTTAAATTTAACAGATTGAGGTTTCCAAACTGGAATTTCATTTCCTTTTCTTGTCGCGTTCAACAGGTTGTCTGCATGTTACATTCATACAAACATGTATTGTATACGATATGTAACTTTATATATGTATGTACATACATATTTATTTTTGTTACATGATACAATTTGTTATAACGTAATATCGGTCGTCAACATACATATATGAGGTATTTTATTTGAATCTATGGCTACAAGGAGAAAATAACGGCTAGACGTAACTGGCACAAACACTTAACCCGTACACACACTTATAGCAAACACTCACACGCCTATATATGTATGTATATATAGTCTGGATGGAATTTGTGAGCTGCGCTATCGACCATTCAACGCCGACGAAAAGCACAAAACTGACTTGTCCAATACGCAGACGCAGCGACAAGTTGCGGCTACGATCCACAAACGAAGCCGAAGACGGAGACGAAGACGAAGACGAGACCAAAGCTCAAAACACGAAGTGACACAAAAAGTCCGCATGTGCCAAAGCGGTTTGGCCGGTTCAGGTGGTATGCTGAATGCTATGTATGTCGATGAGTCTGTCTGTGGTACGCACCTGGTATTGTTGTTGTATCAGTGAAGAAGTTAAAGATTTGCGAATGGCAATTTAGTAGTATGGGGCCACGTCAAAAGCTGATGTTTAAGTTGAAAAGGCAACTTGCATTCCCTAAATATAAAACAAGTAAAGAAAGCTACAGTCGCCCTCGACATTAAGATACTCATCGTCTAATTTGAAAAGCCGATGCAAACACGTTATCTCTAGTGCACAGTGGGTAACAAGCCGTGCACAAGTATGTTTTCAAAAAACATATAAATACAAATATTGCGATTTCACAATTTTTTTTAAGTTTTTTGAGGTCAAGTCGAAATTGAGACGTGCAAGGTAAATTTTGACTTCGGGTTCTTTTGGGGGATGTTCGAATGTTTTTCAGTTATTTGATATTAGGTCGAAATTCAGACATGAAGGCGAAATCCGGAATCGGATTCAGCGCCCAAAATACATACGACAACATTTAACATATTAATCGAATTTTAAGCTTATTTTGTTTTTTAATTTGACCACTCATACTCCGACGCCCCTTGCAATAACCTTACTTTTGACCAATCGTTTTTATGGCAGAACATATTACAGATACAGTAAAAGTAAGATGTATATTCATTTAATCAAGGTATTTTGATTCGATATTGTGGTTTTACCCAGTGTGCACTGTTGCCAACTCTTGTTTTGCATTGATTTATCCGGATTGCAACCGCTTCTGCTGGGAAAATATAATCTATTCCTTGATAATTTTTCTATTATTTGTAAATCGTTGCAGAAGTTTGGTTAGTGATACATGTATTTATCACACCCTTCCAAGTCTCAGTTGTGTCTACCTTTATTAAACCCAAGTGCATCTTGTTGACGCTGTAAATAAGTCAGAACGAACCGGACTGGACCCATATATCATTGTATTGTAAGTTAAATATACAATGTTTGTATGCATATCTATGCTTCAAATTCCAAGCCGATCCTATTTTGAAACGAAAGACATTCAAGTCATTGTTTTCGATAGTACCGAGCAGTAACACTCTGCTTCGAATCCATTTTGTTTTCAAATACGAGAGTAAGAAAAGAAATTTCTGCAGAATAGATGAATATTAACTAATAAAGTATTCGTTGTTGTTGGAACGATCATTTTATTCAATAGTTAGGTTTATTAACAACCAAGCTTATAGACTGAATCTCTATTTATACACATATATTGAATTGAACTAAAACAAAATAGAATGTGTTTTAGGAGAAAAACCCAATAATGTACAACAAGTTTATTCTGTACTTATTCAACTTTATTCCAGGTTAATGGTATAAAATAAATATTAGTAATATGGTATCTAGCTGTCTTATCGAAGAGGTAGTTTATCGGCAACTAACCAAAATAAACGCACACAAGATAAGAAACACACGCACTTGGCTCATAAACGGTTAACAATTATTGCTATGCAAAGACATTTACAATTCTTATGGATTCCTTCTAAGTACATAACCAATTTTCTACACTAAACATGTTTTATTTTTGAACATAATTTTAAATAATTATTTAGCTCTATGTACAATATTTTAATGTATGATATTGTATGTGAAATAATTACAAGCCGGCTCGATCTGAGCCCATTTCAAAGAACCCAGGAAACACGCCAGGCTGTGTATCTACATTTTGTTCGGCGCTTAGATTGACATATGTCGGTTGTGCTGGCTCTGAGGTGCGCGGATCGTGGAGGGGCTCGTAAATGTCAGTAATGGGAGGCCAGTTATCGATTGACTTGATCTTGTACTCTAGCTGCATATACTTGCGGGTGGAAGTCTTGAAGTTCTGCTCCCGTCGCACCTGAATGTGCTTGAAGACCAACGTTTCCACCACAACAGATTCAAGCAGTGAATGTGAGATAAATGCAGCGGCGCCATAGATCAACATTATGTAACGAAAGAACATGTCGGGTGGCACAACCAGCTGGAAAAAGTCAGCCAGCCATGCGGCAGGATAGATCACCAGATAAATAACAATTGCCAAGTTCAAAACAATCGTCAAACACAACGGCCAGTTGGACCAGAGCGGCTTGCGGTATGGCACACCCTTTGAGAATACAAATGCTAGTATAATGTATTGAAAGCTAGAAATGGCGAACATGGTGTAGTTTTCAAAGCAGCCAAGATGATTTTCATCAGAGTGTTGGAACGGCACGAACCAGGTCTGCTGATGCAGCTGATACCAACCTGAAAAGATATTGGGATTAATAAATAACCAAGAGTTCATATTCGTCTTTCTCACCCGCCACCTGGAAGGTAATCACGAGGCACAAATGAAGTAGCAGCGATGATAGCGGCGTGACAGATATGAGGGAACTAAGCGGGATCTGCTTGGCCAGTTGCCCTTCATACGCCTCCGTCTTGCCAAAGAAAAGGCGAAGACCGATATCAAGCCCAAATCAATATACAAATACTGTTTGTCCGTGAGATTTGATTCAATCGAGTATAGTATCATCACGGAAATAAACTGCACCAAGGAATACGCAGCCATGTACTTGAAAATGCCAAAGGAAGTAACCAAAGCGGCGCGTCCCTCCCTTATGACATTCGGCACAGCCGCAATTGTCGGATTGCGAGACGTAAACGGCGACGCTATGGACGACTCTGTCTCGCTCAATGAAATCCCTGTGTGGGCCACCTTCAATGCCCCGCAATCGTTGGCTCCATCTCCGCACATAGCCACGTAATAGTCGAGGTTCTGCAGCTCCACAATAAGCGATTGTTTGTCCTCTGGCGACATGCGCGCGAATATGGAACCACGCGTCAGAATAAACTCCATTTCCTGAGAGAAACGATCTCGCACTATCTGCCAGGTTTTGCCTTCCATGGCAAAGAGTGAAGTGACGGCGCCAGTGGCTGCGAGCAGCCAGCGCAGCTATGTCCAGCTCGACATCGTCGTTATGTGTCCAACTATCCTGGGTCTTGACACTCGACAGGCTATTGCTGCCACTCGAGATGGACGCTATATCCAAAGCAAACGACGCTGAAGTTCCGTTTCCATTGCACGGCGCTGGCTCACTCAAAGATGTTCCCATTTCCAGCGTGTACTGCAGCTCGTATTGATCGCTCTCAAGAGTCTGCACGGCATGCACGGTGATGACAGCCTGCGTGGGACTGACAATGCCGCAGTCACGTGCCACACTTAAGGCCGTCAATATATTGTCACCTGTGATCATGACAGTGCGAATGCCAGCGAGACTGAGAGAATTAATCACATCCGTGGTGTCGGGCTTAAGGCGGTTTTCAAGTATAACGAAACCAAGGAACTCCAGGTCCTGTTCAACTTCTTCGCGTGACAAACGTTGCACTTTGGTGTAGTTTATTTTCAGACTTAGTTTCTTGTATGCCAGCGCAATGATGCGGAAGCCACGTTTGGCGAAAGTCGACAGCTGTTGACTGTAGTCGTCGGGTATGCTGCCGGGCTGACAGAGTTGCTGCAACATTTCTGGGGGAGCCCTTGCAGTAGACATTGAACCCTTGCACCGTAAGGCATCGCGTGATCACAGCCATGCGTTGCAGATTCGATGAAAAGGGGAACTCTCTTACAATACCGTGATCATAGTTCGTATCCCCTGAGGATAGTCCTGCATTTGCAAGCAAATCATCCACAGAAGATTGTCGCTGCACACTGGAGCTGATCGCTCGATGCGGTTGTCGCAGTATTGTCGGATAGATCAGACCATATTTCTCCTTCTCGGGTATGCTATTGACATCTTCCAGCAACCAGCCCGTGGAGTCAAACATTTTCAAGTCCAGAGGATCCCCCATCATTTTGCCGTTCATCACGGTTATGGAGTGGCAGGTAACCATGCCGAAAAGAAAGTGATCGAAGGGCAGACGCTGCACATCCCTCAAAGGTATTTGGAATTGATTTGTCGATGACTTGGGAACTACACCCCACATATCCAGACCATCTTCCGTCAGGGTGCCTGTCTGAAAATATGAAATAATAATTTCATTTTAATCAATCAATCTTTTAAACTGAATCGAAACTAACCTTATCAAAGCAACAACAATCAATACTACCAGCCACGTTAATCGAGCGTGGCGATATGCAGAATATATTATTGGTTTTTAGACGTTTCTGAGCGTAGAATCGACCCACTGTCATGGCGGCAGGCAAAGCAGGGGGCACCACAATCGTGATAAGATCCAATGATTCAACAACTATCTTGACGGCGTCCGTTCCCCGCATTATCTAAAAATAGAAAATAAAGGTTACCTTCGGCGTGCCAAAGGTTTTATACCTTTGCAGTTTAGGTATACATTTCATCATTTTTGATGAAATATTAAATATAAAAGGGTTGAATATTAAATGTATTGGTCCGAGAGACGAGTTTACGGTACAATTAACGAAAATACTGAGAGATTCGCGGACAACAAAGACCATGATCAAAATAACGTTACATCTTATTAATTATGTAAAGAATTAAGGAGAGTAAGAAAATATAGATGAAAAAAATCAAGCTCGCTCAGCTCTGTTATTTTTGGGATCAAAGTTGTATGATGACTATGACCAAGGTGTGAAACAGATGAGACCCAGCGACCCATAACACATTAAACTGTAAAGGCGCATCGACCGGAAATACATTAAGCAGCATATGTCGCATAAGTGACAGTGCAATTATAGCGATTATATAGACTTGTAATATTAGAAAAATATAAAATACCTTAGTAACAAGTGTGTATATGAAGCCAAGACAGGCAATGACGGCCAAAAACTGTATAAATTTATACGAATCCTGCTCGAACTTGTAATCAACGGGTGGTGGGTAGAGAATGGAGCGAATTAGACCACCTTTGGCAGTGATATTTCCCGTATTTATCACCAAGGCGAGAACCTTTTTCGAACCAATGTAGCGCGTCTGTATGACTTTAGTGCCACAGAACAGGGTATTTTTGCATGTTCCTTCTTATCGAAAATGATATCACGCTTCATCGGTAGCGCAGTCTTTGTCACCGGCACGCTCTCTCCCGTCAGCATGGACTCGTCCAGAATGCAGTTGCCCGACAGCAAGACCGCATCACATTGCATTGTGCAACCGGTCGCGGGTATCTCGACAATGTCGCCGGGCACTAAACTTCGCGTAGGAACTTCGATTGAATGACCTTTGGTATTGACAATCCACGCATTCCCAGTATTTTTGACAGTCTCATGGAGTACATCTTGATTCTATAATGTAAAAGAAGTCCAATTTATTGATGCCTACTTTGACATGTTTTATTCTCACCTTTTTCGTCTGAAATACAGACATTGATATGCCGAAGATGGACATAAGCAGAATCACGCAAGCATAATAATAATAATCATACGTAAACCACAGGACGACAGAGAATATTTGAAAGACGTAGAAGGGATTCAGAACTTCCAGGAATAAAAGTGTCTTCAAGTCCCGCAACGGAATTGTTATTTCATTATAACCGAACACAATACTGCGCGACAATTGCTCGTGGACACTCAAGCCGCGCTGTTGATGGAAATATGAACACGGCACATTAACATCCAGGCCGTTGATTTTATTGAAGCCGTTTATACTGTTATCCCATGCGTAAACAAGTTGTTTGCAGCGTATAATCCTTAAAGATCGGAAACCTAAAATAAATAAAATTAACTTAGTATGTAGTATATGTATATGTATAATATATACAATGTTGGTTTCTTATATAAACTGTGATTACTGTGTTCTGTGTATGCACAGGATGATAGAATATGGCTTAATCGACGCGATAGCCGGTTTAACTTTTATTTATTAATTGTCGACAACAATTGTTAAGATTTCAATAAGTGTGTCCCTATGGATGGCGAGCTCATGTGGGAACAGGTTAACTGAAACTTACTTTTAAAGTGCGCCGACGAGAAATGAACGGATAGTTGAAGTTTATTTTCATCGAAAGTCTCTCCTGGTAATTGTTCTATCAAAAGATTTCTGTAAGAAGAAAAGATAATTTAAATTTAAAATGTAATATTGAATAATTATACAGTATTAAATAATCTACTTTAACTGATCCGTGGTCAAGAGACGGACGGGCTTTACGTGGTAAACCCTATGTTTTCCCTTGGTAATCCTCCTCGATCAGAACCTGCTGCGCCTCTTGAAGCGGGCAGGGAAGGCAGGTAGCAAGCAGATACCAATGGCGCCACCAGTGCAAGACCAATCGCAATAGTCCCCCGGTTAGGCAAATGCATATCCAGCAGAGAATCCAACGCAAAGAAGATCGCCGATAGCCACTGATCTTCATTTGATCTTCCTGGTCCTGATTGAGAAAGCCCACGCATGGTTTCGTGTCTTCAATTAAATAAAAAACAATAAATTATATATTACTTGCTAATACAAAACATTTAATCGGTCTCATACGTCTTAACGCTTGACCATACAGTTTAATCAAGGAATTATTAATACACCAGCATTATTTACCTTGCGCTCCACTTTACACTTTTCGCTTATCATTCTAATTTTACATTTAATTTATGCAAACAAGCGACGCATAACCAATTGAGAAAACGTATTGCAACGCTGATAGGTACAAAATAATATCATGGTTGACAAATTCTTCTCGATTATTCAAATATTAATATCTTACACATTTAGCTCGATGATTTTTGATACCTCTTTTTGTACTTGTTGCTGAACATTTCGAATGTTTTCTAACAAAGTGAAAATGATGTTGCTCGGCAGACATGTTGCATAGCTGCTAAACGATATATCAGAGCGGTCCGACTTCTTTCGGCTTAATTTAGAGCGTGCTGCAGTAAGCAGTACATTTGTTAAGTTTCATCATGGTAAAAACTTTAGAACTGAGACTACAGTCAGACGGACATAGCTATATATAATACTTTATGGATTATAAACGAAGTCTCCTAGACTAATATTCTCGGCAAGAGAACAGTACTCATTTAATAACTGCTAAGCTGTAATTGTTGCTGCTTTCATATATAGACTATAGCAACCACTTATAGAACACGATTTCAACAAGAAATCATTTAAATCAGCTCAGAAGTTCTTGAGCTCTTACACAAGTAACTTACACAACTTTCTATTATATGTACATACATATATCTATATTTTTTGTCCATACCTCGCCTTACATCGCAGCTCATCATCGGTGTTTAGCTTGCGTATTTCGACCGCCTTGTGACAGGAAAGTCTGCAATAGCCACAAACATTTTAGGTCAGTCAATTTCAGACGGCCTCTAGTAATCTTCGTATAGACATTTAATTATTATATGTATGTGTAACAAAATTTTGTAATAATCGGCGTAAGATTGGACACTTGTTTTAATTTTAATAAAATAACTATTTTTAAATATTAATATTATTTTTAAATATTAATTGGTTTCATTTTATCAACATGAACTTATCTTTTTAACAATTATTTTTAAGGTTTTAATTATTTTAAGTATTTGGGAGGGTATCCAAATGTTATTGTCAGTCGACACTTAAACTTGAGACAAAAAATTTCCCCACTTTATAATACAAATTATTGTTGTAAGTTTAAAAAGTTTATAAGGTTAATTTCAAGAAACTATAAAAGTCTGCACATTTGGTAAATATTATTGTTTATAAAGAAGAAAATGATATAAACTACTTGGAAATTACAAATTAGCCAATACGCCCCAACAGAACGAATCACTTAAGCAGAATAAGCCATATTGTGACAAAAGTATGTACATATATGTATGTGTGCATTTATTAAGACATACGTGTGTATGAAGATAAAAAAGGAATTGATAAGAAACAACGTGCATTGCCATAGAATACACTCAAAGCCATGCACGCTTCTTATGTATGTATGTATATAGTTTTGTATGTATGTTTTTGTCAAACCTGAAAGCCGGTATTTACGTACATACCGTAAACTTTTATTATATTTATTGTGTTGTTTAGAATTTTCTTTGATTATGGGGGGATTTAGAAACACTCACAATTTTCCAAATACAATAAAGCTATTTCTTGATTAACTTTTATAAGTAATGAATAATACTATAAAATTATAGTGAAATATACATTTAATATGTGCAAAACGAGCTAAACACACACATACATACGTATATTTTCCATGGCACATTCACACTGTCGTAGTACTCACGAAATGAAGAATTGTTGTCAAGCTTCGTCAATAAAACACACAAACACACACAGCCAAAAATACTAATTAACAATTTACCGTTTACAACACAACACGTTCTTCACCAACACTCGTCAATACAAACATGCATACATTGACTAATACATATGTATGTACGCATATCAACAACAATTGGTCTTATACAGCTAAAGTTAAGTTGCCCTTGACCGCACTGATATTTTAACTGTTAATCAACCCAGAAATATCAATTGAATGAACCCAAAAAATACAAAATATAAAAGCAGTTTTTAAACAACTGCAAAAGCAAACACGGTTCAATAATATCGAAGACATTCTGATTCCTAAAAACAGCTGCACATATACATACGTAATACTTATTCATGCAAATTGATATTCAAGAAGCATAATTAATCGATTTGATATTCTAAAGTCCATGGACGATCGACGTCATCGATTTGCAAACGAAATCATTCTTTCAAAATACTAATCAAAATCGAAACGTAATCACAGACACAAATTATAAAAGACTAAACTGAACCCCGCACAGAGTGAGCAAAGACTGCGACAAAAAATATTTTGAAATGGAATTTCGAACAAAATACACTTGTGTGTATGTACATACCCAAACAAGTTTATATACATATGTACATATTTTTTATGTGCACGTGACTGTTGGCAATTAAAATAAAACTTTTTTCGTTGTAGAAGTTAAAATTTAATGATTGCTGTTCGAATGGATATCGAAAATACAATCTTGTTCTTCTAACGAAAATTCATATTGCAGAATAATATCAAAGCCAGACTGAAAGGTTACCTACGGCACATCGAAGGTTCCATACTTTTGTAGGTTCTTATCTGCTCGCTCCGATGGTTTCTATACTAGCTATATATATTTAATGGTGCACAATTAAACAATAATGCGTCGATTACTGTCTTATTTGGATTGGCACTAATAAGTTTACGCTGTCTCAAAAACCATAAAGGTCTTCATATAAAAGGCCCCATTTCGGCAGATTTATGTATCTTATGAAAGCTATGTATGTATATGTTATAGTAATCCGATTTATATGAAATTTTGTACACATATTATTTATATAAAAAAGTCGGTATGGCAGTTATACAATATAAGAGTCCGATCCGCTTATCCGACTTATTTACAGCATGCAGGAATACGAAACATGTGTGCCAAGTTTTATCAAGATAGCTCCAAAGCTGAGAGACTAGTTTGCGTAATAACAGACAGACGGACAGACAGGGTGGCAAATGTCCCTTGAGGTGCAGTGTTAACTCTTGGAAAAAATATATGTATACCCTCTGCAAGGGTATATATACATTTATTAATATAACTAACTAAATATTTCGAAGCTCGTTACAATTGCCGCATTCGCAGATTTCATACACTTTAAACAAAATAAAAAAATTGACAGTAGTGGACAAATATGCCGAAGCTGAAATTGAGTCTTTATCAAATCTATTTATATATATATTTTATAATATCAACCCTTTAGTCTTCTTGACACCTCCTTCTATAATTAAATAACATATTGAAAATATCGTTGTTAGAAGACTTCTTCCTCGCATTCCTGAAAAAAACTAAAACTAATGGGTAACTTAAAAAAAAACTTTTCCCATATACGATACATCCGAAAAAAAAACGATGATGTTAATTTGCAGTTTTAGATATCAGTAAGGAAAATATGTCTGCGCATGTTTTCAAAAATTTACATAATAATTTAGTCAATAGTTTTTAGTATAATAATTATAATTAAATATAATTACCTTTAACAAGTAACTGCGAATCTTTCAGATCAAAATCCTCATCAAGGTCCACCATTGCACAGTTTCCGGAGAAACCCATCTGTGGCTCTTCGGCATTCTTTTGATACGAGTGCGTGGAATGCGGAGTAGATTTTTCCGAGTTATTCACACTGCTGCGTACGGTTATGTTATTATTGTCCATTGTACCAGTAGGTAATGTTTGCGGAAGTACTTGACAATTGGAAGTTGTGTTGCCCGGCGACGCCAGAAAAACGGCTTCGATCTCAAGCGGTTCTGTGGGCGAGTGCCACCAGTTAAGCTTTAAAAGATTGTTTTTAGTCGCGATGCGAGGGAAACTGAGTAAACTTTCCGGTTCGAATATCGGCTGCAACGGCATCAACTCTGGCGCATGAGAATTTGACATGATCGTACATTTAACTTTAACACAAATAAGTGCACCTTAATAACGGAAGTGTTTTTAGCTTTTTTTGTTTTATTTTTTAGAGTGTTTTGATAAATAATTTATGGAAAATTGCAAGCTCTTACGAACGGAAGTGTTTTTGGCTTTTTTCTCGTTTTTTTTCTTTGTTTTATTTTTTTAAGTGTTTTGATAAATAATTTATGGAAAACTGCGGGTCAGCTGTGCAACTTTAGTACATTCCCGATAACATGACCACATAACCCATTCTGGGATTGTCCCCAGTCAAGGACCGCGCGAAATGATACCATATAATATGGCATCCTTGATAATGAGTAATTCCAATACAGCTTGTAGCAAGTTTCTTTACATAGGGAGCAAACAAATCCGCACGCCGGCAGATCAAAATGGGTTTTCAATCATCCAAAATGTGTTCTACGAAGTTCAAATGTTCCTCCGCTGCCGACACGTTTCTCGAAAAAGAACTGCTTTTCGTAGTCTTTTTTGCAGAAGCACCAAATCTAACAGGACGATGAAATCCGCAGTATAATCTCGATGTTTGCGCAACCTTCTCTTGAATGATCCGATGTGCTCCTGTTGCTTCGTTGCACTTTGAACTGAATTCATTACGTTTGGAAATCGGATAAATTACTTTTTTGACAACCTTATAGAGGTAAGCCAATTATTATTATTACTTAAACAATTTTTTTTTATTCTAAACAGCCCGCACGAACTTGATTCGACTTAAACCACGATATGTAATCCAAACCGTTTTTCGATTTTAATATGTCCAAAGAAAACACAATTGACGATTGTTGATTGTTTTGTTGAAATTGATTAACAAATCCACAAAGTATATTGTTCACAGCTGATAAATTGAATGTCTTTAAAATTACTGTACTCATTTCTTCATGAGCATTAAATAGCATATTTATCACGTTTTGCCACTCGCGACAATTTCTAAGTTTACGAATTTTTCTGCAAGCCGAAAGTTTTAAACTGCTGCACTAGAATTATGTTGCTACGGCACCTGCAAATAAATATGAATTAATATGATATTAACTGAAATTCTATAAATAAACTTGCATATTTTTTCAGTTTGTGTTAAGATTGAAAATTATAAGTATATTTATAAATATACGATTGCAATCACGAAATTTTTCGCATGGAGGTTGTGGTGCTGTCGTAACAAAGGCCAGTCACGTTGAACTCCTAAAATAATCGATACCCGCCATGTTTTTTTTTTGCGTGTCGATTTATATATTTTAACGTTTAATTATTTTCATTAAGGGCAGGTACTCAGATCGAAAAAAATTTATGCCAGCTGAGTTAGCGTGAGTCAAATAGTGATGCAACGATTTCCGATAGCCTGCACAGTGGTCCAAAAAAACGATTTAGCTTACATATATAAATTTACGCTTTCATTTGTTTATTGCTAGTGAAACCTCAAAGACAATTATAATGCATTCATTTTAAAATTTGAATCGCTTTTGACTGAGCTGTGAACTTTCAAAGTAAACACAATGGTTTTTTGTTGAGCTGCACAAAACTAGAGAGTTGATGGAAAAACGGATCTTAAATTCGGTAACAAACAATAATTCTTAAAAGTACAATTCCGAATTAGCTATTATAATATATTATTAATTGTATCAACGTCAACGAGAAAAATCACTTTAATGACCCACTGTGCATATGTTGTAAGTAAAATCAATCTCAGCCGAGTGAAAAAAATACTGAAATGTAAAGTAAAATACTGAAACATAACTGAAATAAAAATAGCCCCAGTTTATGCGATAGAGGCGAAATCATGCAATGATACCATAAAATATATGAGTCAAGACAGTTTTTAGTTGTACCGGATTTATACAAAATAAAATTTAAAAAATATATTTAGGGTTGCTAATTAAATTAATTTATATCGATGTTGATAATATCGAAAGTTTACTAAATGTTTATCATTTATATACTCTTTGTTGCATAGTTAATTGTTATCGGTGCACACTGCTGCATATTAGAGCTGGAAAATCATCGATATTTACGTATATCTATATTTCGATAGTTTTCTTTAGAAACATCGATGTATCGATATATTGAAGTTTCTTAGTGCGCTAGCTGTTAATTTATATATAAAATTAATTAATCAACAGAGGGATTGCAGTTTCCAAATTATCAAGATCTGATGATTGATCGTTATAAATTTCGACGAAATATGACGAAAATATAAAATAAGTTTTTGGCTTAATTGTTGCATTCTGCGAATCGGCTGTGTTCATTTCGAGTGTCGATAGACATATATCGATGAACACAGATGCCAAGGTATGAACAACATCTGCTAGCGGAGCAAGCAGTGCGAGCCTAAGCGAGGCCTTGGGTCTGTTAATAGCCAGATCGGTCGCTGACCCAAGGTTCCCATTTTGGCAAGCGCCGTTTGAACCATCGGCAGATGCCCGAATGCCCAGGCATATGACCGCAAGCATCTTTTTCAAGGGCGGCCGGCTCCTCAGTAGCATTTGAGCGAGCGGTCGGCGCAGATAGAATCTGCAAAACAAGTAAAAGCGTGTTAAATTTTTTTTAAGTATAATTGTTAATGTAATAACCCGATATTTTTGTGTGTGTGCAGAAGCAGCAATTCCTGGACCTCGCTCTCGGCTCGACCGCCTACTTGCCTTCGTGAGTCTGTTCCGTGCGGGGATCCGCCAGGGCCCATATTGTGCAGTAGAGCTGGAAAAATATCGATATTTCAGTAAATTGATATATCGATATTTTCATTGATATATCGATATATCCAAGTTTCTTAGAGGGCAAGCTTAACAGCTTAACATATTAAATTAATGAATCAAAATTATACTTATTTAAACAAAAACAATTAATTTGAGATCCATTCTCTTAATTCTAAAAAACTTCAAAAGAATATTTCGAGTTGAACTCGGTCAAATTAACATTTCAAAATAAGTCTTAATGTTTAAATTAAATAAAAAATTGCAGTTCATTCTGCTAATTTGAAAGCCATTCGTTTTTGTTTAAAAACAAAAGCATATTAACATTTTTTGTTTTAAAGAACTTCGCTGTCAACACCAATATCCGCAACAAAGTCTAAGATAATTATTTTATCAATTAAGTATGTGTAATAAAATTAAAGAAAAATGTATGTTAGGCATAACCTAGCTGATCCGTGTGGTTTCTCTTATTAATGTCTTGTTGAGAAAATATCGAACATCGATGTTTAAAAACTTCGATATTTCCTAAATTTGAAAAATATCGATACATCGTCGATATTCTTTCCAGCTCTATTGTGCAGGACGCACATCCGCCGCAGGCATATCTGCAGCGCGACCAGACGCAGCAAATCCTACATTAAGACCAGCAGACCTGCAGCAGCATCAGCCACAGTAGAACAGCACGTCCGTCTCCGTTGCCTGCAGGCCATGTTTTTTCTGCCTGGTGGCATCCACGTCCGTGAGCTGATTAGTTTTAATTTCTTAAATATAAAATTGTTATTAATTTTAAGTTTTTGCGTTAGTTTGTTTCTTATATGTTAGGTTCACGTGGGTAGAAAGCTATGGCAGGATTAGGATATCATAAATAAATGTACAAGATAGAATATAAATGAATTGCTAATCACCTTTTTCCAGGGCAGATGGGCCGGCCTTAGTTAGCCAGGAATGGGCTCGCCGATTTGGGTGATGCTCCGAAACTCCTGGGCAGGAGCATCACATGGCTGGGTGGGTGCGCGGTGACTTGGCTGTCACCAACGGCGGTTGTTGTCGTTTTGTTGTTCCTCGTAGAGTAATTTATACCTGTAAGTAAATTGAAATGTATTAAAATATGTGCAATGTGTATTTTATGCACATTTTGGTTTGTTTACCCTTTTGTCAGTGATGCGACTTTTGTGTAAATACCGATGATTATCGATATTTTGTGCGGACTGCAGGGCCGAAGGAAGAACCCCTACCCAAGTGCTGCTGAGCTAACCGGCACAGCTCTATCGACAAAATCAGTCCGTAACATAGTTTAGAAGATATAGCCACTAAGCAATGAACACATAGAGACGTCAAACAGCCCTGCAACAGTTTGAGAGTGATTTTTCAAAAGCGCTGCCCCACAGAAGAAGAAGAACAGAAGCAGACTTCGGCTGAACGCACGACCAGGGCAGCGCGCTGTTCGGCTCTCAGTACAAACAGTGCATAGCATCAAAACTGCTTCAGTCGCACAACGACAGCGGAACGATAAGCATGCGCGTACTTCTTTGCGCTGTGCGATCGTTTCAATGTGTGCGTGTATGCATGCACGGCCCGCCTATGAATGTATGCGGTGCTGGTGAAGTTTGGCAATAGGCAAATGCTTTGGCCAGCGCGCTGGCAGCCTGAAGTCAATTTTGTGTTTCGGCGACGAGAGCCTAGAGACAGGTACAGTGGGCAAAAATGATTATCTTGCGGCGAAAATGTTAAAACCTCCGAAAACATGTGGTTTGTTCTATAAGGATAATTTTATTTAGTAATTACATATTTATGTATTCCTAATTTTTTATTTTAATTCACAAATTTTGTCAATATTGGTAAACTCATATACAAAAAATTATAATTATCAAAACTTATTTTTGATATTATAATTTTGCTCTACAAAATATTATATAAATATGAATATTCAATCCATATTCTCAAAAATTAAACATAAATACACATGTTTTCAGATGCTAAAATAATTGCGCCAAAACCATTTTGGCTCACTGTAATTCGGTCTCTTAGCTCTCGATGACAAAGACAAAAACAAACACACAGTTGATTTCATGCTGGCCAGGCCCGTAGATAAAAGTGCGCAGGGTGTGCGGTACAGAAGGGCTCTTAACAGTCAGGGGCTCACTGTTACCAAACATAAAAATGTTATTAATGGGGATATATTTGTACAATTGTATTCCTTTGGTAATCACAAATATATTTATTAATTAAGGTAATTTAAGTAGGAGTCCCTGATAAGTATTGCACAGGGGCCCGTAAAACCCTCACTACGGCCCTGTGCCTCAGTCTTTAGGCTCTCGACGCCGAAACACAAAATTGACTTCAGGCTGCCAGCGCGCTGGCCGAAGCATTTGCCTATTGCCAAACTTCACCAGCACCGCATACATTCATACGCGGGCCGTGCATGCATACACGCACACATTGAAACGATCGCACAGCGCAAAGAAGTACGCGCATGCTTATCGTTCCGCTGTCGTTGTGGGACTGAAGCAGTTTTGATGCTATGCACTGTTTGTACTGAGAGCCGAACAGCGCGCTGCCCTGGTCGTGCGTTCAGCCGAAGTCTGCTTCTGTTCTTCTTCTTCTGTGGGGCAGCGCTTTTGAAAAATCACTCTCAAACTGTTGCAGGGCTGTTTGACGTCTCTATGTGTTCATTGCTTAGTGATATAGCCTTCGAAAAGTCCTGATTTCCCATAAAAAATGTTCAGCTGAATATCGAACATCGATATTTAAAAACTTCGATATTTCCAAAAATTGAAAAATATCGATGTATCGATATATCGTCGATATTCTTTTCAGCTCTACTGCATAAGTGTACATATTTCTCATGAAAATATTAGTATTTTTATTTTCATACTTGTAAATAGATTTCCGAGTATACTTTGTTTCGCCTTACAAAGCCATACAAAAGAAATAAGAATCAATTTCTTAATTGTTCACTATTTTTATAATTTAATTTCAACGTATATTTAGTGTCTTGGCCTATATAATTACGCAACTATACGTAACATATGCATATGCGTAACATATGCATATGCTCTAAATACACATGTACATATGGACGTGTAAACAAATATTAATGTCATCATTTCGTCTTTATAGATTGTTTAAAATATGTATAAAATCGTGTGTACGCATTAAATACACATATATTTTGATATACATATACATATATGTTTTTAGAAATATTGATATTTATATGTGTATTCCTAAAAACAATACTTTCTTTAGATACTTTATGTATTGAATTGCTCTCCTCATATCAGACATGAATTCTGCAATACGCGATTTAATTAACTTACATACATAAATACAACTTTATACATACGTACATTTGTGTTTTGACACATGTGTCCCTACAAGTTAAATATATTACATTAGAAATCAGATACGTATTCCATTCGCATCGCGCAAGCATGTGTATTAAATAAAACAGGCAGTCATACTGTACTTCAAGATATTATTCGATAACAACAATACCATTTTATAAATAAGATACGAGTATATTCAAGCCCGCTTCTTGTTTTTTAAAAAGATTATTGTTTTCATTCAGCTTAGTATATGTTAGTCAGAAAGCTGTATCTTTTATACAGCGATCACAAATTGATTTAAATTATTAAATTATTTATTTACGGGGGCGATGGGCGTGGCACTCAACATTTGAAATAAACTTGGTCTGCGCATAGTACATAGAAACCTTAATGCCAAATTTGGTGTCTCTAGCTTTTATAATAGCTGAGATGTGTGTTCATCTGGTCCTCCGGATAGACAGGCGGATATGGCTCAATTGACTCGGCTAGTGATACTGAGCAAGAATAAATGTACTTAATGGGGTCTGTCACGCCTCCTTCTGCCTGTTACATACATGTGCACAAAGTTAGTATACCCTTTTGTAACCATTTTCAATGGTCGAAGGGTATAAATACTCATTTCACACAAATAGGTCGTTCAGTTATTTACATAAATAAGAAAGTATAATTATAATGCCACCAAGTTTTTGATTCAATTATTTATTTTGAAAATACATTATAATATACAAATACAAATAAAAAACATAATGCCGGTTTTTTTTTTGTTTTGTATTTAATGCATTTATCTTACAAAGCATTAGATTTGCACAATAATGTTTGGAATTGCATCCAAATTGGTTATACAGATTAAAGTTAAGAAGTTTGGTTATTGTTTAGAACTGAAATCCTCTGACGCAAATTCATAACAAAATATATTCGGTTTCAGAAAAAAAAAAACAATTTAAACGTATTTTCGGAAAAGCCTTGAAAACCTTGATACTATACAATTATTAGAATTGTTTGTATGAAATTCATATTTATCATTAACTGGGACTGCTCATCAATATATTCTTACAGAACATACTACAAAAACTTGCATTATGAAGATGTATGTATATATATAGTATAAATAAATAAATAAATCATAACTTGATTTTAACTTCATTTTTTAAGTTCATCAGTGGTAATACGTTTGATATGTGATGAATTCCCAGCTGAAGTACAAGTATTGATATTCATAACGTGATTACATTCATCTTCCAGGGACTTTGCCAGCGCATCCTCAGCCTGTATTGAAATTGTTTCAATAGTTTCTGTTGCCAAGCTCTCTATTTCTATGAGCAAAAGTATTTGTTAATATGTAGAAAATAAAGAGAGAAATATTGAAACTTACTCTTTAGATCTGGAATTGGATAATCTATGACTTTAGTATTTGTTTCTTGTGGAGTTGGGGGAGGTGTCGAGCACAAAGCATTGTCATCTGTGAATAAAATGAATTAGCAATCGAATAACGAATTACACTTGCTTACCGTTTATAGATTGATAGTTCTCATTGTTCTGTTCCGATTCTGGACATATGGCTAGTTCAATATTTAATGTTTCATTGAGGCCGTCGGCGAGATTTTCTTCATAGCCTTGGGTGGGGAGTGATGGGGACGCGCGCATTTGGTCTTTGGCCAGGCATCGCTCCAGTTGATCTGTCACAGTCTCCAGGTTGTAAATGCACTGCTCCACAATATCAACACGTCCTATCTTGTTCAAGGCTTCTGCCAACGCATTTCCAGTTGCACGCTTTCCATTCTGCTCATGCCAGAGGCGTAATAACATTAAGCCCTGCTGGGACGACGACTGATCGCCGTACTCTGCCTTTATTAGGTCAATATCCGACTCGAGGATGCCCAGTTCATGTGCAAGGCGCGGCCAGTCGTTGCCCAGGAAATTCGATATGTCCAACAATCGAATGTCGGCACGCTGTATCTCCTCCGGCTCGGCAGACAGTATCGATGAGTTGCCAGCTTTTATTTCGGCATTGATAAGATCCTTCTGCAGCAGCCCGTAGCCATTTACACTCTCCTTGGCGGTTGTATTGCTATTATAATTGTCAGCTTGGGTCAGCGAGACGTTGAGCACGCATATCGGCTGCAGAGGCGCCTCGCCGGGATTGATCTTTGGCTCAGTCATGAAGCAAACACGTGCGTGCGGCTCCTCTTGATCTTTAATGTGCACCACGAAGGACAGACGATTCTCCCGAAACGCTTGAAACTTGGTGCTCAGTTGCTCGCCGGATTTGAGTACAGGCAATAGATTGCCACCAAACTCCAAATAGATTGTCTGATCCTCCAGCACCTCGACGTCTCGAGACTTGGCAATTTCGGTGAAGTATTCCTGATGCTCCAGAGTTTTGTCCTCCTTGTCGTCCGTCATGCAGAACACGGATATTTTAGCCTCTGTTGTGGAAATGCGCTTGGCAAAGAACCACAAACTTGACCACAAATGGCACTAGTGCCATGTAGCTGTAGAGTTCCGTCGCCATGCGACCCGCATCAGCCACGTTGCGACAATCCATCAGCCAGAAGCGTGCCGACACAGTCGTGGTAAAGCTGACAGTGTCTTTGACAAATGCCAACGGCGTCGATCCGGTTACATCCTCCCAAATGGCTCGATTCTGTCCCCGGTTATCGAACATAATAATCGCAAGGTAGAGGTTGCACTAGCGTTGCTATCGCCAACGTACGGCACATTGACCATTCCCTCGTTGTAGGTTCTTGGCGCGGGAATTGTTAGTGTGATCGCCTTGTGGAACTTGCGGCGCCGTGGCTCGACTGTGACCACCGGAGACACGGCAACGCCCTGGCCGAGGAGCTTCGAACATCCAATTAGATCGACAGGCTGTGCCTGCAGACCTATCCGGATTTTTTTGTCAACGCATGCGCCGGGAAAATCGCTTGCACTTGGGGCACGGCCATTGAAAATACGCTGCCCCCCTCCGGTCCAATTGCATGCACTTCCTGGCGTATTCGCGACACAACCGCAAAGAAATGCGGCACATTCTGTGTGACAATCCGAACAATTCGACTGGTATTCAGATCCTCCAATGGATTCGCATCCGTTAAGATCTTCTCGCTGAATGATTCAAGTAATTCCTCGTTCTCAAATAATATTATGCTCGCGCCAGCTTTCTCCATTATCCGAACGCAATATAATTATTTCACGCTCCTTGTCGCGCAGTGAACCAAAGTGTGGTACTTCCAGAACAATTGGGCTTAAAATAGAAAAAGATAATAATCAATTGCAAGAGTTGAACTTGAAAGTTTAAATTTAAAATAAGCTTGATCTAACAACATTCATGATCTCATATGTCCATATCTACATATGATATTAGTATTTAGCGTTTTAAATAACTCATTTCAATTCTTGGTGTAAAATTTTAGGAATCTGATCTCTATAATCCTTTTTTTGCTGATATTGATCTTATCTTACCTTAAAAATTTGCCTTCTACTGGAGATAATTCCAGTACACGACTGACAAGTGCTTCACCCTCCATCAGGGGTGGCGGATTGATCACTCTTTGGGGCTTAACATAGCGACATGTTATCCGTGTTGGCTCAGCGCACGCCTTGGGTGGGACAATGATGCGGACTCCACTGTGTCGACAACCACGCATTGAACCACCGCGAGCATCAACAAGGAAGGAAACTAGAAACCTGTCACATAAATAAGATTGTTTATTTTTTTTTTTATAATTTATGTTGTTTCTAAAAACGGGACAGTTAACATTGATTTTTTTAAAAAAGTTGTACAAAAAGAATGTTTTGAAATCGATAACCAACATAAGTTTGAACTCACCCTAGATGAACTGGCGGTCGTAAAATGGCTACGTTATCAGCGTGTCTCTCTGTTGTTGATGAATTTAAGGTTCTTTCGAGTATTTTTGTAACTTCTGTAAAATATTATATATAAAATAGCGTTTCAAAAAAGTAAATATCACGTGTCAATAAGCACCTCCTTCAATATGCCGTCCATCGTGCTGATCCTGCTCGGCATTCGTAGTATCAAAATTTTGATTATCGTGTTCGTTTGCGGCCTTCAGATCGTCGGTCGCCATGTATTTATATTGATTATGATCCAAATGCTCATCGCTACCTTCGTCCTCAGAATCAGAGAGCAATGTTTCGTGCATAAATTCTGGCACTACCACCTTGTACTTCTCCTCCAGCAATCCAGTCGCTGTATTGACAACAGATGTCTCTGTCAGCACCTTCAGAGTTTCCACCGCCGTGACGTATCCCAGACTATGAGCTATACTTAAAGCGGTTTGGCCATTCTGTACAATATAAAACTGATAGGGAGTTTTTTCAAATTATTGGGATTTTCTTTAAAATTAGTAGATACGAGGTCTGTTCAAAAAAGTGTCGCGAATTTTGAATTTTCGCGGGTTACGTATATTCGAATTTCAATTTTTTTTGTTATGTTGGTGCAATCTTCCCGAACATCTGTACCAAGTTTTAACAAAAAATTCTATATTTTTTGTTTGCTTGTGAGAGGCGTAAAGATTATAAGTGTATATGTAACCCGCGAAAATTCAAAATTCGTGATACTTTTTGAACACACCTCGTATATATACTAATTATATATATATATACAAGAATACTGTTATAGTTACATGCATTTTCAGTTGGTACGAAATATAATTTACTGAAAGCAACAAGAAACTCTATATATATATTTACTTTATTATTTAACTGTGGGAATTGAATGTACTACAATCAATTGCAAATAAATAAAATTTTAATTTTGGGAAACTGATCGTAGTTTATTCCATATGTATATGTATGGACTGAGCCTCTTTATACATTTCAATACCTTAAACATGGAAAACTGCACTACTGCCTTACTGTTTACATTTTATCAAAAAAGAAAATGAAGATCTTGATAAACAGACATCTGCTAGCCATGCCTTAACCATGCTTGCTAAATTATACATAAATTTGTTTACTAAAAATAATAATAATATTATATTACTCACATTAGTTACTGCATTGGGGTTTGCCTTGTGACGTAGCAGTAGATTAATAACCATTGTATGGCCCTGCTGGGCAGCCTGATGCAATGGGGTATAGCCGACATTTGTAGTCATCTCTATGTTAGCATCATTTTCGAGCAGAAATTTGATCTCATCGATTTGATTGTAGTGGGCGGCTATGTGCAAAGGGGTGTAGCCAGCTTTGGTACGCTCTGAGATGTTGGCACCGTTCTGCAGTAGGATCTGCGAGACTGCCACATGCCCCTCTTGCGCGGCCAGATGCAGAGGTGTCAAGCCATTTTTGGCAGCCAAATTGGCATCAGCTCCGTTCTCCAACAGTAATTGCACAATGTTGAGGTGCCCCTCCTGGGCAGCAAGATGCAGAGGCGAGAATCCAGACTTGCTCAAGGCTCTGACATCCGCACCGTGCTGCAGCAGCTGCTGGGCGATTTCAACGTTGTTCTTTTTGGCTGCAATATGCAATGCACTGTGGCCATTGCGCGCACTTATCTGCGTGGAGGCGCCACGTTCGAGTAGCAACTGCAACACGGGCAGATGGTCGTAGTGTGTTGCCACATGCAGCGGAGTCACATCATTCTTTCCCTGACAGTCAATGGGGGCACCCTTCTGCAGGAGCATATTCGCCACCTTGACCATTTTATACTTGGCAGCCAGATGCAGAGGTGTGAATCCCTTCTTGGTCACTGCATCGAGTTGTGCTCCGTTCTCTATGAGCAGCTGACACGCCTCTTCCTGCCCCTCCTTGACAGCAATGTGCAGCGCAGTGTACATATCCTTGGTGCACGCATCAACCTGTGCCCCATGTTGCAGCATCAGCATTATTATATCAATATTACCCAGACGCGACGCCACGTGCAGCGGCGTCTGGCCCTCGCGCGCAACTGCATCGACTTGTGCTCCATTTCGCAGTAATATTCGAATGATATCCGTCTGAAATAATAATATTTATTAATAACAATTCAATATAGATTTATATCAGTTACCAGACCTGGTTGGCACGCGCTGCCAAATGAAGTGCGGTCTCGCCGCGCACAGTGGGCATGTCGGGATTAGCGTCATGTTGCAGTAGATAGATAACAATGTTCATGCACCCTACATGTAAATCATACATTTTATTTTCTTTATTTCTTGAATGGAATGACCCGACTTACCCATAAAGCTGGCCACATGCAACGGGGTTAGACCAGATTCAGTTGTGGCGGAAATGTTGGCGCCGTGCTTGAGAAGCATTTCCGCGACCTTGATGCGATTTTTCTTGCAGGCAATGTGCAAGGGCGTGAAAGCCGTTGAGGGCGCGTGAGTTCGGGTTGGCGCCATAGTCGAGCAATAGTTTAGCTACCCGCACGTGGCCACAGTGGGCGGCCACGTGGAGAGCTGTTAGATAATCAATGGTAACCTCGTCCACGGGCGCCTTATGGTCAAGGAGCAGACGCGCCGCTTCGTAATGCTCCCCCTGGGCGGACATGTGTAGGGCCGAGAGTCCATTCTTGGTTTTCGACAAGATTGGAGCGTTAATGTCCAGCAGAAGTTTAATGACTTCAACGTGTCCTGACCGCGCGGCGCAGTGCAGTGGAGTGAGACCATCGCGCGTGGTAGCATCGAAGCGTGCCGCGCGCGACAAGAGCAGGTTGCAGACTGCCGCCTTGCCCCACTTGCAGGCCACATGCAGCGGCGTTATATTATGCTTGGCAGTGTAGTTGACATCTGCCCCACGGTCCAGCAGCAGACTGGCGATCTCCACATTCCCATAGTGCGTTGCGATGTGCAGAGGCGTGAAGCCGGACTTGGAGACGATGTCCGCGTTGGTGTCGTGCTGAAGCAGAACTGTGGCTGCATTCACATCGTTCTTCTTTGCGGCAATGTGTAGGGCCGGCAGCCGCACCTTGCCACGCACATCACTCTCTAAAAGTACCGCCACTACCTTTTCGTGCCCCTGCTGCATCGCCACGGCCAACGGAGTGAAGCCATCCTCGGTGGCAAGCGAAGCATTCGCGCCCTTGCTCAGCAGCAATCGGCAGCAGACGTCGTGGTTTTCCTGTGCAGCCATGTACAGTGGGGTAAATCCATTCAGCGACTGCACATTCACGTTTGCATTGTACTGGATGAGCTGCTTGATGACTGCTTGCTGACCAGCTAGCGATGCTATATGCAATGCAGTGTTGCCCTTCTTTGTAGCACTATCCACTTGAATACCTCTTTTAAGCAGCTCATTACAAATGTCGACAAATCCATCCTTGGCTGCTAAATGCAATGCATTTAATCCGTTCTAGAAGAACATTAATTTGTATTTTTAAAATGGATAATAAAATATTAATTAAATACAAATTGGAAAATTCGGTTAAACTATGCAGCACTTTGTGGTTAGGCAATGTGTGGTGGCTATACAATTTACTCACTGACTTAAAATTATAATAAGAATATCAGACAGAAAATAATAATGTCATGCCAAATTGTGTGTCTTCAGTTTTTTTGTAAGAACTGAGATCTCGATGTTTAAACGAACGGAAAGACAGGGTAACAACGGACTCGACTCGGCTTTTGATCCGGAGCAAGAATATATACTTTGTGGGGTCTATCCCGGCTCCTGCTGCCTTTTACAACGCTTTGCATAAATTTTTTCCATTTTTTTAATAATCGAAAGGTTGAAAATTGGTAAAGGTTAAATAGCTGCCTGCGTCACCGATTTTTTTTTCGAAATAGCACATAATAATTTAATATAATAAGAAGCAATTAAGAAGGGCTACATTCTGTATAAGCATTGTATATTTCCGATATATAAAATGTTGAAGTTGTATCAAAATCGGGCAACATAATCTATATAAATGTATGTATCTGCCCATAGAACGATTCGGACACAAAAAGGCAACAACAAAATACATGCAAATTTAATTATTTTCAAAATTCAATTAAAAAAAAACTAGAAGCGACCGTCAAATAATTCTTTCACCTAAAATCATGATAAATATAGTCCTATCTGTAAAAAAAAGTTGAAAAAAATCGGTGACGCAGGCAGCTATTTAACCTTTACCCGAATCGTTCTATTGGCAGATACATACATTTATATAGATTATGTTGCCCAATTTTGATACAACTTCAACATTTTATATATCGGAAATATACAATGCTTATACAGAATGTAGCCCTTCTTAATTGCTTCTTATTATATTAAATTATTATGTGCTATTTCGAAAACTACGAGTCGGTAAGCCGGGAAAGCTATTCACATACTTTTTCTTCAGCCGCCGATACAAAAATGGTACAATTTCACCAAAATTGAGTTCTACACAATTACCGGATTCTTTTGTAATATATTTACATACAAATTATATACATTATTCGAAATGCGTCTGAAAATTAAATTATAAACAGAACTTACCGCATTGCAAGTGTTTATGTCAGTGATAAGTCCACCATTGATAAATTCTAATACTTTGCCAAGGTCACCGCTGCGAGCGGCGCGTAGAAATGATATCGTTGAATCGTTCTGCAAAAATATACAAATTAATATTCATGCAAATCGAACTCTTGAACTAAGTGTTCCTATATTAAACACACTTTAATGTAATTAACGTTGAATGAATCACAAATAGTTCATGTTTGCACAGACCTGACCTCACGCATACAAATGAATACAAGTACGACTTCAAGTTTTTATAGAATACATATGTACATATGTGTGTAGGTCCATCGGAATATTCTGCGTTCAACGATTTTCCAAATACATATGTATATATGTATGTGTATGTATACATGTGAGCTATTAACAAGTGCTTATTAGTGTGTGTATCAGTCTGCACGTAATGTGATCTCATCTCAATGTTTGAGCTAGTATGACTGCTCTAAATTTGTTATTTTCATATTCAACTTGACAATTATGTTTATCATGTTGTTTTTTTACAATATTAGCCTTTGTGATTTGTGTTTTAAAAACGTAGGTTGAAACGTCTTCTTTAATTTGTACCTGTTTTTGTAGCTTTGCATTGCCATTAGTTTTATCTACGTTTCCGTTGTCCATCGGTTTGCTATCCTGAGCTGTAGTTTTTCTTGTTTTCGCTATATCCCCTTGTCCTTGGCTCTTCGCTTGTTTTTGTTGTAGCTCGTGTTCCTTTTGTGGCTCCCCAAGAATCATGTTTTTAAATTAATTTTCTTCAGGCGAAATAAGAAGATTGTTAGTAGGCTCGTATTGTGTATGTATACAATTCACTTCGCACACAATCATGCATTTGTATGTACAATTTTCTTTTTCAATATTTACGCATACAAAGTCGTGAAACCATACATTTGCATACATATAATCAAACACAAACACGTACATATTCATTTTGTGTTTACAAATACACATTGTGATTATGTATTAAAGATACATTTCTATTTATATATGCATTGCACTGTAAACAACTGTAATTTACAATTTCATTTAAATTCTGGATGAACTTCTTTAGCACTTATTTTTTAATAGGTTTATTTATAAATTTCAATGACGTCATCCTTCACCTACCTCTATTTTGTGCGAATGAATTGCCATACAAATGAACAACATAAGCGTGTATCTCTATTTCTCTCGATATATTTAAAATTGAACGATGTTACGAATCTATGCGATATTTCTTATAAATATCGAGTGTACCAAGCATAAAATCACACTTAGTTAAATGTAACTAAAAAATACTTCATTGTTTTTAATTAAAAAATACTGCACTGTTTTTAAATGTGTTCATCCCTAGATCTCCGCACTTATTATTTATTTGGATTTCTCATAAAATTGTGATTTTCCATTAACGTTCAAATAAAAAATGAGTAACATGGTGGAGGTAGAAGAGGTCTGTAAAAAAAGGTATTCGCTTTCCATCATTCTGTTTCTGTTATCAAAACTATTAAACTGTCAGATAGTGTCTATTCTAATAGCTTTAAACAAAACCAAGCACTGTTTTTTGACTCGGGCAACTTTTGCGAACTCTAGATTTTTACCAAATCCATTTCAGCCAAAAGGAGTCAGCGTGCTGGAGAATCAAGTAGTAGGGGTCGTGGAGCTGGAAGTCAAGGTAAACAAAACAACGCGAAATTATAAAGTTAAATCGAATTATTCAAGTTTTTTATTCGAAGGAGGACGTGGCCGTGTAAAGCATAGACCTGAGGACACAATTAATAATTATATCAGCGTAAATTATTAAATATGTGCCCTATGCTCCGATTTTTTAAAAATTTGTTTTACAGGTAGGGCTATATTTATGATGAACTTAGGTGAATCACAGAAGTCTCCGACTCTTCTAGTTTTTTTTTAATTGAATTTTGAAAATAATTAAATTTTCATGTATTTTGTTGTTGCGTTTTTGTGTACGGCGCCAGTATGTCTGCAACTTTTTGTGACAGAACAGTGTGCCACAATCCGATTTGTTTCAAATGAAATGTTTGCAGTCACTTAAGTATAATATTCCTGTGCACATTTTGTTAGAAATATAAATTTACTCTCACGTTTCCTAACCACTTGTACTAATATATGTAATATATATATATATATATATATATGTATATATATATTGAAAAACAATTCATCTTTATAAAGATTTGGTCAAGCTCTTGAAGCTGATATTTTAGTCCGAATCGGACGAATCCTATAATTGAGAGAAATGTGTTAATTGCCGACATGAAATACAATGCACCGTAGACAAAAAATCTTTGAAAAAATCGCGCGATGACATTCTATTGCGTTTTTATGCGCGTCGCGTCGAAATTCTGTATTTGCAACCGGCAAATTAACCGTTGTAACGGTATAAAATTCCTCATTTTTGTGTCCGTCGCAATTTTTGTTCGAAATGAAACAATTGTCGGACAATGTGCGCATCGTTGTGACGTTTTACTGAGAATTGGCCAATAACAAAATACATGCAAAATATAATTATTTTCAAAATTAAATTTAAAAAAAAAAATAGAAGAGTCCGAGACTTCTGTCATTTACCTAAATTCATCATATATTGTATATGTATGTAAACAAAATTTAAAAAAAAATCGGAACTTAGGGCACATATTTTGCATTGTATTCTTGCATCCGGCTCCTTTAAAATCCGTACGCCCACCATAAAATTATTTAATGAATAACTTCCATGTTGGCTCGCCGTGCGCATTAAAATATGATGGCAAGAAGTCGTAATTCCCTTCTATCCTGTAGGTATAGAAATCTAAATTTCTCTTTGAAAGTTAAAGAATATATCGTAGTTGTCCAACTTTTGATGAATGGGAATGTACACATATGAAATGCCCTATATGAAAGCTTACGCTTATGTTAACCAGCGCATTCGAGCTTATGACTAGAATATTATGATATTTATTAAGCATGATCACTCCCATAGTTCAAGACAATACTGAAAATCCATTTTACACTGTCATTAATTGATTGTTTCAAAATTTATTTGAAAATAAATTGTACATGCAATAATTTATAAATTTTTGTAACTATATGTATAATATGAGTATTTACAACGTTATTTTGTTTATTTGCGTTGTTATGTCTTTGTTCAATTGAAATAAGTATTTTAAACCGCTTTTATGTTTGTGTCATTCATATTTGCTATATTCTTTTGGTTGACTGATGGTTTATTCAATATATTGTACGAGTAGCTATTGTTGTTTTTCTTATTTTTGTTTGATATTCGCTCGAATCCTTGATTTAAAGCTGAACTTGAAGGTATTAAGTCGAACGTTTCCTTGATTTTTCGCAGATTTTGATCAATCGTGCTGTAGTTGAATTTGGAACCAGCATTTGAATTGTAGCTAAACGATTTCTTATAAATGTCGTCTGTCCAAATCAAAGACCTTTTCTGATGTTGTGGTTCGGAATAAATGTGCTAAATATAAATATATACATATATATATAGTGTTAAATAGAAAATAAATAAAAATATTGTTTTTAGTCTATGCTTTTGACTTTACCGAGATGCTGGTGTCCTGGGTTAAAGGCACATTATTTCTAATTATGTCCTCCGAGTGGTGATGATAATAAAATTGTGGCTTTTGGGTCTGGGCGTGTCTTCGGCTGGTGCTGCTAATAATGTCACTGCTATTGTGCAGTGCATGATTGCCATTTGTGAAGCTTATAAAACTATTTTCGTTCTCACTGCCAAATAGATCATCTATAAAAGTTAAGTTTACTAAACTCGCTTGGATAAATGTAGAAAGTAGCAAATAACATTGTATACATAAAGACGTGGAACAAGATGCAAGTCCAAATGAGGTTAATCTAAGATGATAAAATACAGATTAAAAACTTGTAGGTCAAGAACAGTTTCTTTATATCAAACCTTTTTTCTGCGCTCGTATTTGGTGAATGATGCAAACGGGACCAGCGATATAGTGAGAAACGCCCCACAAGCAACGCCAGCCATTAATCCTGCGAAATTAAGCTGATACGGTAATGTGCCAATGCCGAAGAGCACCGAGCATAGTACCAGAAGCTTAAAAAAGCGCCACATACGGTTTTTGTAAGTGTTTCCAATGCATCCAAATAAGTAAGGCCAACAGCGAAGCTACAACTCCGCACAAAGAGGCAGATGGCCCCACCTATTGGTAAACAAAATGTTAATTAAGCTATAATCGCATACACTATAGTAACAAACACAAGATAATAAGTGCACTAATCAGCTGGTATTACGAGTATTAAATAACTCAAAATCTCACTTTATATAAATCTCATTTTTCTTGTCTCAACTTTCCCTATAATCATTGAAAAATGTAAAAAAAAAACGTATACTAGCTTTAGGCAAATTTATGTAACATGCATAAGGAGACGTATCAGACCCCAAAAGCTAGTCATATTTTTACTAAAGATCACTAGCCTTGTCGATTGAGCCTTATCCGTTTGTCTGTTTGAACTAGAGGTGGGCGCGGGCCGTGTTTTTTTCGTGGCCCGCGGGCTTTTGCCAAAAAAACGTGCTCGTGCCTAAAAATCGAGTTTCGTTCGTGTTCGTGCGGGCCCCGGGCCTAAGAAAAAAGCCCGGAGGCCCGCAAAAGCCCGAAGGCCCGCAAAAGTCCGGAGGCCCGCAAAATCGAACCGCACAATCGGTAGGACTCAAGATAAAAAATTTTCCAAAAAACCAAAGTTACAATTAAATTCTTTTGATATTGAAATCGAAAAATATTTAAATGGCTGTGCAGCCATTTCAGACCAAAATGTGTTAGAATTTTGGAAATGTAGTGACCTCAAATTAATGAAAAAGACTTGCCCGTTACATTTTAGCCATTCCGGCAAGCTCAGCTACGAGCGAAAGATTATTTTCTACCTCTGGAATAATATTAAATGAGCGTCGTACACGTTTAAAAAGTTCAAACTTAGAAAAAATTTTATTTTTAAATAAGAACTTGCCATAAGTTATGTTTAAAAACCTGTATATTATAACACTGTTATTATTAATAAGTATTGGCCTTAACTAAATTTCTTTGTATATTACATACTATAAATTAAAAAAATTGCATGGGTTTTTTTTTGTTGAAATTTTCGTGTTTGGCTTGGGCCGGGCCGTGCTTTTTCAAAAAAAAATCGTGCGGGCCTCGTGCTTTTTTTTGGGACTAGGTTTCGTGCTCGTGCCGGGCCGGGCCTCAAAAAGTAGGCCCGCGCCCACCTCTAGTTTGAACGTTGAGATCTCAAGAACTTATTTTAAAAGCTAGACACACTAGATATGGCATAACTGAGTGAAATAGCTGAAGGTTTCAGAAAACTTTGTCATTGAATCTGTTAGTGTATTTGTAACGATTTTTTAAAACGGGAAGGTTATCTTGTTGTCGTGCTCACCCGAGTACATTTCTACAAGAACATGGTCATAATTATATATATACAAAAAAATATATATATATAATATGTATAAATATATAAATATATATATAAATATATATATATATATATATATATGTATATATTTATACATATTATATATATATTTTTTTTGTATATATATAATTATGACCATGTTCTTGTAGAAATGTACTGGGTGAGCACGACAACAAGATATATATATATATATATATATATATATATATATCAATCAAAAATATGAAAAAAAGAAAAAAATATGAACAAGTTACAACTCGTACGCGTGTCGGCAGAGCTTCTTCAGAGGCCTTTCCTATGTGCTGCGCATGGGGTTGTGGGTACCACTGTTTTATACACTGATAATTTACGTTATTTATAAAATTTAAACTGGTCTTCATTTAAAAACCTGTATTTCGGCCGATTGTTCCTATATGTGATAATAGTCCGATTTTGATGAAATTTTATATGCATATTACATATATAGAGTCATTTTGATTGCATAATCTAAAGAAATAACAAAAATTGGACGATAGTTCGTATGGCAGCTATACGATATATTGGTCCGATGCGGCTCGTTCCGACTTATATAAAGCGTGTAGCAATGAAAAGCATGTGTACATAGGTCTAAACTGTGAGAGTAGTTTGCGTTGCAACAGACGGACAAACGGCTAGTTCGATTCCTGGGCTGATGCTGATTCAGAATATATGTATATACTTAAAGGGTCAGAGATGTGTCCTGAGGTGCGTTGCAAACTCCTGGCCAAAATTAATATACCCTACGCAAGGGTGTATAATATCAAATATATCAAAAATATATATATAGAAAACATACATGTAAAAAATATATATATATATATATATTTTCACGCGTAAAGTTAGAATACCCATTAAAAAGCTAATAAAGATGGTAATGGTATCTCGATGGTAATTGGGGATATAAATAATACTTGCCTCTGGTCGATGTGGTACAAACACTGCGCTGGTAAGGTTCCCAGCCATTCCCGACATAATGTAAACAATGGCGGTACGTATTGTTCCAATCAAACGCTCCAAATCGGCAAGAAACAAATGCTGAAATATGAGTGTTATAACAAGGTGTAGAACACCCGCATGCATGCACAATGAAGTGAGCAGTCTGTAAATCTGATCAGGAATTTCCAAAGATATAAACGGGAACATGCCACAGACGTTATTTAGGCAGGATATCTGGTGTTAAACGTATAATGAAAATATATATAATCAGTCAGTAAAGACATTTTTGAAGCTTAACACAACCTGCGAGCAGAGTGAGGCTTCTTCGTGAAAATATCCGTTTACAAAATCACAATATTCTCGTGTCGTTATCCGGCATTCGCCGTAGAGTCCTGTGCAACAGGGGTGTCCAATAACCTCGCACACCATATGCTCGGCAGTATGGTCCTTATAGCGATAACGTTGCGAAAATGAATTTGTTTTCCGACATATTGGCCACTTGGTGATGTCGTCGGGCCACTCGTATGGAGCTATAGAGGCTGGCGCATCGCAAAACTTGGGATCTAGACCACAAACGGAACCCGATATTCGGCCACCAGGTCCAGACTCACCAGGTGACCATTTCTTCCAAGTTGATATGGATTTCTGAAAAATATGGGAAACTGTTTTATTAAGGGAAACGATATCTATTGTATTTATTTTATATCTGTTACGCACTGTAGGATATAGGCCACGGATGGAACAATCCGCTTGTGAGCTCTGCACACAGCCAGAATCATCGTTTCGTATGCAGCATGCGGTTTCTCGCTCCTGTCTTCTGGTTTTAGTAAGTACATCGATAATCTTTATATCTCGCCGCATGCAAGCAGAAAACTTTGCACCCATGTGGACAAGGTCATTGTTACGTGGTCCGATCCATAAGTTACGCTGCTCCACATGTTGCACTGTTTGCAAACTTAAGCTGGTCACAAGCACTTGACCAGTCTTCTGCTCTACTCCCAATCCAATGGGAGCGATGCCGTAACAGACAAGCGACAAAATCAGTACTACAATGTGAACTGTATTTATCCAGTATGTGAAAAAGGGGCGATGATCTGTTCGATCATCTAGATCATCAATCGAAAAGTATTTAATTTGTCGCAACTGTGGTCGCCGTGAATTCTCAAGTACCCCGTCGAGCAGTTGAGCTGTTATACGTGAGCCGCGGTTTATTGCTGTTGTAGAATTTGAGGTTCGCAGCGCAGCGACGAATTGGCCCTGCCCCGAACTTGCCAACAGATGAGCCTGATGTTGCTGTTGCTGCTGGTGATGATGATGTAAAGCCGGCTCCTGGCTGCTCATTAAATTGACGTCACTACTGCCTGTTAGGGCTGTTGTGCGCCAGCCATTATGATGCCGCTCGCTCATGTAGACGCCATCCAGGTTTAATCCTTGTTGATTATTTGTTTTATTGCCCACTTCTTCGTTTGTAGTAGAGCCGGAAACGGCCCCGTCACTGGGCATGTCAAAGAAGAGTTCATCTTCGATTAAAGATGCCAGGTTAGACTCAGCCTCTAGGTCCAGACTAGTATGCTCCCGAATGGGAGCAAAGCTGCGCGACCATTGGCGTTGTCGTTGTCGCTTGCCGACAATATGTCCCTGACCGTGCTCAAACTCTTTCGACTGCCGGTTAAACATGTTGATTATGTAGCCGAAACTGGTCATGAACATTTTGGCTACGGTAGCCTTGCGCTCCACAAATTCACCTGCGTGAAAATCGCGCTCAGTTCCTAGTCCAACTTCAGACATATCTCTATTTTGCTGCTGTGCTGGCAGTATATCCGGCCGCTCGGTCGCTGTATCAGAATATTCCATAACGTCTGTGTTGTAATCAAAGGAACCGAAGCGTCGTATGGCTAAGCGTCGATGGCGTCCATGCCATAACGCAAAATCTGATTCTTCACTACTCAACTCAACGCCAAAAAAGCGAGACAGCTCACACCGCATGTAGATGCCGAGACGTTTTTTGCAGGAATAGCGATGGGGCTGTTGTTGTTGTTGTTGCTGCAGTTGCTGCTGTTGTTGGTGAGAATGTGGGTGTTGTTGATGGGGTATCATTTGCAGCGCTTGCTGTGGAGCTGAATACAACGGCTGCCGAGAAAATGAAATGGTATTCCCATTGGAACTAGCTTGTCTCGACTCCACGGCGATTGCCGCTGGCGAAAGTGTCATCATCAATTGCTGCTGCTGCTGTTGCTCCTGTTCCCGGTCTCGCTCCTGGTGCTGCTGCTGTTGCTTTATCGCAGATACAATCAATGGGGTATGCGGTAGATGCACCGCTACCGGCACTGGACTAATAGGGCCCGTCGTCTGTGTAGTCTGGTGCACTCCAGTTGTCCGTCGTGCTGTGTTACAGTGCAAACAGGTGCCCCCCGGTGGTGCTGCCCTCAGTCGAAGTCTGCAAACCGACAATGGAATCTGTGTCAGCGGCTAAACGTAGCTTAGGTGAGCAGGCGCTGGGAGATTGCGTTTCCGGTGAAATGCCAATGATCATATCTGAGCTACAAGCACAGCTCGTCGCAACCGAGGAGGTTTGTGCGCTCTTCGTGACAGACTCTATTTCGTTCGGCAAATGGCAGCATACAGATTTGGCCCGATAATTGTAGGCCATTGGCATGTTAACGTACTGCTCTGCGTAGGAATCGGCTGTTGCCGGCGGAGTCGGCACGTACCGTTTGACTGGCGTGTGCACCGTGGTAGCCAAATAGTTGCTGCCTACCGACGACATTGGGTAATACCGACCAGTAGAGGCGCCAGATAAAGCAGGAGACTTCTGGCCTGGTTCTCGATAACGTTCCAAGCGAATCTTGGAATTGGGTGACATGGATCGTACGCTATGTACTTTATGTGGCGCCTGTGGCGCTGCCACCGGGACACTGGTGCCTGAATTGCTGGTGCAAAGTGACGATATAGAGTTGGAAGACGAGAGTGGATAAATCTGAGATTGCAAATGAGGGTGCAGATGGGAGTGGGAGTGAGGATGGGAATGTGCATGTGAATGGGTATGCGAGTGGACCTGCGAATGGACATGTGAAGGGACATGCGTTTGGGAAGGCCCATGAAAATGGTTGAGGTTGAGTGGCTGCATATGACCAGTCATGTGGGAATCGCTATTGGGCGCCGGCGATGGTGGCGGATGTAGGCAGCTATTCATTAAAGTTTCATCAAACTTCTCCTGCGGCGCAATTGTTAGTTTAACCGACTGTGGCAAAAATAATTCATTTGGGTGAGGGCTGAACCGGCCAGCGGATGATAATTCCGCACTACCGCCTGTTACTGTTACTGTTCCAGAACCAGCATTATCTGAATCATTTGATTTGAGCGATAACTGCGGCGGATGATAACTGAGCGATTTCCTTCGTCCATTTCCAACTGACATGCTTAGCGTATTATACTCTGCAGTATTTCCATTTCCAATTCGAGGACGCTGCGCCGTTGTCAGCCCCATCAATAGTTCTCCACCAACAGGATTCATTGCAAAATTCGACCTTTACTGTTCGATCTGGAAAATGTACATATTATACCCTTAGATCATTCAAAATGTTAAGAAAGTGTCTGCTATAATACGTTTGTCCAAAAAGATGTAACATGTACAATCAAAAACTTGACGAATGCTACAGGCAAACACACGCGTAACTAAGATACCCTTCGCTCAATTAAGAAGAAGTCTTAGTTAGTTGCTGAAATTTTTTAGTTGCTGAGATTTTGATGCTTAAATGGACGGACAGACAGACAGCAGACGGACATCAATAGACTCGCCTTGTGATCAATAATATGTGTATAGTCTTTACGGGGATTGTTACATACATGTTCTTAAAGTTAGTATACACTTCTTAACTATTTTCAATAGTCCATGGCTTTATAAATATGGTAAAGGTTAAATAGCTGCCTGCGTCACCGATTTTGTTTTTTACTGATATGGCTATATATATCATGATTTTAGGTTAAAGAATTATTTGGTGGTCGCTTTTAGATTTTTTTAAATTGAATTTTGAAAATAATTAAATTCATATATATTATGTTGTTGCCTTTTTGCGCATTGGGCTGCACTATTGCTGTGAGGAGTGTCGTGAGGTGCAAAATGAAATGAGATCTTTCATGCGGCAGACACGGAAAGGCTTTAGGGAATTGTTTAGTAGTTTTCGTACGCTATCTCAACAGTTCTCTAAGCTGGACTCAGAATTTAATGGCCTTCAGCTGTTGAGTGAGTCCCCGAAGCGCAAAAAAAAATCTACGCGCAAAGAAGAAACCCTGTCTGCTGCCATTTTGCCTTCGACCGCCTCCGCTCAGCATGGTACTCCGTTGACACAGCCGTTGAAACCGATCACCACATCTGTGGTAACGAGATCGGCGGCTCAGAAGAATTCGGTTCCCGAATCGGTCAACAACGAGTCTCTGCAGCCAATGACGCCAAACGTGTCCTCTACGTCATCTCCTGCCATAGTCTCGATACCTGTGTCTGATTTACCCAGGGCTACAACCACTGATTCTTTATCAGTGGTGCCCAAGCCTATTGTAGGGATTCCCCCGAGGAAGCAAATCTTTGTTTCCAGGCTTGCCCCTGATCTGACATCTGATGATGTCATGGCTTATATTCAAGCTAAAATACAAGCCACTGAGATAAAGGTGGAAAAATTTAAGTTCTCTTATGAACGGGACATATCATCCTTTAAACTTTGTGTACCCAATGAATGCTTTAACCTCATATGCACGGCAGATTTTTGGCCAGCTCATATTATGGTTAAAGAATTCGAGGCAAAGAAGAAAAAGAATCGGCATCCGATTAGACTTACTTTGCCGAACCAGACCACTGCGCCTAATACGACGACGACAAAAAACTAAGTTCGTGTCTTTCTTTCTCTTATCAAAATGTAACTTCTCTTTTTCTTGCCTACCAAAACGTTAGAGGCCTTAACACTAAGCTTTCTAAGCTGTATGCTGATTCTGTATCCTTTGATTACCACTTACTAATATTTACTGAAACTTGGTTGAAACCAGAAGTTGAAAGTTGCTCGATTTTCCCAGACACGTACACCTGTTTTAGATGTGATCGTTTATCACGAACAGGAGGTGGTGTTCTAATAGCTGTAAAGTCAGACCTTTCTTCTGAATTAGTTTCAATTGACCATAGTGAACTTTTAGAATTCGTATGTGCAAAAGTAACACTGTATCAAATTTCAATTTATATTACCTGTTCTTACATTCCCCCCTCATCTGATATTTCCGTCTACTTGGACCATCTTTCAGCTATTCAAACTGTTGCATCCAAACTATCTGATAGGGATTATCTACTAGCTTTTGGTGATTTTAACTTACCAGAAGTTGGTTGGTCATCTCAATCCGGTATTCTGGCGCCCTCTATCTATAATTCTTTTTTAAATGGCCTATCAGAACTTTCTTTATTTCAAATTAATAATATTCCTAATTGTAGCGGTAGAACTCTTGATTTAGTTTTCTCTTCTGATATACTTTTTAACACTATCTCCAGAATTGATCCCTTAGTACATCCTGAAGATCCCTACCATCCTACGTTTGACCTTGTTCTAGCTCTGCCTACTCCAATGCAAATTGCATCTGTTCCTCGTAAAGTAAAATCACGTTGTTTCCGTAAGACCGACTTTGAAAAACTTAATCATTTAATTTTAGAACATGATTGGTCATTTTTGTATTCATGTTCTGACTTAAATACTTGCATCTCATTTTTTTATTCCTCCATGAATTCATTTTTCGACCAATGTGTTCCTCTTGCTTTCCCAGTAAAGTCAAACAGGCCACCTTGGTTCTCTCGTGAACTTATGAGTTTAAAAAATTTGAAATCTCGGTATTTTAAAAAATTTTAACTCACTCGTAAACCTTTTGACTTTTCAAGATATATTGCTGTTAGAGCAAACTTTATTGCTCTAAATGCAAATTGTTACAACGAGTATTTGAGTCGTTGTCGTTTGCAGTTCGCTAAGGACCCTAAGCAGTTTTACAACTTTGTCAACCTGAAACGTAGATCCAGTAGATTCCCATCCTCGTTATTTTTCGGAGAAAATGAAGCAACCACTGATCAGGCCGCAGCCGATTTTTTTGCAGACTTTTTTTCAATCTACCTACTCAACTAATCCGTATAGTTCTTCCATACATCCTTACCCGTACCCTATTAATAATTTTAACACTCTTTTTTGTCCTACTATTAACAAAACTTCTTTACTTAGTGATCTGAAATCTTTTAAACCTGTTTTCTCTCCTGGCCCTGATGGAGTTCCAGGATGTGTTCTAAGATTTTGTGCTGACTCACTTCTTAACCCAATTTTTAAGCTGCTTGACTTGTCACTGTCTAACAGTTATTTTCCACCCATTTGGAAAAACTCTTTTTCCATTCCTCTTCACAAAAGTGGTTCTAACCATGATGTGAAGAACTATAGGTGTATATCCAAATTGTCTGCAATACCTAAGATTTTTGAAAAAAATCTTACGGCTCAATTAACCTTTATGTGTAAATCGATAATTTCGCCCCATCAACATGGGTTTGTAAAGGCAAGATCTACAGCTTCTAATCTTCTAGAATTTTCTTCCCGCATTACTTTAGGATTTCGAAAAAAAATGCAAACTGATGTCGTCTATACTGACTTCAGTAAAGCATTTGATTCCGTAAATCATAATCTCTTGATTCATAAGTTAAATTTAATCGGTTTTCCACAAAAGCTTATTTTGTGGATATCCGATTATTTAGCTAACAGGTCTCAACGAGTTCTTTTTAAATACTGTCTATCAAAGCCAATCTTAGTAACTTCTGGTGTTCCTCAGGGCAGCCATCTTGGACCTTTGCTTTTTAACCTTTTTATCAACGATCTTCCTTCAATACTTCTTCACTCTAATATCCTTATGTATGCTGATGACGTGAAACTCTGTTTGACGTATAGTGATCCTACACTCAACTTCCTCCAAACAGATCTTGATTTGCTCTTTGCTTGGTGCAGGCATAATCTGCTGCATCTTAACTGTTTGAAGTGCAAAGTTATGTCATTTTACAGAGGTAGCTATCACGTCTTCAACTATGCATTTGATTTAAACTTCCTTTCAAGAATAACCGAGGTAAACGATCTAGGTATTCTCTTTGATCATAGATTGAAATTTGATCGTCACATTGCGCAAATTGTCAATAAGGCATTTCGAGTACTTGGTTTCATAAAAAGATGGGCCAAAGAATTTAGAGATCCTTATACGACAAAATTACTTTACACTTCTCTTGTTCGTCCAATTCTTGAATATGGATCTTGCGTATGGTCGCCGCAATATCATATTCACCAAGATAGAATTGAGTCTGTTCAAAAGCAATTTTTACTTTTCGCTTTGCGTAGTTTTAACTGGGTACCAGGTGTAGACTTGCCATCTTATTCTAGTAGACTGCTTCTTATTAACCTACCTTCTCTTACTAATCGTCGTATTATGTTAGGTGTTACGTTTCTTTTCAAACTAATCAAGTACGACATTGATTCTCCTATTCTGCTTAACCAAATTAATTTCTGTATTCCTTCTAGAGTAACTCGTAATTTTTTGCCACTTTCCTTGGACTTTTGTCATAATAATTATAGCTTGCATGATCCCTTTCGAGTTCTCTGTGCCGATTACAATAGACTGTTTAGAGTTTTCAATTCAGAGTCCTCCCTTAATTCGATCAAATTATCCATTCTTAACTACTTAACACTTAACAACAATTAACACTAATCCACCGATCTGATTGGGTTTTACTGGGTTTTCCCCAATCCCTTTGCAACAAATGTTGGATCGGTTTCTTTTTATTATCCCAGTTTAAATTTTAAATTTTAAATTTTAATCTTTAAATTTAATTTTAATTTAAATAAAATATAATATTAATAATATTTTTTACATTCCATTACTTAAATTTTATTGTCAACTCTTTACCCAGTCGACTGCCATTAGTTGACATTAAATAAATAAAATAAAATAAAATAAAGGCGCCAGTCTGCCTGCAACATTTTGTGATGTTACAGTGTCCAATAAACCGATTAATTTGAAATGAAAACTGAGCAAGCAAGAAAATTCAAAGTGCTTAGAAAAAAACCGCGGGCTGCAGGCAAAAAATTTTTGAAAAAATAAAATCGCGCGCGCCTATAAAAAAAAAAAAAAAAAAAAAAATTTTGCCTACGGCGCTCTATTCTTCAACAAAAAAACTTTGTTTGCAGCACATATATGATATTTTGAAAGCATATTGCGCTTTTAAACATCTTCGTTGGCGCCAGTCTACCGACCTCCGACTTCAGTTGCAGGCGCCGAAATTCTTACCCATTATGCAACTCATAAAAAAAAAAATTATTATGTCTAAATAACATTTCGTTTGAAATAAATCGCTTGTATTCCACTGTGCGCATCATTGTGACGTTTTACTTTAATTATTTTCAAAATTCAATTAAAAAAAAAACTAGAAGCGACAGCTTTAAACAAAATCGGTGACGCATGCAGCTATTTAACCTTTACCATAAATATTGATGTCTTTTTTTTATAAGATTATTAACATTTTATTAAAAAATTAAAAAGTAAAATTTGTTGGTCAAATTTATTTTTAAAATTAAAAAATAAACCAGATAAACCAGGTAGATACTCTTTGCTCAGTTTTGAAAAACCGTAACAAATTGACTAACTAGTTTTGAAACAAAAACTTCTACCGTCTAATGCGTTTCCACTCTTACACACATTTGCAGGCACCAGAACCAGCAAGCTCTGGCAGCGCTCTGCTCGGAACTTTGGGGACTAAAGTGACTGAAATAACATCTGTGTTTATTCCTCGATCGGATTAAAATTGGAAGAAAGGTCTACACTGTAGTGATTTAAGAATATATCAAAATCAGAAAGTTGTATGTATTTTTTATAAATCGAAATAAAAATTTAACTATTGATTTCCATGCGCAATGACCATGGCATCAAACATTTAAAATAAACTTGTTTCGCTTAAAGTATACATACCTAATTTAAATTAAGCTGGTATAATAATAACTAGGATCTTGATGTTTAAACAGACAAACAAACACACAACGGACATGGCTCAGTCGACTTGTCTATTGATATTGACTAAAAATATATGAATATACATATGTACATGTGAAAATACTAAACTTTGAAGGGTCTGCCGAAGGAAGTTATAATACCTATTATTTTGTGGAGACACATTACTATGCCCTTTACTATATTAATTCAAAACAGTCTCTAACACAATGTAATATAGTTATACTAGATTGTTTTAAAAAGTTTTCATTAATCAATGAAATATAGTTATACTAGATTGTTTTAAAAAGTTTTCATTTATCGATTTTTTCAGGATGTGCACTTGGTAACATTTTGCGCAACTCACCATTATACGAGTTTAAAAGAACATTTAATTTCCTTTGAGTTTCATGGTGTGTTATATTGCCTTTTGTTCATTTTTTATAATTTTTTACACTTGTTTTAATGATTGATCTATAAATTATTCGCCAAACTACGAACAGAGTAATTTAATTGAAAAATCGACACGCATGAGTGAATGTACATACATACATATGTGCAAAAAGTGTGTTGGCACGTATATGTACAGGCAATGCCTACAAACATACATATGTATGTATGTACATTAGTGGAACTTGGCACAGGCACGTAAGTACGCATGCGTGGTTTTGTGGAGCCATTTGGCAATTATATTACAAATAGAAAAATATCAAAATAATTTGAAATATTTAATACTTTTGAAATTTAATGTTCAATTCAACTACACAATTAATCTAAATACAATTATTATGACGATAATCAATTGATAGACGTAGATATGCAAAAAAGTAATATTTACTTATAATTAATCCAATATTTAATTTAAGAATGTAAACTTCTTAATACATTTTTATTTTGATTAAGGAAGTTTGCATGACACCCTTTTTGAAAATTTTTAAATATGCAGGGTATGTAAACTACTTAAAAGAGAAAAACCTTCACATCTATTCAGTTGTTTTTTGTGCGTAAGACGGGTCTGTCGATCGTGTTTCGGGTGCATTGCAATAAAATACAAGCACTAGTTTATTACATTCAGATAACCAGTTTTTAATAGAAGAATGAAGTCGGTTTTTTTACAATTCGTTTTTTTGTATAATTTTCCTTCAATACTTTTTTATTAGCGGACTCATTTGAGACTGCCTTTGCATTCCAAAAGAACAATAATAATCAGAAATCGTCAGTATTTCAAATTGTAAACGAGTGGAAGTACTTGGATTTTGAGTATCCCACTTTTGTTGAAAGACAAGCGGCCATATTAAACGGGTAAATCGAACGATAATCAGTTCAGTTTAATTCGTTGTGAAAATTTAGATACCATTCGCCTAGTTTTAATAAAAATACGTTATGAACGCTCTCAATTCTCTTTCACTTTTACACATTCCTACATTAGTATTAGTTAATCGGTAATATGGTAATTGGTAATATGTGGATATTTTAATGATTTTGCTACTACAATTATAACATAAACCTGCCTTGCAGCAATCAAATCATACAGTAACTTTTATGTAGTTTTTCACTTTCATCAAAATCAGAAAAGTTGAAAATGAAAAAGGTTATAAAAAACAAAAACATGAATAATGGTGTAAAACTCTTTATAATATATAACAAGTACAGAAACAATGGATAAAGATTGGTTTGAAAAAAATGTATAGCTATTTCTGTGCTTGCGTTTGCACTGATCAAAGAAGAAGAAAAAGGCGACAAAGAAGTAAGTCATGGAATCTTTTCTGTGTTAGACCTGGTGGGATCATTTGTTTAGAACAGTTTACAATATAAGTATATAGTGGAGCGGTGTAAGCAGAAAACTTTTTAGAGAATGAAGAGAAATAATTTAATCGTTAATTTATTATTTTTATTATAGCGACTTTATTCCAAAAAATAATTTACCTTTGGGCATCGATGTATATGGTAATCGAATCTTTATAACAACACCGCGCTGGAAAGATGGTGTGCCGGCAAGTTTAGTGACCGTTAAGTATCCTACAAAGGAAATAAGTCCTCAGATGCGGCCATATCCCGATTGGCAATCACACAGCAGCCCCTATAATGCCGATTGTTCTAAGCTCATATCGGTTTATCGTACTACAATCGATGCTCAGTGTAATCGGCTGTGGGTAATTGATTCGGGAATTGTAAACGCAACGATTCGATTAAATCAAATATGTCCTCCAAAAATTATTGCCTTCGATTTGACTTCGGACCGAATCGTCGTTCGATACGAGCTGCCTTCTTCACAAGTAAAGCAGGACTCATTGCACTCGAACATTGCTGTAGATGTGCAGAAAGGAAACTGTGACGATGCGCATGTTTTCGTCACAGATGTTTGGCGGTTTGGCATTGTTGTGTATAGCCTTGCGAAAAACAGAAGTTGGCGAGTGACCAACTATAACTTCTCTCCCAATCCGGTTGCTTCTGACTTTAATATTTATGGCTTAAATTTTCAATGGCTTGATGGGGTTTTTGGCATGAGTCTTAGCCAATTCAATGAGCGGCTCTTATATTTTCATCCAATGGCCAGTTTCAAGGTAAGACACACCAGGATGACAACAGGATACAGCGAAGACATTAAATTATATACTCTCACCGATTTTTTGGGTTTATTTCAGGAATTCATGGTGCCTGTAAATTTGCTGCTGGATGAATCCATTTGGACAAATAATAGTGTGGACACTGGCAAACTCTTCGTTCCAATTGGGGATCGTGGTTACAATGGACAATCTTCTACATCGGGTATTGCGCGAAATGGCGTAATGTTTTTCACTCAAGTTCAGAGGGATAATATTGGGTGCTGGGACACAGCTAAGCCTTACATTCGGGCAAACCTGGCATCACTTGTCGATGTTGACAATACTTCAAACTTGATCCAGTTTCCAAATGATTTGAAATTAGATCACGAGGAATACCAAAGTGTTTGGGTGATGAGCAATCGTTTACCGATTTATTTGTACAGTCAACTGGATTATGGAGACATTAATTTTCGGATTTTAAAAGCAGATGTTAACACAATTATTGCCAACAATATATGTAACCCAATTTACGGTACTCACAGCAATCAAAATCTAAAGTTAATATCTATTGAGGAGGGTCAGTGCTATTAAAAATATAAACTGAAAATAATGTATATGAATAAAACACAATCTTAACCCTAAAAGGCAAACCTTAGTTTATATATATATATAATTCATACAATCACTTCAAATAAAGGAAGAGTACTTATGATTTTAAAAGCTGTCGAAAATATTGTGCCTTTTTTTTTTATCTTAGATCCTTCTCTCCCAGCGCTTCTGAACATACATTGGAATCGTTGCTCTTGAGTTTTACCTGCCTGAAGACAGTGCAAAGTTGAATGTTCATATATGTATGTGTCGGAGTATAAAGATTATGCATGAACTCGAATTATTTCATCATATTATGTTTTGCGTCTTTGCATTGTGGTTGTCCGTCGTTTTTCTGCAAGTACCGTTGGAGCGGGGCGACAACGACGCGTCGCCTGTCTAGTTGCACGCCGATGCGTCGCGACGTTGCCGCCGAGTGTGGTTCGAGTTTTCGTATAGGCTGTTAGAAAACGAGCAGGGCAGTATGCTTGAGTGATCGCCTGTGAATAGTTCGAAACGTGCTGCGCTCTAATGGGAGACGAAGAGAATTCGACATACATATGTATTGTATTTGCAAAAGTATGTTCGCACATACTTATGTACATGTAAGTATATGTAGATTGTGAAATTGCTAGTATTTTGGCTCTATTTTGCACTCCATCTTCTGATTAATCGACGTATACAATGTTTAAAGTATTTATACTTAAGGTACATATTCCAAGCTGATATAAAAAACTACTAGGTATCCTCATTGGTTAATTTGTCCAATAATTATTTTCACAGCCAATGTACAATAAAATATCTTATTATAGGTTAGCTACATAAATTAACTGTCACTAATAAAATACAAAAGATAGACCAAATAAGTACCAGTCCTAACCAATAATTAGATTTGAAAGGACTTTGGAAAGGATTTGGAATTCCACTGCCCAAAAGTTCCGTACACGTAATTCTAGCAAAGTAGACCAAAAACACTGGTATTATATATTGAATACCAGCTCCGGCATAGCTTCCTGTAAACGCTACAAGACTTGACAAACTATTTGTAAAAAACGTCACGCAGAATGGAGGAATAATTGCAAGCAATGGGAAAAGTACACGGACAAATACATTGTACCTATCATAATGTGGCATATCCAAAAAAAATTGTTTGGAGATTTTGTTTGAGGGTTATCGCAATGATGGGGAAGCTGGTTGATAAGGTAAAAACTGGAAATAATGAGAGAAAATAATCAATGCCAATAAGTAAAACGGACAGAAAATCTTTTCTTATAATGTCATAAGGCACAAAATTTAGAGTATAAAGATCCTCCACGCGCTCAAAAGCAAAAATGCCAGTCATGGCTAAAACTGCATAAAAGATACAAATTACAATAAAATTAAGCGATAAAATCCTTGTAGCCATTTTCTTATTTCGTAAAGGTGCTAAAAGACCGGGAAGTGAATGATGGCACATAAAAGAGTACACACAGGCGCCAAATAACGATGGAAGACCATAGATGTTCATGCCAACTGGTTTTCCTTTTGGTCCGTTTGTCATGATCAATTTTAGTGCAATAACTATCATAAACGCAAACGCTGCAAAAAACGGAAATATGACAATAAATATAAATATAAAAACGATTTTATTTGGTTTTGTGGTAACGCACCCATCCAACGAAAGACAGCCGTAAGTATTTGTAGATATTTCGTTTTTTGCATTTCGCAGAATACAAGCGGTCCAAAAATGAGTGCAAACACTATCAAGATACTTCGGTACACGCCGAGACGCGAAATTTCATAGTTTGCCCAGCAAATGCGATCCTCATTGCTCTTTAAATCTCCAGGATAGAAGTACAATGAGTTTGAACCCGAAATTGAGATTCCTGAATTGTTGACGTGATCACTGAAATAAAAGAAAATTTAATGTTCATTTCCTCATAAAAATTGTTAAAGGATTTTTTATGAAAAATCCGTTTTAAATTTCATTATTATAAACACTTAAAAACTATAATTGATTTACAATATATATTCCTTTTTGTGCATCGTAAACTTATTACTTAAAGTTGTATACCTAATATAACATTATAACAGCATGCATACATACGAACTTAGTGTTTGTTTATATTATGACTTACCATATTACATCTCGCAGGCTTCTGGCCACCGCTGCAGAGTATATGCTCAAATCCCCGTACAGATAAACAACAAAACACAAGTAAAACAGAATGCGACCAAAGTCGTTGAAAAACAGTGTCGCCATATCACTCAATTCAAACTTGTATGACAGCTGATAGTAATGAAATTCATTTCGAGTAATTAATGGCAGTGTTTCAAAATCTGCACTATTAAACCGTTCGGATCCATTATCTTGCTCATCGCCACTATCGTTCTGGCTACGATGAGCTATTTGTAGATTCTGCCAACTTTTAATAGCATTTGCGCAGGCCATGGATTCAATTATGAAAGTGACTGTCATATAGCTCATTATTGATAATAATATTATCACCATAAGACTGAGCCACCATCCCGCAATTGCAAATACTCCAGGCAGGGTAAGCGCCCCGGTTCCAACAATTAGATTAAATATGAATATGAATGCAACCTTTAAAAGAATGGGAAATATGTTATTATATATACTTTTTTAAATTATATTTGATATTGCGGTTACCAAATTTGAGTAAGAAGCCGATGCGACTGGTGCGTTCACAAGCCCTTGGCGCTGCATTTCCTCTTGTTTGATTCTTTGTTTAATTTTTTATTATCGCAAGAGATGTGGGAAAAAACAAAATGAAAAATTCTATCGATAATTTCTTTTTTTTAGTTTGCCATCCATCTGTCCAGTGTGACCAGGGTTCGGAAAATATTCCCCACATTTTTACCACGCAAATATGTGCCAACTTTGATAAAAAAATACATTTATGGCGGCAGTGAAAGAAAAAAAATTATGAATTTTTGAACAAAGCGTTTTAAACAGTGCAAGAAATCGCGGACGACGAAAATCAATCCAGCTATCACTAAGCAATGAACACATAGAGACGTCAAACAGCCCTGGCGCAGTTTGAGAGTGATTTTGCGGACCGAGTACCCCAGAGAAGAAGAAGAACAGAAGCAGACGTCAGCTGATCGCCCGACCGGGGTACTGAGCTGTTCGGCTCTCAGTACAAACAGTGCATAGCATCAAAACTGCTTCAGGCGCACAACGACAGCGGAACGATAAGTATGTGCGTACTTCTTTGCGCTGTGCGATCGTTTCCATGTGTGCGTGTATGCATGCACGGCCTGCGTATGAATGTATGCGGTGCTTGTGAAGTTTGGCAATAGGCAAATGCTTCGGCCAGCGCGCTGGCAGCCTGAAGTCAATTTTGTATTTCGGCGACGAGAGCCTAGAGACTGAGGCACAGGGCCGTAGTGAGGGTTTTACGGGCTCCTGTGCAATACTTATCAGGACTCCTACTTAAATTACCTTAATTAATAAATATATTTGTGTTTACCAAAGGAATTAAATTGTACAAATATATCTGCATTAATAACATTTTTATGTTTGTTAAACGTGAGCCCCTGACTGTTGAGAGCCCTTCTGTGCCGCACACCCTGCGCACTTTTAGCTACGGGCCTGGTCAGCATGAAATCGACTGTGTGTTTGTTTTTGTCTTTGTCATCGAGAGCTAAGAGACCGAATTACAGTGAGCCAAAACGGTTATTTGGCGGCAATAATTTTAGCATCAGAAAACATATGTATTTATGTTTAATTTTTGAGAAGATGGGTTGAAAATTCATAATTATATTATATTGTGTAGAGCAAAATTATAATATCAAAAAAAAATTTGTGACAATTATAATTTTTTGTATATGAGTTTACCAATATTGACAAAATTTGGGAATTAAAATAAAAAATTCGGAATACATAAATATGTAATTACTAAATAAAATTATCCTTATAGAACAAGCCACATGTTTTCGGAGGTTTTAACATTTTCGCCGCAAGATAACCATTTTTGCCCACTGTACCTGTCTCTAGGCTCTCGTCGCCGAAATACAAAATTGACTTCAGGCTTCATTTGCCTATTGCCAAACTTCACAAGCACCGCATACATTCATACGCAGGCCGCGCAAGCATACACGCACACATGGAAACAATCGCACAGCACAAAGAAGTACGCACATGCTTATCGTTCCGCTGTCGTTGTGCGACTGAAGCAGTTTTGATGCTATGCACTGTTTGTACTGAGAGCCGAACAGCTCAGTACCCCGGTCGGGCGATCAGCTGACGTCTGCTTCTGTTCTTCTTCTTCTCTGGGGTACTCGGTCCGCAAAATCACTCTCAAACTGCGCCAGGGCTGTTTGACGTCTCTATGTGTTCATTGCTTAGTGCCAGCTATGTATAGTGTCGCCATCTGTTGACAGTCTGTGGAGTTACTCACTGTGCGCTGTTATTACTCATTTAGTTATGTTAAATTAAAATTGTAATGTTAAGTATCGCTTTTGCCCAGTGTGACCAAGGTTTAGAAAATATTCTCCCAACTTTTTACCACGCAAATATGTGTCAACTTTATTATGACCCCCGGCCCGAAGTGTTTCACGAGTGAGCGTTCGGCTCTCTTTGGTGAGCAATCCAGCAAACAGCGGCATCAAGTCAGTCGTAGAGCTGGGTAACTATCGATTGTTGGAACATTTGATATTTCCGATGGTTTTCAATGAAATATTCGATAGTATCACGATAGTGCTTTATTTTCTAAAAAGTGGTTAACCCATTGTAAATATCACATATCAGCTCAGCCAATGCGTTATCTATCAGTTTTTTCTTTTCTGAGGACGGAGCGTAAGTATTTGTTGTAAAAGGCACAATTGAATGCGATTTCTGTGGGATATCGTCAAAGTGAATTCGAGGGTGCAGCCTTTTTAGGTGTTCAAACAAATTTGATGTATTGCCACTTGTTTTATACACTCTTGCACAATAAATGCACTTGGTAGGCTGACCATCGTTGGACTGGTCGACGTGACCCCCCTGCTTTTGATTTGCCAACTTTTATTTTTTTCGCAACATGCGATTGATCCGCTTCTTTCTCCTTACCTGCAATTAAAACGAAAAGTTAATATCTAAGCAAAGCGGCATATATGTTATAAATGCGACTTACCCTTGACACTTGCACTTCCAACAAATTTATCCATGTTATTTATTTCTGAAACGCCGCCAACACCACTTTTTACCAACCCGTGGGTTTTTCGCCAAAATTAAGAAAATGTGATAATAACATACTCACATATGAATGTATGCGTTGTTTGTGAAGTTTGACAACAGGCAAATGCTTCGGCCAGCGCGCTGGCAGCCTGAAGTCAATTTTGTGTTTCGGCTTCGAGGGCCAAGAGGCTGAAGTACAGTGGGCAAAAATTATTATTTGGCGGCAATAACTTTTAACTTTTGAAAACATGTGTATTTATAATTTATTGAGTAGATACATTTAATATTCATAATTTTATTATATTTTTGGTAATTATATGTGCCCTCAGCTCCGATTTTTTTTAAAATTTTTTTTACAGGTAGGGCTATATTTATGATGAATTTAAGTGAATGACAGAAGTCTCGGACTCTTCTAGTTTTTAAATGAATTTTGAAAATAATTAAATTTTGCATGTATTTTGTTGTTGGCCAATTCTCAGTAAAACGTTACGATGATGCGCACAGTGGCTTACAAGCGATTTATTTCAAACGAAATGTTATTTAAACACAATAATGTTTTATTTTATGAGTTCCATATTGGTTGAAAATTTCGGCGCCTACAACTAGAACTCGGAGGTCGGCAGACTGGCGCCAACGAAGATGTTTAATAGCTCAATATGATTTTAGAATATAATATGTGTTCTGCAAAATAATATTTTTTTTAGAAGAATAGAGCGCTGCAGGCAAAAAATTTTTGAAAAAAATAAAATCGTGCGCGCGATTGCACACTGTACCGTCACAAAATGTTGCACAAAAAGGCAACAACAAAATACATGCAAATTTAATTATTTTCAAAATTCAATTAAAAAAAACTAGAAGAGTCCGAGACTTCTGTCATTCACCTAAATTCATCATAAATATAGCCCTACCTGTAATAAATATAAATACACACCGATAAATATTATAAAATAAATTGTGTAACTATAATTTTTTTTATGAGTTTTCTAATATTTCCAGAATTTGTGAATTAAAACAAATTCTGAATTCATAAATATGTCTTTACTAAATTAAATTATCCTCATAAAACATGACAGATGTTTTCTAAAGTTTTCAGATTTGGCCGCAAGATAACCATTTTTGACAACTGTGCTTTGGTCTCTTGGCCCTGGCCGGCGAAACACAAAATTGACTTCAGGCTGCCAGCTCGCTGGCCGAAGTATTTGCCTGTTGTCAAACTTCACAAGCAACGCATATATTCATATGCGAGCTTGTGCATACATAGCACACATACATTAAAACGATGGCTAGCGCAAAGAAATATGCCCATGCTCATTGTTTCGCTGCCGTTGTGCGTCTGAGTTAGAGCTGGAAAGAATATCGACGATATATCGATACTGCGATATTTTTCGAAGTTTTTAAACATCGATGTTCGATATTCAACTAAAAATTTTCTATGGGAAATCAGGACTTTTCGAAGGCTATATCTTCTAAACCAAGCCGAAAACAAAAAATTAGATGTATATGCATCAATCATCAGATCTTGACACCTCGGAAACTGCAATACCTCTTTTGATTAATTTTATATATACATTAACAGCTAGCGCTCTAATAAACTTCCATATATCGATACATCGATATTTTTAAAGAAAACTACCGAAACATCGATGTACGTAAATATCGATGTTTTTCCAGCTCTAGACTGCGTTGACGTCGCGTTTGCCGTTTCTGGATTGCTCACCAAAGAGAGCCGAACGCTCACTCGAATAAACCGAAGACCACTGGTCAAGTACTTCGCTGGTTAAGCACTCTATATGTTCGATGCTTAGTGTCTATATGTTCGATTCTTAGTGGTTAATGTTAATCAACAGTTTACTCAAAACTGTCGGTGTGGCAACGCTGCGTCGTCAGCTGTTATCACTGTTAATGTGTGTTGCCAACTCAACTATTTTCTAACCAGTTCTGGCTATTTTGGATGACCGAAAACTAGAAAATTGTTCATTTAGCTATAAACGGTTTTTCAGCTATTCTTATCAAAAGCTCAGCTAGTTTTTAGCTATATTTCACAATACAAAAATATTTACTTTTCGCAAAATAGTTCTGCAAAAAATGGCCATAACTCTTCACAAAAAATAATGACCAGCAGATGTGTTACAGACTGCTTTTCGTCGGTAGGGCCGCGCCAGCTAGCTCGGCAGCACTTGGGGAGGGGTTCTTCCTCCTGCCCTGCAATCCGCACCAAAATATCGATACTCATCGGTATTTACACAAAAGACGCATCACTGACAAAAGGTAAACAAACCAAAATGCACATAAAATACATATTTTAAGACATTTCAATTAATTTACAGGCACAAACTACTCTACGAGGGACAATTGAACAACAACAACAGCCATTGGTGACAGCCAAGTCACCGCGCCCCCACCCAACCATGTGATGCTCCTGCCCAGGAGTATCGGAGCATCACCCAAGTCTGCGAGCCCGTTCCTGGTCAACTAAGGCCGACCCATCTCCCCTAAAAAAGGTAACTAGCAAATCATTTCTTTTTTATATTCTTTTACATTTATTTACTATATCCTACTCCTATCATCTTTTCTAGCCACGTGGACCTAACATGCTAAAACGACTAACTAACGCAAAATCTTAAAACTAATAACATTTTAAATCTAAAGGATTATAGCTAATGGGACATTATTTGTTTCTTCTCAGGTCATGGATATGCCTACAGGCAAAGGAGGGCCCACAGCAGCCGAGATGGACGAGCTGCTACTGTTTGTGGTCGCTGATGTTGATCTGGCCTGTTGGCCAAAATGCAGGATTTGCTGCTGCTGCTCTGGCAGACCGGAAAAACATATACGGCTGCTGGCGTGGCACCAGCCAGCCGTGGTACGGGAGTCGTGGCTGGATGGTTGAGACGATATGGGCCGTGGAGGATCCCTACATGGACCGGACTCACCAGAGTAGGTAGGCGTTCGAGCCGAGGGAAAGTCCAGGAGTCCCTGCGTCTGCACACACACAAAACATCGTATTAATAAATTAACAATTATACCAAAAAAAAAACTATCACGCACTTAAATGTTTTGCAGATATTATCTGCGCCGACCGCTCGCTCGAATGTTACTGAGGAGTCGGCCGCCCTTGAGAGAGATGTTAGCGGTCATATGCCTGGGCATTCGGGCATCTGCCGACGGTTCGAACGGCGCTTGACAAAAAACGGGAACATTGGGTCGCCGACCGATCTGGCTGTTAACAGGCCCAAGGTCCCGTTTAGGCTCGCACTGCTTGCTCCGCTAGCAGATGTTGCTCATACCAGGGCAGCTGTGTTCATCGATATACGTCTATCGACACTCGAAATGAACACAGCCGATTCGCAGAATGCAACAGATGTACTAATATGTATGTCGATTACTTTTCGATATACGAGTACTTGCATGCTGCCATCTCTAGTTGGCAATTCACATCGTTAGAAGTTAAAAGAATGCTAAACAGAAATTCAAGCATGCGCCAAAATGCAGAAAGAATATAAACAAAAAGCTCGTGATGTGTGGATGAACGATGAACGTTTTAAAACATTTATTAAAAAGGTACGTGAATGATCCGACAAAAGTGTTCTGCACATATTGCAAGTGTACACTGAATGCAAAATTGTGGGATTTGAAATCCCATGTGGAAACAAAAAAAAACATAAGGGCAGTATTGCGTCCTTAAAACAAAAATGCAACCATTGACTTTCCCTTCTTTCAAAGCAGGAAGCAGGTCTGTGTCTTTTGGCACAACATTGTGCTATTAGTCCAGTGGACAATTTAAGCGATTTGTGTACACACCTGTTCAATGAAAAGAACATGAAAATCCATCGCACCAAGTGTACAAATGTGATTAAAAATGTACTGGCGCCACACTTCCAAGAACGCCTGCACACCGATATTGGTGATGCCAAATTCAGTCTACTGATTGACGAATCAACCGATATTAGCGTAACAAAAGTACTTCTAGCGACATTTGTCGAATAAATATATGTAAAATACAAACAAAATATGGTTTTCATCACTTCTTTTTAACAAATCTAGTTATTTTGAACTGATTTTGCTGCGGCTATTTTCTGTTGCTATTTTTTGTGAAGGTTGCCTATTTTTGGCTATTTTCAAGAGTCAACTCAGCTATAACTATCGGTCCAGAGTTGGCAAGACTGCTGTTAATGCACTCAGCATCGAACATATAGAGTACTCTAACAGCGGAAATTACTTGCCCAATTGTGTTCGGGTTATTATGAACCCAGGGCCCGAAGTGTTTCACGAGTGAGTGATCGGATCTCTTTGGTGAGCAATCCAGAAGCAGCGAACAGCGGCATCAACTAGAGGTGGAAATAAAGCGATGTTCCCTGAATCGATTTATTTTCAAAAATTCAAGAAAAAAATTGATTTAAATCGAAAATTTGAAATAAAAGAAAAAAACGTTTTTTTTTTTTTGAAATTAGAGAAAAATTGTCAACATAATGAAGACCTCATATTGTTATTTAACAATTACCCAACTAAAAATTCTTTACAAACAAATGCTTATCCGTCGAACTACACCTAAAAAACTTAAATTTTGTACCACCCCTAGGGTGCAGCCTTTTTAGATGGTCAAACAAATTTGATGTATTGTCACTTGTTTTATACACTCTTGCACAATAAATGCACTTGGTAGACTGACCATCGTTGGACTGGTCGATGTGACCCCCTGTTTTTGATTTGCCAACTTTTATTTTTTTTCGCAAAATCCGATTGATCCGCTTTTTTCTCCTTACCTGCAATTAAAACAAAAAGTTAATATCTATGCAAAGCGACATATATGTTATAAATGCGACTTACCCTTGACACTTGCACTTCCAACAAATTTATCCATGTATAATTTATTTATTTTATTCTCTTTATTTCACAACGCCACAATTCACGTGTTCTTCCCTTTTTTCTTTCGCTCTTTACAATGTGACCAACTTATGCTATTTTTTTAATAATAGACATTGTTATCGATATGTACATATTATTATCGCTTTTAATTTGGTATTTACATTCGGCCAATCCTGACAATAGATCGGCCTCATCTTATTTTTATTCCCAAACAAGACTTTATTATTTTATCGCACAATTGTATCCACGGTTTTAGCCTAGCTGGTTCCAGAATGCCCTTGTATGGCAACTGTGTAAGTTGACAGTTGTCAACATCTACTATTTCATATCTGTCATTAGGCAGAATTCGACTAACCTTATAGGGCCCACGATATTTTGGCGCAAACTTTTTACATACACCAGAAGTTACATCCACATTCCGGATCGCAACAAAATCACCTAACGCATACTTCAGAGGTGCCTTGTGTCTTAGGGAATAATGCGCTTCATTATACTCCTGGGACTTCCGGATATTATCTCCTGCCTGACACCTAATGGTTTCTAAAACTACCGGTTGATCTGGTCCTAACTTCTCCTCAAGATATTCGGTCAATTCATCAAATACGGGTCCTCTCTGCTCACATCCAAACAGCAAAATTGATGGTGTCTTTTTGGTACTACACTGGATCGAATTATTTAGATCAAACTCTACTCGGGAAACTAACTTATACCAATCTGCCTGATTTAAAGGCTCAGATAATATACCTAACATCGGAGTTAACACACGGTTTACTCTCTCAACTTGTCCATTGGCCTGGGGTGCTGCCGTTGCCACCTTTATATGTTCGATATTGCGGCTCTCTAGGAAATTACTGAGCTCGAGTGATGTAATACACGTTCCCCGATCGGAAACGATTCTACGCGGTCGGCTATAATACTCAAAGTACTTCTCTAAGGCGGCATTCACCTCTCTCGTGCTAGTGGAATTCACAGGGTACAATTTAACAAACTTGGTAAAGGCGTCTATTGTCACTAGCAAATGTTTCCTCTTCGAATTTATACTCGGCAATGGTCCTAGGTGATCTATATGAACCGTATCAAAGGGAGTTGGGCTTTTTGGTATACTATGTAGTGGCCTGTTGTGTATTGCCCTCGGAACGGAATGAAGGATACACGGCAAGCAGTTGCGAATATATTTCTCGACTTTACTTCTCATAAGAGGAAACCAATAACTTTGCTTCAACTTTCCAATACACTTATCTGCAGCAAGGTGGCCTAACTTTTCATGACATTTTCTTATGACCTCCTCCTGCATGCAACTAGGGGCGTACAAGTACAAATTCCTATCAAGATCACTCCTATAAACGATTCCATCTACTAGCTCAAATCCGGGGACTTCCTTTTTCTCTAAGTTTTATCTCAACGCACGCAATTCGGAATCCCTTGACTGCTCGGTCTGCAATAATAAATCAATATCGCCAGGGGTAGCTCCTACAACTCCAACCATTAATTCGGGCATGGCTATAGTAGAAGGCGACGGAACTCGGTTTGTGTCATCACACGGTACTACAGAGCCGTTCAACAACAAGGGTTCATCTAAATCTTCTGTTTTTCTACACGGTAACGGTTCACTATAGGGTCTAACGGGTCTATAAAGGGTCGCACTTTCACATAGTTTTTCAACACGATCTACTTATTTTTCTGTACGAAAATCGCACGGATCATCTGTTTTGCCAGTAAGATCTTCTAACAACTCGGTCTGTCTACTAAGGGCATCTACATGGTACATACTCGAACCGGGTCTATGGGCAATCGTAAAATTGTAACTTTCCAATTCTAGGGACTACCGGGCTATACGAGGATTAATTGCTTTCTTGTTCAGAGTCTGCACTAAAGAATTACAGTCGGTTACAATAAAGAAAGGACGGTGTTCCAGGTAAACACGAAATCGGCGCAACGCATAAATAATGGCCAGGGTTTCTAACTCAAAACTATGGTATCGGGACTCGGCACCTGTCCCTTTACGAGAATAATAGAATACAGGGTGGAGTTTATTGTCAGACTGTCGCTGCATCAATACAGCGCCAAATCCATGTGAACTAGCATCGGTATGCAACTCCGTTTCAGAGCTAGGATTATAGATAGCCAATACAGGGGCGGACGATAGGGCTTCTTTCAGCGTGTTGAAAGCGTATTTTTCTTGTTCGGACAAAGGAAACGGACCACCTTTTTTTAACAACTCAGTTAATGGCTTCGCAATACGTGAAAAATTTTGAACGAACTTCCGGAAATACGAAAACAATCCAAGACATGAATGCAAAGTTTTGCAATTATACGGCTCTGGGTAGTTTTTTATAACTCTTAAGTGTTGATCACTCGGAGAAATACCTTGACTGCTACTCATACCCTAAATACTCGATGCGCCTTTGCATAAATTCACTTTTTTTGAAATTGACCTCAAGATTATACTCAACCAGCCTGTCTAACAACTTTGCTAAAATATTATAATGTTCCTCCACAGATCTTGTAGCTTAAATTATGTCGTCCATGTATACCGTAACCTGACGAGCTCTAACCATATCCTGCAATACATCTGAAATAAATCTCTGAAATACAGCCGGTCCATTCTTAAGGCCAAAAGGCATTCTCAAATACTCAAATTGCACGTCAGGTGTTACAAAGGCTGTATACTTTACAGACTCTTCCTCAATTCCAATATGGTGAAACCCATTCTTCAAATCAATAGTGGTAAATACTGATTTTCCTTCTAAATACTCTAAACAATCTTCAATTAATGGGAACGGAAAGTTATCACGGATTGTCATCTTATTAAGACCACGATAATCTACACACAATCACACTTTTCCATCCTTCTTCTTTACTAGAACTACTGTTGACGCATAAGGAGAGTTACTAGGTCTTATTATATTTTCTGCTAATAATTCATTAACGGTTGTCGAGACAATTTCTCTTTCATAAAACGACAATCTCCTGTGAGGACTATAAAAGGGTGTCATGTCATTTAATCGTACTCGCGTACTGCATCTTGCTGGACCGGAACTTTTACAAAATTGTTGCATGTAATGTTCTCGAACTATTTCTTGGCAGGCGCCAGTCACCTTCTGCCCAAATTCATTACCAACGTTAATCTCACTCTCATCCAAAAGAGCAGCACAGACACTGGACAGCTCAAGGAACCATTCTCTACATCTGTTCAGGCACCAGCATGAACATGTGATAACACTGCACTAAACTGCATGGCACTGTACCGCTGTACAGTGCAAGTGGTAGCAGTCACAAGATGTTGTCCCATGCAGCGATCCCTTATCTGTGTTTACGACCGGCTACAATATTTTATGACCGCACGTACACACATGTTTACGATAAGTAAGAAGGGATCTCAACTATTCTGTATTTGTATTCAATAATAATTGTCCCACGCTGCATCTTTCAAGTGCAGCATATATAAATAGAGATAAGTGAAACAACCACACCGTGGTTCTTACAACACCGCATTAGATTTTAAGAATCAGTTCTAAATAAACTAGCAAAGTGTAGAGACCTACAATCTTCTACATAGGCAGTGGAAATAAAAACTCATTTAAAGTGTTTAGAAGTGTATTTTCTTTACAACATCTATCAGCCTCAACCGGGGATACATTTGAGTTTACAGGGTATTTTAATGGGTAATCTTTAACTAATTGAGTATTGTTTAACAAGGATGCACAGATAGATTTATGAGAAAATAAACAAGTTTTATTTTTAGAGTTCTCTTTAGTAGGGTTGCACAAAATTAATTTCATCTTCAGTGTTTTCATCATACCTATTCCCAGCAATAGCGGTGCGGGTAAAATTAACTCGGGGACAACAAAAACTTCGATTTCAAAACATCGTCCTTTAATCGTAAGTAAACATTTGACTTTTCCGTATGTCATTATTACATTCCCTCAAATTTCATGGAATGGCGTTTTGCTTAATTCTACCTTATCGAATATATTTTTGAAAATGCGCTTCGTCGCAAAGCTTACGGTACTTCCGGTGTCTAATAAAGCAATTAATTTAATATCAGTGCATCCTGTCTCACAAGGTACTCTTATACTCACTACTTCAACAAAGGACTCCTCGTTTTCGGGGCTCAAGGAATCCCCAATACCACCAACTCCCGGTTTGCCCCTGTTCGGGCACTGTCTATATTGGTGTCCCGTTTGAAAACAATTGAAGCACCCTCCTTCTGGGCGTTTGGGTCGCTGACAGTCCTTCCCAATGTGTCCTATACGGCGACAGTTAAAACATCTGATTTCGCTTAGCGGCGTCCTTTTAGCTGAATCTGTCGAACGGGCTGCAGCCTCATGAATCTTGTCGGCACGCTCCATATTCCTCTTAATCATTACCGCCTGATACCTCATCATCTTCACACGCAATTCGCTCAGTATAGCGGAGCCGCATTTCCCGAGCGGTCATCCAGGCCATCCACTATGTACTTGATTATGTCTGTCTCCTGAAAATTTCCTTGCTGCGCCAGATTCCGCATAGCAATGAAATAAGTCAGCACCGCTTCTCCTTGCAGGATTCTGCGACCCTCCAAACGCTTGGCCACTTCATGGTTCGGTGTTTCGACACCGAAAACCTTGACCAACGTATCCTTTAGTTGCTCCCACGTAGTAGTCATTTCGGACATTATATACTCCTTTACTGAACCAGAGAGCAAACGGTTAGCAAGAGTCCAGCGCCGAACACCATTCAGTCCATACATCAGGGAACCCTTTCCAACTCCCTGATCCAGACATGGACTGACAAGAAATCGTCTCCCGAGAACTTGGGAATGCTTCCCTCGATGTCGGCGACACTCAGCTGACTGCGTTCCTCTATTGCAGCCCGCTCCCCACCTTTCTCCTTCTCAGAAACCTTCAGTTTCAGTCCGCTTGGAGCCGTAGGGTTTCCAGCTCTGCCATCATATTTGGCACCGTCGCCTCCGATGACGAAATTGAATGTGCGTCATCCTGTAGCACCAGACCTGGCTGCTGTCCCTCCGCAATGCGACCATCTCCTTCCATGGCAGGCTGTGCCAACGGTTGTGCCAATTCACCATCATTATCTTCGCCACCACGCAAGTTTACTGCCTTCATCAGGTTCAGATCCAACATCTCGGTTTTGAAAAGCGCGTCACCACGGTCAGCCATTAATGTTCTTACCAAACTGCGCAGTTAGTAAATCGAGACGCCCTCGGGCACCGGCACTTTGTTTTTAGCAAGCAACTCCAAAAGCTCTAGCTTTATCAGTTTCACGACATTAATGTAACTCATATGTTCCATAATTGTCTTTTTTTGGGCAAACCCCACACCTGATTTATAATTTATTTAATTTTATTCTCTTTATTTCACAACGCCAGAATTTACGTGTTCTTCCATTTTTTTCGCTTTTTACAATGTGTCCAACTTATGCTATTTATGTAATACTAAACATTGTTATCGATATGTACATATTATTATCGCTTTTAATTTGGTATTTACACATGTTATTTATTTCTGAAACTCCGCCAACACCACATTTTACCAACGCGTGGGTTTTGCGCCAAAATTAAGACAATGTGGTAATAACACTATCGTCCACTATCGAAATCAAATATTCCATAGTGACTTGAGAAATAAATATTCAATATATCGATATTATCGTGAGTGGTTGCCCCAGCACTAGTCAGTCGCACAACGACAGCGCAATGATGAGCACGGGTGCAATTCTTTGCGCTGTGCGATCGTTTCACTGTGTGCGTATTTGAATTCACATACTCACATATGAATGTAAGTTAACACATAAGGCTAGAATAAGAAACATAAGCAATTACACATTGTAGCTCCAAGTAATTTCCGCTAACGTATGAGTTCAGCGCCCCGGCCGTTCGGTCGGCAACGGTAACCTGACACTTGAATATATTGCAAGTGGCTGCGTTATCGTTTATGCTGAGTCGGCTTGCCGACTCCAGCTTGCAGCCTCAATACATCCCTTTGTATTTCTGAGTTTTAGTTATGAATAAAGCGCACCAAAAAATAAGACGCATAAAACTGTAACTCCGGCACAAGCCGTCATTCTTATAATTGATAGAGTCACTGAGCCACAAGGCCAGAGACTAGTGAGCGAAGTAAGCTCTGTGATGAACGGACAGAGTCTTATAATTAATACATTAACATTATAAATAAATATTAAAACTAAAGTTTCTTAAAATATATTAAATTAAATTAAAGCTAAGTGTGAGGAATCTGTAAGAAAAAAATCAATTAATTAGTAAAATAATTAATGCAACTTTGCATACTTACGGGGATTATGATAGAAGTATGAGGTATCCTTAATGTTGTCTCGTCAGTGTTGTAACTTGTCCGAAAGAGAAAAGAAAGGGGGCAAGGAGGAGAATAAGTATGGCGATTTACTAGATTTTGCTAGATCATCGCAGTCATACATTCTCCTCCGCGACGACTGGGTGCCTGTGTAACAAAAAAAAAAAAAAGAGGAAAGAAAACGGAAAAAGTGTTAGTGACCAAGAAAATAAAAATTTTTGAAGTAAGTTGAACAGCAAAAATTTTTATTATATTCTGGATACTAATTACCTGGTTGGGCAGTTTTCCCATACAGCCCGAGGCGCAGTGTCAATTTACCTGCAACAGCATTTCGGGCAAAGCAGCGTTGGCGCGCTAGCAGCCTAGTGCTAGAGGGCGCGGAGTTCTGCAACGGGGCATGATCTGCGAACTCTGGAAAGAAAAAACAGAAGAGCGATGAGGACAAAAATTCACCATATATAAAAAAATCAAAGAAAATACCAGACATAATTATATACACCGAAGGCCCAGGCAAAGACAATCTGTTTGACAGGGAAATGCATTTCAAAAAAAAAAAAAGCAAAAGAAAATCAGTTAGAACAAAAACAAAGAAACGAAGCAAAGAAAACTCACCATTGCAGCAGCTTACGGCAGTGTGCAGCTTACGGCAGTTTCACAGCAGCTTACGGCAGTGTGCCACTTGCGGGAGTTTTGCAACAGTTTGGCGATCGTTCCAATTGCAGTTCTGGCTACAATTTGGCAGCAACTATTTGAGAGTCATACTTGGTATTTTTGCGGCGATTAACTAAATTCCGAAAGAGTAAAATAAATCAGTGTGATGTTAGACTAGGCAAATTAAATTAGAATAGTGCGTTAATGTCATACTAGGAAAAGGGAAAACTGTCTTAGTTGCCATATTTTTTTGTTAATTTTTCGAATCTTGCTTTATTTTCTGCCTCTGGTGTATGTAAGTTTATAAAATAAGATAAACTTTAAACACACATTTAGCAACCAACGATCTATTGGGCCCAACGGAGAACTGGGGGGTAAGTGTACACTTGTTGTATATTTATTACTACACCATTTACGAGGAAATTGCACAACATTCAAACAAAAAAAAAAATAATACAAAAATAAACATATATATATATATAAAAAGAAAACTACAGAAAACTAAGCAAGCAATAAACATTTTTATTGTTGATACCACAAATCAAAACAACAAGGGTAAACACAAAACAGCTGTTTGCATGGCACTGATCATGGCATATTAAGACCTTTTTCTGATTATGATTAAATTGTGTAGGTACTTATCTGTTATGTCAGTATAAACTGGATATCCACTGGCACTACACACAAAATCACACCCGATAAAATTTAGCTTGCGCAGCGCGAATATTTGCGTTACGAAAATTAAATGCGATAATTGCGTCTTCTAAATTGTAAACACATTGAGATGCGACTAGATCGATAGGTTTTTTGTGGAGTTTATCGAATAGTTAGTTAGCGTCGCAATCTTAATTTAAGTTATATTAATAAGATATTCGCATAGGTTTAGAAAAAATTTTATTCTTTTCTTTATTACATTATTAAGATATTAAATTATTAGGATCATATGAATACTTATTATTAAACATGAAAACGGTTAGGAATTTAATATGTATATATTTTATAAGAAATAAATGAAGAATTATATGAAGTTTAATATGGAAATCTAAACAAATTTAATAATGATTTCTGAAGGTTGATGAAAGGGTAATGTTAGGTCAGGGAGTTCTTCAAATTAGTGCGAAAAGGACTCATAGGTAGGGTGGGTAAAGACCCGGGACCTACACCAACACCAGTAGTGTCCCCGAAGTGCACCCCGTAGAAGGGTAGTGGTTCTTTTCTCGCTTTCTCTTCTCGTAAATTCTATCACTTCTTCTTTTGTTTTGTTCTTTTACTTTTCTTTTCTCATTTCTATTTTCTGACCCAAGACATAGTGGCAAAGATTCTTTTAGTTTATTTTGTGTTTCTTCCCTCATAAAAAGAGCTAGGAAGTTCTCCAAAAGAACCCCCCACAGGCTGATTTTGCTAGCCGCAAAAGAATCAAAGGGGAGGGCGGCCTAGCCAAAGAACGGAGAATATCCAGATATACAATATCTAGGAAATATAAATTCCATTCCGAGGGAGGACATAACAAAGTGGCGCCCAAAACGTGGGGCAAGGCAGCGTAAAAACGCATGATGCGAAGAAAGTGTCAAAAATTATAAACGATAAAATGCGTAGTAGCTACTGAAAGCCTCTAGATAAAAATTAATATTGCGAGTAATAGCAGTTGGAAATCGAATTTAGGCAAGTCCTAAACATCGACCACTGAAACTAAGACTCGGCATAAAATAATAATAGAAACAAAATACAGCAAGGCAAGGGAAAAGCGTTGACAGAAAATGGATTCTTAGAAATATAATATTTGGCATAGCAAAATATTATCCTCGAGTATATGAGCGACTCTTGAGACTTGACTGTTTTTCTTTTCACTATATTTCTTTCTCTTTCTTAACTTCTTCACCACTATCTCAACTGCGGGGTAAAGCACACAACCTTCGTTACCCTAGAGTCAACTGGAAGAAATCAATTTAATGAAAAAAAAAAAAATTATAACTTAAACAATTATAAAAAATAAATAAATTTGAAAAAAAAAAACGAATCAATAATAAAGACTAAAAAAAATGACAACAATACGTAGCACAGAAAACTTGGCCGCAGAAAATGCAAACCGTCAAGTGTTAAAATGCGAAATTTGCGTAGAGCCATTATGGGAATCCGGCTCAGCAGAAAGAGTGTTAATTACACCATGTCAGCACAGCTTCCATGAAGCTTGCATTTCTGACTGGGTAAGACAGTTTAAAGTCTGTCAAACGTGCCAGAAAACGCTACAAGTAACGGATTTAAAAGACCTACCTAGGTCAGAGTTATCACAAAGTACAGATATGAATTTGGGGTTAGAACCATCGACCAAAACACATCCTCACAACACGAGGTATAAAAAAATGCCTCAAGTGGGAGAATCGGTAGAGGGTAACCAACAACCCAGAAATGTTAAAGGCCCCGGAAGAACGAAACGGGGCGCAGTAAACGCAGAAGTTAGGCAAACACGGCGGGGGGGAATCTCAAATACTAGAGCAAATCGAACATCGTCTCCAAACATCGATTATGAGCGTCTAGGGGCGCAACTAGAAAGTATTGTGGCCAGACAATTAGCCAACCTCAGTCTCAGGCAAGTTTCGCCCGAAGTGAGCCGACAAAACCTGATTTTTAACGAGTCGAGTCAGCAGTCAAGTAGCTCTCGGTACAGCACGACAATAAACCCGGAGAAGATTACTCAGCTCATCCATAGCTGGAATCTCAAGTTTGATGGGTCGGCAAAAGGAGTCACCGTAGAAGAATTCCTATATCGAGTAGCCACGTTAACCAAAGACTGTCTGAACAACGATATTGATTCAGTCTGCAAAAATCTACATATTTTACTAGTGGGGAAAGCTAGAGAGTGGTATTGGAGGTATCGCAAAGAAAATCCTCAAATAAATTGGAGGGAGTTTGGAGCGGCTTTAAAAGAGCAATACACAGACTACCGAAACGACACCGACATATTAGAAGAGATTAGAGCACGCAAACAAAAACAGGGAGAGACATTTGAGGTATTTTATGACGATGTCATGCTCCTAGCTTCTCGAATGTCAACATCCATTCCAGAGCAGCAGCTCATTGAGATGTTGACAAGGAATTTACTGCCCGAGATACGACACGAATTGCTTTATGTGCAAATTCGTTCGATTGCACACTTGCGAAAGCTGGTGCAAATGCGCGAAAATTTGCTAGGTGAAGTCGCGACTCGGCGGTTCCCAACGCCAGCAGCTTTGGAAGATGAAAATGGTGCACAAGACACAGATCCTAATTTGGGCGATGTCGACGTAATCCAAGCACCGATAAAAATTTATCGATGTTGGAATTGTGACGGTGAGGGTCATGGTTGGGATATGTGCTTGGAAAATCGCAAAGTTTTCTGCTATGGTTGCGGGGCAAAGAACATTTACAAGCCGCAATGCCCCAACTGTTTGGCAAAGAGAGCGGAAAAAGCCAAGGGACCATTCGTGAGTCAGACACGAACGGCCCCGAAGCAACAATAAGTCCAAATTTACCTGATTTACCGGCTAGCTCGGAAAATCTGACCAGAGCTATGCTTTTACCGGACATGTCATTAGAAAAATGTGCTCAAAATAAAAATACATTAAGCCTGCATACACAACCTTATGAAGCAAGGCTCGCAAATTATGAAAAAGTTAGGGAAAGAATATTTGGAAATGATGCGGGTACTAAGCCAAAACGATCTACGCAGCGCTTGCGAAAATTTTGGAAAGCCGTAAGGTTGACTAAACGACTACTGGTGTCCTCAATAATAAATAGAGAAAGCGATGGGCGTTTTTACGGTAAGGATTCCTTTTTAGGAGTAACCGAAGAAGGGTTATTGGACACAGGGGCAAATATTAGTTGCGTGGGGTCGACTTTGGCGCAAAACGATTGGGAAAAAAGGGCAGAATTCAAAAAATCAATTCCAAAGTAAAAACGGCAGATGGCAGATCGCACGAAGTGCTAGGTTTTCTCTCAGCGCTTGTGACATATAAGGACAAAGAGACACTTTTAAAACTCTTTGTAATTCCGTCAATTGAGAAAAATCTCATTCTAGGCATCGATTTTTGGAGAGAATTCAATTTGGCCCCAGGATTGATCTCCTCGTTAGAGTTGGAGGATTCTAAAGAGGAAGAAGCAGATACAAACGCTTACCCACTAGATTCGCGACAAAAACAGCAATTAGAAGCCGTGAAATCTTTATTTCCATCATTTGCTAACCAGGGTCTTGGGAAAACATCACTTCTTGAACACAAAATCGAAGTTGGAGACGCCACTCCAATAAAACAACGGTATCCCGGTATCTCCGGCTGTCGAGAAGCTGATGTTTGAGGAGATTGATCGTATGATCGAATTAGGAGTCATTGAAAAATCCAGTAGCGCATGGAGCTCGCAAATGCGTCTGGTAGTGAAGCCAGGGAAACTACGTTTATGTCTGGATGCTCGTAAGGTGAATAATTGCACCAAAAAGGATGCATATCCTTTACCGAGCATCGAAGGCATATTCGCACGATTACCGCAAGCCAATCTGATTAGCAAAATTGATCTGAAAGATGCTTATTGGCAAGTGCCATTATCGGACGCATCTCGACCGATAACAGCGTTCACAGTACCCGGGAGGCCATTATACCAATTTCGGGTAATGCCTTTCGGGCTGTGCAACGCTCCTCAAACGATGAGCCGTCTCATGGACGAGGTGATTCCTCCCGAATTGAAATACTGTTGCTTTGGATACTTAGACGATCTCTGTGTCGTATCGGCAGATTTCGACGCACATCTAACAGTACTGCTGCGCCTGGCTGATCAATTTAGAAAAGCGAATTTAACCTTGAATATTGAAAAGAGCAGTTTTTGTGTGACCGAAGTGAAATATCTAGGGTTCATTATCGGAAAAGGAGGCATTGCAACAGATCCTGGAAAAATTGAATAGATCGTCAATTGGCCTGCGCCGAAATCTATAAAACAAGTTAGAGGATTTTTGGGCCTAGCGGGTTGGTATAGACGATTTATAGCTAACTTCGCCGAATTAACCACTCCGATTACAAATTTGCTCTCAGGCAAGAAAAAGTTTTGCTGGACTGAAGAAGCACAAACTGCGTTTGATCAGCTCAAAAGCGCTCTTACTTCGGCCCCAGTCTTGCAAAATCCCGATTTTAATCGGAAATTTTATTTGCATTGCGATGCCAGCGACTATGGTGTGGGCGCGGTGCTGGTGCAAATGAATGACTTGAACGAAGAGAGACCAGTAGCGTATATGTCGAAAAAAACTTAATTCGGCACAAAGAAATTACAGCGTGACAGAAAGAGAGTGTTTGGCAGTCATCTTGGGCATTGAACGATTCCGATGTTACCTCGAATTACAGGAATTCGAAGTAGTGACTGACCACTCTAGCTTGTCGTGGCTGATGAGGCAATCAAACTTAAAAGGGCGCTTAGCGAGATGGGCGATGAATTTACAGGGACATAAATTTAACATTAGCCACCGAAAAGGGAAGGAACATGTTGTGCCAGATGCGCTGTCACGAATGTTTAATGATGAAGTGGCAGCCATCGAAAACTATGGGCCAGAAGTTGACCTGGAATCCTCCAGCTTTGATGAAGAAGCCTATAGGGTTGTGAAGGAGAAAATAGGAGAGGATCCCGAAGCATATCCAGATTGCAATATTATAGGCAAACACTTATATATCAGAACGGAACATGACCATGGGGACTCGGAAGGCAGCAGAAATGGTTGGAAACTCTGGATTCCCCAGAGTTTGACCAACTCTGTAATAAAGCGAGCCCATGACGCTGTAATATGCGCCCATGGCGGCACAGGGAAAACATTAGAACAAATTCGGCGAAGCTATTATTGGCCAGGGATGGTGACACAAGTAAGGGAGTATGTTCGGCTATGCGAAGTATGCAAAAGCACAAAAGCTCCAAACACTACTTTAAAACCTCCAATGGGTCAACAAGCCGAATCTTCTAGACCTTTTCAGAGGCTCTATATTGACTTATTAGGACCCTATCCGAGGAGCAAACAAGGACATATTGGCCTGCTGATAGTCCTCGACCACTTTTCCAAATTTCATTGGCTGTGGCCACTAAGAAAATTCACAGCAAAGGCAATCATGGAGTTGGTACAGAACCAAATCTTTTTCGCCTATGGAGTGCCTGAATTGCTAATTAGCGATAATGGGTCGCAATTCAAAGCACACGACTTTAATGCTTTCCTTACAGCCTTTGGGGTAAAACACCAATATACGGCAGTGTACTCGCCACAATCGAATGCATCGGAAAGAGTTAACCGATCAATAATAGCGGCAATTAGGGCTTATTTGGAAAAAGACCAAAGTGCATGGGATGAGCATATTCCAGCAATCAGCTGTGCGTTGCGAAATAGTGTGCACCAGAGTCTAAAATGTGCTCCATATCAAGCGTTATATGGATTCAATATGATTACCCATGGTTCGCAGTATAAGCTCTTGAGGAATTTAGGGTTGCTGGAGGAGAATGTAGGTGGCTTCCGTAATGAGGATCAACTGCAGCTGCTGCGAAAGCAGCTAAAAGCAAATATGAAAATTGCTTATAAACAGCAAGCCGAGAAATACAATTTGCGAACAAAAGAGGTAAATTTTAAAGTGGGACAGGAAGTGTTTAGGAGAAATTTCCTACAAAGCTCTTTTGAAAAAGGAGTGAATGCCAAGCTAGCACCTCTGTTCATAAAGTGAAGAGTCCGTGAAAAGCAAGGAAACTCCTACTACATTCTAGAGGACCTACAGGGAAAATTAGTGGGAACATATCACGCGAAGGACATACGGCCATAATAAAAGGAGAACCTACACACTTCTGTTTAGTTCCCTACGGACGCCTACGAACTAAACAGTGGTTGTGATGAACGGACAGAGTCTTATAATTAATACATTAAAATTATAAATAAATATTAAAACTAAAGTTTCTTAAAATATATTAAATTAAATTAAAGCTAAGTATCAGGAATCTGTAAGAAAAAAATCAATTAATTAGTAAAATAATTAATGCAACTTTGCATACTTACGGGGATTATGATAGAAGTATGAGGTATCCTTAATGTTGTCTCGTCAGTGTTGGAACTTGTCCGAAAGAGAAAAGAAAGGGGGCAAGGAGGAGAATAAGTATGGCGATTTACTAGATTTTGCTAGATCATCGCAGTCATACATTCTCCTCCGCGACGACTGGGTGCCTGTGTAACAAAAAAAAAAGAGGAAAGAAAACGGAAAAAGTGTTAGTGACCAAGAAAATAAAAATTTTTGAAGTAAGTTGAACAGCAAAAATTTTTATTATATTCTGGATACTAATTACCTGGTTGGGCAGTTTTCCCATACAGCCCGAGGCGCAGTGTCAATTTACCTGCAACAGCATTTCGGGCAAAGCAGCGTTGGCGCGCTAGCAGCCTAGTGCTAGAGGGCGCGGAGTTCTGCAACGGGGCATGATCTGCGAACTCTGGAAAGAAAAAACAGAAGAGCGATGAGGACAAAAATTCACCATATATAAAAAAATCAAAGAAAATACCAGACATAATTATATACACCGAAGGCCCAGGCAAAGACAATCTGTTTGACAGGGAAATGCATTTCACAAAAAAAAAAGCAAAAAGAAAATCAGTTAGAACAAAAACAAAGAAACGAAGCAAAGAAAACTCACCATTGCAGCAGCTTACGGCAGTGTGCAGCTTACGGCAGTTTCACAGCAGCTTACGGCAGTGTGCCACTTGCGGGAGTTTTGCAACAGTTTGGCGATCGTTCCAATTGCAGTTCTGGCTACAATTTGGCAGCAACTATTTGAGAGTTATACTTGGTATTTTTGCGGCGATTAACTAAATTCCGAAAGAGTAAAATAAATCAGTGTAATGTTAGACTAGGCAAATTAAATTAGAATAGTGCGTTAATGTCATACTACGGAAAGGAAAACTGTCTTAGTTGCCATATTTTTTTGTTAATTTTTCGAATCTTGCTTTATTTTCTGCCTCTGGTGTATGTAAGTTTATAAAATAAGATAAACTTTAAACACACATTTAGCAACCAACGATCTATTGGGCCCAACGGAGAACTGGGGGTAAGTGTACACTTGTTGTATATTTATTACTACACCATTTACGAGGAAATTGCACAACATTCAAACAAAAAAAAAAAAAAATACAAAAATAAACATATATATATATAAAAAGAAAACTACAGAAAACTAAGCAAGCAATAAACATTTTTATTGTTGATACCACAAATCAAAACAACAAGGGTAAACACAAAACAGCTGTTTGCATGGCACTGATCATGGCATATTAAGACCTTTTTCTGATTATGATTAAATTGTGTAGGTACTTATCTGTTATGTCAGTATAAACTGGATATCCACTGGCACTACACACAAAATCACACCCGATAAAATTTAGCTTGCGCAGAGCGAATATTTGCGTTACGAAAATTAAATGCGATAATTGCGTCTTCTAAATTGTAAACACATTGAGATGCGACTAGATCGATAGGTTTTTTGTGGAGTTTATCGAATAGTTAGTTAGCGTCGCAATCTTGAAAATAATGTTTATTTGTATATTAGCACTAAGCAATGAACACATAGAGACGTCAAACAGCCCTGAAGCAGTTTGAGAGTCATTTTTCAAAACGGCTGCCCCACAGAAGAAGAAGAACAGAAGCAGACTTCGGCTGAACGCTCGACCGGGTCAGCTCGCTGTTCGGCTCTCAGTACAAACAGTGAATAGAATCAAAACTGCTTCAGTCGCACAACGAGAGCGGAACGATAAGCATGTGCGTACTTCTTTGCGCTGTACGATCGTTACCATGTGTGCGTGTATGCATGCACGGCCCGCGTATGAATGTATGCGGTGCTTGTGAAGTTTGGCAATAGGCAAATGCTTCAGCCAGCGGGCTGGCAGCCTGAAGTCAATTTTGTGTTTCGGCGTCGAGAGCCTAGAGACCGAGGCACAGGGCCGTAGTGAGGGTTTTACGGGCCCCTGTGCAATACTTATCAGGGACTTCTACTTAAATTACCTTAATTAATAAATATATTTGTGATTACCAAAGGAATTAAATTGTACAAATATATCCCCATTAATAACATTTTTATGTTTGGTAACAGTGAGCCCCTGACTGTTGAGAGCCCTTCTGTACCGCACACCCTGCGCACTTTTAGCTACGGGCCTGGCCAGCGTGAAATCAACTGTGTGTTTGTTTTTGTCTTTGTCATCGAGAGCTAAGAGACCGAATTACAGTGAGCCAAAATGGTTATTTGGCGGCAATTATTTTAGCATCTGAAAACATGTGTATTTATGTTTAATTTTTGAGAATATGGATTGAATATTCATATTTATATTATATTTTGTAGAGCAAAATTATAATATCAAAAATAAGTTTTGATAATTATAAATTTTTTGTATATGACTTTACCAATATTGACAAAATTTGTGAATTAAAATAAAAAATTCGGAATACATAAATATGTAATTACTAAATAAAATTATCCTTATAGAACAGAGGAGGTTTTAACATTTTCGCCGCAAGATAACCATTTTTGCCCACTGTACCTGTCTCTAGGCTCTCAACGCCGAAATACAAAATTGACTTCAGGCTGCCAGCGCGCTGGCCGAAGCATTTGCCTATTGCCAAACTTCACAAGCACCGCATACATTCATACGCGGGCCGTGCATGCATACACGCACACATGGAAACGATCGCACAGCGCAAAGAAGTACGCACATGCTTATCGTTCCGCTGTCGTTGTGCGACTGAAGCAGTTCTGATTCTTTGCACTGTTTGTACTGAGAGCCGAACAGCGAGCTGACCCGGTCGAGCGTTCAGCCGAAGTCTGCTTCTGTTCTTCTTCTTCTGTGGGGCAGCCGTTTTGAAAAATGACTCTCAAACTGCTTCAGGGCTGTTTGACGTCTCTATGTGTTCATTACTTAGTGATATTAGGTTTATATTAATAAGATATTCGCATAGGTTTAGAAAAAATTTTTATTCTTTTCTTTATTACATTATTAAGATATTAAATTATTAGGATCATATGAATACTTATTATTAAACATGAAAACGGTTAGGAATTTAATATGTATATATTTTATAAGAAATAAATGAAGAATTATATGAAGTTTAATATGGAAATCTAAACAAATTTAATAATGATTTCTGA